>OZ024735.1:22091838-22691838 GCA_964016875.1 Fallopia convolvulus
CCATATATTGTTGCCCAAATTCTTGTATGATATATTGGGGTGCTAATGCAAAATACGCGCCTTGCAAGACATGTGAATATAATAGATGGCGGCAAGGCAAGATAAAGCTCATTCCATACTCTCGTATGTATTACTTGCCAATAGCTTAACGTTTGTAGAGGCATATGCATCAGTGGTGACTGGTAAACACATTCGAGGGCATACACACGTACATGAAGGTGAGGTGATGCAACATCTGTTAGATATAGAGGGATGGAATCATTTCAATGTAGTATGGTTAGATTTCGTCGCTGAATTGCAAAATGTCTAACTAGGTTTGTGCACGAACGGTTTCAATCCATTCGGGTCATCGGGGCGATAATACTCTTCGTGGCTAATGATTCTGACACCCTATAACCTTCCTCCATCAATATGTATGTGAGACAAGGTTATGTTTCTGACGGTTATTATGTTTGGACCGAATATTTCAAAGCAAAAGCTCGATATCTACTTGCAGCCATTGATAACCGAGCTCAAGAGTTTGTGGCTTAACAGGGCGTACACATATGATACGTGGATGAAGCAAAATTTTGTCATGTGTGTGGCTGTACTATGGACTATTAACAACTTTCCGACATTTTCGATGTTGTTAGATATGTTCTAGTGTAATATATTTCAAATCTGTTAATTATTTGATGTCGCATGTGTGTTAATTATAATCATGCATATGTTGATTAATAAATTGCATTTAACCATTGTCTATGCAAGATGGACCAGTGGGAAATACGCTTACCCTTATTTCATGGAGGACATAAATGTGTTTTATCTAACCCATGGACACAAAATGTGTTGTTTGGACTCTCACATGAGATTTACAAAAGAAGATCATCACTTCCGAAACAACATGAACAATTTCAAGAAAGGTAAAAGGGTCTAGAGCACTCCCCCAGTAATCCGCTATGGATACGAGATATTGCACCAGATTGATAGTATGGGTCTGTTAATGATAAAGGATTTGTGCAGACAATTGGAGTTGGAACCCAATGAGGAGGAGAATAGGTATGCAAAAGCTTCTTATACGCTAGTGAGTATAAGTTCAGGTTGAAGGAACAAAAGCATTTTCTAGGACCTAACTTACTAGGCAAGTCTGCGGACAAGATAATTTGTATGTCATTCACATTAAAAAAATATCTTCGATAATGTATTCTTCACCATTTTCGACGTTCTGGGCAAGTCCAAAGACAATTTGAAGGCAAGAAAGGATCTAAAGGATATGTGCAGACAATTGGAGTTGGAACCCAACGAGGAGGAGAATAGGTATGCAAAAGCTTCTTATACGCTAGATTGTCATGAAAAGAAAGTGCTACTTAGATGGTTGAAAACCGTATTTAGCAACCATCTGGTCGCTAAATATGTGGGTGTGAATTATACCCGGAGACGCGGCTGCGTCTTTCTTCTTCTATGGTCGCTTTTATACCTTGAACTTTCTATCATCAAGACAAGGGCTAAAACAACATGATGTAGTCATATCTCTCTTCCATCCCGCGTCTTTTTGACATGAGACCATATGGTCTCTAATTCCCAATTTATATATTTAGTGATCACGTGGTCTCTATGTAAGAAAATCGAAAATATGGTGGGAAACTCGTTGAAAAAGCGGAAATTTTAATTTCTTAGGGCATTAGCAACCACGTGGTTTCTAATTACCAAATTTGGAGGGGGGGGGGGGAGAATTATACTTAGAGGAATTTTTAATTTTTGGGAATTAGCCACCTCGTGGTTGCTAATTCCCGTTTTTTAATTTAGCGACCACATGGCCCCTAAATACAAGGACGTAAATGGAAATTAAAAAATTGAATTTAGCGACCATCTAGTCTCTAAATAAATAAAAAGGGATGAATTTAGTCATACTGATGACGTACGAGAGTCGTCTTCCCTATTTCACATCCCAACCCTTTATCTCTCTCTCGCTCTCTCTCACCATTGCCACCACCATCCTCTCCCACTGCCACCCACCCCACTCTCGCTCTTTCCCGCTTTACACCATCCCTCCCTCCCTCCCTCTCTTTCTCCGTTAGAAGCCATCGCACCGCCGCCGCTCCTAGAATTACCCTGCCGACCACTCTCCCCCACTGCCGCCTTCGAGCCACTCCTCCCCATCCCTTCTCTGCCTTCGTCTCCGACACCGCTGATGAGGTATTTTTACAATCATTTAATACCTACCAAAGAAACCTTTGCAAACCAAACTCAATAGAGTAGTAACTAAGGATCGTACCTACAAGGACTCATGTATTTATGCTTTTACTTGCGTGTCAAGTAATAGTAAGAAGGTTTTTTTTTTTAATGTTTGAATAACTATGTAAATCTAATATGCAAATTGAAATTAAATTAAGAATGCAAGTATGATTGTGAATTTAAAGTATGAGAGAAACATGTTCAACTAATTACACTAATTAATATCCATTATAGATACGCTTATTGATGATTGATTTTCTTGATTTTCACTTCTCTTGAGTAATCTATCATGAAATTCTAATCTAAACTTCAATTTTAGTTATTAGAATTACCAGTCTAACAACCCTAATTATTCAAGAACCTAGAAGACCTAATAGATTCAATTAAACAACAACATGAAGACTCAAGTATCGATAGAGACAAACCCTTGAAGCAAATATTCATTCAATTTATTTGTGAATTTAACCCTTTCTATACTCAATTAGGCCAACCGGTCCTAATCAAGTATATATCCTTCTTTAATCAATTAATTCATACCGGTTCTTAATCAATTCAGTTGTAAATTAATCTAGAAATCTCATTAGGTAGCTAATCTAACAAAACCCTAGACCAATTATAATTCAATTAAGCAAAGGATTAAAATCTACTCAAGTTTGTTGAGAATCAATTGAACCTCACAATACTATGCAATCTATAACTTCAATCAACTAGTTAAACACAAGGAAAATTAGCAATTCATGATTGAATTAGAAAAACTTACAAATAGGATAGTTTCCGATCCCTTGAGAAAACTCTCTAGTAGCGAAGTTGTTGTTTGTAGCCACCTTGAAAATGGGAGTAGCAAACGTCGAGCCCGATCCAAATCTACTCGAGTAGCGAAGGCCGAACCCAATCTAGATCCATGTGAGTCGCAAGATTCGAGATTGATCCAGACCCGCGCGAGTAGTGAAGGCCAAGCACGATCCAGATCCACGTGAGTAGCAAAGCCTGAGCCCGATCTAGATCTGTGAAGATCGCGAAAGCAGTGTCTAGTCCAGTCCATGAATCCTAGAGAGTTGATCCAATATGTGAGTCCCAAAAAGAAGATCTAATCCCATGCACCCGTGATCACCGTCGCACATCTAGCCTGGACCCGTGCATGAGACGACAAATCTGTACGGTTTCTTGTCTAAATTAGTATGTCCTAATCCTTGCATTCCATTAGAGTCTTTCCTCGGAAGCAAGGTCACTAGATGTCTGATGAAACAACGTTGGATCCATCACCCATTCCCTAGCGACGATTCTCGAGGGAAACGAGCACGAAGCAATCCAGGAGGCGGAAAGACAAGAGTGAGACAAAGAGCTCGCAAAATCACAGGAAGAGATAAGATGGTTGAAAGTAGTAGCTATAGAGAAGATGTAGGGAAAGCGTCCAATGGAGGTCGTGAAAATGGATAGTTGAGCTCATACTCGTCTTGCAAGCATCATAGAGGGAAAAGACAAATATGCATTTGTATCCCCACGAGACGTAACTAGTTGGATTAGGTGGAGAGCGGATGACGAAGGGGAGGATGAAGATGATGATAGGCGAAGCCCAAGGTCATGTAGGGGACAATGGGAGGAGGAAAATTGCGTCATTCCGAGCCAACGGGATTACAAAAACTACGTCTCAAGGAATGGCAATGAAGGGCACTAGGAAAAGATCAGTCTCGAGACCATTCCCTCAAAAAAACTCAAAAGCATTGGCAAAGGGAAATATCGTCTCACGGCGGGGTGAGCGGCGACACTGTTCCATTTCGTTGCCGAAAATGATAAAGATCGTTGAAACTAAAGAAACCTTCGAGGATGAAAAAACTCGTTGCAATGAGTCGAGTCGTCGGCATCGAGCCGAAAGTCAAGATCTCCTAGCCCGGGAAGACTAAAACTCTATCATATAAGAGCGACTGCGGCAGTTGTTGAGCAATCAGGGAGATGTCATGCTTTCGGCTAAAGAGCGTGCAAACGTGAAGCTCTCGTGATTGATTTCTACACCTTTCGTGCGTAGAATCTGTCAACGAGATCCGCGGCTGAAATTTTAAACGCCTTCATTTGAGATGCATAATGGCAAGAATGACCATGTGAACCATATCGTGGCGTACATCCATAAGATTGCACTATGGATTTCCAACGATGCTTTGAAGTGTCAGATGTTCACGACAAGCTTGGAACATACCGTGGTAAAGTGGTTCCACATGCTTCCGACAAACTCAATCCATTCATGGGACCAACTGGCTAGGAGCTTTGTCAATCACTTCCTCGTCAACATTCGCGACCCTACCTTGTTGGATAGTCTCTTCATGCTTTGAATTAAGAAGGGGGAACACCTAAGGAGCTTTTCTACCAAGTTTATGGACTTATATGCAAAGATTGAAGATTGCGATGAGAAATCAGCAATCATGGCATTTAGATTGGCAATCTTGGAAGACAGTAAGCTGAGAGAGAACCTTATCCTAAGGACTCCTACCATATTGGTGGAATTGCAAGAATATATACGTTAGTACGTGAGGTTGGATGAGGATGCACAAGGCAAAAATGATGACAAAGAGAATGTAGTGAGTCCACCACCAAGGTCTCGTGTGGCAAGTACCTCGAGTGATCGTCGTCGGCATTCTGTTAACAATAATCAAGTATGGGATTATCAAAAGCCCGTAACCCGAGCTATCATCACTATAGTCAAGATCCTGGTTTCTCGAATCCTACCCTGCATCAAAGATTAAACTTATTTCTCACGATTTAAGTTCAAGTAAAACCATTCTTATAGTGTGCCCGTGTGCCTAGTTTTATATTCATGATTTTGAGTTGCATATTCATTCTGTTGAGTTACTCAAGTTTATGAATGTACAACTTAAAAATATGATTATGTAACTCTATAAGCATGATAAAGAGATGCAATATTACGAAAAATTGAAAAATATAATAATATAAAAATATGAATATGCGAGTTATAAACATGAATGTAGTGTAATAAGGAAAGAATGAATATGCATCTAAAAAATGTGAATACAGTCATACAAAATCATGAATATACAAATCAAAATCATGAATACAAACTGGGCACACGGGCACACCATAAGAATGGTTTTACCTGAACTCACCTCTATTTGTCACGGCTAGAAATAAAGTATGGATACGAGTAAAAACGAGATAGACGCTTGTTTTCCTCTTACCGGCATGTCAGAGGGCACATAACGGAGGATTGTCGGCTCTACAAGCGATATCTCAAAACTCTAGTATCGAAGGGGTATTTGAAGGGCCTTATCGTGCAAGATCAACCGCACTCTAATAGCCAATGTCAAGAAAGTGAGAAGCCGCCGCAATAAGTGGTTAAGGTTATTCACTCACGATGCAAAGGGACAGAGGAGTCAAGATTCGGATATAGGGAGGGCATGCATCAACTTGAAGTGTTAAACGTTACGGGGAATTAAAAGCTCGCATATGAAGGTTCACACTGACATGGTGTTCTCTAAGGACGACATAATCGGAGTGCAAATGCCGCATAACGACCCCTTGATCTTGATTGTGGAACTTAATGGCTGGGGTGAAGAGAGCGTTCGTGGATTTGGGTAGCTCCGTGGAGATCATGTATTACGAGTCGTTCCGCGCCTTAAGTCTAAAAGAGAGCGACCGGAAGATATCTCGATGCAGCTGGTAGGATTAGGAGCCTACTTGGTCTTCCCGTTGGGATTGGTGCACACTCAAGTGTGTTTGCTTAGGAAGAGTGTGGAAGCTGAATTTGTAGTAGTGGACGTCCCCATCATCCCGTCGGTGTATAACTTGATTTTGGGAACACCATGGCTTCACTCCATGCATGGGATTCATTCAACATTGCATAAAATGATCCAGTTCCCACACCAAAGACAAATCACAAAAGTGAGAGCGAGATTAGGCGGCGGCACGACAGTGCCTCGGATCAAATAATTACGACATTAGGCCGAACAAGGGGCAAGGAGTTTATGTCGAGTTTACATATAAGTTATAACACATTTGTGGACTTAATAAGAGGGTACTCTTTCCTTCCTCCGGGTTTTTCCCATGAGGTTTTCATGGGAAGTTTTAATGATGCCCTAGATTTTTGTTGGTTTTTGTTCTTTTTTCGTATTTTCCTTGACATTGGAGTGGATTTCCATCACTCCAGGGTTTATTATCGTTTTGAGACTGCTAGAAATGCAATTTGAATGGTTTTTATGCAGGTACGATGTGGATGCACACGAATGGACATTCCTCGTTGATATACGAATGCAAGAACAAGAGACTCCGCTCTTATATGAACATGAAAGCGTGAACTTCCGCTCATATGCTAATATATGATCAAGCGGTACCATCTCGTATTCGAATAAATGAGTGGTTTCGATAACTTATACGAATATTGGGCTATATAAGAATATATGAACAAGCGGCCGGCCCCACAAACTTATACGAATAACGGGCCTTATAGGAATATATGAACGAGCGGCCCCACAAACTTATACGAATATATGAATGAGCGGCCTCGCAAGTTTTTATATTCGCTCCTTTTCTAGTACTTTATCTCTTGTGAGTTATAAGCGAATCGATTGTGAACGTATGAAAACAAACCCAAAGAAATGGGTGTGATTAGGTCGAATAGTAGATTTTGTCCGCGTAATAACGTGCGTGTAACAATCCTAACATACAAATCAAATAAAGTTTCAGCTCATAATTATATGGTAATGGGTAGAATAACTCATAAAATTATATGACATGTAATTTTAGTCCTAATTTATTCAAGGGAAACTCTCGACACCGTGCAAATTAAAGTGGAAAAAAAGCTAATGAAGAAGGTGCTCTTTCAGAATTCAGTCACTCCAGGTTCGAGAAAGTGTAGCAGAATCTCTAAGAAAAGAAAATCCCCCATCTATCTATTAGTAATAAATTAGAATGACATCTTGCCTTTGCATTTCTCACTCCAAACTTGCTTAGCTTCCTTTGCTTTTCTTTCTTCATTCTTCTTCTTCTTCTTCATTCTCCTACCTTCCTCCGATCCTCTTAATTCTTCTAGCTAGCTACACATAAAGTGTTCGTGCAACGTAAAGCTAGTCTTCTTATATATAAGTATGAGTAGTACATGTACTAGTAGGAGCAACTCTTTTATTATATGGCTCCTCTTGCTTGGCTTGACGCTGGTGCGCGGAGGAGAATCAATCGCGGTGGTGGGCACGAGCAGAGACACCAGCGTACAAGTGGTGGTCGTCGGAGGAGTCGGAGAAGGGACTGTGGTGCATCCAAAGATAGACGTCAACTACATGAGCAACCGAAGAGTTCCCAAGGGCCCTGACCCCATCCATAACAGGTAACTAATCTTTCATTAATTCCTTAATTATTAATCTAAAGTTAATTTGGGTTAGTTATTAGTATGAACTATGAACCTTATAACGAGTTTGTAGGTGTAGAGTTCCTAAGCAATTGAACTTTGATTTTTATTTCCTTTTTTTGACGCAAAACTATAAATTCTTTTCATTGATAAGTGATAGTATAATTTTTTAGATTATGTTTTGTAACTATGTACAAGTGCACTTTTTTTTTGTTCCTTGTTTCGAATCCTAAACAATTTTACTTAATTTGATTGGTTTCTTTAAAACTTAAAATCAGCATCTTGTTGATTCGTCTTCTTTAATTAATGTATTTATTTTATTTTTGAAGTCACGTCCAATCCAAAGTGAATGATGTATTAATTATTAGGGTTTTAGATGCTTGTTGCAAGTGAGTGAGTGAGGAAGTGTGTGTTCAAAGTTGAAACACTAAAGGGAGTCTGCTCAAAGTGATGTATCTTGGCTGTGGCTGTCCCCTGTTTTTACCTTATACTACTACATACAATAAAGCAAAGTTAAAAATCAACCCACCAAAGCCTGCTCACAAACTTAACTTTATTCCCCATTTCCTTTACGTAAATCTCCAAACTAGACCTCCAAATCTATCCACAAATTACACCACTGTTCAAAATTTTCAAAAATCCTGCACAATTATCAGCTTATATATACACGTACAAACTTTATAAAAAAAAAAAAAAAGCATGTTTAGTTGATCTAACTATAGTGCATTAGTGCCCATTCAGTCTATAGATTTTGTCACCTTTCAACTTTTACGTACCTAAGATAAATGCTACTACTAAACAATAAGGCCTCATTTTTTTTGGTTCAAACAATAAGGTTTCATTTTATTCACGATTAACTTTCCTCAAATGAAGTTCTACCAAAAAAAAAACTTTCCTCAAATTATCGCTTTTTTTATTATTATTATTATTATCAAAAACACAAAAAAATAAATTCAGAAAATAGAATAATTATAGTTACCTTGATGCTGGTTAAGAATTTTTTTTATTTAGGTTTTCATCTTCCAAAGTTTCTAATCATGATATATGTACTCACAATCTCTTTTTTGGGGGTCCAAAAACGTACTCATTATCTCTTATTCCCAAGAACTTTTTCTTGTGCCAAAGTAAACAAGTAAGAGAATTATACAAAATACATGTAACCTAGCTTTTATGTCTTCATTTACTACGTACCATGCACCTTAAAACTCCTAATATGTAACCAAACAAACTATATATAGTTGAATTATTCAAATCACTAGGGAGTACAGATTTCTAGACCAATAAACCGGGTTTCAGTCACGATCTCCTTATTAAATACACCGAGAATTATTTCGAACTTGTTTTCCTTCACAATAATGCTCTAAGTCGCCCCGTAAAACGGGTGCTCCTAATTCTTATCTATTAAAAAATATCGGGTTTTAATTCACTCAATAAATTTTTTTTAAGAATGAAAATAAATGAGACCTTAATCATAATGAACCCCAATTCTAACAATCTTCCATATCCTTAGCATATTTGGTAGCAATCTTATTGGAAGAAATATGGAGATTAAAAAAAAAAAAAAAGGGTCCTCCTAATTCTTACCTATTTTTTCTCCCTTTTTTCATCATTTTCCTCCCAATATTTTCAAATAAAAATTACTCAAATAAGATAAACAAATCCCCTCCCCCTTCTTTCTATTAAAAATTCACCCTTTGCTTGCAACAAAACACTATAAGTCTCTAATATTAATTTTTTTCGTTGTGATTTTTTTTTTATAGGAGAGCTTCGAACTCAAGAAGACCACCGGGAAAGGCGTTGCGTTAGTTAGTTAGCTAGCTAGCTAGCATTTTGAAAAGTATGTTGAATCCTTTATATTTTTTAGGCTCAATTTTTTTGCTTTCAAAAGAGCATCCACATACATGGAGATGGAGCGCACAATAGATCGCCAAGGACACTTTAACAAAAGAGAACAGAAAATGAAGAATCTTCGTGATCACTTCTTATTACTAGAAAGATCAAGGATATATAAGGAAAGCTCTTCGGACGTAGAATGTTAGGATTTTTTTTTCAAGTTACGAGTTTGTACATATGTTTGTATTTTCTATTGAAATTATGCGATTTTTAATCTTCATTGTTGCGTTAAACCATTTGTTGAATCACTGGTTTTGGGCATGTACACTTTATATGTTCTAAAGTTACTAAAATCTGTTACGAGGGAGATGGCGAGCCTAATTACCAAGCACAACATACAAGTCTAATGGAGTTCTATCCCAAAACCAATTGGCAATGGGAGAAGTAACCCATAATTTTATATGCTGACTTGTTTTTCCCCCACTTTTCATGTGGGATTCACAATTGAACCCCATCAATCTCTCCCTCACATGTGAATCCCTCACAAGCCTGAACGGCAGACCCTCTCGGTCCCTAAGACGAACCATCGACTCTAATATCACTTATTATGGGGAGACGGACCCAACTGCGAAGCCCAACATACAAGACCAATGGGGTTCCATCCAAATCCTGGCTTTGGGATGGAACAATCGAAAATTCACGGAAAAGGTTCTTGATCCATCGTATTAGATTGAAGGGTCCCAAATATAGCATCATCGAGACCAAGTAAAATTGATGGACTTTGCCCGGCCTACTCACAATCGATAGCAAGAAGCGTCTTCAGATTGCAAGTGCAGAGGCAAAAAAAAGAGCAAATCTGAGGCAGTGCGTGAGTATTAAGCTCATCCCATAACTTATTTAGTGCACCATAGTAAGCAGCGATAGAACGTCCATTTTGATGACAATTAGCAATGTCAAAGCGAAGTTGTAAGATGAGTTGACCATTACCAATGGAGAAATGGTGACGAACGTCCTTCCATAACTCCTTGATAGTCTCAAAGTATGTAATAGATGAGCATAAAGAAGGTTCAATTGTTTGGGGGATCCAATCAAGAAGCATCGAGTTGACACAATACCAATTGTCCAGGTAACTCGAATTAGTGAGAGATTGTGTGACTGAGCCATTAATGAACACCGAGTTTTGGCTTGGCGCGAAAGGAGTTGCATCTCAATCACCCACTCTTGATAATTCTCACCCTTGAAGACTATTGGACATATTATAAGATCTGAATGATCCAAAGGAAGAAGGTAGTAAGGGAGACGACATCAGGAGCAGGATTTTTGTGGCATGGCAAGAGAATAGATGGCAAGAAAATGGTGGTTGCATTACAACCAAGGCGATGGCGGCAAGAAACTATACATAAATAAAATATTCATGCTAAGATAATAATATATCTAATAAAACTCAACAAAATATTTTTCAGTGAAATAGAAAAATATACCTCCAAGATTTGACACAAGATATTAAAATTATGAAGGAACGTATTAATAATCATCGAACACGTACAAAGCTTTGATTTAGTATCACTATGTTGTCGCCTAATTGATTTCATCACACATCTTAGATATAAGAAAACCAAGCGAAGTGCGCAAATTCACATATTAGAAATTTGGAATACACATCTCATATCCACCATCTCTAATTATTTTTATTGTTATTCAAAACCTTATTTGACATACAACAACAACAACTACCCGGGGGAACCCGGTATATACGGGATCTGGGAGGTTGAGATGTACGCACCCTTACCCTGACTTGACATCAGGAGGGTATTCAAGGAGGGCCCAAAGTAAAAAAACTAGAAGGGGGATAGAAAACGAGAGTGAAAAAGTACGCTTGAAAACCTGGAAAACGATAAAGATAACGGGTAAACTAAGAACAAAGAGAAGGAAAAGAGCAGGACACTCCCTTGAGGTCTTCTCTACTACCGCTCTGTCACTGTAATCTTCTGACGCCACTGGTCCCTACATATTACAAACAACCAGACAACGCCAACATTCTTGTTAATTTCTAGAAAGAAAAAAGAGAGATGTTTGTTTGTTGTTTTAAAAACTAGATTGTGTTATTCCTTTTTTGTATTGATTTGCTTTATCACTAACTTGTGTCTTATGTTGTTGCTTCCTAATTATAGGTTACAATTTAGTGGTATTTTCTTATACCCTTTTAAGGTGAATGTAGTGACATCTTGTTCCTTACCTAACCTTCTTTTCTTACAAGACTTAAGAGTTGCATTGACATCTCAAAGGTTAGTGTTTTATCATTCATGGTCTATACATATTTTCTAAAAGGTTAGTGTTTTAAAATGAGTGGTTGAAGTTTTTAGATGTGTTGTCTATTTGTTCAAGTTTGTCTTCAATGGGGTGGTTGAGTATTGACCATACCTCAACCTCAATATACATTATATATTTTTTCATCCTCAAGGAGTAAGAATGATAATGAGGTTGAGTATTGACTTCTTGGAAAGGGAATAAGTCTTATAACAAGGGGCAATGGCTTCTACACAAATTTAAGTGGAGAGTGTCAACTAGAGCCAATTTTAACCAAAAGAACCTTGTACCTGTACACCTAGGGTCATCAACACAATTTATCCTATTATTGGGAAAAAAATCACAACTTTTAAGTTTAGGTTGGCCTCATTATTTGTTTGGTCTTAGATGAAGATAATGAGGGGCTCTTTCTATTTTCCACCACAATTGAAATTACAAAAACGGTCTTCGAGCTTGCTAATGACAAAAATCCTAGCCCCGATGATTTCCCAACCGACTTCTTCTAAAAGTATTGGTATATCATTGGAAAATCTTCAAGTCTGGCTATGAAATCCTTTCTTCATTCAGGACAACTTCTCAAGGAAGTCAATCATTCCCTTATCGCTCTAATTCTAAAATTTGATAGCCATATCAACATAAATCATTTCAGAACAATATGTCTTTGCAACACACTCCAAGATGTTGTTGTTGTATGTCTTCTAAAAGTATTGTTGTGGTTGTGGTTGTGGTTGTGGTTGTTGTGGTTGTGGTTGTTTTTGTTGTTGTTGTCGTTGTCGTCGTTGTTGTTGTTGTTGTTGTTGTAACATTAAAATAGAAAAAAGAATGGATGGTCTTTAAATTGGACATGGAGAAGGCCTATCATAAACTAGATTAGAACATCCCCCGACAAATCTTAAACATGTTTTCATCCTTGATGGATCAATTGGGTTATGATATGTAATACTATGACCTTCTTCTTTGTGCTAGGCAGTAATCATCCAAGTCGTCTGTTTCTCCCCCTCTCGGGGATTCAACAAGGAGACATGCTAGCTCCTTATATCATTATCATAGCAATCAAATACCTAGCTCGAACTTGCATCTTGCCCTACGCCTTAGCCTTGGCGAGGGCACTTTGGTCAATGCCAACTTTTTGGATGCTCGGGTTGATCGCGGTGCACTTGGATTGTACCTTGACATCGGTGAGCAACCTCTCAAGCTCGGCTATCCAGGACAAGTAGGCTTGTTCCGGCGCCGGCAACAGTGGGAGCTCTTTGTTAGCCAAAGATGGGTCTTGGACCAAATTCGGGTCTTAGAACTCGTTGTGGCTTGAGCCCGGGGGAGTACCTATCACAACATTTTTCATAGCGGTAGTTAGGAGTTCTCACACAAAAAGCAAATAAGAGATTCGAGAAAGGTAAGACACACAGACCCAACAACTCAAAGCACACAAAAACTAGAGGGTTTGGTTGGGATGGCTTAGGCTTACTCGAAAAAGATGCAAGAGAAGGATCAACAAAGCAAGCAAGTAAAGATATGCAAGTGCGAGAAAGGAAATAAAGTAATAAATAACTCTCGGTCTAAGAGGGAAAGACGAGATATGAAGGAGATATGCAAGATATGGAATGCTAATTGCCGAAAATAAATGAAGGAAAGTAGGATAGAATTAGATCGGATATTTCCTTATTTTGGATTGTGAACGATCTTGTGATGTTTTTTTTAAATTTCCGATTTCTTTTTTTTTTAAGGAAACAAGGGAGATATTGTATGGAGTTTATCCTCTACGAATCTCAACAAATATTAAAATAAACCAACAAGGAAACCGGCCGAGATCTTGGTATGGATTTTGATCCTCTACGAAGATTTTCTCAATCGAACTAGGATATCAATTTTATTGTTTAACCATGTCAATAACATGAAGAACACTCAAGCACATTTTGAATGGAACAAGTACTAGCAAGACAAAGCAAGACTATAGAGTTTAGCAAAGCAACATCTCATACAAGATGCAATGAATCACCAAATGAAGCACAATTCGAGTATGGACATGGCTTCTTTTTTTATCAAATTTAATGTAGAAAGAAAAAAAACCGGTGCCCTAGATGATCATGCAAGTAGAGATGGCAGATTTCTAGGGTTACAAATAAAGGAAGAAAAAAAGAAGTGTGCACAATGAGCGGATTGTTAACGAGTGTAACACCCCCTCCTTACTGTACTTGAGGTGTTACCGCCAATAACCCTAATAAGTCCTAATTCAAGGTTACCCAAGTCTTTAAAACTTACAACCATAACAAGTATTATAACACTTTATTACAAACCGTAGTATCACCTCCTTCAATACACAAAAAACATAACCAACAACTTGAACAAAAGTAAAAATGTCTAACAACAAACTTGTTCTTCTTCAAGCGACCACTTTCAAAACTTTTTGACTTCCTAAACTCCTTGGCTAGCCTTCTCTTCGCTGGTTAACTTCTTTAGTAGCTGATGCGTCGTATACAGATGGTGGGCACCAGCCAACCATGCAATTGAATAAGGTGGTCGGGTTAGTCTAATGAAAGACTAAGCAAGTGGAGAAAATGACTGGTTCCTATGGTAGTGACTAAACATATTGGCATCGTAATCCGAATAACAACCGGTCGATGATCTAACAGTTAGCAGTCCCATAGAGGATAAGAAATGAGGCATACATAATAAAGAGATATGACACCACAACTTGCGGTTCCATTATGAAACATGAACAATTGTTGGGAACTTATATTAATCACACAACATTTTGAAAAGCCTCCATCGACTAATCAGATTGACTTAATCAAAGTTTGATTAAGAATCATTCATAACCTGGAGCAAGAATGGCTTTCCGACTGGACTAACCATTCAGGTATATTAATGCGCCTAACGCACTTATTATATATTACTTTCAAACTTTTCACAAACAGGTTGGTGGCTTTTAATCGGCTCGAACTACTGCCGAGATATTTTGGTACTGTAGAGATCATCGGCGTATTTCATCCATGGTCGACTACACTGTACCAAGATCGCAGGACTTAAGCTATCCTTGATCTTTCATTTGCATACGGTGATGTAGAGATCAGAGAGGCCTATTACCCTGTCGTCTACACTACACCGTGCCAATTGCACTTAGCTAGAGTGCGCATCACCCCTCTCACACGAAGAGTAGGGGAAGAGTCATGACCCACCATTAGGATTAGGCCCCTCCTAATGTAATTTTCTTTTAAAGAAAGGATATGGAACCACGTTCCTCTCCCTGAAGCTACCTCAATAAACAACAAAGTCTCAATGAGAGACAACATACAAGGTCGTACATAACGGACCTAAATCCAGTTCTAGCGCAAACTGAATAAACAACATGGTCATTATTTCTAACAATATAACAACCTATCATATTTTATTAAGCATACAAGTTGTTCCCAACACAAATATTAAATGGGATTCAATTCCTCATTTAATAATATTAATGCAAGAGCGAACCGTCCACTTGCCTTATAAGGCGTGCTCAACGCTCTCAGCGATTCCAACAGAAATCTTTATCTCCCTTCCGCCAATTATAACAAAAGATTCTTCAACAACGAGCTCACGAATACACTTCTTAGTTGTATACTCAAGTTCTACAACTTCCTAATCGATAAACGATTTGATTTCCGAATATCGATATATAATAAATCCTTTAGTTATCATGCTTTAAGGAGCCACCTTGGCGGAATTATAACTAATTATCCGCTTCACTTTTGAAATAATTTTCTAAATAAAAATTGTTCATTAGTAACAGTTCTTAAAGGTGACCAAATCTCGGATCAAACGGATTAACAACGAATCCTGAGTAATTATCCAAAGTCCTTTACCTGTCAATCGATGTCCAAACTTGTATTCGCTATAAGTAAAGATCCAGACATCCGTTTCTCGAGCGGTTTGAACCTGTGGAACCGTATCAACGTCAAGAATATAAAAACCATAAATTTAATTAGCAAAGCGGAACCAAAAGGTCCTTACGGTGGCTCCGAGCCTAAACCGCTAATTAATTTCGACCGCGTTTTACCTTCGCTTGAGCCTATGGCTCGATCAGCTCGATAGTATCCCGATCTAAGAGCTTGAGGGTGGTTGGGTGATGCCCGGTGGCATCCCTTGCGGTGGGTGGTGGTCGGAAAGACTGGTCGTCGCCGACGACAGCACAAAGCGAGGCAGAAAAGGTTGTCGGCGGTGATGATTCGAATCCTTTCTTCTCGAGTCCGTTGTCGTCCCGCTCTGCTTCTTTCTCTGGTTCGTTTCAGCCGTACGAACCCAAAGAGAGGATGAAGAAGATGAGGTGCAGGAGATAAGGGAGGTGGCTGGCTGGAGAAGAAGATAGCCGGCGGTGTAAAAATTCAAGCACCGAGTCCGTCGTCGTCCGCTCTCTCTTGTTCCTTCCTTTGTTTTGAACCGAAGTAGTAGACTTTGACAAGGCAGAAAGATATGCCGTGGATAAAAATTCTCTCACAAGTTCCTTCCTTATTAAGGCAAGGAAAGAGGCGGTTTACAAACAAAACCCGTCTCGGAACGGGACTCGCGTTAAAGCGATAAAATTATGTACCTCGGGTGGAAAAACTCACTAAACGAAAAACGTCCCGTAAATTATGTAGACCAATAAAACCAATTTTCCATGATTTTATCTTGCTACCTTCAATTTTTAAGGCTTCCGTTTCGTATTTTAAATCTTGTACAATACATAATTAAAAAGACGACTTATCCAATAAATATTCTTTTTCCACCGAAAAATCCTAGAATTCACATCGTTCCATAAAATCATTTTGTTATGATTTTAGGATATAACCAAGAATTTTCTAGGATTTAAATTCCAAGAAAAATATTGGATTAAACGTTAAAACGGACAAAGAGGTTAAAAGGATATCCGAAAAAAATTCAAAAATATCCTTAAAAACCGTAGTTATTACAACGAGTGAGACTTAAACAATCTCTTGGCTCTGATGCCAGTTGATGCAAACTTGTCTCTGAAAGGATGTGAGAACATCCAGATCTTTGTCTTTGATTGCGTATTGGGTCTCATGAAGTGTTGGCGAAAGTGATGTAGTATATGACTTTTGAGGTTCTTTGATTGGAAGAGATAAGAGGTGTTCGGCTCAAGGGAGAGACGAATGAGAGGGGGAGAGATTGAAAGGGTTTGACGCACCAATGGGAAGAAAGGAGTAATGCTTCAACTTGTAATCTCCTTGATAAAATAATGTGTAACCTAATAATGGTGGTTCAGTTCCCCTTTTATAGAGAGGAGTCCCATCTACTATGTTTTACAAAGAAAGAGCGACAGAATGGGCTAAGCATGCAAGCAAAGGCCCACTTCCATCTAAGATCCATAAAAACTTACTAAAACAAGCTAAAGCATAATTAGAAAGATTCTAGATAGAAGAGATACTAAATAAAGCCATAAAAAGATAGACGTCGTGGCCAAGGTGTCAAGAGTGTCACGACTTGGCCAAGACATGGCATCGGTGCAATGCATGCATGTCAAGACACGCGCGTGGGGTTGGCAAGAATCTCAAGTGTCGAGGCCTTGACACACTGGCGTTGGGGCTGGCATGGTGAGGCGTGCCAGGCTGGGACTCGGGCAAATAATGGCAGAGCCCAGCTGGACTATTTGAGGTCAGATCAATTTCATCTTCTGAAGGAATTCGTATTATTATTGGTTCAAAGCAGATACTTGTTATTATTAGGAGTCACTTTTCAAGTTCGTTCATATTATATTGTAATAGTTCGTATTGTTGTAGGTGATTTTTAAAGTTCGTATTATTATGGGTTCAAAGTTGATACTTGATATTATTATAAGTTATTTTTCCAAAAAAAACTTTAAAGTTTTAGGTTATTTCCGCAATTAGCATAAAACGGAGCTGCGTCTTGCTATTTTCCAAAAAAAAAATGTGAAACTGAACGGCAGCGGTCGGAAACTCGGAATTGTAAACAGAGTCTTAATCCCGCATCTTTCAATTTTGAGGAGGAGAAGAAGAACGCGAATTATACGAGACAAATTTTCTGATCCACTTCGTGTTTCATTTCGCGATCCTCCCAATCTCCAAACACCTTGAAATCTCCCTCCTTCGCAATCATTTTTTACAGGATTCCATATAAATTAGTTTTTCATTTGCTTTTGCAATTTCAATCTTTCCTGTGAGAGAGGGAAAAAACACTGAGAAAGAGAAAAAGATCTTATTTCGATGGAGAATTGACGGATCATCGCCCGATTGCATAGTGATGAACGAAACGATTGAAGCCAATCGATCTTCCCATCCGTTCACTTTTAATCTTGGATTTTCTCCTGTCTCCTTCGTGGAAACCCTAACCCTTGACCCGCCTACGGTTCTTTTTCTTCCATCGATCGGATGCTAAATTTGGATTGAAATCAGGGCGAAATTATTCGATATATCTTGAGACCGAATTCTTTTGTTTGACCGGTCGTAGCTGCAGATTCGTGAAGTGAAACCATGCCGTCTCACGCGGATCTAGATCGGCAGATAGCTCAGTTGATGGACTGCAAACCGCTATCTGAGGCGGAGGTGAAGACTTTGTGCGACCAAGCGAGGGCGATTCTTGTGGAAGAATGGAATGTGCAACCGGTGAAGTGCCCCGTCACTGTATGCGGTGATATTCACGGCCAATTTTACGATCTTATTGAGCTGTTCCGGATAGGTGGAAATGCTCCTGATACAAATTACCTTTTTATGGGCGATTATGTAGGTTAGTAAAGGTCCGAGTTTCATTGTTTTGGTATTCTTAGAATTTTTTACATTATCTGTCTAATTTTAGGGACTTGGTTATTGTTGACTTTTGTAGATATGTTGAGCCTAAACAAAGGAGAGTAATGTCACATTACTAGTGTGATTGAATAACCTAGCCATTTGTCAATCTTTGAGTTGAAAGTGTTGTCAGATGTTGTAGGTGTCGTACCCGATTATCATTGTGAAATATTGCCTGCTTTTTTAATACAAGGGAGTGTATCTGCTTCCAGTAGTACTGAAATTTGTGTGCAATTTTTATATTTTGTGGACTATGAGAAAGTTTGAGGCTGTAGATGATGGCGCTCAATTTGGATGTTAATGGAGCAAGGAGTCGAGAACATAGTAATTATTTGCGTAGAGGTTGTTTTTGTCTTCTCACCCTATGACACAAACTAGAATTATCTCTAAAGAAACAAATGGATTTGTTTAAGCGTGGGATGATAGAGTTGTGTTCCTAATCATTCAGTTTGTGTTGGGATTTATGGCGCGAAATGGATCAGACTTGCAATAGTATGATTTGTATTTACTTTAGTCATTGTAGGAATTCTCCAATGAAGATGTTAATTCTAATGATTGATACTGAATGTTGATTACACCAGTTGCTGAGGAAATGGTCGGTTTTGTAAAACTACTTCACATCTCTTTTAAAGTAAGATAGTTCTTAGATGCTTCTTAAGCAGGCTTTATGTAATAGTTTCCTTTTTAATACTAGGATGGGATATGATGGGATTTTTAGTCCTTATAGCTTCATTACTGTATCAGTTGATGTCTCCATGGTATTCATTGTTATGCAATTTTGGAGATGCTGATCTTAAAGAAATTGCCTTCCTGTTATAGAATAATATCCCATAAATGCGGGATATAGTTATTTAATAAGTTGTTTTAAAGCATTGATCTTTCATAATTCATTGATTTCTGTCAGATACTTCTACGTTATGGTATTAGCATTGGCAATGTTGTGAGATTTGTTTTTTTTTAATCGCTAAATATTGTTTACTTACTCAGATCGTGGATACTATTCGCTGGAGACTGTTACCTTGCTTGTGGCCCTGAAAGTTCGTTATAGAGACAGAATCACGATCCTCAGAGGGAACCATGAAAGTCGACAAATAACTCAAGTGTAAGAAGTTCACTTATCCTGACAATGATTTTCTATTACTTTAGCGAGCAGAAAAATATGGATGCTTTTTTCCCTTTAGCATATGTTTAACTAGTCAATGTCATCATCATGTTTCCTTAGTTTGTTGATGTAATCAATATATTAGTAATGAACCTTTGTAGATAGGCAGAAATGTCATTTTGGTATTGAAAACTCACACCATGTGGTCCATGTCACAAATTGGTAGATAAAAAATCTTACAATTTTGAGTACTAAAGAACTCCAATGTCCAATGAGGTCCATTTCATCAAAAATTAATGTAGTTTTTTTATTTAAAATTGTTCAAATGCTGACCTTGGGTTTGAAAATGCACATAAGAAATATAATTCTAGGGAAAGATTGGACCTTAAATTGTCCAAAGGGTCAGGGTTCAGTTTAGAAATTTTAATACTCAAATGGTTAATGAGTGTTTTTTTTTTAAATACCAATTGTCTAAAGGGGGAAAGGATTTAAGCCTTTTTTCCTTATGCTACCATACAAGCATATTGGTGAGATAACTCTTAATTTAGAATATTCATTAGTTTTCATCCCAATTCCTCATGGACATTTAATAGCATAAAGAGACGTCTTTCAGTACATTTTTCTATTCTTGTAAGATAGCGAATTTTATTGTACAATTTCCTTGGCCTCAGTTTCATTCGATATCACTTATTCAGGCCATTGATAACTGTCAAGAGTCTCTATGGAAACTATGAGTAAAGCTGTTCCCTATCTCTGTGTAGTATAGGGCCTTTTTTGGCGTTGTACTGCATTGCTGTTATGTTCACATGTGGAGATCATTGGGCTACACCTATTATGGCTTCAAAAGACTATTTTTTTGCCTTTGTCCTTTTATTGATAGCTGTGAACTTGATCCAGTGCAAATATTCTTCTTGCAGCTTGTATAATATGATTGAATTGATTAAGCATCTGATTTCAGGTATGGGTTTTATGATGAATGCTTGAGGAAATACGGGAATGCCAATGTATGGAAGTATTTTACCGACCTCTTTGATTATCTACCACTCACTGCCCTCATTGAGAGTCAGGTCTAAGCTTTGTGTGTTTTCTCATCCTGATGTGACCTTTCCATGACAACAAACTAACAGTTTTTGGCCCCTTGTTGCAGATTTTTTGTTTACATGGAGGACTCTCACCATCATTAGATACCTTGGACAATATCCGAGCCTTGGACCGTATTCAGGAGGTCTGATAATTATTCCCTTTTGATTGTTTTATTTTATGTTGTATTCCCTTTCCCTTGGGCAGGGGTACCCCCATCTTGACCCCCCAGATTCCGCTGTAGCGGAACCTCACTGGGTCAATGTTGTTATTGTTGTTGTTGCTGTTGTGATTGTTTTATTTTATGGTCCCTTTGGTTGTCAATCTGTCCAGAGACATATCTAATGCTCTTAATGGTTATCATGCTTCATCTTTAGCTATAGTTATGTTCTGTTTAGGTTTATAAAAGTTCAGATTCCCTCAATGACATTGCATTCTGTAAGAGCTTCCTATTTTCTCAATGTGAAGTTTGGAGCTACTGTTTGTTGTGAGCAGGTACCTCATGAAGGACCAATGTGTGATCTCTTATGGTCTGATCCTGATGATCGGTGTGGCTGGGGAATCTCTCCTCGTGGCGCTGGCTATACATTTGGACAAGACATAGCAGCTCAGTACAACCATACGAATGGGCTTACTCTCATTTCAAGAGCCCATCAACTTGTAATGGAAGGATTCAATTGGTGCCAGGTTCGTCATTCCTGTCAAATTTGCATTTTCTAATCCTATACTCCCGCCAATCACCTAATTACCAACAATAAAACTCAATGCAGGACAAGAATGTGGTAACAGTATTCAGCGCGCCCAATTACTGTTACCGCTGTGGTAATATGGCTGCTATACTTGAAATTGGAGAAAACATGGAACAGAACTTCCTCCAATTCGACCCTGCTCCTCGCCAAATTGAACCTGACACAACTCGCAAGACCCCTGACTACTTCTTGTGATTCACAGGTGTGTGTAAAACAAAGTTTGGTACCATGTCATTGTAGATTTCAATTTCGAGGAGGATTTTTTTTTGGAAATTTTCCTGAAAGGATCAGAATTAGCATCCATTCTTTTCCTGTGGAGTATCCTTCCTTCCTTTGTGCCCAAAGGACCCACTACTGAAATTTGATCCAAGGACTAAATTTTAGATTTATTGTTGTCTTTGTATATTTTTCTTCCGGAGGACACAGAAGTTAGAACCGAAGCAGCGGAAGGGCAAATGGTAAATAACATTTCCTGCTCTGCTTTTTCTCCCTTTGCTTTTTAGCTTCAGGGGACGTTGGCTGTTCTTGCATTGTGAAGGGCTTGTGGAGTTTTATGCTTTGGTAATAAATCATAGGGCTTTACACTCTTTATGAGTTTTTTATGGAGTACTGTGTTGTATTTTTGTTAGTAACTATACTCGGGATTGCGTGTTTAAGAAACCAACACTGGAAATATTCTGAATGTCAGCTTGATTTCTGTAAATTGGTTCTTATACTGCTGTGTAAAATAAGTTAAATAACCCAGGTCATTTTCATGTCACCTGATCTTACCCAAATTGTCCATGAATCTAGCCGTACATGGTCTAATACGACTATGTGATCTAGCAGAAGTCGATAGCAATGTGCATGGCCTAAATGATATCAAATTGTGAAGTGAATGCTAGCATAGTATTTCTTTTTTTTTTTCTTTTTTTTTTTTGGGTTCATTTACTTGCATCAAACTTGCGTTTCTATTATGTTAGAAGCATCTTTAGCTTTGAACATACGAGGGGGGGAATCACTATGAAGAAATTAACATAGAAAAAAATGGTTTGCCAAAAAGAAGCAAATCAAATACTTCATTTTTGGATAGAGATCGACAACACATGGATCATGGATGCATCACCTGAACATTAGTCAATTTGGAAACGTGGACAAGATTTGATCATCAAAATAAATTAGGCGGAGTGGATGAAATAAAGAGCACTAATAACAGAATCGTATCCAAATACACAGGTTTACGAGTAAAACTCCAAGCTCTTTTTATTTAATTCTTTTCTTTTCATTTTTATTTCCTTTTCCATTTATGCGTTCAACATCATAGTTTGGATGATAGTGTAAGACTGTAAGCAATTAAATGAATTATTGACACGTTACGCAACGAAATAATTGGCTACTACATGTATAAATGAAATTAAGCAGAATCAATTCCTGTTCTTATTTTGTGTGGTAGTGGTCGATCGAGAGATGATTATGCTTTGACATTTAAAAATGTTATGGATTCAAAAATATTTTTCCATTTTAAGAATTGACACCAAAAAGTAGAAATTATTTAATTTTTACCTAAATATCAGTTTATAAGTTATTTATTAGTTTTGTTTTTATAGAATGGAAAATATTTTTATATTTTAAATAAGTATTTTTTAAGAATACAATAAAAAAAATGACAAAGTGTGTAGACTAACAAAGATTATTGAAAAAAAACATATTAAAATAATAAAAATATTGGTGGATAAAGTTACATAGAATCTAATCCAATGTATAAATATCCGTATGATAATGGAAAATAAAGTAGAGATTAAAAATGTGAGATCTTGGTGGCATATGGACTTCCCCACTCCATATATCAAAAGTACAATTCCCCCAACATATATCCTTTGCTTGTGCATCTTGGAAACAAAGGGAGGGAGGGGACAGCTCCCTTTTCACAAAGTGTGGCTCTCTCTTGAGTCTTGATAAAATTTAAAACCAATCCTAATAATGGACTACCAACTGAAAGCATATTTTATTATATATCCGAAACACAAATAATTAATTATAGATTTCCTATAACTCGATCCAATGACATGGGGGTATTCGGATTAATTGGGCAAGAATTGGTTTTCAAAGGAAAAATGAAATATGAAACAATTTCAACATGTCCCAAATTTTAGACTATAAATATTAACTTATTGTAAATCAATTACATGAGTAATCTATATCTATATATCTTGTAAATCAATGCATTGGTATAATTATTTTTAATTGTTCTTTAAAAATCAGGATTGATATATTAGAAATTGGTTCCATAAGAAAAAAATCCCCAAAAAAAAAACTCAACCGCAATTGTACATGTGTGATTCCAGTTCCACCGAATAACTCAGATTTCTTCTACTGGTTGCCCCCACAGAACATAGCTTTTTCAAGACCGTTCCAATCTTCATTCCTTTTTATACCACCATATCCAAGAATTCATCGATCATATGAATCGAGAACTCCACATCGCTTAATTAATTTCTTCGATCAGTTAGAATCAATCAATCGACAATGGCAGCCACCCAATCCAAGGAAAGAAAATCCCTGTGTGAGGAGTCAATGCTCCTCGTAGTCAACATCTTGAAATTCTCCTCCCTCTCCCTCGCTCGCAAGAGCCTCGTGTTCGCCACCTCATCCTCCGCCGGAGATCCGCCGCCTCCGCCGCCGCCCAAGAGGCTCGCCAAGGCCTACTCCGCCGCTGGCCGACGGAGGGCGCAGCGGGCGCCGGAGGGAGGGTTGAAGCTATCCTATGTGATGCTCCCCACCGCAAGCGGCGAGGTCGTGGTCCACAAGGGGACACGTGGAGGCAAGAGAGGGGGCAGGCGGGGCGGATTGGCCGCCGAGGGCGATGGGAGATTCGAGGACTACATCCGACGGTTCCACGAGAAGACGGAGAATGAGGTGCAGAATGCGATCGTGGAGTGCAAAGCAGCGGATTATATCAAGAGGTTCCATGAGAAGATTAGGAAGGACTCCAACTACGACTCCAGACGGTTGCCCGCTGTTGTGCTCCCGCCTCATCTCCACCTCTCTCCCCGCCAAACTAGTGAATAACGAATTAATTTTTGTTATTAATTCCATCATTGGGATTTTACTTCACCTAATAAAAACTTCGCTTATCTACATATGGTTTTAGCTCTTTGATTACTGTAAATATGGAAATGGTTTTTAGTTCATCATCAAATGCAAAAAGCATATGTAAATTTTGGTTTTAATTAATGTACATAGATATGGTAATGTATTTTTGAGGCTAAGATTGCATGTGTATGTTGAATCCAATTTGTTCCCTTTTTATTCAACAACTTCGGCTTATGCTCATCTTTAGTTCGTGCGGTACAACAAGTACAACTTACAAGTGACTAGTGGGTTTTATGGAAAGTATAGGAAATACTTGTAATGAATCATCTTTTAATTAGTGGGCTAATTTTGTAAATAGGGAGAAAGTTAGTTGAGTGATTGTCATAATAAGTCTTTCTCCTTGTGTGTGTGTGTAATACGTGTAGCTATTTTTTCTAGCAACAGCAAAACACTTCTTTAGATTTCACAATCCTTCAACAACAAAGGGTTCAAACCGGAAATAAAGCTAACGGAATCAGAAAAGAACACAAGCAAATCTAGTAGAGAACGGGCATTAAGATCGGTCGCCCTATTAGCCAAGCAACGCACATGTTTCCATGCCAAACACATTCCTAAAACGCCTCAATATTTCCAAACACATTCCTGAAACGCCCCACCTAACTCGCAAATCCGAGATAACACCGTACGCAACTGTCCTTTCCAAGGAGTGCCATTTCGCAACTTGGCTTTTAGCGAGAGACTTATGTAATTCAACAATTACATGCATCAGATCTTGTGCAAAGCAGTCAAGGTCCCATAGCAAAGCTTCCGCTTCACCAATTGGGACCTCTATAGTCAGTTGTATTAGATAAGAACAGATAGTTTTATCACACGTCAATTATTTATATCCTTTTGTATAGTTATTACTTGGGGTCCAAGCCTTGTTTAGGGCTATATAATGTAAATGTATATGTCAATACAAAGTAACACAGTTAAATGTAATTCACGTCTCCTTATGGTATATATCAATTTCTAGGGTTTAGGTCCCTCTCTAATCATGCCTCTCATGTTCTCTCGTTGATCAATACCCCCACAGCAACTCCACTAGGCTCGCCGACTGTTATACACATATACCCCGTCTCTTACCCTCCCACAAAACAGCATGTCTGACAACAATCTTAACAACAACGTGCTTGCCTCCGGTGATGCAACCCAACTTCAGTTTCCTACCATTGCAATCAAATTAGATCGTAATAATTACTTCTTATGGCGTAGCGTCATTGATGCGACCCTGACCATGGACGCCAAGCAAGAGGAGGTCTCCATGTCCCTACGATCGGATGGACCGGTCACTCTTGCTCGGAATCGGGCCATAGCTGAGGCCACCCAATCCATCCTGACATGCACCCTAGCATGCCACGACGCGCCATCTCTTGTGTCAAGACCGGTTGTCCTCGTCACCATCGGCTCCGCGGACTCCTCGTGCCATGACACGCCCGAGACCATGCCATCGAGCCAAGGACTCGACCCCCAGCCTCGGCATGCTACTCCGTGCCAAGCTTCGAGCCACGACGCCCTCGAGCCTCGCCACATGAGGAGTTCAAAGGAATACTTGTATTTGATTGACTAGGGTGTGTGTAATCTTATCTCTAGGGTCTCAAAGTGGTATGAAGAGTTCAATCCATAGAGACACCTTGATTCCTAAGGCAACGAAATGTTTATATTCAGTAATTGAATCGTTTAGACATTGTTGTGTATGCGCATTTTGATACTTGGTCAAGTTGTTTATAAGATTCCAAGGAGTATACTAAAATGGAGGATGAATGTTGGTGATTTTACTATCACCTTGAGTATTCGGTTTGGTATATTCGAAGAGTCTTGTATTGTTCATGGCCGATCTGGTCTTAGCCACATATAACAAGTTAGGTAACACATGGAGGATGTGCTCAGTGTGGACTAAGTACTAGCTAGATGGGTGAAACAAGGAAAGTGTAGTCCGATCCAAGTTGAGGTTCAAAGAATCTCAACATGCGCCATGGTGGCTATGGCTTGTTGATTCATGTCGGGAGGTGATGGCTTGACACGCACCTCGTGCCATGCCATGTGCACTGACCAAGTCCTTGATGCGAAATGAGATTCGTAGCTTCGGGTAGAGGCGTACCACGTTGTGCCTTGCGGCTACACGCCCCGATGTCGGTGCATCGTGCATATGTGTTTCGCTTGGACTATTTTGGTTACAACATTGGATTTACGCGAGCGTTTTGGAAACAGCCTTTTGTGTTATACTAGTTAGACCATAAATAATGGTTTGGAAGCTTGAACACATAGTAATACATGACATGAGAGCTAGCTAAGCTAGGTAGGTGTTGTGTGGGGTCATGGGTCGGCCCATTGGGCCACCACCAACGGTTGATTGATGGAGATGGTTGGTGATGGTTATGGTGGAGGTTGAGGGTAGTTGTGCCTATAAAAGAGGCAGTTATGGCGGTTGTTGCTGCATGCCTACTTCCTCTCTTTTGTCACCATGTGTCCTCATGGCCGGCCCAAAAAATGTTGTATGCCTACTTTTGGGCCGACAGTTATCAACGGTTGTCGGCGGTTATTTTTCCTTTTTGGACATTTTTTGGGCGAATTTTGGGTCTTTTTGGACTCCATGGCCGGCGCCTCTTGTCTATAAAAGGTATGCCTTGGGCGTTCTCTTGAACATGTTCGAATTAGAGAAATTCCACCTCTATTTCAAGTTTACTTAGCCAAATTCAAATTCACAAATCATTTTTTGAGTTCTTTTCCCGAATCATAAGAGTTTGGTGGTTTTATATCACAAGAGATTTGGTGGTAACCTTAGGCAAGAAAAATGGCCAAATACTTTTGTAGGAAAGATCATTGATTGACTCTACCATATATCAAGTCATATCGCACTTCGAGTGTACGTTTACACTAGTCCTAATCCAATAACATTCACAAAAAACAACATATATGACTGGGTGCATGCTGCACATACCTTATTATATTACAAAAAACAGTTGCAAATGAAAAGTTAATGTGAAAATGCTTTCTATATCAAAACAACTATTTCTAAATCAAAATTGAACCTTGGAGGATAATTTCATCTAGTATTATATACACTCTATTGATCCTGATTCATTGTCATATACTTATCTTGTTATCTTGTGTGAGTTATGTGCAGGCTCTTTATGCGTCCTCCTCTTTTGGGAGTGGATTTTTTCAACTTCTTGAATATGGAATCTTCACTGTTATAACTACTTTGAAAATTTATAGACCATTAAGCATCCCAGGTTCCTTTCTATCTATCTCTATTATGCTTGATTCATGTAACAACTTGATTCCTCTGTCTATTTTGTTGCAATTCCTCTCTTTTGATATTTCAAGTGATATCTTAGTCCTTAGGTTTGCTAAAATTAAGATTTATCTCTTCTGGATGTATTTGCTGCTTCATTCTTTCTATATCTTTAGTTCACTTTCTTGTTATTTTCCTCTATTAGTTTGTTCATGTGGCCTTGATCCTTCTTTATCTTTGAATAGGCCTACCCTTGGTTCCCCCTCTTTCTTGAATTGGTAGCAAGTGCTCCCCTTCTTTCTTTGCTGCTTTAAGCTCTGTTTGGTTGAGGTGTTGTTGCCTTCATTTTGGAGGATGTTTTTGAACCATGGCTTGCTCTGTATTTTAATCTTGTTTGGTGTTTGGTGGCCTAGGCTCCTTTTTCTTCTTGAAAAGTTGTAGCTTTGCCTCATCTCCTTTCATGGATTATAATCAAATTCAATGAGGAAAATTGGGTGCTCTATTTTTGGGTAGACTCCCTCTGAGAATTGCTTCTGATTTTGCCATCTTTTGGCAAATTCTTCCTTGTGGTGGTTCTTATGTTAAATCTGTGACTCATCATGTGCTTGTCCTAATTCTCTTTAAAATTAAGATTTCATGGAAAATCTCTTCTGAAAGTGAATCTTACTTACAAATGCTTCTCTGTAGTGGTTCTTATACCAGGCATGTGATTCTTTATGTTATTGCCCTAAATTCTTTCATATATTAGACTCCATGGTACTTCTATCTGTTATGCTTTGTTTTTTACCAACACTATACCAAAATTTGCAATTTATTGTTCACCATTATATATTACATTATTTTATTATTCTACTACCTATATCCTATGAATTGTTCTATTCAACCAATGTGTATCTTTCTTTTTGATTATTTCCCTTTATATATATATATATCACAATTACATGTTCACATTGGTTTCTCTTTTCTTAAGTTGTTTTTTTATCATAATGTTGTGAGAGATCAAATCTTTGGATGCTCTGTGTGCTTTATTCTCTTCTTTGTAATCATTTCTCTTGCCACTTCTCCCATAAATGCTTCTGTGATTGTTTCTCTGAATATTTATGGCACAAGGACTTATTTGACCTTCATTAACTTCTATCTCTATATGTATCAGACCAATATCTTATTCTCCTTTTGCATGATTACCGTTGACCTCTTTGATACCCAATCATAGTTGTTTACCTTTAATATATTTAACTATTCTCCTAAGTTGATCTTTTTGGGTAATATTCTGAGATTCAGAATTTATGAATATTCTTTCTGCAATCTCTATGCTTTATAATCATTTATCTAGCCACCTATTCAAAATGATTATGTGGAACTATCTCTGCATTTCTTCTTTTAAAAGACTTCTATCTTTGTCATTATATTATCTTACCATATGCAACAGACTAGTCTCTCATACCATCTTTGCATGGTTATTGTTGACCTCTCTTATATCCAATTATAGTTGTTTGATCTTAATTTACTGGTGCAAGTCATTTATTGTTACTTCTTTCCTAGTAATTACAACTTTTCAACTCTTCATCTCACTTCTCTATTTAAGGAATGCTTTGGTAACAATAGTACATACCATCCTCCTCATACAAGCCCTCTTGCTTACTTACCTTCCCTTATCTTTGATAGCTTTTGTAGTATGTCTGATATATTAATCCATCAAGATCCATTAGTCAATTTCCCAGTTCTCAACTCTATGTCGACAAGCATGGAGGTGGAAGGGCTTCTGGCTCCTTCTTCCCTTCCTGCTCTTATCCAGCCTAATGGGACCACTCCTCTTAAACCTTTAAGCCCTACATGACCTCTTTCTTGTGCTGGAACTATGTCCCACATCTCTGATGATTCTCATGTCATTATCCTTGAGTGTGACTTTGTTCCTTCCAATGATATCCTCAATCTTGGTACCTTTACTGCCACTATCCCTCTTCCAAACCCAACATCTATCCCCTCTGTTAAGAAATATTTGCATGAACTTATGAACTTTTCCCTACTCCTCAAAATGGTAGAAGAGCCTATTTCTACCACTTTGATCAATGGGAAAATGAAAGAGGTTTGGAAGGAGTCTGTGAAAGGAGAAGTACAGTTTCAGGAATTTTCTAATTTTTGTATCATTTTCAAATTTTCCAATAAGGAAGAAAGAGACTTAGTGTGGAACAAAAGGCCCTATCTTGTTCAGGGAAAGCTCGTTGCCCTCATTCCCTTTTATCCTGAATTCATTCATTTCTGATGAAGTGGTAAGGGCTGATATCCAAGCTCGCATCCCATCTTTGCCTTATTACCTTTATACTCCTTCTGCCCTTGACCTTATTTTGAGAGATAACCTTATTGGGCACTTTATTAGGGTTGATGAGGTATCCAATGCTAAAAATAAGATGAATTTTTGTAGGGTTCTTGTTAATGTTGATATTACCTCTGCTCTCAAGGATAGTGTCAAAATTCAAACTCATGTAAACTCTGTGTTGACCCTCAAAGTGTGGTATGAGATTGTTTCTACTGGGTGTGGTTGTTGTGGGGAGGGTTCTCATTCTTTTGATGAGTGTCCTCTCAACAATATTCAGTCTAGAAGCTGCAAACTCATTGTTCTGGATAATCCAGCTGAAACTGATCTCATTAACCAAACCAGCATTAGGCTGCATGGTTATGTCTCTTCTAGACCTTTTATTCAGAGAGTTCCTACTGACCTAACTTTTGTGAGAACAAATGTTGTTGCTCCTCTGTTTGCTTCAAACCAAGCCTCTGGTGGGCCTTTAGTGTTAGTAGGTCTGCCCTCTATTGGGGCGAATCCTCCTGAGCTTAACCCTGTGTAGACTATTGACGAGCACTTTTATGTCGCTGTAAAAGCACTGTCAAATAATTATTCCTAACTTCCTAACCTTATTAAAGTGGAAGTAAGGGTCGAACCCACAAGGACTCGGATTATTCGTATTTAAATAATATTACTAAGTAAGTAAATAAAACTAAGCAAGTAAAACGATTAAAGATTCAAATATGGAGAAAAGCGTCCAACTAGCTTCGTATCCATTGCATACATGAGTATTGATCCTTGATTATTCTTATTTCGATTTCCCTTGACTAATCTATTGTGAATTTATGAAATTCAAGCTTAAAGTAGTTATTAATATACACCGTCTTTAACAACTTGTTAATCAATTAACCTAGAAAACCTTCTATGTCAAGTTGATCATGCAATTAAGTCCAAAGCATTCAATAGAAACATAATTCATGAATTCCACCGTCTATTCATGAATTTTTGTGATTGAATTCTCTGCCTTTGATTAACCTTATTCCACCGTCTATAAGTTTAATCAAAGGACTCATCCATGAATAATCAAATTCCACCGTCTATTTAATTATTCTAGTTGTAATTCAACCTAGAAATAGAATAGGTGATCAATCTATTATAATCCTAAGCGAATTTAATCAATCAAGCATGGAGAGATTCAATCTAGTCAAGGCAAATAAAAATAATTCAAATCTCACAAACAATCATGCATACAACTTCAACTAACTAGTTGGACATGAGAAAATTAGCTAGAAATTGACATTAAAGAAGAATCAAACTTACAAGAGTTAAATCTCTCTTCAATGTTGCAAACTAGGGTTTTGTCTCCCACAAATCTCCAAATTCAATCCAACGTAGAACACAAAGTAGAAGATAGCATAATATCCAAATTAAACCCTAAGGAAAGTATTTATATTATATCTAAAAATATCCAAAAATATTAATTAAAGTCGGCCCAAAAGATCTTGCAAAAGCCCGATACAGCGTCGCTGACACGCGCCAAAGTGCGGTTTGTTCCCACCAAAGCGCGGTCGCGCTATGAAGGTTTTGACCGCGCTTCACCTGCAGAAGCTCGAGCCCTCCAACGCTATCTTGGCCTTCAATCCGCGGTTTGAAACTTTGCTCTTGTCTTGTAATTCTCGCCCCGGGTCTTCTCTTTAATGCTCCCTACGTGTCCCGAGGTCCGGTCCTAAGCCTCTCATCCACCATCTTCCACCTTCCGACCTACAATTATGCACATAAACGCGTAGATTCTGAACCAAACCAAAATAAAACCTGAACTACAACTTAAAGCGAAAATCTAGCTAAACATGCATAAAAAGAGAATAAAAACATGCTCTAACTATAACCAAGCACTCATGACAAAATAAATAACCCCTTCCCTCGTGCTTAAATATTACTTTGTCCCCAAAGTAAAAGAAAACTGACCTCATCACAAGAGCTTGATAAACTCCAGAATCTACTCCTCAGATGGCGGTGGTGGTGGATATCCCGGGTATGGATAAGCAGGGTCTGGATAATCGGGATATGGCTGATAGGCAAAAGGCGGATAACCATGTTATGGCGTGTATGTATCCATCCTCTGATGTAGAAACCGGGTCTTCTCGTCAACATAGTCAAAACGGCTCGTCGTATAAGTCCGAAAATGGTTGAAATCAGCCGCTAATCCATCCATCCGAGTGTTCAAGCCACTCACCTGAGTAGAAAGGCCTCCCATCAACTCTACCAAATGGTTATACTGGGCAGTAGACATGTTACTCCCCTGGCCTTGTTGATCAAAGTTATGCTGAAAACCCGGAACTTCTTCTCTATCCTCATGATCACCCTCTTCTTCTTCATAATCATCATCATCAACCGCTGCAACATCCACAGGAGCAGCTACAAACTCTTCCTCCTCTTCTTCCCCATCATCTACATCCATAGAAGCACTAGCTTCCTCAACCTGTCTCCTTGATGGCCTCCTTTTCTTGGTCCCTCCAATAACTTCCTGAACCGGTACATCACCATCTTGTGGGTGAATGAGCCAAGTGCTAGCATTTTCCAAACCAGTCTCCAATTTCACTCGGTCTGGATTAGGTAACCTCATAGCATAAGAACTGTTACCAAGCACCCAATAGAACAAGTTGCTCTTCACATATAACACTTTCATCTTGTTCAAGAAAGGCAAGTTCATCGGAAGAGCATCAATCTGATCCACACATTGCTCCAAGTCAATACCAAAGTGTTGGGCAAGCCGAGTGATGACACCACCCACAATGATCCGACCATTGTTCTTCCTAGCCATGCGAGCCATATTATGCATCATGGCTGCACCAATATCAATCTTATGCCCCTCCAGAATACCCCGAAGGAGAAAGATGTCCTTCTTAGGGCAATTGTTCTCACCCTCTCCTCTGCCTGTGATAGAATGGGCAAAGAACCTCTAAACAATCCGAATCACCGGATGAGAAATCCCTGAAGCCTTCGTTCTAGATGCTAAATACTCATCGCTCCCAGAAAGTCAGACCCACTGTTCATTATTCATCCAAGTGGTCCTAGACTCCCATCTATCAACATTCTCATGATGCTTGGTAAATATGAAAAGTTTGTTGATATCAGTCAGCGTCATACACCTTTGGACTCCTCCTAGTTGAAACATGCATCTTCCCTCATTAGCAAACCGCCCTTCCAAGATATGAGCCTCCAATGTGCTGAAGAACTCCAACACTAAGCCACGGTATACCGGCAATCTCAAACTCAACAACCCTAGCAAATTGTTATTAAACTCAAATTTCCTCAATTCAGTAGCCAAACCCAAATCATCCATTAAAGGCCAATCAATATATCTCGGAGGTTGGATTTCATGCTCTTTCAAATCATTAAACCGGTCTAGATGCGTCATATCACTGAACTGAATATCCAAAGATGCCGGTGTGATATTGTTTCTCGATGAAGAAGCTTTAGGCGGGGCTTGGGATCTAGATGAAGAAGGCGCAACGGCTTGAGCCCTAGATGATGCTGTTCGGGTTGCTCTTTGTGGACGACTCGGTCCCGAGGAAGCATTAGCCGGAGCTTTAGTACGACCCATGGTATAATTCACCTACACAAGGCACCAAAAACAACACAAACAAACACAATTCGATTGCCCCGGCAAGAGCAATCCACCAAACAAGTAATAATAGATAATAATAGCACTCAAAACACTCTCTTCCCCCACTAACCTAGATTAATTAGCATGAAAATTAATTAATTTCGAAATTATGGAATTAGCACATTCTAAACATGAAACTAACTCATAATCATGCCAATATTGAAGAATCTAAACTCAAATTGAAGAAATTTGACCTAAAAAACCCTTAAATTGAGGTTTTTATGCAAAACCTAATTTTGTGGAATTTAGGTTGAAAGCTTCAAATTTTTGATGGAAATTGAAGAGAAGAGTATGAAATCTTACTTGTTTAATGCTTGGAAGTGCAAATCCGGCCTTGATTTGTGGTTTGGACTTGAATGGAAGCTTGAAGGTAGAGTTTTAATGGAGGAAGAGGAAGGAAGAGTTGTTCGGCGCAGGTAGGAAGAAGAGATAACGAATGGGGAAAGCTGATATCTTTGGTTTTAATGCGCCGATTAAAACTCAAAGCGCAGTTTGGACCAGGTGAAGCGCGGTCGCGAAACGGCGCGTTTGCCCGCGTTTCGCTCGCGGAAATCGACCCTTCGGAGCGCGGTTGGAGCTCTCGTTCCGCGGTCGTGCCCTGGCTAGTCTTCCCCGCGTTTTGGCTTTTGGACTTGCAGCTGGCGTGGCGTGGCCCCAGGCCCATGGGTGCAAGGGCATCTTGGCTTCCTCGAACCGCGTGTACATGTTTTCCGACTTTTCCTAAAACTAAGGACAAAAACAAACCAAAACAAAGAAAAAACCAAACAAAACGTAAACTAGAAAACAAACAAAAACTAAAAATAAAGCTTGGGTTGCCTCCCAAGAAGTGCTTGTTTAACGTCATTAGCTTGACGCATTACTGCTCATGTGTTTGGCTCGTCCAAAACCGTATCTTCAAGAATAGCATTGCTAAATTCTTCAAAATAAGGCTTCAAACGCTGACCATTCACCTTTTGCATTGAATGAGTGGCTCCATCATAAATTTCCACCGCTCCATGAGGATACGTCTTAGCTACTATGAACAGCCCCGTCCATCTCGACCTTAGCTTACCTGGAAAAAGTTTAAGTCTAGATTGATATAATAAATCCTTGTCACCTACCTTAAAACTTTTTCTCCATATTTTCTTGTCATGCCAAGCTTTGGTCTTCTCTTTGTATATGGACGCATTATCATAAACTTCCAACCGTAATTCTTCATCCATCTTCAGACTACAATTTTTCACAGCCCAATAAGCTCGGTGTTGGATCTCTACCGGAAGATGACAAGCTTTACCAAACACCAACTGAAAAGGTGACATTCTAATTGGGTTTTGTAAGCCGTCCTATATATGCCCATAAAGCGTCGTCCAAGCGAGTACTCCAATCCTTCTGGTTTGGCGACACCATCTTCTCAAGAATGGTCTTGATCTCTCGGTTAGATACCTCCGCTTGTCCATTCGTTTGTGGGTGATAGGCCGTAGAAATCTTGTGTGTGACATGATATTTCTTCAAGAGCACACTTACCGTTTTGTTGCAAAAATGGGATCCCTTGTCACTAATTAAAGCTCTAGGAATCCGAAACCTTGAAAATATGTGCACCTTCAAAAAATCTGCCACAACTCGGGAATCATCAGTCCGGGTGGCCTTCGCTTCCACCCATTTGGAAACGTAGTCCACCGCTAATAAAATATAAATATTCCCATAAGATCTAGGAAAGGGTCCCATGAAGTCTATACCCTAGACATCAAATACCTCACAAAAGATAATTGAAGTTTGAGGCATTTCATCCTTTCGGGATATATTTCCGACTCTTTGGCATCGATCACTGGATTTTCAAAAAGCATACGCATCCCAAAAGATGATAGGCCACAAGAATCCTGCATTTAACACTTTCCTAGCGGTCTTTCTAGCACTAAAGTTCCCCCCACAAGCATACGAGTGACAAAACGACAAAACTGAAGTTACCTCATTATCCAAAAGACAACGTCGGATTACTTGGTCGGAACAATGTTTCCAAAGATGTGGATCGTCCCACACATAGTGCCGTGCTTCACTTTTGAGCTTATCCCTTTGGGCCTTGCTAAAGCTGGGAGGAAACACACTCGAAACAAGAAAATTAACCAAATGAGCATACCAAGGTTGAAGTACACGTACCAAAAACAGAGTATCATCTGGAAATTCTTCTCGAATAGGTGTGACTTGTGCACATCTTTCCTCCTCATGGACCAAGCGACTAAGATGATCAGCTACCACGTTTTCCGCCCCCTTTTTTTCTTTGATCTCAATGTTGAATTCACTCAACAACAAGATCCATCTAATTAACATGGGCTTTGCTTCCTTCTTCGTCAACAAGTAACTAAGGGATGCATGATCCGTGTAGACAATCACCTTTGTACCTAGCAAATAAGACCAAAACTTTTCCAAAGCAAACACCACCGCCAAGAGTTCCTTCTCGGTGGTGTAATAATTTTTATGTGCTTCGTTTAGAGTCATAGAAGCATAATGGATAACATGAGAAGCCTTACCAATCTTTTGACCCAAAACTGCTCCCACTGCATAGTCGCTTGCATCACACATTAGCTCAAAAGGTAGGGACCAATCTGGGGGTTGAATTATTGGTGCAGTGGTGAGGTGAGCCTTCAACTCATCAAAAGCTCTTTTACAAGCTTCATTAAAGTCGAAGGTAACATCCTTCTTGAGTAACTCACAAAGGGGTGAAGCGATCTTGGAGAAGTCTTTAATGAACCTGCGGTAAAAACCTGCATGACCAAAAAAAGAGCGTACTTCCCGAACATTAGTAGGATAAGGCAAGGATTGAATTACTTCAACCTTTGCCTTATCAACCTCAATCCCTTTAGATAACACTATATGACCTAACACTATGCCCTGTTCTACCATAAAATGGCATTTTTGAAAATTGAGACAAAGGTTAGTGTCTTCACAACGTTTTAGCACAAGTGTCAAATGAGTTAAACAAGAATCAAAGTCATTGCCATGAACGGTGAAATCATCCATGAAAAATTCAATGAAGTTCTCATTGTACTCAAAGAATATACTGACCATACACCTTTGAAAGGTCGCGGGCGCATTACATAGACCAAATGGCATTCTTCGGTAAGCGAAGGTGCCAAATGGACAAGTAAATGTTGTCTTCTCTTGATCCTCGGGTGCAATTGCTATCTGAAAATAACCTGAATATCCATCCAAGAAACAATAGAAGGAACGACCCGCAAGTCGCTCAAGCATTTGGTCAATAAAAGGTAAAGGAAAATGATCTTTACGGGTTACCGTGTTGAGCTTTCGATAATCGATGCATACACGCCACCTGGTTTGAATTCTTGTTGGGATGAGCTCACCATCTTGATTCTCCTTTACCGTGATTCCACCTTTCTTGGGGACGACCTGAGTAGGACTTACCCATTTGCTATCCGATATGGGAAAAATCATACCTGCTTGAAGAAGTTTCAGGACCTCCTTTTTCACCACTTCCATCATAGGCGGGTTCAACCTTCTGTGTGGTTGTCTTGAGGGCTTTGCTTCATCCTCCAATAGGATTCTATGCATACATGTAGAGGGGCTTATTCCTCTAATGTCGGCAATAGTCCATCCTATAGTGGATTTATGCTCCTTTAAAACATCCAACAACCGGTTTTCTTGATCTTGAGTCAACTTGTTTGAGATTATCACCGGTAAGGTATCTCCATCACCTAGAAAAGCGTACTTGATGTGGTCCGGTAGTTGCTTAAGCTCTATCTTTGGGGCTTGCACAATAGAAGGAACAAGCTTCTCGCTTGGCAATGTTAGTGGAATGGGCTTTGAGCCCGGTAGCAAGAGTGGTCGCTCATAGTGAGCGTTCAACTCGGCTACAATTTCTTGCATATCATCATTTAGCACAAATTCCACTTCATCTTTATTAACCACATAATTTTCAAGAGTAGATTGCAATTCATCATGATCATTAATGTCAAAGAAATCTTGCACAAGAGTATCTAACACATCAATAGAGCATAAAGAATTAACATCATAGGGAAATTTCATAGCATCATAGATATTGTATTCAACTTTTTTCCCAACAAACTTCATGGTTAATGAACCACTACACACATCAATTTTAGTTTTGGCTGTTTTTAGGAATGGTCTACCTAAGAGAATTGGAGCTGCATGCTTGTCATGTTCCATTTCAAGTACATAAAAATCAGCATGGAACATCAACTTACCAACCATAACAAGCACGTCTTCTATAATCCCCTTTGGGTAAATGTTAGACCTATCAGCCAATTGAATGACTACATTTGTTGCATGCAATGGACCCAACCCAAGAGACTCATAAATTGAATAAGGCAAAACATTTATAGAGGCACCTAAGTCGAGCATAGCCTTTTCAAATTTTGTCTCACCTATGATACAAGGGATAGTAAACATACCTGGATCTTCACATTTAATGTGGCAGTCGTCTTTGGAAGACTGCTGAGATTTGCTCACTAACCTTGATCTTTTGCTTCCCTTTTTGCTTTTGATTCCGCTTGACCGTGCATAACTCCTTCAAAAATTTAGTGTAGCGAGGAATGCTCTTGATAAGCTTGAGAAGTGGAATATTCACCTCGCACTTGCTAAATGTTTCGAAGATCTCTTTGTCGTTCTCGATCTTATGGGTCTCCTTTAATGCTTCGGGAAAGGGTGGAAGAGGTTTGCGAGCCGAGGTCGAAGGAATCGAGGGGTCGTCGTTAAAGACTAGAAGCGCGGTTTGGGGCGCCTAAAGCGCGACCGCGGTTTGGCCGGTTTGGCCGGTTTTGGCCGCGCTTTGGCCGCAGAAAATTGGCTCGTCAGACCGCGGTTTGGAGCTTGGTGGTGCGGGGGCGGTTTGACTGTTTTGCCCGCGGTCGTTCTTCTGTCCCAACTCCGATATTTCATCCTCCTCGTGTTCTTCCTCATGCAAAGTTGGTTGCTTATCGGCTTTGTTTTCCAACACTTTACCACTACGGAGCAAGATTGCATTAACATTCTGTTTAGGATTGAGTTCCGTCTGAGAGGGTAATTTGTTGGAATCTCTAGCTTCAAGTTTGCTCATCGCCTTTGCAAGTTGGCTCATCTGATTTTCCAAGTTGGTGATGCTTGACTTGGTGTCTTGCTAAAATTGCCCCACAGATTGATGCATAGTAGTCATACTTTGGGTAAGAGCGCGGATCATTTCATCCGTTGATAGGGTCGGGGCTTGATTCGGTGCTTGAGGCTGAGGTTGAAAGTGAGGTCTAAAACCTGGAGGGCCGTTTGGAGGTACATATTGTTGATTTTGATTTCCATACCTCAAATTGTGATGATGCTTCCAGCCCGGATTGTATGTGGTCGAATAAGGATCATATGCTAGCCTTTTTGGCCCATAGCCTCCAAGTGCATTGACTTCTTCCTCTTGAGTATGAAGAGTAGGACAAGCATCCGTCTTGTGAGTAATATCGGATCAGAAACCGCAAGGTTTGACATGTTGTTGTTGTCCTATCATGAATTGCCTGAACATTGACTTCAACTCATTCACCTCTTCATGTAAAGCCGTAGCATCTATAGAATTAGCACCCTTCATTGTAGCTCTTTTTCTGAATTGACGAGAGCCTTCAGATAGTTCATGAAAAGATCAAAAGCTTCATCAGGAGTCTTGTTCAGGATGTTTCCTCCACAAGCGGCATTAACAAGTCGGCGTTCTTCATCCAATAAGCCTTCATGAAGGTACATAACAAGATCCATCTAAGAATAACCATGATATGGGTAGCTTGAGATTAGCTTCTTGAACCTCTCAAAATACTCATAAAGCGATTCATTCGGGATCTGCTCAATGTTGCTAATGCTCTTCTTCAGACTCGAGAGCTTTGTGGCTGGAAAATATTTCTCGAGAAAAGCCTTCTTCAATTGCTCACAAGTCTCAATACTGCCAGGAGCCAAATAGTAGAGCCAGTCACTAGCTCCATCTTTGAAAGAGAAAGAGAAAGCTCTCAGCTTGATTTGATCATCAGTGACGCCTTTTGGTTTCATGCTAGTGCAGACAGCATGAAATTCCGCTAGATGTTTGTTGGGATCTTCACCCGCCTTCCCATAGAATTGAGGAAGAGGGTGAATCAACCCAGATTTCAGTTCAAATTGGACATCGTCAGGGAGCTCAGGTAGCTTCACCGCCAATGGTTCTTGGGCCAAATCAGGTGCAGTCAACTGTCTCAGTGTTTGATCCATCTCTGTTATTTCAGAACTGCTTTCAGAGTCAGAATCAGAAGAAGAAGATGACAGGTTGAACGGTAATTCTCAAGAAATCGCACGAGCTTGCCTGCGTAACCTAGAGAATGTTGTTTCAATTTCTGAATCAAACGCAACAAGAGATGGATTAGTAGCACAGGTATGAACCATGCAAGTGGTTCACACCCCAAAAAAAAGTAACACTAGATAAACACAAATAATTAGCCGAGTCCCCGACAACGGCGCCAAATTTGACGAGCACTTTTATGTCGCTGTAAAAGCACTGTCAAATAATTATTCCTAACTTCCTAACCTTAGTAAAGTGGAAGCAAGGGTCGAACCCACAAGAACTCAGATTATTCGTATTTAAATAATATTACTAAATAGAAAGGGGGGGTTTTATGGTTGCAAGCTAACAAACTAAGTAAATAAAAATAAGCAAGTAAAACGATTAAAGATTCAAATATGGAGAAAAGCGTCCAACTAGTTTCGTATCCATTGCATACATGAGTTTTGATCCTTGATTATTCTTATTTCGATTTCCCTTGACTAATCTATTGTGAATTTATGAAATTCAAGATTAAAGTGGTTATTAATATACACCGTCTTTAACAACCTTTTAACCAATTAACCTAGAAAACCTTCTATGTCAAGTTGATCATGCAATTAAGTTCAAAGCATTCAATAGAAACACAGTTCATGAATTCCACCGTCTATTCATGAATTTTTGTGATTGAATACCCCGCCTTTGATTAACCTTATTCCACCGTCTATAAGTTTAATCAAAGGATTCATCCATGAATAATCAAATTCCACCGTCTATTTAATTATTCTAGTTGTAATTCAACCTAGAAATAGAATAGGTGGCCAATCTATTATAATCCTAAGCGAATTTAATCAATCAAGCATGGAGAGATTCAATCTAGTCAAGGCAAATAAAAATAATTCAAATCTCATATACAATCATGCATACAACTTCAACTAACTAGTTGGACATGAGAAAATTAGCTAGAAATTGACATTAAAGAAGAATCAAACTTACAAGAGTTAAATCTCTCTTCAATGTTGCAAACTAGCGTTTTATCTCCCACAAATCTCCAAATTCAATCCAACGTAGAACACAAAGTAGAAGATAGCATAATATCCAAATTAAACCCTAAGGAAAGTATTTATATTATATCTAAAAATATCCAAAAACATTAATTAAAGTCGGCCCAAAAGATCTCGCAAAAGCCCGATATAGCGTCGCTGACGCGCGCCAAAGCGCGGTTTGTTCCCACCAAAGCGCGGTCGCGCTATGAAGGTTTTGACCGCGCTTCTCTTGCAGAAGCTCGAGCCCTCCAACACTATCTTGGCCTTCAATCCGCGGTTTGACACTTTTCTCTTGTCTTGCAATTCTCGCCTTGGGTCTTCTCTTAATGCTCCCTACGCGTCCCGAGGTCTGGTCCTAAGCCTCTCATCCACCATATTCCACCTTCCGACCTAGAATTATGCACATAAACGCGTAGATTCCGAACTAAACCAAAATAAAATCTGAACTACAACTTAAAGCGAAAATCTAGCTAAACATGCATAAAATTAGAATAAAAACATGCTCTAACAACTACATCTATATGCTCTATCAACTATGCCTCCCTATTACCCTCTGATGACCCTATATTTTTATTCTTCAATGGATCCAAGTGTGTTCTCTGACCCTTCTGTGTTGTTGAATGCTAGAGAGCAAGTTGCTTTGGCACTTGCGAATATGAATGCCCCGATCCTTGAGACTATGATGATCCCTCCCTACCTTTGTGCTTCTCCCTTGGTGACTGGTGGAATGACTATGCCTAGTGCTTCTCATTCTATTCCTCATCTTACCTACTTGGGATTGACTAGTATGGACCAAGGGACTGAGTCCTCTAACACTCTCTTGAGAAATCAAATGGATGTTGTTGACATTAGGTGTGCTGGTGAGAGCACCTCTGACTCTTCCAAACGCAAGGACTCTGAGGTTGTCAAAGACCTAGTTGAAGCCACTTCTGTCTCTAAGAAACCTAAAAAGACTCGAGGCAAAAAGCAAGTCACTTAATGATTAGTGCTCACGTTGTGACTAGTTCTGTTTTGTGTAAAATAGCATATGATCGCGGCCTGCTTCCTTTTTATATGTATTCCTTGTTTGTTGCATCTTTTCTTTATTTCCTGTTCTTTCCCTTTTGTTTTCGAATGTTGGGCTTTGGCTTCTTTATGTTGCCTGCTTTTGATGTTTGTTATGCCCATTGTAGCCTTTCTTGGCTGACTGTTTGCTGTATCAATCTCCTATGTATAATATTATTGTTATTTGCTCTCTATAACTCGTTGTCAGCTTGCTCATATTTACTTTTCAATGATTTTGGTCAACTCTCCACTTTTATCTACCCCTTAAAACAAAGGTATTGTTTCTCATTGTGTGATAATTTCTTCCAACAACCTTTATTGCTATGACTTATTGGATTCTTCAAATTGTTTGGATGTTGTGCAGGTTCTTTAACTTGTGCTTCTCTGAGAATGCTTGCAGCTGTATCTTTCTTATTCCTTACAAAAAAAATGTGTTTGTATAAAATTAATCACCATGTAATCCTTTCTGAAGCTTTGTTTTTGTTTATTAATAGTTCGAATTCAATTGGCTTCAATGTTATGTCTTCATTGTTACTTTGTTGTTGCATTATTATGAATTATTGTAATGTTTCAACTACTATTTGTAGTTCTATGCATTATAGTAGTATGGATATTTGCTTGAATGTTTTGACCAAATTTCTTAGTTTACCTATTGAATCTCACTTGGTTGATCCTTTTTCTTTTTCATCAAAAAGGTTTTATTTGAATATTGGGTATTGGAACATAAGAGGTATCCGTAGGCCCAATTTCTAGGAGGAAGTTGGGTTCATAAGAAAACTGAATAAACTTAATTTCCTTTGTTTAGCGGAAACAAAAACTGAGTTTGATCCTGTCATTTCGATTATTCGGAAATCTGGATTTCATAAAGTAATTTCTTGTCCTTCTATTAGCGCTAAAGGCGGGATTTGGTTACTTATTTCTAAAAATATAGAAACAAAAAAGTGTATCTAATAATCCGAAGTTTGAAAATCACCACCAGCAATACGAACTATTGCAATATTAACCAAAAACGATTCGAACTCATTTTTCGACGAGTTTTCCGGAGGAATCAATGATGTTGTGATCAAATATATTTTAAACAAGCATAAAATATTAAGTTGTTATGTCAGATTTTCGATCGCTACATCATTGACTCCTCCAGAAAACTCGTCAGAAAATGAGTTCGAATCGTTTTTTATTAATATTGCGATAGTTTGTATCACTAGTGGTGATTTTCAAACTTCGAATTATTTTTGGTTGAAAGTTGATACTTGAGATTATTTTAAGTCATTTTTCCAAAATAGTTTGAAGCTATATTTACTGCTCGTTTCAAGCATTCCTTGATTTCCTGATATATAGGCTAGTTAAGACGGGCTAGGCCCATTATGTTTTGGGCCTGCCTCGTAGCCCATCAACGGCAAATGGCCAGAACATCGACCACTAATAACTAATGATAGGATAATGGTAAAACATCGTTTTTTCCGGGAGAATGGAAGCGGCAAAGCTCGCAAGTTCCGCTGGCTGGAACTGGGCAGCCAAACAGCCCCTCCGACGCCCCGTCGCTACTTTCCCGCGCTTCGTTAGGGCATCGTCGTCTTCCTCAGCCTTTCAGGCGAAACAGAAAGACGGATACCGAGGGCCGCAGCCCAAGAGGAATTGGGTGGCAGATTGGGTCTCCAACAACGACGACGTCGTTCGATCCCTCCCCATTTATGTCGGCGGGGTCGCTCTCTTCGCCGTGCTCTTCAATCGCACCGTCTCCGGCATCGCCCCCGTCGCCGACGCCGGAAGGTATTTAAAACTCTCCCTTAATCTTTTTTTCTTCCTTCTCTTGATTCAATTTCATCTCGATCACTTGGTTTTCGTGACTATCATCTTTCGTATGCAATCTGTTGGATACTGGCGAAAGTCGTGCGGAAATTTGGATGATTCGTGAGAAATTCGGTACCAGTTAGTTCCAATTTTTGAAGGTTGATTTCAGTTGTCTACAATATCACATTGTCTTGTTTGTCATATGAATGAAGTAAAGAGAGCCTTATGCTCACTTTTCTAATTTTTACTTTCTGACACTATTTTTACTATCCATTGATGTGAAGTTGATTATGCTCGTATGTATGAGTTTGCTGAACTCCATGAATCAAAGTGTATCTTTTATTTACATTTACAAAATCCTTCTTTTGTAGCTCACAGTCGAGGGCGGATCTATTAACTCTAGGTTTGGCTGTTTCCAATATCCTGGCCGGTCTAGTGTGGTTGTCAATTCGACCCAAGACTATATCAGTGGTAAAGAGGCTTTTCATGTTTGGCACAAACATTGCTGTTATGTGCTTCTATCTCTGGTTCGTGTAATGTTTTTATACAGATGATTACAAATGGATATTCAACCTCATTCTTGATGTTGATCTCAGGTAGTTCCAGAAGGTGTGGAATGCTCTAGAGTAACTCCTCACATCCCTCATTATGTTGCGTCTGAGTTGGAATGGTACAAAAACTTGTGGAGTGTTTTGCATGCCTCTAAAATCATTTCCTCTTACATTTGGAGTGTTTATTGTCATTCTTATAATCCTTCCATGCAAGTATTTAGGATTGCAATAGTCATTCATGTCCCAATTCATATGGTATGTTTTCCTTAAGGTGAAATGACGTAGCTCCGCTATTCTGTCCAAGCTGATTATAATTTTTATCTTGCGTTCTTTTTTTTGGTAGAAAGTTTTTATCTTGCTTTCTAGTCTATTAATTAATTGCATTGTACTTTGAGACATTTTTTAAAAATTTGCAATCCTTGCCTTGCTCAGCATATATTGCTGATGAATGAATGGCTTTATTCGTTATATTGTATCTTATCATGAAATTCACCTACACCAATCTTTGAGGTATGATAGTTCAGCATCTATATTCTTTAGGTTAGTTCTGAATCTGATTTATTTGGTCCCTTCCCAGGTTTTGGGAATCTCTGTCAGGTGTGACATGCTGTAAATCATTAGTTGTTGTTTATGATGATGAGTGTATATTTCAAACTGGTGTGGCGGCTAAGTTATCTGAAGATGGTGAGGCGGTTGATGTGGATGCTGCTAAACTGATTCAAGGATCATTGTATCAGGGCATTTTAAAATCAGGAGCACGTAACATTTCCTAGCTAATGAATTCTTATCTAAACCTTCTCAAAAAGTGCTCATTGGCATCACACACATTTTAATAGCTTATATTTGAAAAAAAAAATGAGATCATCTTCATTAAGATTTTTTCAGCTGGTGGGTATATTGTATTTCTGCAGAGCGCTACTTTGCCAACCTTTCTCTGTATCCAGCCAAATCTGAACTGCCATTCTTGCCTCCAAATATGCAGGTACTCCTTCTTCTTTAACCGGAGCATCAATAAGAAACAAGGCTTTAACTTCTAAGCTCATTTTAAATTCCAATGTGCAAGAAACTAAAATCATCATCTGATAAGAAGTGTTTTTAACTTGTTTTCAGGCTGTCATCTCACAGCCACTTGGGAATAGAGGAATTGCCATAATAGGTGGTGACACAATAAGAGGGTTTACAACTGCTGATCAGGTATGCTCTTTGAATATTAGATAATCATCTGTTAGTAGGATAAAGATGACTTACATGCAAACTGTGATTGAGAACGTTTATTTGAAAATTTTGCCGAGGCTTAGGAATAATTGCAAAAACTCTTCTTTTTTTTTTTATTCTGTTTGGGTGTGAAAACTCTATTTTTTTCTCGCATGCTTTTTTTCCCTTTTTCTCTATCAAATCTCCCTTCATTGTTCATTCTTTGTTCTGAAGATCTTTCATCTATTTGGTGTTGGCAGAGATAATCACAATGAAATGCTGCTCATGTTTTATAAAAAAGGAATGGCGTTTAAGTTGAACCAAGTTTATGATAATAATCCGTGAAGTTCAGATATCAAGTTATCCTTCTATTGCTGCTTGAAACTTTTTTTTTCTTTTGTTTTTGAGAAACTAAGTATGAACCAATCCTTGAATGACTAAGGAAGAATGTAGGAATGGGTAATCAACTTAAGAATATGCTAATCGCTAATCAACATTTCTTATCCTCTTACTTGCTAGTCATGGATATCATTGATTGGGGACAAGTTGGATGCTACACTGACAAAACCTATGACTAAGCCTGCATCTTTAGCAAATGATAGCCCGTGAAGATCTCCAGGAACTCTTAAATTGACATTGATGAACTAATGTTCGCATTAAATCTTTGAGCAGTCCAGGTAACATGATTTCTTTCATCCATGCAATCTCTTGACATTGCTTTTCTGTTCTCTGTTGGATATATCTCTTGGATGCTTTCTGTGACAATGTTCAGAATAATCTCCAGGAGTGAACCAAGATTTAAAGAATTCTCGTTGGTTCTCAATTCTTTCAAAGCTCAATGAGATCATATCAGAATTCCCAATGGTAGAACATTTGATGACATGATGCTGGAGCTTGGGTGTATGATTCATCCTTGGGGAAAATCATTTTATAAGATAGTAGTTAATCATTTTGTTTATGCTCTTTGAATCTCAATATAAGTAATTATTCTGTGTGGAGGTTAGCATACGAAACTTCAAATGTAATTCTGTATTAAAAATGAATGTCCCCATGGACCACTACACCTTAAATTTGATCCGAAATTTAAAATAAATCCAATTTGTCTGCAGAATATATGGCATCAGTTTTTATTTTTTTATCCAAGTTGTGTTGGCGTTATAATCCATCGTGAAAGAACCGAAATAAGGAAACGGATCTTGTGGGAATGAGTGCCAGGTGCAAAATGCGAAATGAGAATTGAGATTGGGCTTGAAAATATCAAAAGCATTTAAAAATTCTGCATTGACATGTTTTAATGCCATACCTAATATTTTAAGTTTTAAAAAAACTCCATCATAATAACTATAACTTAAAGCGGAGGTTAAAAAAATTATTAAACAACACATGTCACTTTTAGATTGGACCACATCACCCCTTTTTTCTTAAAAAAAATTAATCTTTTATTTTTGGATATGATAAATTTGTTTTTAGAATATAGGCTAGAAAATCCCATTATTAAACAATCTTTTATTTTTGGATATGATAGATATGAAAATCATTAGGATAATTTTTTATGCTATCATACAAATTCAAGAATATTTATTTTATTTTTAGATAGAATCGGTTTTTATCTTATTACTAATCTATTTTCATAAATAAATAAATTATCATGTTTTGGATATTAATTTAATTCGTAATACTAATAAAAAATTATTGTTTTAAATAAACAACTTTTATAGTTTATTGATTTTAAATATTTGTTCAAAATTTATATTTAAGCATTTACATGGCTATTTTTCTCGGATAAAAATATATTTGAAAATATTTTATTTAAGAAAAATTCGTACAAGGTACGGGAATACATACTAGTTGTAGTACTACATAACTAATTTAGCTAGGGGTGATGTCCGTACTACGCATGGGTTTATTTTGTGTAAATAGAGCAAATTTTTATCCCTTTTTAATATTTAAATATTATCTAAGGTTTTATAAGTTCGGGAAAAAATCAACCATAAAAGTCTCTATATTTCTCCTTTTTTATCTCTATTATGCTGATTGTCTTTTAACATTTAGAATATTTTATTTTTGTAATGATCAATTACTTATTGTTTGAGACTTTAAGTTTTAACACTAATTTTAAGTTGTATATTGTTAAATATTTTACGTAATTAGAATTTATAACACATGTTTCATATTATTATGGCTTCAATATTCTCTTATTACATCACAACTTTTTGTTTTTTGCACTTAATATCATCCCTATATTTTTGCAATTCAAAGTCAAACTCAATTAAATAAAATCTATTTAATATGGTATTTAATTAGGATACTACACTAAATTCTCTTTGTATTTCACACTAATATCACTCCTATTTGATGTTTGAATTTATGGACTGCAATTATATTTTGAATTTTCTATAAACTTTTACTCTTCCATAGCTAAATTATACATAACTATATTATTTTTAGTATTTCCCATAATTTTATTTACCCGTAGACTCTTAGTTTTTAGTCTTCCACAGTTAATATCATACTTAATTTTTTTTATTTTTCTTTAAACTCTTATTGCATCATAGTTTTTTGTCTTACACATTTAATATCATTCCTACCTTTTGCAATTCAAAGTCAAATTCAATTAAATAAAATCTATTAAATATGGTATTTAATTAGGATACTACACTACAATCTCTTTGTATTCCACACTTACTAACATTATTATATTTTTGCAATTTAAAGTCAAATCTAAATTAATAAAATACATGTAATATGGTATTCAATTGAGATAATATATCATAATCTCTTTGTCTTCCACAATTAATATCATTCCTATATTTTGCAATTTAATGTAAAATAGCATATTGTGTCTTCAAAAATTACAAAATCTTTAGTTATTATATATCTACCCAAACAATATATTCTTAAGTACAATCTAGTTATAATAGCATTTTAACACAAAATATTTATTTTTTAGATGATACCTCTTTCTTCTAGATATTTGTCTTCTTCCATCATCCTGAAAATATCAATTTGATTTCACATTTAATTAGATAAACAATATACCAAAAATATGTAATTTCTTTCCTTTTGAAAAATAAAAGTCTTGCATCTATTGGTTTACACTCTCTTTTGTATTCCATAAAAATCCTCCAAATTAGCAACTTCATCCTCCAACACATAAATAAGGATGACATAATACATGGACTTTATTGCTAGTTATATAAATTCTCTTTTCTTATTTTCTTATTCCAAAAATTAATGTAATAAATTTGATCTTATCTAGTTTTTAGAGGGGTATGGAATGCGAGGGGTCAAATAAAGGTTAAAAAATTTTGGGAGTTAGAAACGTGTCATATTACAACATCTCTTTATTAATTTATTTTTTTATTAAATTTTCTCATTTCTCATTTTAATATAATAATATAGATTAAAATGTATATATTAATAAAAATAAAATATAATTTTAGATCCCAAATTTATGAAAATTTGACATTTTTTCAAGGATTTTTATTATCAAGATCGATGAATTTAATAGCGAAATTTATATTAATTAAAATATATACGTCCTCTAATAATTCGTTTTTTTAATAATTTAGCGTATGAATGAAACGATGATATATAGAATACATATTACAATACAAATTTACTTTGAATAATTTATAAATATATTCCTATTCTATGAATTTAAAAGTTTAATATATGAATCATTGATACGTTACATGGTATTGTTTGTCAAAATGTCTTATTGATTGGGATATATGATCATATAGCTACATGATTATTAATTCTGAAAAATTTAGACTTTTATAATATGTAAATGTATGGTTAAAATAAAATTATAGAAATCATATTAATTAAGAAGTAATTTTTTTAGCAAATATCAATTGATTTTTGTGCTAATATTCTCCATTAACTCTTTAACATAATAATTACCAAAAAAATAATTTACTGATATATCACATTAAAATCAAATAATTATTCAATATTTTGCAAATTAATAATAATACTATTACCTTTGTCACTTTTTTATATTAATCGCCTCTCTCTTGCTTCTTGGAGGTAATTTGAGAAAAAATACATTTATTAATATAAACACATAAAGATAATATAATTATTCAATATATTTATAATTAATAGTAAAAAAATTAGAAAATAGTAAATTATAATTATACCTTTATTTTATGGTAGTCTATTTTTCTTTGATGTTGGGAGAGTCTAAATAGTGGTGAGGGAGAGGGTAGAAGTGTATCGGGGTGAGGAGGCGAGAGAGAAGATTAAGGTGAGATCAAGTATATATAGTGATAAAATTGAATGGATGGTTAATCTCATAGGAGATTAAAGGCCAATTGTAATAATATTTCCAATAAATTCTTATTATACTTATTGGATGTTATAAATTATTCTTTATGCTATCTTTTAAGCTCATTGGATGATTACTCTCATAGGAGATCAAAAGTCAATTGAAAGAATGTTAACAATAAATTTAATGAATTTTTTTAATTAATTTTTTTATCTATATGACATTCAATGCTTAATTAAAGTTGCTTATGATCTTGTATAGAAATAATATATTATGTATAAAATGTGGGGCATTAATTGTCATTGAGATTTAGTCTTATAGTATTATAGATAAATAAAGTGAGCGTAATAATGTTTAATTTCTGTTTCATGTGAAGGATATTATTAATTTATAATTTTTGTTATAAAACCCCAAAAATAATATATAATTTATTAAAAAAGAGTTATAGATTTGATGGATATAGATTTATTTATTATTTTCTAAAGACTTGATAACATGGCGTCACATATGCAAAATGAACTATAGACCGACATATAGGCGAAATGAATGTGAGGCAGTATATAGATAGATAGATGTGCAGAATTTTATATTAGATGGGCATTTGTGTGTTTTAAAATACTCCATAGCATGAACGTTCTCCATGTGAGTTCTTATTTAAGAATATGCATATCTATCAAATATTTTTTTATTAGGAAAGGAATTAGAGAGGTCACTAACAAACTAGTGACCTCCATAGGGCATCTTGACGGATGAGGGTACAGAAACCCAAGTCATCTGCAAGTGGAACGGAAGATACACGTTGGAAGGAGCCAACGATGAAGTCAGCTACAACATTGCACTCACGGTAGACATGAGTAATACTCCAATCCTAGAACTGAGCCAACAAACAGTGGATGTCCGCACGCAACACTTCAATCTCCCACGGGCAGCGCTAGTCGCCAAGAACGACCTTGACCAGCTACAAGTTATCGCCTTCAATCTGGATCCGGGGAATGCCATGACGAATGACCTCTAGAAGTCCCTGGCGTAAGGCGATGGTCTCGGAGATCAGAACAGACTGTCGACCATTCAGTCCTCCATCGAACGAGATGGGAGAGCCGTTGGAGTCCCTAAGAAAACCCAAAAGTAGCCACGCCAGCTGCACACACAGCACCATCAAAGTTAAGTTTAATATAGTCGTTCTTGGGTTTTACCCACTTAGTATTTTTCCTTTCAGTTCTTACATGCCCCTTGTTAGGTTGTGGGTCAGTGGAGTCTAGTGCCCTAGCTAGTTTCCATTCTCCTATTTGTTTTTGGGTAAATTCACTAAGTTTGCTTGCATCGTCTAGGTTTGTTCCAGTGTTGTTATCAAACACCCTCTTATTCCTGGAGTACCAAATACACCACCAGGTACTGGTAAGGATTTCCATTTCCTCTTTATTTATTCTTGCTCTGATTTTCTCCAGGACCTGGTGTGGTTTTTTTCCATCAGAGGAGATAAGGTCAATCATCCTCCGTAATTTGGGTCTTATGGTGTTAAGGGTTTCCTTTGTTAGGGGCATGAAATCAGAATATGGTTTGTGTCTTCGCACTGGTTATTACATGCAGCACAAGCTTGTAGTACCGGGATGTGGTTTTCAGCAAGTCTCGATTTGGTTGGCAGACCATTTCTTGCCACCTTCCAAAGCAAATTGTGCATTTTAGGTGGGACATTGAGTTTGTTAATCCATTCTAGGTTGATTTTCGGTTCATTTTTAGCGAGGTTTATCCACTACATAGTAGAGTGGGTAGAATACCAGCCGTTTTTGCTTGGTTGCCAGTAAAGCCTATCTTGGATTTTGTTAATTGGGTTAATTATTTTGGCTATATTATCTAGGTCATCGGGATTAACAACCTTACTTAATTTTTCTATGTTCCATGAGTTGTCCTCTCGTAAGTACGATTCGACTCGTTCCTCCCAGTTAATGTGAGTCTCAGTTCCAGTTTTTGGTTTGATAGGGCCATACCCGATCCAATTATCTTTCCAGAAACGAATGGTTTTCCCGTCCCCTACTTGCCATATGTGTCCAGACAGAAAAAGATCTCTAAGACCCATAAGCTTGGACCATTGTCATGATGTATTACGTTTTTTCTTATAATTCAGGATGGAATCCGTTTTGAGGTATTTCTCTATGACTATTTTGACCCAGAGGTTATTTGGTTATGCTAAAATTTTCCATAGCAGTTTCATCTGGAGTGCTTGGTTCATGTCCTCCGCCTTAGCAATTCCAACCCCCCATGCGCAGGGGGCCGACAGATGGAATTCCAGCTAATTAGAGGTTTATAATTGTTTTCCTTGTTCCAAAAGAAATTTTTGTTGATTTGGTCCAGTTCTTTTAGAGTTGTCTGGGGTAGCATGAAGGATTGCATTATATAGTTTGGTTGTGCAGAAAGGTTTGCTTTGATTAGGGTTTTTCATCCCTCCTGTGATAGAGTGTTCGCTTTCCATTTTGATAATTGAGCTTTGGTTTTCATTATTAGTGGTTTAAATGTGTTTTGTGTTACTTTCCCATTGATTATCGGGCATCCTAGATATTTGTCAAGAGATACTATGTTTGTTATCTGGAGCAGTTGTTTTATTTGTTCTTTCGTGTTATTGTTAGTATTTTTTGTGACTTGGAACGCAAAGTTATGAAAATTGACTTTTTGGCCAGATATCTGGCAGTAGTCATCAATGATTTCTTTCATGTTTTTGCATGACTGGTAGTTAGCTTTAGCAAAGATGATAATGTCATCTGCAAAGGCTAAGAATGGTATTTTTGTTCCATTTCTTGAAATTTGGATCCCGATGCCGCTCTTTGGGTTGGTACTTACCAGATGGATCTGTCTAGCCACAATCTCAGCAGCAATGATGAACAGGTAGGGTGAAATGGGGGCTCCCTGTCTAAGTCCCCGTTGGGGAAAGAATTGTTCTGTCGGCCAGTTGTTCACGAGGACTGAGAAAGATTTTTCCATTGTGAAAAAAACTTCTAATAGCTTTAGTTACATCCGTGCCTCCAGCGTTGAAACGCCAAGCTTGTTTAATCACATTTTGGAAGTCCTTTCTGGATGTGCACATCATCTCAAACTTGAAAGGTTGTGCTTTGAAATGTGTGCCAATGGGTATTTCACATGATATAGGACAGTAATCTGAGGATGAGAACACATGATTTTTTGTTGCAATGGACGGGTACCATTGGATAATTTGGTTATGGACAAGGGTGCAGTCTATTTTTTCAAAGGTGGTATTCTCCAGTTTCTTTGATTTTCTCCATGTAAATTTATTTCCAAAAGATGGGATGTCACACATGTCACATTCGTCTTTGAATTTTATGAGTCGTTCATATCTAGATTGGGTGGGGTTAGCACCTCCCTGTTTTTCGTCTGGGTGTTGGATTTCGTTTAAGTCCCCCATGAGTAAGTAGGGAAGGTTGCAATGCTGTATGAAGTCCTTCAACTTCATCCAGAACTGGTCTTTTTCTTGCGCCCTTGGGGGAGCATATGCAAATATTAGGATCATTTCCCTATTATTCTCGAGGTCCGCGTAGTGGAAACTAATAAAGTGATTATCTTTATGAATGGTTTTGATGGTTTCATTTGTAAGCGATGAGCCTTTCCACAGGACGCATAATCCACCAGAGTACCCGTTCGCCGGGATGAACTCAATGGAGTCGAAACCAGCTTTTTGCCATTGCTTGCAATCGGGAGGGTCTTGGGCTTTCGTTTCCATGAGGGTGATAAGGTTGATGTGTTCCAGGTGATAAAACGCATTCACTTCAGTCCAAAAGGACTTGCGTTTATTGCCTCGACAGTTCCAAGTGCAGACTTTCATAAGCAACCGGATGTGTTGTGGCTTTTGACTTATTTTTTTCTCATTTAATGAGACAATATGGGCTTTGGATTTTTCTTTCTTCAAAATAAAAACATCTAAGCAATCTTTCTCATGAGATTCGCCCCAACAAGAAAGAGATCCTTGTCTCTTGGCACAAACCGAATGTGGGATGGGTGCTTGTAAACACAGATGGGGCTAAGCGTGAGCCCCTTGGTGGGGCTGCAGTTGGGGGTGTCATTCGCGACTCTGATGGCCGCTGGAAAATGGGATTCGTTCACAATATCGGGATTTGCTCGGTCTCCTCGGCTGAATTGTGGGGCGTTCTTCATGGATTAGAGATTGCTTGGAATGGTGGGTTCCGCCGGGTCATTTTGGAGTCAGACTTGGCTTTGGTTATTAACTTGCTCAATAAACGTCTCGACCCTTCTCATCCACTTGCTAGCCTGGTAGTCGCCTGCCAGAGCTTTCTTTGTAGAGATTGGCTTGTCCAATTTCGACACACTTTTCCTGAAGCTAACCGCGTTGCGGATCACCTAGCTTGCATTGCTTTTGACTTCCCCTCGGGCTTTTCTTTTCTTTCTGAACCTGTTAGTAGTGTTATTACTCTTTTAGAAGAGGATGTTAGGGGTGTAGCTTTTCCCCGGCTTGTTGGCCAATAAGCTTCTTTGACTTCGTCTGAATATAATAGGCTTTGGCCTTTCCGACCAAAAAAAACAAAAATCTTTCTCATGAGATGCCAGCGCAAGAAATATTTGATCATTATTTTTCATACTTATGTAACCAAAAAATAACTGCACAACAAATTTTCCTTTTAATAATAATCCTCTGGAATAGAAGAGAAGACCCCAATTTTATTTATTTTGGTGTAAAATAGAAGAAGATCTCAAAATTTTGTTTTGGTAGAAAATAGAAGATCTCTCACTTGGAGCCAACTGGAAGTACATTGAAATCGGATTGAAGACAATTTAAGGGATGCATACAAGATAGAACCCAATTGTGAAGGACATAAAAAGGTGAAACAAATTCACATGATCCCACATTAATATGCAGACATCTTTGAAAGTTGAATTGCAAACCGTGGCATGGACTTTTGAGGCCTAAAGTTCACATTATAATACTTCTGGATTCAGATAGAGAAGGGAATTGTCCAGAAGAAGCCATCATAAATGCGTCTACCAAACAGATTAAAAGAGTATAAATGAAGATATGCAAGTATACAACTTTTGGACAGTCAAAAATCCTGTGTCCCACTGATATTACTATGTTCACACGGACTAATTTGAAATTAAAGACTCCCTCAAAATACCTTTATTTATTAACTCTTTTTTTTTACAACTTCCAATCTAATTATCAAATGTAATTCATTTAGTTGAGGGTAAATTTAAAAAGTGATGAGCAAAATAGCTAAAGGGCCAAATAGAATTAGATATTTAAGTCTAAAAGGTCAAATAGACTAGAAAGAGAGAGTGGTTAAGTTTCTTTTATTTTGACATCTTAAATTTAAGAGTATTTAAGTTAAGATTCCATAACTTTTGGATTTGTTTCTTCTAAACCAAACTTTAACTTCTCCAAAAGGGTCATCGTGTTGCTTGAACGTGACTTAAATGGGCTCGTCTAGGAGCAATTTTGGTATGACTCAACTTTAGAGATGTTACGGAAGCACCAGATAGTGTCGAGCTACGACTCATATAACCGTTCCAATCTAAATACCATTAAACTTAGGAACACCAACCAAAATTTCCTTTTTATTTTAGTAAGTAGAATTATTAACACCCAAGATGTGGGCCATCTTATAGCATCTTTTTGGACAAGAATTCAAAACTCTTGATCAATATGCAGTTAGTTATAATACAAGTGGCTCAAACTAGCTATTAAGTTTATTTGCCTCCTCTAAACATGTTCAATTTTAATATCTAAAAAAGATAATAGACACATGGTAATGTATGACAAGATAATTACAAGGTTATTTTCTTTAATTTCCAATCTAGAGATTCCTAATTTTTGGCACCTTTCATTCCTTTTCAAAGTACAAAGATTTATGCCGTAAGACATGTGTTCGATTCGTACAACCTCAAAGTGTAGTAAACTCGTACAATAATCTATTAGGATCATTTCTATAGGCCAAGGGCGTGATCTATTTTTATTTATAGCGCTAATGACATGATCATTTGTATCGGCTAAAGGCATAATTTGTTCTATTCATGACGGAAATATTATCTCCTTCAAATGCTTATTTTTCACATTTGTCAAAAACTAAGATACAACAACAACATTTACCCCCAGTGGAACTTCCCTTACGGGAAATCTGGGGTCAAGATGAGGGCACACGTGACTTAACGAAAAGGGGAGCGACCAAAAGACCCCTGACTTAACACAGGTTGAAAACAAGGCAATCAAAAGACAAGGATGACGAGGCAAAAACAAAAACCGAAACGCAAAAACTAAGATGATAAAAAAAAAATCGAGAAAGTTGAGGATTTGAGGAACGATTACTAATCTCTTGTTATTCCATAATTCCAGAAACCTGGAAAAAAAAATTCACCACAAATTTAATAGACTTTTTAATAAACATGGACAATTTGCAGCCTTAATCCTTGAAGGTACATAAAACCAGAGAACCTTTTTACTAAGAGCTCTTGCTTTTCAAGTTGACTAAGGATACAAGTTACAACAATAATGGAAATGCCATATCAGCTACTGGTTAGAAAGATGTCCAAATAACAAAAAGATCTGCGATTTCTTCAGCTTCATTCTCCTCCTTGGCCATTTCACTGTACACTTCGCCGAAGCTTTATAGCGTGGAATTTGAGTTCATCAGTTGAAATCACGAAGCACTCACCCAAACTCCCAAGAGATTCGATCAAAATCCATAACGGATTTCGTGTAAAACTACACGATTAATTACACCTAAAATACCTTCACCAACTCTGAACTCTGAAGATATACAGAATGCCTAATCTTGTACAGCTTTCTGGTGCTTAGCTTCCAGATTTACCTGCTAATCCCGAAAATGATTTGATTAACGTCCCATTGGAGGAATGATTATACTACAAGAAGATTAAATACAACAAATCACACCACAAGAAGAATGAAAATACAATATTTTTTTTCTAAGAATCTTAATCTAACTTCACTTTTAGTCATGAGCCAAGCACCTCAGACTCAGGATAACGCAAAGAGATGTGGTCCTGAATTCATAAACCCAAGATTCCCAGGTCTATAATTCAATGGGATAGTGTCAGTATGACATAAATGGTGCCAAATTTAAGAGTAAAGAGTGACAACGCCTAGTAAATGTATAAGGATTCCTATCTTGCTGCTCTTACTAGTAAATTCAACCACCTTTGTGGCTGCAGGGAAAAAAACAGTTCAATTTTCACAAGAAAATAATTCAAGAATCATGAGCAACAAGATTTTATTTACTTATCCCCTCTCTGTTTTCTGTACAGTTCTTTGGCACTTCTTTGTCATAATCTTTTTTTTTATCATTGCAAGGAATTCAAAGCAACAGAACGACTTATAATTCACAATCCTCCTTGGAAACAAGTAAACATGCTCAGTGGTATGATTAATAAAAATGTCACTAAATTAAAAAATAATAAGTACCTGCTAATCTAGGTTCTCTGGACCACTGGTGTGATACAAGTTCTAGGAGAAGTCCCATCCAAACTGCCACCATTACACGCTCTTCTTTGTGAAACTCCATATAGAGTCTTTCCCATTGTTCTGGTAGACAAGTTAACCTCCAAGTTCCTTGTTGAATTCCTACTTAAACCTGGCTGTGAGACGACTTCCATTTCTCCTGTGTTGAAATTAACGTCTTGATGTGGAACATAATGCACGCTTTGGGAGCAGCATGACTTCGATGCTACAAAACGTCCACCCTCATTCCTTCTCCAGAACTTTGGGCTTAAGAATTCAGCTCCAGGGATCATACAGCAAGAATTCCCAGCAGATTCATTTGGCATTCTTCCATTCTGTACGGCTAAATCATGAGATATCCCATCAAGTGCCTTCTCAAGGCCAGATACACGTGTCTCCAAGGAATTAATCCCATTCTGTGAAGCTCCCATGAACGTCTAAACATTCAAGAAACAAAGATTAAGCAAGAAAATTGTGAGCATTGAAGTTTAGTGTTGATTGTTCAAGTTGTTGGTCAAGAAGAGAACAGTTAAGCAAGAAACAAAATACCTGAAGGAGCTCCATGAGGTTGGACTGCTGTTTTTCAATCTGAATAAGTTGTTTGCTAATCCGAGAGAGGTCCTCAAGTTCTGCACTGTTATCATCTACTTCTTCAACATCCACCACATCTGATTGGTCTGAGTCATCAACATCTTGCAAAGGAACGACCCGGGATCCAGACCTTCTCGTGCTGGATTTATGCACTTGTTCCTCATACACCCTCTTGATGAATGCAGTTTTTGTTGATGACCCAATATTACTAGAATTGTACTCACCCGAGTCTACAACCTCTGAATTTCTGTGCTCAAAACTAACTTCAGCAGACATAGCCGAAGGAGAGTCCGGTGACTCCTGTGGCACCCGGATGTCAACTTTCCAATCTGAAGGTTTTCTAGCATCTGACTTTCTAGCAGGCTGTGATCTTGACTTCTTATCAATAGGTATCTGTGGACTAGTCTTCTTGGGAACAGTCAAACTTAAATCATCAGACAAAGAAGACATAGAAGACCTACTTTTGAACAAGGTTTTCTTCAGCTGCGGAGTTTCAGAGCCAAGATAGCTTGAGCTTTTGGAGACCAGAGAAGAACTTGTGACAGTTGAGCAGTCGGATAAAGATGACCTAGTCTTGATCAACTTTTTCTTAGATTGAGGAGTTTCGAAGTTGAATTGGCGATAATCTTTGGGCAAGGGAGGGGAACATTTTCCGTTGTTTGTATCTGTTAGCACCAAAAATAGGACATGGAAGAATCAGCTAAATACACTTTTACCCAGCACAAACAGATGCAATAAATCATGAGTTAGCTAAAAGAAGAAGTGCAACCATGAAGCTTAATTTCCTAAATGTGATAACAAAAGACACTACAGTGCGAAGCTGTTTTTGTGATCAATAACTCTCAATCTGTGAATGAGCGGCAGAAAAACCTAAGAAATCATAGACATTTTTTTCTTCAATTTTGACCTTCAAATTCCCAAGTATAAATTATAATGAGCACTAACTCAATTCATCCAGGCCATTTCTCTTTCTGATTTATTCGACATTCCATTTAGATTTCACCTTCAAATGCTCACGGTAAACACCGGATTTTACCCATTTCACATTGTCTCCACTATTTTTAGCTCATCTTGACCAAATCATCAGACATGACAAGAGCCAAAGAAATTGAGCAAGGAAAGAAGAAGAAAAAAAAGAAAGAAAGAAAGAAAGAGGGAACTACTTCTCAGTTATCACTACCTTTTGAAGGGGAGTTTTCTCCAGAGGACTCGTTCACCTCCTTCCAAGCATCCAACGCTCTGTTCATCGACTCCCTAGCAATCTTCACCTGCCACCATCGAAATGCCATTCACATAAAGAAAACCAATTTCTCCGTAAACAAAATTGGAACCAGGAAAATCAGCGACGTGATTTACTAAAATTACCTTATCAAATCTCCGATTCTCCAGTGAGTTGACACAGAGAATCTTGACCTCTGCCACGAGCTCTCTCTGCGCCACAGCGAGAGCGACCTTTTCTAGCGCCTCGGCCGCCGCCTTCCTCGCCGCCCAATCGTCGCTGCTGAGGAGCTCGGTGGCGCAGCTCACCACGTTTTCCATCAAAGCCGGGCCGTTGACGACTCCGCCGCCATCGGCCGCCACCACGCTGCCAATCAACCCCAAGAGCGCGGGCTTGGCCTTGAAGCCGTGGCTCCTGGCCAGCTTGACCATCTTGGGAAGCACTCTCCGGAGGTCGGCGGCCTCGACGTTCTCGGAAGAGTCGATCGCCGCCGAGAGGCAGATAGCAGATCCGATCTGGACGTTGAGGTCCTGCTCGACGAGGAGGGCGGCGAGGAGGGGGTCGAGGATGAGGCGGAAGGGGGAGGAGGAGACGTGGCGGGCGAGGGAGGAGGAGGCGGCGGAGCAGGCGGAGCGGACGGAGGAGTCGGGGTCGCGGATGCGGCGGAGGAGGGAGGAGGAGAGGATCTTGGGGAGGTGCGGGGCGAGGTGGAGGGGGTGGGAGGCGGCGAGGGAGGCGATGAGGCGGAGGGAGTGGGCGCGGACGGCGGGGCGGTGGGAGGAGTCGACGGAGAGGAGGCAGGAGAGGAAGGCGGGGAGGGAGGTCTCCGGGGAGAGGGAGCGGGCGATGAGATCCAGCTCGGCGGTGGCCTGGGCGAGGGTGTCTCGGTCGCCGAGCCGATCCAGGCACGTCAGCACGCGCTGCTTCAGCTCATGCGCGGCGCTCGCTTGCCGCGAGTTGCTCGACGACATTGCTGAGTCTAGAAATTTCCGGCCAAGTGGAGGAGGAGGAGGAAGGGTAGTTTTCCGGGGGGGGAGGTGGGGGTTCACAGGTGGATTTTGCGGTCTCTGCCCTTTATAAATACTCCACTCCGTATGTACAAGAGATCGAACAAGGATAATAGACTCATTCATTAAGACCAGAGCGACTTCAATAATTTTGAGGGATATATTGCACCAAATTGGCAAATTACCCTTACGTCTATATTTTTTTTTTTTTGAAAGGACGTCTATATTAGTTTTTTTTTTACTATAAAGTAAACATATTTTTAGTAATACGTAATAAAGTAAACATATTTTCTTATATCAATTCTGATATTAATAATAATATTTTTAGTAATAATTATGAATTAGATTAGTGAGCGGGACCGAACTATTATAACTTGCAATTTCAAGAAACATACACCCTGAAGACGTGTACACCCAACTATTATATCAATTCTGATATTAATAATAATATTTTTACTAAGCATACAACTAGTCGTATGCTTAGTAAGTTCATAAATTGCCTTTTTTTTTAATGAAAAGGGTAATTCGTTCATTTTGTAAATAAGGACAAAATCCTAGGACAATCCTAGGTATTTACAGGATCAGCTATGCCCAAACGAGCCATACTGATCTTACAGTTTTTCTATTTCTATTCCTCGGACACGGACAACACCCTGAAGACGTGGTCACGTCTTGCCCTTCTCCAGCTCGTGTCTCTCACCCGAACTTCCTATCACCAAGACGCAAAATGTGCCTTCAAGACGGAGTCGCGTAATGCCCCTCCGAGACGCGTCTTCGGGTTTTCCGCCCAGATACAACCAGGCTTTATACCCAATAATCTCTCACCAGGAGACTGATTGCAATCATTTTCATCTTGATCATCCCATCTAGTAGTGGTAGTGACAGGCCTTCAACTTAAGTACTAAGGCTAGCTGAAGTCGTGCATAACTTCAGCTTCTCTAAGGTCACGACCTTAGTCAACATGTCAACGGGGTTTTCACTTTCTGAAATCTTCACCAGTTGCAAGATTTTCCTCTCTAAAAAATGTCGTATGAAGTGAAACTTCACCCCTATATGCTTTGTCCTTGAATGAAAGGCCAGGTTCTTAACTAAGTGAACACTCTGACTATCACTCTAAATAACGCTAACCCCTTGCTCCTTTCCCAATTCACACAAGAAATTCTGCAAACATATCATCTCCTTACTTCACTTAGTCATTACAATATACTACAACCATACCCCTTGTTCCTTTCCCATACTTCTATTGAAATCCTTTCACAACCATCCTTTCCTTGTAATGTTTCCTCCTATTAGCCTCCTCCACCATGTAAACTCACTTGTTATGCAAAGCTTTCTTGCCCCTTGGAAGCTTAACTAGTTCCCAAGTTTTTTTGGGAATCAATGAGTCCATCTCATCATCCATGACAACCTTCCACTTTCTCTCATCTTGACAATGATATGCTTCTACATAACACTCTGACTTACCTTTATCAGTCAACAACAGAAGAAATTAGAAGGTGAAAATCTATTAGGCTACATGTGCTCTCTTGTTGACCTGCGTAACTGAACCTTTGGAGAATGTGGTTCTTTTTTAAAGACCTCTTGGTCATTCTCGATATGTGACTCTTCCTCAACAAGATCTTGCATGCTTGCCTATTCTGAACCACTATGCTCCAATCCAAAATTAAAATATCTAGCTCCACAACATCAGGATTTGAGTTGATAGTTTTTGATGCACTCGACCTATCCTTGTACAACACCTACTAGTATCCCCCAGTTTTTTCAGAGTTGTTAGCTTCCACAACATCAGCATGTCATCGATGTAGACCTACATGGTATCCCCTAGTTTTTTCTATTCGTTTATTACTTGATTAAATTCTAGAGTGAGCTTACGTCTTTTCTATTTGAACAACAATATCTTGGTGTCGACTTTAAGTGCATGAGTAATTACATCAAGGTTGATTCCGACCATGTCCTCATTTGAACTCGCAAAGCAATCTAAATAGGACCGTAAGAAGTCGACTAGTTGTTCTCGCATCTCCGGTGTTGCCTGCTCCTATTCGAACTTTTGTCATGGGGTTCTCAAGGTCCAACTCCACCTCCTCCAGCTTTGGAGTTTCGGGTTTAACATAGTAAGTCGGCATCTTGCAATCCTATAATTGCTATGTTGTCGACTTCTTCTCAGGAAATAATCTCGGAGCGCTCGAGGTAGTTGCCTTGATGGTTACAGAGTAACATTCCCGTGCTATTTTCTACTCGCCTTTGATTTCTTGAACACCACCATAGAGAAGGGAATTTGATGTATTGGTGGTATGTTGATGGAATGGCTTTCATTCCATGGATCCAAGGCCTGCCCAGGATAACATTAAAAGGAGATGGACAATCAAGCACTAGAAATTTTACTTGATAAATGACCCCGTATGCGATGGTAGGTAGGACAATTTCCCTCAATGTGTTCCGAGATACGCCACTGAATCCTACCAATATCGTGGATTTTCTTATGATATCATTAAGTCCTAGCCCTGAGCTATATAAGGCATCCAACATTAGCAAGTTAGTAGAACTTCTATTATCAATTAATACACGTTTAACAATGACATTAGCAATTGTCAAAGAAATCATCAAACAATTATGGTGAATCTCGTCCACCTCTATGTCGTTGAAGGTAATGGGTGTCACGTCATGGCCTTTTCTGATCATGACTTGTGGCTCCTCAATCCTACTACTCTTGTCTATTCTCTTGGATGTAGAATATGTTACTCCGCAAACTTCGAATCTCCTTGCAATTACGTTGATAACGCATGTGTGCTTCGTAGGAGGAGGTGTGCTTGTTTTCCCATTGTTGCGGTCCATTTGATCCCATGGTCTTTCCGATATGAGGTCTTTGAGATGTCCTTTGCAAAGTAACTCGCTTACCTCTTTCCTTAACGTGATGCACTAGTCTGTTTTATGGCCATGGTCGAAGTGGAAGTCGTTCCACTTTGATGTGTGTTTCTAGTGTGGAGGCGCATTGCTCTTTTGTGGCCACTTTAATGTGCTCCCCATCTTATTGAGGGTTTCTGACGACTTCGGTTGCATCCACCATGAAATTGTAATGGGACAACCTTGGTGGTAATCTAGGATCGTCACTCACAACCATACGACTTTAGGACTGCCATGTTCACGGTTCGTTCAAAAGCGGATAAACTCGAGTAAGGGTTGTATCTTGTGGCTCGTTTGTCATGTCGTCGTTCGGTCGAGATGAGCTTATTGTCTTAGTGGAAAAGAGGCCATCTTCTTCCAACCGCACATTAGCTAATGCCTTGACCTGCCCTTCGTTGAAATTCGAGCAAGGATATTTGATTAATTCTTGATAAAGTTCAGGATTACCTCAGGAGATTCCTTTCCGAAACACTTCAATAGCAATGTCGGCGTCGCATCCTTTGATGGTGACTAACTCTTCATTATACCTCTTTAAGAATGTTTTCGGAGATTCACCGGTCTTTTGCACCAAACGGTATATGTCGATGGAGCGCTTCTTGGTGTGTCAGCTACTAGCAAACCTGATTCTAAACTTGTCAACCAGTTCAACGAAAGCAGATATGCTACCAAGTGGTATGTGGGAATGCTAGTTTAAGGAGGGTTCGGACAAGGTATTCCCAAACCAACGACACATTACTGATGATGTCCAAAATAGTAAAGTAAGAAGTGGGCCCGGGGTACAAAGAACAAACGGACCCAACGGGATTCCCAAGGATGATTTTGGGTCCCACGTCCGTACCCCTCAATTATTTTAAACAAAGTTCCTCCCCCCGCGAGGTCCCGTGAAACCTCGAAACGAGGCCTAGACCTCGTAACCGACTCCATTGACACCCGCCCACACGGACCACTCATGGATGCCGCTTCCCCAAACCAATCACCAACTGCCTCACCCTCGGACCAATCAGAAGCCCCTAATCTCGGGCGTCCCACATCGGACCTTGGCCAAAACTCGACTCCCCAATCCTCTATAAATAGAGAAGAACCTCGTAACAAGAAGGGGTCGAAAAACATCTTGAACTCAAGAACTATATTGCTCATTAAAGATCGACGTGATCGAAACATCGTCAAAAGACCTCGCTACAGACAAGTGAAGTCCACAAAAAGACTTCAAGTCGCTCAGAAATCCCGTTCACATCAAGGACCTCGCTACCCAATCTCGCAAGTCGTCAACACCGCTTTTTAGGATCAACCTCGCGCCAGGGCCAAGCAAGCGATACTTAGGGATATAGGATCGTCTAGCAACTAGGAGATCTCGAACATTGTTAGGTCGAGATCTCGAACATCCATAGGGGGTCTAGGGTGTAAATCTCAAGTGTTTGTAGGCCTCGTTGGCTTGTAATCTCGCTGGTTTGCAACCTCGTTTTTTTGTAACCTCGTTGTAAAGAAAATCATAAATAAAGAAGCAAGTGTTCGCACAATCGAATATAATAATCCCATCTCTTGTCTTTTAGCGAACGGTTTATTTCGGGTTTCATCACTGGCGCCGTCTGTGGGAACCTCTTCATCCTAAGAAGTTCCTCGATTCGTGCAAACCTTAGCTTCGACTCCCTCAAAATGCCTTGCCCAAACAATTTCTTCCCTCAACACCCCGACAACATGCCCGAAACTGCGCAGTGGACGGCCGTGAGGCCTCCAGGCTTCCCATTCGTGGTCCCTCCGGGATGGACGTAAGCCGCCCCGTAGAACCCATTCCCATTCCAAGGCTTCAAGCAGGGCGGCGCACCCCCGAACCCATACCCCTACCCGGCTTATAGGCAATACCAGCAGGGCTTCGCCCCTTCGTACGTCCCCGTTCCCCCCCCCCCCAGGGTGAACCTCACTCCGAGTACGTACCTGCATACGTCCCTGGGCGTGCGCCGGAGCCCGAGTCCTCCACCAACGAATCGTCAACGGAGAGGCCTCCCAGAGATCCCATGCAGATCTCGCGGTCTCGATCGCGACGGTCGAGGCTGCAGGACCCAGAGATGTCCGAAATAGCGGGGAGCGCGGTGCACTACCCAAGATCTCGGTCACGCAATTCGCGGCCACCGCCTCAAGCTCAGGACGAAGCCAAGATCACCTCTCCGTTCATGGACGAGATCCGAAACGCGCCAATGCCCAAGGGCTTCCTAAGGCCGCAAATGGGGCTTTATGACGGCTCAGCGAACCCTGAGGAGCACGTAAAGCACTTCGCAGTCCAGATGAACGTCAACGCCTACAACGACGCGATATTCTGTCGGGTTTTCCCAACCACCCTGGAAAAGGCCGCGTTAACGTGGTTCTCAAGTGTGAAGATCGGCTCCGTGACCTCATTCGCCCAGTTGTGTGAGTCCTTCGTCACTCACTTCAGCGGCTCTAGGAAGCGCAAGAAGAACATGCGAGATCTCCGTGGAATTGAGCAGGGGGAGAGCGAGTCTTTGGGCGACTTCTTCACGAGGTTCACAACCGCGGTGGCGGAAATTGTGCACGTCGACGAGTCTTCGGTGCGCGACACCCTCATGGGCAACCTGCGCATCGGGGATTTCAAGAATCGCATTTTCTTGAAGAATCTGGCGACGTACGAAAGCCTGTACGCCCGGATCACGGCCCAAGTGTACGCCGAGGATGTCGCCAACCAGAGCTCGCGACCGAGGACTGACAAAGAAATCATCGCCGAGGCCAAGGGGAAGGCGAAAGTGGCCGCGCCGGCTGCGCGCGATGCGTATGTGACGCAGGCGCATAACCCCAACAACAACAATAACAACAACAACAGAAACAACAATAACAACCGGAACAACAACAACAATAATAATCGGAACAACAACTGTGGAGGCGGCGGCGGAGGTTGGAACTGCTTTGGCGGGAAACCGCGGGGTTATCGAGGCAAGGGAGGTCCAGCGTACAACCCGAATGAAAAGGGTTGTGCCAACACCGTGCCGCAAGGCCCAAGTTACGCTCAGGCCAACAACAACAATAACGTTGAGCAGTAGGCGCCCGCGAAGCAGGCCCGGTCTGGGCAGGCGACGACGCCCGATGGGTATATCCATACCATCTCGGGCGGACCATCGCCGGCTGGATCAAGCCAGGCGGAAAGGAAGAGGTACGCGAGGGAAAGCCATCATGAGCCCTCGGTATTTAGCGTTGCTCAAACCTCGCGGTCTCACGTAGGCTTGTTCTTCTCATCCGAAGATGCCGAGGGGCTCCACATACCACACTCCGAACCCTTGGTGATATACGCTCAAATGGGCTCGAAGATGGTGAAGCGAATGCTGGTAGACACGGGATCCTCCGTGGACATCATGTACTATGGCGCGTTCGAGCAATTGGGCATCTCCGAGACATCCTTGAAGCCCTATGCTGGGAAACTCACCTCCTTCTCGGGAGACGAAGTCGACATGGCAGGTCTCATAGACCTCTGGATGACGCTAGGCACCGGCTCCACCAGGAGAACCGAGATGGTGGAGTTCATGGTGGTACGCCTGCCTTCGGTGTGGAATGCATTCATTGAGAGGGTCTCCCTGATGAAGTTCCAGGCGGTTGTTTCTATCTATCACCTGAAGATGAAGTTCTCCGTCGACGGCGGGGTAGGAGAGGTAAAAGGCAATCAGGAGGAAGGTCGCGTTTGCTACGCGACCTCTGCAAAACAAAAGTGTTCGGTGTTCATGGTGGAATTGCCCGACGAGGCCGACCTCGAACTCCGGGATTTCACGGTCCCCACTCCTGAGCTAGAAAGAAGGGTGATATCCCCCTTCGAGAGCGAGTCTGAGAAGATCTACCTCGGAGAATGCCTCTCGGGGGCGTCAGCGACGTCGCTAGAAGCCTTGCTCGCTGGGTCCCGCGACGTGTTCGCTTGGACTGCAAAGGACCTCCGAGGTGTCCCGCGGACCGTGGCCCAGCACTCTTTGAACGTCGATATCACCACTCGCCCCGTGGTGCAGCGACGAAGAAAAATGAATGAAGAAAGGGCGAACGCCGCGAATGACGAGGTGGCGAAATTGCTGGCTGCGGGGTTCATTCGCGAGGTTCAGTACCCCCGGTGGTTGTCCAACGTCGTGCTTGTCAAGAAAGCCAGCAGGAAGTGGAGGATGTGCGTCGATTTCAAGGACCTCAACAAAGCCTGTCCCAAAGACAGTTACCCCTTGCCCTTGATCGACGAGCTCGTTGACTCAACCGCATATCACGGAGTTTTAAGCTTCCTCGACGCATACTCAGGGTACAATCAAGTCCTGATGAATCCACGAGAAGAGGAGGAAACATCCTTCATCACCCAGCGAGGCACTTATTGCTACAAAGTCATGTCGTTTGGTCAAAAGAACGCGAGGGCCACCTTTCAACGCCTCGTCGACCGCGTCTTTAAGAATCATCTCGGAAGGAACGTGTCGGCTTATGTCGACGATATTGTTGTCCGGAGCAAGACCCCTGAAGAGCATCTGGTCGACCTCGCTGAGGTCTTCGCCACTCTCAGGCACAACCGTCTCAGCCTGAACCCCGAGAAGTGCGTCTTTGGCGTGTCATTGGGAAAATTTTTAGGTTTTATGATCAGCGAGCGCGGGATCGACGTAAACCCCGCCAAGGTCGAGTCGATCCTCTCAATGAGGTCACCACGGTCTCGCACTGAGGTGAAACGACTCAATGGTGCCGTCAACTACCTGGGGAGGTTTTGCTCCCTCTTGGCGGAGAGGTCCCTGCCCTTTTTCGCAGCTCTCAAGCAGAATGACAAGTTCGTGTGGGATGAGAGGCTTGAGATCGCTTTCTCTGAACTAAAGGCCTTCCTATCGAAGCTCCCCACACTGTCGCCCCCGATGGCGGGCGAAGACTTGCAACTTTATGTGGCAGTCAGCCCCGAGACAGTCAGCGCGGTGCTTACCAAAAAGGCCACGCACCCAGTTTACTTCGTGAGTCACGTGCTCCAGCCCACGGAGCAGCACTATTCCCCGGCAGAGAAGATGGCGCTGGCAGTTGTGACCGCCGCAAGGTGTCTGCGCCCTTACTTCCATGCGCACCCCATTCAGGTCCTTTCTGACCTCCCACTTCGACAAATCCTCCACCAGCCCGCCCTCTCCGGGCGAATGACGAAGTGGGCAGTCGAGCTCTCCGAGTTCGATATCAGCTACCTCCCAAGGACCACCATGAAAGGGCAAGCCCTCGCTGACTTCATGGTGGAGGTCACCTTCCCTGAGATCGAAACAAGCTCGGAAGAGTGGAAGGTATTCGTTGACGGCTCACGGTGTGATGCAGGTGGTGGGGCTGGCGTATTACTCGCTGGGCCCTCGATCGAGACGGAGTATTCCCTTAACTTCGCCTTCAAAGCCACCAATAACGAGGCCGAGTATGAGGCCATGATCGCCGGGATCGAGATGGCGCTCCTCAGTGGGGCCTGGAAAATCAGGGTCTACACCGATTCCGAGCTGGTTGCGCGCCAGCTCAACGGGCAGTACGACACCAAAACGGGGTTCCTGCCCGCGTATCGAGAAAAGGTCAAAGCCTTGGTGTCGTGCCTGGAAACCTTCGCGGTTGAATCCATCCCGCGAACCTCGAACACCAAAGCAGATGCTCTTGCGAGGTTAGGATCCGCCCTCCCCCTTGAAGTAGGGAACCGCGTGATGGTGGAAAGAAAACTCTCACGGAATGTGAACAGCGATGTTCTATCTGTCACTGCGGGGGATTGGAGGATCCCGATAACACGGTATGTGGAGAGCGGTGTCCTCCTAGAGGACCCCGCACAGGCCAGGAAGCTGAAAATGCAGGCGGCGCGGTATTGCGTCGTAGGAGGCTACCTTTATCGCCGAGGCTATGCTGAGCCCAACCTGTTGTGCGTACCAACCGAGGCTACAGAGCACATCCTCTATGAGGCCCATGAGGGGGTATGTGGCGGCCACCCAGGGTGGCGAACCCTTTCGCATAAGATCGCCCACTTGGGGTACTTTCGGCCCACCCTCCGGTAGGACGCGAGGTCCTATGTCCAGCGATGTGACGGATGTCAGAAGCACGGTAACCTCCTGCACGCCCCGACCTCGAAGTGTCACTCCATACACGCGCCATGCCCCTTCGCTATGTGGGGGATGGACATTCTCGGCCCCTTCCCCAAGGTTGTTGGCCAGGTACGGTATATCCTGGTCATTGTCGACTATTTCACGAAGTGGGTTGAGGCACAAGCAATGGCAAAGATCACGGGGACTAAGGTTTGCGACTTCCTGTGGAAGAACCTCGTCTGCCGCTTGGGCGTTCCCATGACCATCATGACCGACCATGGTCCCCAGTTTGATTGCGAAGAGACCCGGACATTTTGCTCAGACCTAGGCATAACCCTCAAGTTCTCCTCCTTGGCCCATCCTCAGTCCAACGGCCAGGTAGAGAACGTCAATGCCCGCATCCTGTCCGATCTGAAGAAACGGCTGGGCATGGCCCAAGGTCATTGGGCAGAGCTCATCCCACTCGTCCTATGGACGTACCGCACCACCGCGCACCGCGCAATCAGAGAAACGCCTTTCGCTCTAACCTACGGGGCGGAAGCCCTAGTCCCAGTAGAGACCCTGGTCCCGTCGGCGAGGGTGTTTGATTTCGATGAAAAGGAGAACGAGGCCAATCTCAGGGTCGAGTTTCTCTTCCGTGATGAGCTGCGCGAGGTAGCCGACCTTCGCTCCAGGGAATACAAGCACCGCGTGGCTGTCTACCAAGATAAGAAGGTGAGACCTCGATTCCTGATCATAGGTAACCTCGTCTTGAGGCGTACCGAAGGTGGCAAACTGGACCCCAACTGGGAGGGGCCATACATCCTCGGCGAGGAGGTCGCTCCCGGAGCTTTCAAGCTCAAAGACAACGAGGGACGTACCCTGAGCAAGACATGGAACGTCGACCGACTCAAAAAGTATTTTGTGTAAACTCTCTGAACTCCGTTACTTCTCGCAAGTGTTATGAATAAAGGGTTGTGGAACTTTCAAAATCTCTCTCAAAAATAAAAACCTCGTGTTTTAAATCCCGCTTAGTGTTGGGAGAATCTCGTTGAGTCCACCTCTCGCTTCCCACTTGGGGTTGGAGAACCTCGTTGAATCCACCCCTCGCTTCTCGCTTGGGGTTAGAGAACCTCATTGAGTCCACCCCTCGCTTCCCGCTTGGGGTTGGAGAACCTCGTTGAGTCCACCCCTCGCTTCCCACTTGGGGTTGGAGAATCTCATTGAGTCCAAACCTCGCTTCCCGCTTGGTGTTGGGAGAATCTCGTTGAATCCACCCCTCGCTTCTCGGTTGGGGTTGGAGAACCTCGTTGAGTCCACCCCTCTCTTCCCGCTTGGGGTTGGAGAATCTCGTTGAGTCCACCCCTCGCTTCCCGCTTGGGGTTGGAAAATCTCGTTGAGTCCAAACCTCGCTTCCCGCTTGGTGTTGGGAGAATCTCGTTAAATCCACCCCTCGCTTCCCGCTTGGGGTTGGAGAACCTCGTTGAGTCCACCCCTCGCTTCCAGCTTGGGGTTGGAGAATCTCGTTGAGTCCACCCCTCGCTTCCCGCTTGGGGTTGGAGAATCTCGTTGAGTCCAAACCTCGCTTCCCGCTTGGTGTTGGGAGAATCTCGTTGAATCCACCCCTCGCTTCCCTCTTGGGGTTGGAGAACCTCGTTGAGTCCACCCCTCGCTTCCCGCTTGGGATTGGAGAATCTCGTTGAGTCCACCCCTCGCTTCCCGCTTGGGGTTGGAAAATCTCGTTGAGTCCAAACCTCGCTTCCCGCTTGGTGTTAGGAGAATCTCGTTGAATCCACCCCTCGCTTCCCGCTTGGGGTTGGAGAACCTCGTTGAGTCCACCCCTCGCTTCCCGCTTGGGGTTGGAGAATCTCGTTGAGTCCAAACCTCGCTTCCCGCTTGGTGTTGGGAGAATCTCGTTGAGTCCACCCCTCGCTTCCCGCTTGGGGTTGGAGAATCTCGTTGAGTCCAAACCTCGCTTCCCGCTTGGTGTTGGGAGAATCTCGTTGAATCCACCACTCGCTTCCCGCTTGGGGTTGGAGAATCTCGTTGAGTCCAAACCTCGCTTCCCGTTTGGTGTTAGGAGAATCTCGTTGAGTCCACCCCTCGCTTCCCGCTTGGGGTTGGAGAATCTCGTTGAGTCCAAACCTCGCTTCCCGCTTCGTGTTGGGAGAATCTCGTTGAATCCACCACTCACTTCCCGCTTGGGGATGGAGAACCTCGTTGAGTACATCCCTCGCTTCCCGCTTGGGGTTGGAGAGTCTCATTGAGTCCATCCCTCGCTTCCCTCTTGGGGTTGGAGAAACTCGAGTAAAACATGCGAGGTCCGAGCGAGGCTCGGGACCTCGGCGGATTCTTGTGAAGATCCGAGCGAAGCTCGTGATCTCGATGCAGCATTAAACGCCCGATGTGGTCCAATTGCCACAATAGTTGTGACACTCGAACCATGGGGTTGGATGGATACGGATAGACGTATACAAATAAATTGAAGCGAGAAGCACAAACAATCATAAGGTAAGAAAAGTGGCATAAAATAAAGTCCACAAGGGCCAAGATGTTTAAATTACAGACCCCGCGGGGCCACCAACAAAAAAATATATACAAAAAACATCAGAAAAACAAAGGCATCCTTCACTTCTTAGAGGCTTCGGTGTCGGCGTCTTTCGGGGCATCAGTCGTAGGTTCCGTGGGAGCTACAAGAACGGGAGCAGAGACCGTAGAAGGTTGGGTGCTCGGCGCATCATCAATCGTAGGCTGGGGGCCCGTGGCGACGATTTTCGGACCTCCCTGAACGAGGTCCACCGCAGAAGGTGCCTCGCTAGCCACGGTCCCATCCTCATTAAGGAAGAACTCACATTCTCCCTCGGGCTCCACCCCGGTTTCCTCCACCATAGTCTCCTCATAATTAGGGTTGAAGAAGACAATGCGAGGATCGATGTGCCCGTACTTGGCCACCGCTTGTTTGACGCCCATGCGGACGGCCTGGTGGAACATTTTCCTCACGCTCTCCACCATCTCCGCTTTGTACTCCTCCGAGTTTACATACTTGGGACCCGCAGCCTCCACCTCCTCGTTGAGCTCGACGACACGATGTCGGAGGTTGGTGATCTCATCCTCGGCCTTCGAGAGCTCCGCTTCTTTCTCCTTGAAGAATTTATGCTCAGCGGAGAGCTTACCCCGAAGCTCCTCATTCTCGCTCTGCAAGGTCTCAGCCACCGACCTCGCCTTGCTCGCCGCCTCTTTCACCTTGCTTTCCCCCTCCCTTTCCTTTGCCTCCCCCTCCTTCGCCTTCGCAGTCGCCTTGGCCTCGTCCCTCGCCGCGACCTCCGCGGCTCTAACCCGCTTCTCAGCCGCAGCGAGCTCCCTCGCTTGCTTCTCGCATTCCTCCACGCGGGCTTTAAGCGCCGCCTCCATCTTTTCCATCCTCGTATGGACGAGGTTGATGCGACTGCGGTTGTAATTATTGAAGAAGGTATGTTGCAAGTTCGCAAAAATGATTGGAGAAAGTAAGAAGTATGAAAAAAGACACGAAACCCAAAACAGAAACGAAGTTCATGAAAGTAAAACTTACCATAGCCGAATACCTAGGAGCCTCGTCGTCAAGGGCCGCGTCTGTGAGGTTATTGGCCCACGCGACCTCCTCCTTCCACTCCTCCCGGTCCCACTTCACCGGAGCACCCCTAACCGGGTCGGGGCAATGAAACTTGGCGGGCGAAGGAACAGCGGCGTCCATAACCCGCCCCTCAAAATTAAAGTAGGGGATGACATCCCCCACTGACGAACCTCGTTGTCCATCCGCCCGGTGTTTCTTCTTCTTCTCCCCCCGAGGGGACTCCCCGCCCTTCCTCTTATGCCCGGCTCCCTCGCCGGACCCCGCGAAGTCTGGGACGACGTCTTCCCAACGTCCCTCTTGGGCGGGAGCACCTCGGAGGTTTTCTCCCCGGACGTCCTCGCAACGTCCCCCTTCGGCGGGCCCCCCTCGGAGGTCTTCCCCCCGAACGTTTTAGGTGGCGGGGGTATCGACGTCGGTTGTGGGGTAGGCGGCCTCACTTGCGAGGTCGACTCCTTTATAACGACTCCCTGTTGGCTTAGGGGTCTCGGAGCGTTGGAGGAAGAAGTCACAGGCCTTTTGCCCTGCGACTTCGTGGTGAGAGCGCCAAATAGGTCCACTGTCAAAATAAAAAAAAAGGCATAAAAGTTAGATAAGAAAGAAACAAAAACGAATTAGCGAGGATTATACCCTCGTGGCTTAGAGACAACGATAAAACAAAACAGGTCGGCGAGGTTTATAACTTCACTACCCAACAACAAAAAGAAAAACAATCAGGAAAGAGATTGAATACCCTCTTTGCCCTCGCTAGGGGGGAGGCTGAGACTCTGGCCGGCCCGCTCAAGCTGGTCCTGAGAGAGGTACACCTGGTACGGTGCCTGACTCGCTGTAGCGTATCGGGCCTTGAGTGCCTTAAGCTCGGCAACCATATGCGGGCACACGCACCGAACAAATGTGCCCGGCACCACGGGAAAATTGAGATATCTCCCGGTGGGGTCTCGGACCAAGAACCAATTCAGTTTCCACGGCCCGACGTTCGAAGGGGCCGTGGTGATTTTGATGTTCGGCGTGCTAAGATTGATGAGGCAGGACCGAGGTTCCCTCCTCGCTAGGAATAAAGCCGATAAGATATCACGATTCGGCCCGTCCCCAAGTTCACGACTGCGAATCTTGTAGGCACACAACAGCCGCCAAGCATTCGGGAACAACTGTGCGGGACAGATCTGCATGGCCCACAGATAGTCGACAATATGTTGGGCCAGAGGTAGCCTGAAACCCGCCTGAAGACTGAAGAGGTGCACGACCACGCACCTTTTGTACGACGTCAAGGAGCACCCCCCCCCCTCGGGAAGTGCCAACTCAACTCCCTCGGGCCAATCGAAGTCCTTGGCAATCTTTACGAGGTCTTTATGCTCGAGTTCGGTGGCCACTCCCTCGGATAGATAGGCCTCGAGAGAACCCGGGGTCATGGGAATCCGTTCTTCAAGGACACACGGGACGCAAGACACGGCGTCAGTAATGTACGCCGCAGGAAAGCTCGCGGGCACATAAGGGGTGGGAGCCAAGGCCGTGTCCACACCTGACCTCACCGCTAACTCAGCAACAACCTCATCGGGGGTGGAAGACGAAGCCATTTCAACACCCGACGACGCGCGAAGTCGGGAGAAGCGCGAATTGATGGAAGCCTCGGAGTTGCTTGAAGAAGGGTCGCTGAAAACCAGCGAAGGGGACCTCGGGTTCTGAGAATCGCTAGGTTCTACGCTTCCCACGGACTCCGAAACCTCCTCGTAAAAACCCTCTTGAACTTTGAAAGCGAAGCCTGGCGGGGGGCGCACAGAGGCTCTCCTAGGCATGAAAAGAACGACATCCAGGCCGCGGAAGGCTAACACCTGGAAAAGAAAGAAGTGTTGAAACATCGGGCAAAATAACCAAGGAAAAACAATGCGAGGTCATAACCTCGAAGGGAAGAGAACGCGAGGTCACGACAACAAAAGGGAGAACAAGGCGAGTTCATAACATCGTCCGGAAGAAAGAGAATTAGAAGTCATAAGAGACGAAGAGCCACGTGGCACCCTAGGGGCTACTCTGACAATATAGGACGGCAGTAGAGAAGTCGAAACGCCAAAAAGAGGAAAAGTTGAAGCGCCAAAAAGAGAAAAGAGAAGGTGAAATGGAGGCCAGTGGTGGAAAGCGGCGGCGGAGACCCTAACGTCCCATCAATCAGCTGTCAAGACGTTTGGGTTTCCAAGGATCTCAAAATTCAAAACCGCCGAAAGAAAGCGCAGAGACCCAGCCGTCGGTTGGGGGGTGAAGGGTTCGAGAGCATGGCGGTCGCCACCCTCACCCTACCGTCCCGCCACCATGACGTTGGCGCGAAACACCAAGAAACAACCTTTGCCCGCTAGGGCACAAAGCCAAGCAAAAAAGGAGCAAAGAAAAATGGCGAGGAAGGCGCGCAGAAACTCACGCCGACCTCACCACCGTTGTTTCGCCGCCGTGATGCCGGAGCGAAACACCAGGCGATACGCCATCGCCCCTCCAAGACACAGAATAGAAAGAGAAAATTGAAAGCAAAGGACACCCAAAAGCGAGAGGAAGAGGAACGAGCACTTACTTACTTAGAGTCGGCGTAGAAGGAGCGGTAGCGCAACTGGAAGGTGGCGGAGGTTCGTCAGCAACCATCTGGAGAACCGCGAGAAACCGAAAAGACGAAGAGAGAAAAGGCGAAAATGTTGAAAGAGAAGATGAAGGGGAAGCGTGTGAGATACGCCCTTATAAAGAGCAGGCTTGGGCCTCCCCCGCCCGGAGAGGCTTATTGGGTCCGTCCCGCCTGAACGGCCCATTAAGCAAGACATGAAGAGCGGGCCCAGAAAACTTCATCCATGCGAGCGAGAAAGAAGCCCAAGTACGGAGCTTCGCGAGAAGAAAACCTCGTACCCCGCGACCCTAGGGAACTAATGCCCTGCGGCCCTCGGGGCGAGATCCCCATGCCATGGGGTTGTGATGATGTCCAAAATAGTAAAGTAAGAAGTGGGCCCGGGGTACAAAGAACAAACGGACCCAGCGGAATTCCCAAGGATGATTTTGGGTCCCACGTCCGTACCCCTCAATTATTTTAAACAAAGTTCCTCCCCCCGCGAGGTCCCGTGAAACCTCGGAACGAGGCCTAGACCTCGTAACCGACTCCATTGACACCCGCCCACACGGACCACTCATGGATGCCGCTTCCCCAAGCCAATCACCAACTGCCTCACCCTCGGACCAATCAGAAGCCCCTAATCTCGGGCGTCCCACATCGGACCTTGGCCAAAACTCGACTCCCCAATCCTCTATAAATAGAGAAGAACCTCGTAACAAGAAGGGGTCGAAAAACATCTTGAACTCAAGAACTATCTTGCTCGTTAAAGATCGACGTGATCGAAACATCGTCAAAAGACCTCGCTACAGACAAGTGAAGTCCACAAAAAGACTTCAAGTTGCTCAGAAATCCCGTTCACATCAAGGACCTCGCTACCCAATCTCGCAAGTCGTCAACAACGCTTTTTAGGATCAACCTCGCGTCAGGGTCAAGCAAGCGATACTTAGGGATATAGGATCGTCTAGCAACTAGGAGATCTCGAACATTGTTAGGTCGAGATCTCGAACATCCGTAGGGGGTCTAGGGTGTAAATCTCAAGTGTTTGTAGGCCTCGTTGGCTTGTAATCTCGCTAGTTTGCAACCTCGTTTTCTTGTAACCTCGTTGTAAAGAAAATCATAAATAAAGAAACAAGTGTTCGCACAATCGAATATAATAATCCCATCTCTTGTCTTTTAGCAAACGGTTTATTTCGGGTTTCATCAATTACGATCTCCTTCATGTCGAAGGAGACAATACTAATGTTCATTGACTGCTTGAAGGCGGCTATGTGCTGGTCTGGATCTGTTGTCCCTTCGTACTTTGGTACGTCAAGAACATGGTATTTTTGTGAGATGTCCTCTCTTGCCATAGCAGGGACAAAAATGGGAATCGGTGTATATGTCTCTCCTTTCGACTGCTATCAGTTAAGGGGCCCCTTGAACTTGTATGATCTGGTCTTCCATGGCCAAAAGGCATTCGCGTAATAAATTCATTTCCACGTCCTCTTAGACGGCACGAAGTGAGTTACTGTTTACCTTATAATTGGGTACCTGTCTGGGTTCATTGGACGTTACTAAGTTCGATTCGTCCAAGTTCGGTAGTCGAGCAACGCTGTCCATTGTTCCTGAAACTCGTGGTCGGCTTGGTTCTAATTGTACGTTTGATTGAATTAAATTCCTTTCATTAGTCAAAGATTCAATTTGTTTCCCATATAAGTATGTGATTCTCATTGCTTTTCAAAATCCTTCTTGAGGGCAAGCATTGATGCGCGCAATTCAGCAAACAGATGACTCGGTCGTCGTTACACGTTCGTGCGTGGCCACCAAAGTGGTCAGGTCTTGTGTTCTTTCTGCAGAGGTACTTTCGTCACTCGTACAATCTGCGGATTGACGGTCTCCTGATTGATCTCGTGATCCTTTGGTCCATCGGAGTGGTTGTTGTTGTCGACCATACTTCACGAAGTGAGATCTTACAGTTCTTAACTGATTTTTCTTGGATAAGGGCCCCACTGTGGGCGCCAATTGTTTTGGGAAGAATTAACACATAAATGTGTAACCTTCTATAATGTGGGAACCTTAGTCAACAATCAGTCTAAACAGGTTAACATGTTAGTAATATCAATGCAATAAAGAAGTACGAAGGTGAAAAAGATAAAAACAAGAGTGTAATATTGCAATTCGAAGATATGTATTCTCAAATGAGGATGATACAACTTGAGTAAGTGAACAACAAATGAAAACCACGAAAATGATTAGAGATTGACAAGGTATTTTGAAGAATTGGATTGGTTGATTGAGAACTTCAAAATAATTCTTCCGTATGGAATGTCCCTTCTTCAGTCTCCTCATTCTCCTCTTATAGTCCTCTGCTAGAAAGATGTTAGTCTCTTTTCCTCAACATCCCGGAGATCTCGCCGCTGGTTTAATGATTGAGTCATTGTGTCGTATTTCTCACACGTAGTTAATGCTCGGATAAATCTCGTTTTACAAAAATGGGCTTGAATCCACGTTCCTGCAGCCCAAAAATATCCACCCAAACAATACCCACAACTTAGCACATAAGGCATTAAAAAAATCCACATTTAAAATCAAAACCTTGAATGAATGAGCCCAAGAAGTCCTGAAAAAGGTCACCACCCCCTGAATCGATCGAATTACCTTTTGAAACATAGTCCATGTTTAACTTGATCCATCCTAGAGTAGGCGGGGAGCCAGAACCAAGTCTGAGCTAGCGGCAAACCAGCAAGAACCATAGGATTTATGACATCAACATCTCTATTCTTGTACGCAAAATAGCATTTAGTTAACAAACACATTGTTGAAGAGAGAGAGGCAATAGTAGCGAAAGTTTATTTCAACATTTCCACGTATATCTTAACATATTAGCAAACCTGGTTGAATCTCTATTATCTCTTAGTTTGTTGAAAGTGACCCAATCGACCAAATTAGAGCAAGTGAAGAAAAAAAAAGGATCAAGAGCATTACCAAAAATTCCCAGCCAAATGTATTTGATCCAACCGCAATCCTTGAGCATGCGTAGCCTTGTATCCTCTGGGCCACATCTTGGGCAGTCAACACTAGGCACTAAGTTTCATATAAACCTATTCTTTTTATTAAAAAAAGGCAATCATGCACAACTAGGAAGAACAAGTTATGAGCCCGTTGTTGAACAAGGATACACCAAATTGATTTCCATTTTAAGTTTAGTAGCGATTCATCAAACCCAACTTCACGAAGTAAACCCATCTCTAAGCTAGTCGTGAAGATTCCCAATGATGAAAGACTCCAAAGGTATATATAGCTTCAAGCTTATCTTCAATAGAAATTGTTAATAATCTTTGCCTCACATCACACGGAATATAGTTTGCAATGATACTCAAATTCCAAAAATTCTATCCCAAAAATCTGAAACCTTTAAATTCAGTAAGTCGTCTTGGATTTAAGCACTCGAAACCTCAAGAAAAGTTTATCAAGCACCCAAGGGTGATTTCAAAATAGAGTAGAGACATCATTACCAATCAATGCTTGTAAACCCTTATGAATAACTTCAACACCATGTAAAGTTCCATTTTACATGTGCAAAGCTCTTAGTTTTGGAAAAAAAAACATATCCATATCAAAGCTGGCCCTCACAATATTTGCTTTGATAAACACGAGTCCACAAAGAATTTCACTGTTGTAAGAGGCTCCAACCCAATTTTGGAAGAACCACGATATGAACATTCCTCATGGGCCTAATACGGAGGCCGACATTCACTTTCGGACGAGAGATTTTTCTCTCATGAAAGTAAGTGCATCTTCTTTGCCTCATCAGTAGAGCCCCAAATAAAACTACATACTTTTTTGTTGATGGCATCGCAAATTGATCGAGGAACCAAGGTGGATGGCATCACATAAATCGGTAGGCTTTTCGACACGAAGTTTGCGAGAATTGCCATTCAATTCTAGCCATTGAGAGACTATTACACTGTCATCCACGAAGTCTAGAAGTAACTCGGCAGAAGAGAAAATTGATAACATCCTATTGTCATTTTTCCTCCAACCATAGGCACACCTAAATAAGTACCTATATCTAGAGAGATAGGAATGCCCAAGGCGGTGCTAAGGTGAGACCGAACAAAAGTCCTGACTTTCTTGGAAAAAATAATCGAGCTCTTCTCAAAATTTACCCTTTCGCCAGACATAGAGCAAAACAATCCTAAGCATTTAGTAATCACGGAAGCTCGGTCTTCAGACGCCTCCAAGAAAAGAATAAGATCACCCGTATAAAATAGATGTGAGAGGGAAACATCACCAAGAACAATTGGCTTCAATATCCCAACATCCACAACATCAAGAATAATATGTGAAAGCTTTTTCATGCATAACACAAAAAGAAAAGAAGAAAGCATGTTTTCTTGTCAAACTCCTTGAGACGGCTTGAAAGAACCAACTTTACAACCAGATGGGCTTGAAAGACAACTTTGAAAGTAACAATTATGCTCATTTCTTATCTCATCGCTTATTCTCACCCGATGGGTGTCTCTTTTTATTTTTGGAATCTTCTACCACCTTCAACTTAAATTCTTAATTGCTTATTTTAATTATGTGAAATGTTGAACATATTAATAGGTAGAAAAAACTCATCAAAATGGTCTATAACTTCGTATAGTTTTTCTTGACGAGGGACCCACTTTTAGTGGTAAACCCCAACGTCATGAACTATGTTGGGACCTCTGGTTCTAAACATCGGAACAACGATACAGTTCTCCGAGTTTTGATAATGACAAACGCTATAAGGGAACTAATGTGCTACGATCAAGTATTTCTAAGGAACACAGGTTAAGCAAAGAACTTCCACGAATGGCCAAAGCACACAATGAAGAGTTCCCATCAAGGGAACTCTGAAGAGAAAATTTCCCATGAAATGAGAACTCCCAGGAATGACCAGAGAACACAGGTTTACACGATGAAGAGTTTCTCCCAAAGGAACTCTGAAGAGGACAGTTCCCACAACATGGGAACTCACATGTGAGGACAAGGACCGATCAGCGCATATCACGGGATCTTGTCTTGGATAGGATGAAGGCACAGTCTGAGGAGCAGACTATCACGATTGATCCAACGGTCCGATCAATTCAAGAAGTTGACCTAGTTCAAATTGAAGTCACATGTGAAGAAAGTACAACTTGGGCATCAAGCAAAGGGCTTTTCGGACACAAATGAAAGATGCGATTGAAGCCCAAGTTCACTCGAGTATAAAGCCAAATGAATAGTGCTCGAATTGAGTACTTCTCCCAGAACTCACAAATACCCACAACAGAGAAAGAGAAAGAAGAAGAGAAGTCCCCGGCGGCGAGTGTCAGATCTCGACGACGGTGAAGGTGAAGTTCCCAAGAGCAAGGGAACTGAATTGTAAGGTGTAAGGTTTGACTCTCTTGTTTTAATTGAGTAGTTTGCTTAGGAACTCAGTTGAGAAGGTTCATTAGTGTTGCTAGAGTTAGGTAGAACTCTTAGGAACATAGAAGTTTGAACCTGGCTGATTGTAACTAAGGAACAAGCAATAAAATAAGAAAGTCATTCAAAATCCTCCAAGCGGAGGTAGAGGTTTACCCACACAACTAGTTGGTTATCGTGGGGTTCCTCTATAAGGAACTGTGTTCTTTCAGCATTTTAATTACTTGCGATATTATTCCTTCCGCTGCCTTGGGAACAGCTTAACAGCCAGTTCCCAAGCTCTTGCTAACTCGTTCACGATCCGACAATTGCTATCAGAGCAGGCTGCTCTAGATTTGTGTTAGCATCGCAGGTTTCAAACATGGCTCACGAACTCACCCAAGTCGGTCACAACAACAGCAAGCCACCAAGGCTCATCATTGGTAGATTCGAAGTCTGGCAACGCGACATGAAGAACTGGATGCGCAACCAGGACTACCAAGCTTGGTGCGTCATAGAGAAAGGGAACTTCAAAATTGATCCAGGGATTGAGAATGACCTTTCAAAATGGGGACCTAATGAGTACAAGTGCATGGAGGCCAATTTCAAAGCCATCCAGTACCTCAAGAATGCCATGTCGGTGCAAGACTGCGACAGAGTGGCAAACCTAGACACGGCAAAGGAAGTGTGGGAAGCCATTCAGCAAATGCACATTGGGAACTCAGACCTCCGAGAAGATCTTCAGATGAACGCAAGGAGGGAGTTCTTCACCTTCCAGATGGAGATAGGAGAATCCGTTGATAGCTACCAATCCCGTTTTGAGGGACTTTGCACCAAGATGACTGGTCTTGGGATCACTATAGAGGAAGTCACCGACAAAATGAAGGTTCAACAACTCTTCAATGGGTTGACTGGAGAATGGACAAATGAAAGAACGATGTTCAAAGAGAATCCCGAAAACAGAGCTCTTATGCTCCACCAGGTTTTTGGAAAACTGGTGGGATATGAGAAGAGAAATATAGATGACAGGGAGCAAAAACGAGCACATCAGGGGATAGCTCTCAAACTTGAAAAGGTGATCAAGGCAGTACAAGAGCAACATGAAGAATCTGAAGAAGATGAGGATGAAGAGCTAGTCCTTGTAACAAAAGCTCTTCGATCTTTCTACAAAGGGAAGTTCAAGAAGAATTATGGGAACTCGGGAAAAGGACAGAGTTCCCAAAGAAAATCTGCTGAAAAGGACCTCTCGGATGTAACGTGCTACAAGTGTTACAAGAAGGGACACTTTGCCAAAGAGTGCCCTCAAGGAACGGACAACCGAGGAAAAGGGAAAAAGGCCTACATAGCCACATGGAGTGACGATGAAGACGAGGAGCCTGAATCATGGGCTCAACCGGACATGTGCGCCATGGCCTTAGGAGAAACCACTGGGGAACAACCCAGTGAGGTAACCCCCGAATCCGTTCTTGCTTCTTTGTCAAATTATGAGAAACCTGAACTGCTTAAAATTCTCACAAGTCTTGTCAAAGATAACATTATATTGCAAAGGAAGCTAGAAAAGTCAGAACAAACTAATGCTGAGTTAGTTGGTCTTGAGCCATGTCCCACCTGTGTGCCCCTATTGGACAAGGTTCAATCTTATGTGTCCCACATTATAGAGTTAGAGGATGAAATTAGGACCCTAGAAAGTGACAAGAATATCTTTCTGCAATAGCTAAGTGAAAAGGTTGAAAGCCCTAAAGCTTCTTGTTCCCAGACCAAATTTGTGCCAGCCAAACACGGAATAGGGTATGAGTCAGAGATCCCTAATAAAGGGAAGTCCCCCTTGAGTGAACAAGAGATTAATGAATGTAAGGCCTTAGAACTTCAGTGCGAGAAAAGGAAAAATGCTCACTTGGAAGAAAAGATACGTGTTCTGGAAAGTGGAGTGAATGGAGAAGTAGAATATTACACTGGGAACACTGGACACAAGCTATATGTCCAGATAGCCAAAGGGAACAGGTCTAGAGTGGTTAACAAAGAAACTATGGATAGGAACAGGATACAGAGACCGCATCCTAAGTACTACCTAGGAGAATACTACAAGACCTGCTACAACTGTGGTGCTCATGGGCACTACAAGGAAGGCTGTCCCAAAGCTAGGGCCCAAACTCAAAAGAACAATGAATACTGGAAAAGGCAAAATCACAGATCCAACCTTGATAGAGTTCCCACCCGTAGAAACACACATAGGAACTCTGCCCTTAACTCTAGGGATCATTGTGACGTTAATATTGCTGATTACATGTTGTTCGAGAATGTCTTCCCTTGCAAGGGACCAGGGTCATCTTGCTTGGGTCCTCAAAAACTAAATTCTCTTGTAGGTGGCAGTGAGGGGGAACAGCACATGGGTCATTGACAGTGGATGCTCTAACCACATGACCGGAAACAAAGACAACCTCACCTCACTCCATCCAAAGGCCGAAGGAGGTCACGTATCCTTTGGCAACAAAAAAAAGGGGAGATTATAGGAACAGGGAAAGTGCTACTCAACAAATCAATCAAGATCAGCAACGTTAACCTGGTGAAAGATCTGGGTTTCAATCTCTTAAGTGTGTCTCAAATATGTGATCAAGGGAACAACATTGTCACCTTTGATTCAAAAGAGTGTCTGGTGATCAACAAGAAGACCAACAAAATTATCCTAAAGGGAAGAAGGTCCTACAACATTTATGTGGTGGATACAGAATTTGAGCCACCAAGGAAACTGTGCTTGGCAAGTTCCCTTGATGAAACGGAACTTTGGCACCGAAGGTTAGGACACGCAGGTATGAACCAAATCTTGAAGCTCTATCTACAAGATCTCGTCGTCGGTCTCCCACGAATCAACCTTGAAGGAGTCAAGATGTGTGAAGCCTGTGTTCGAGGAAAGCAAACAAGGACCTCCTTCAAGCCCAAAAGGATGGTGAGCACGACCAGGCCCTTAGAGCTAATTCATATGGATCTTTGCGGTCCCATGCACACCGAAAGCTATGGAGGAAAGAGGTACATGTATGTTTTAATCGATGATTTTTCACGATTCACATGGGTGCTATTCTTGAGATCAAAATCAGATACCTTCAAGGAATTCGAAGTCCTAATCACAAGAATGGAGGTCAGCATGGGACTCAAACTCAAGACTCTCAGATCTGATCATGGAACAGAGTTTGAAAACTCACAGTTCCTAAGATACTGTGACAAACATGGGATCTCTCATAACTTCTCGGCCCCTCGCACTCCTCAGCAAAACGGAGTTGTCGAAAGGAAGAACAGGACCTTGGAAGACATGGCTAGAACTATGTTGTTTGAAAGTGGAGTTCCAGAGTACTTTTGGGCTGAAGCTATCTCCACAGCTACTTACATCTTGAATCGAGCCATGATCAGACCCTTGATCAAGAAGACATCCTATGAGCTCATCAAAGGGAGAAAGCCAAATATCGCTCATCTAAGGACCTTCGGATGCAAATGCTTCGTCCACAACAATGGGAAAGACAACCTTGGCAAATTTGATCCCAGGAGCGACGAAGGGATATTCCTGGGATACTCTTCCCATAGCAAGGAGTACAGAAGATAGAGGAAAGCATCCATGTCATCTTCGACGAGAAATCTGTAAAGATGGGAACAGAGGTTCAAGGAAAGGGAACTCTGTTCAAGCTGGTCAGACAAGAAGAAGAAGACGACGAGGATGAACCAAGAAAGAAAGATGAAGACTATCCAAGTGGGAACAATACCCCACAATCAGGGAACAACGAAGGAGATCAAAACTCCACATATCAAAGCTCCTTTGAAGTTCCCTCTTCAACAAAAGAACCACAAGATGCCTCCAATTCTCTTGTTCCACAAAATGAAAATGCACCAGAATCTAGTGTTCAGGGGGAACAACGAGGGAACTCCGATGAGAATCCTGACGAATGTCCCAGTGAAGAAGTTGAACATAATTGTTCTCCTGAGGAAGAGGAGACTCAAGACACAGATGGAGAAGAGTCAAGGAAACAGGTTGACGTCTCACACATTCTAACAAGAAACTACCACCAAAAGAGAGATCACCCCATCGACAACATCATCACTCCATATGAAAAAGGTGTTCTAACTCGCTCTTCTCTCAATAATTTTTGTGCTTTTAATGCCTTTGTTTCAATGGTGGAACCAAAAAACATCAAAGAAGCTCTAAAGGACCTAGACTGGATCCAAGCTATGCAAGAAGAACTACACCAATTTGAGAGGAACAAGGTGTGGAAGCTAGTTCCTAGGCCCAAAAACAAGAACATCATAGGAACTCGATGGGTCTTTCGGAACAAGCTAGATGATACTGGGGCCGTAGCTAGGAACAAGGCTCGTCTGGTTGCTCAAGGCTATAGACAAGAAGAAGGAATCGACTATGACGAGACCTTCGCACCAGTTGCAAGGATCGAGGCCATCCGTCTTCTCATAGCCTATGCAACCCACAAAGGATTCAAGCTATACCAGATGGATGTGAAGACGGCATTTCTAAATGGGCATCTCAAAGAAGAAGTATACGTAGCTCAACCCCCAGGATTCGAAGATGAGAAACTACCCAACCACGTCTACTTCCTGGAGAGGGCCCTCTACGGACTTAAACAAGCTCCTCGAGCATGGTATGACAGGTTTGCTCAGTTCCTTCTGTCTCATGGATACCTTCGAGGTTCCATAGACAAAACTCTTTTCCTTAAGAAAGAGTCTAAGGATATCTTGATTGTTCAAGTTTATGTTGATGACATTGTTTTTGGAGCAACTAACGAAACTCTTGTAGAGAAGTTTAAGGACCTCATGAGCAGTGAGTTTGAGATGAGTCTCATAGGGGAACTCACGTTCTTCCTAGGACTCCAGATATCTCAGACAAAAGAGGGAACAAGGATTCATCAACAAAAATACATCAGAGAAATGCTAGTCAAGTATGGGATGGACCACTCAAGGCCCATCGACACTCCCATCTCACCAAACTCCAGGCTAAATGCCGATGAAACAGGGGTAAGTGTCGATCAAAGGAACTTCAGAGGTATGATTGGCTCTCTCCTATACTTAACTGCTAGTAGGCCTGACATCATGTTCTCAGTGTGCTTATGTGCACGTTTTCAAGCTAACCCCAAAGAATCACACCTGAAAGAGGTGAAGAGGATTTTCAGGTACCTCGAAGGGAACGACAACTTGTGCCTCTGGTATCCAAGGAACAGTTCCCTTGAGCTCATTGCTTATACAGATGCAGATTTTGCTGGGCACCTAGTTGATCGAAAGAGCACATCAGGAATGGCCCAGTTCCTTGGGTCATGCCTAGTCTCATGGGGATCCAAGAAGCAAAATTCAGTGGCACTCTCCACAGCTGAAGCAGAATACGTGGCTGCCGCATCATGATGTTCCCAAGTACTATGGCTCAAGTCCCAACTTCAGGATTACGGTATGTCATTTGGCCCAGTTCATATACTCTGTGATAATACTAGTGCCATTAACATTTCCAAAAATCTTGTGCATCATTCTAGGATTAGACATTAGGCATCATTTTCTATGTGACAATGTTGAAAATGGGAACATCTCTATGCAACACTGTAGAACGGAAGAGCAAATTGCGGACATTCTCACCAAAACTTTAGACAGACGTCCCTACCAGCGTTTTCGAATGCTTCTAGGGATGATAACTCTAAACTAAACGAGTCCCTGTTTGTCTCTCCCTCAATGCTTGATTAGTCTAACTTGAAATGCATGATAGGGAACTGTAGGACTCAGTGCTTTCATTTTGCCATATTACTAGTCTAGAGCTTGATATGTATAGAGGAACATTATCTCTTTTGGCCCAAAATGATCAACTAGAGTTCCCTTTAACCTTCTCTACAAGCCACTATGACGGTTGATCATAAAACCTACCCTAAAGCTAAGGACCAGACAAACGTTTCTCATGAGCCAAACTCTTTATCCCAAAATCGAGTTGCAATTGTCTGGTTCTCTTTTGAGTTCCTCAGCCTCACAAAGAAAATTGAGTGTGAGTTCCCTTAACCTCTCCACTCAATATAACCTTTCCAAAGATCATGGGAACTGATAGGCAAAAGCAAGGGAACACTGGATCTGAAAAGATGACACTTCACTAGGGAAACGGGAAATTGTGTCAGACTCTGAAGCGTTTTGAGCCAAGTATTCAAAAATCAAAAGGACTTCCCAAGAAAGAAAACGACGCGTGTCAGAGGCGTGATAAGGAAGTTGAAACGCCCCTCAGATTTAATTGGCCAACGGTTATCGAGGATACCAACTTCCCTTTCTACCCTCGTCTCTCTCTCACATAAAATCCTACTTTACCACTTTTGGGTTCCTTCTTCCTCATCCTTCCCTGTCATTCTCCTCCTCTGCAACTTTGCCTCCTCCCTCTTTCGAGAAAACTTCCAAAAAATCTTCTCTTTCCCAAAATTTCTCTAAAATGGCTCCAGCCCACTCTTATGAACAAATGAAGGAATGGATTCTCAACAACCCTAAAATTCTCTTCATCACAATGATGAACGACGTCGAAAAGGAGCAAGATCCAGCCCTTCGCGACGTCCTCATCGAGGGACTTTACAATTATGTAAGTCCCTTTCTTCCTCCTCCCTCGGCGGCGCAACCTCCAGCACCGTCGACCTCCACACTTCCACCTCCCTCTTCCTCCGAAATTCGCATCGTCGACAGTTTCGGATCCGAACCCCCTTCCAAATATGAAAAACCCAAACAATCCAAACATAAACACTCTTCCAAAGACCCCTCCAAACGCAAACACTCACATATCTCCACTTCTTCACCCTCCTCTCTTCCCATGCCAAAGAAGAAATCCCTCCTCAACATGGAGGAGGTCCTTAATCTGTCCAAACCCGACGCCTATGCCGTCGTTCACCCATCCGAGGTCGAGAAGCTCTTTCGCCCTCGTCCCCAACCAATCTCTGAGACCTCTGGTCCCAGGGACTCCGCGATAATCTCCTCCTCCCCTGTTCCCATGGTTGAGGGAACCACCAACCCTCCTCCATCTTCTTCCTCCCCCAGAGTTCCCCCACCCACCTCACCCATTCCCAAATCCCCCATCACTTCAAAATCTGCCTCTGGGACCTCAAGTCCCAAGGCTCGCACTCCTACTCCTCCTCCTTCCACTCCCAAGGTCCCAACTCCACAAAATTCTCCTCTACCTCCCTCTTCTCCCACCACACTAAAACTCCCTTCCCCAACTTCTTCGGCCTAGAAAACAATCGACCTTGACTCTGACAAGGATGATCTCCCCATTGGAGTCATCGTTCGCAAAAAGGCCAAGGAACTGCCACCCATCTTCATGGGAACTGCTGCAGAGGAAGCCCAACTCAAGGCCCTAGAGGAAGAATTCGAAAGCGCACTCAAAGGGCCTTCCGAAAACCAAGGGGGCACAACCCAAGAAGAAGGGAACCCAGCACCAACTGACGATGCTGAGACAAGCAGTCGTCGTTAGGAAGACGACGACGAGGAAACAGGGCTGACCTCCTCCATTGATGAAGGGACCTCCAGTGAAGACATTGAAGAGGACGAAGAGGCCACCACTGACAAAGACCTTGCCGGCATCCCAGCTCCTGAACACCAAATGGTGGTGTCGGCACAGGTCCCAGAGGAAAGGACCCGTCCACTGATGCTCGAAGCGGCTGCTCCCCCTCAGCAAAAAGGAAAGACTTCGGTCTCCAGGGGGAACACAAAGAAGAAAGGGAAAGGAACTGTGCCCAAGAAAGTCTACATCTCTGAGAATCACAAGCTCCTTCCCCTCCCCCCTCATCCTCTCAGAAAAACAGCTCACCGATGAAGGGCTAGGGCAACTATGGGACCTGATCAAGGCCCAAGGATGGGAACACATATGTAGTGAGGCCATGAGTGTCGATCCCTCTCAGGTGCGCCGATTCTACAACAACTTTGTGGTCCAAGACAACGGCACCAAGGGAACTCTCTCCCTCGAAGGCGACGACTTCATCTTCACAACCTCCACAATCCGCCTTCAACTATAGGTCCCTGTCCAGGGACTCCAGGAACTGCCCACCAAGAGCTGGGGCGACTTCAATAGCGAGGTGATCTATAACACGATCTACGAGGGTCGTGTTCCCACCACTAGCACCTCTACTCATCACCTATCCCTCATAGCCAAGTTGGCTCATCAATTCATCATCAACATGGTGATCCCTCGCCAGGAGAAGCGCCTTGTCATCAACATCCTTGATGCCATCATCCTCTACCACTTCCTCCTCAAAAAGCCCATAAATCTTCCTCGCATCATTCTGGGGCACATGGAGAAGTGTATGGCTTCAAAATCCCACTCCCTCCCTTATGCTGGCCTCATCAAGAAACTCTTGCTCAGAGAGGGCCTCTACGACACATCCAAGGAAGAGGTCACCATAGGTAGGGAACTGGACATCTCTGTGGTCCACAAAATACGGCACTCTGAGCCAGTGGAGGAACAAGAAAGGCTGCCATCTGGTGAAGGCACTCAGGATGGGAACACTCAAGTGTTGGTGCACATTGCCAACACTCTCGACAAGATAGCCAGGGAACAAGAAAAGATGGCAAGGGACCAAGAACAAATTGCTAAAGGCCAGGAAAAGCTTGTAAAAGTCTTGACACGGCTTTGTGATGCCCTGTTCCCACCAAGCCCATGATCTTTTCCTTCTTTTTCCTAGCCTCAATGTTCCCACACATATTCTCTTGTGTTCCTATGTACATTTTTTTTGCTTAAGTAATGAATGGTTTTTAGTATGATTACATGTTCTTTTCCTTCCTTATCTATGCGTTTACTTGTTTTCGATGATGTCAAAAGGGGGAAAGACAAAAAATGCGAGATGAGTTAAGTTGAAAAGATATCACAGAATACGCTATAGCTAAGGGGGAACAAATGCATAAAAAGCTAAGTACGAACTCAGTGATTCACAAGAAGTGGCTCCCTAGGAATAAGCGTAGGAACTCATTTGCATATCATGCTTTGAAATACTTGCTGATTTTTGTGATAGGTTTGTCATCATCAAAAAGGGGGAAATTGTTGGAACGATGTTGGGACCTCTGGTTCTAAACATCGGAACAACGATACAATTCTCCGAGTTTTGATGATAACAAACACTATAAGGGAACTAATGTGCTTCGATCAAGTATTTCTAAGGAACACAGGTTGAGCAAAGAACTTCCACGAATGACCAAAGCACACAATGAAGAGTTCCCATCAAGGGAACTCTGAAGAGAAAAGTTCACATGAAATGAGAACTCCCAGGAATGACCAGAGAACACAGGTTTACACGATGAAGAGTTTCTCCCAAAGGAACTCTGAAGAGGACAGTTCCCACAACATGGGAACTCACATGTGAGGACAAGGACCGATCAGCGCATATCACGGGATCCTGTCTTGGACAGGATGAAGGCACAGTCTGAGGAGCAGACTGTCACGATTGATCCAACGGTCCGATCAATTCAAGAAGTTGACCTAGTTCAAATTGAAGTCACATGTGAAGAAAGTACAACTTGGGCATCAAGCAAAGGGCTTTTCGGACACAAATGAAAGATGCGATTGAAGCCCAAGTTCACTCGAGTATAAAGCCAAATGAATAGTGCTCGGATTGAGTACTTCTCCCAGAACTCACAAATACCCACAACAGAGAAAGAGAAAGAAGAAGAGAAGTCCCCGGCGGCGAGTGTCAGATCTTGACGACGGTGAAGGTGAAGTTCCCAAGAGCAAGGGAACTGAATTGTAAGGTGTAAGGTTTGACTCTCTTGTTTTAATTGAGTAGTTTGCTTAGGAACTCAGTTGAGAAGGTTCATTAGTGTTGCTAGAGTTAGGTAGAACTCTTAGGAACATAGAAGTTTGAACCTGGCTGATTGTAACTAAGGAACAAGCAATAAAATAAGAAAGTCATTCAAAATCCTCCAAGCGGAGGTAGAGGTTTACCCACACAACTAGTTGGTTGTCGTGGGGTTCCTCTATAAGGAACTGTGTTCTTTCAGCGTTTTAATTACTTGCGATATTATTCCTTCCGCTGCCTTGGGAACAGCTTAACAGCCAGTTCCCAAGCTCTTGCTAACTCGTTCACGATCCGACAAACTAACTGGTAAAGCGCACAAATTAAACCAAGTAAACCGGGTTATGCCGACCGACTCAACAAAATAGTAGAAAGAATGGTGAGACTTGATTTTTCATTCATGTGAAAAAACGAAGGCAAAGATCAAACCTAAGACCTCTGAACATCCTCGTGCCTCCTACTACTAGGTCACCCATGTGGGTTAAAGTTCGCGTAGTTTAATTATTTTCCAGGAATATCCCACTATTTGGCAAATTATGCATAGTTTAAATAAATAAATAAATAAACTGAATTCATGGTTAGATAAATTGGAATTCATTGAAGACATGTGAGCTATGGTAGATTAAAAGGACTAGTACATACTGTATGTAATTTGGGGCGCCGCAAGCGATGGGGAAGAATGTGAGCATGTGAGAGCTTTTGGCAATTTGTCTATACTTGCTTGGTATCGTGTATGTTAAGATGCATGTTTTCGTTTGGGTCAGTGGTCGTTAATTATGTTATCACTAATTTCTTTTTATTACGTTTTGATTTGGTTAATGGTTAAATCACGAGTGGTTAGAACGTGTGATGCATGCAATGAAAAACGTATCGAGTGTTGATTTGGGTTTACATTATTAATGATTAAGATTATAGTTAATTATATTATTACCAACTTTGTGGTTTAACTTGAACATCAAATGCTAATCATGGTACGTATTGGCTCTATATAATTATTCAGGGTTAGTGTTTCTATTGCTGTAATCACAATAGAAGTAATTTTTTAATAATTTTTTGAGCTGAAGTGAACCTTTATTAAAGTTCCCAAAATATTTTTGATGACATTATTGCATGTAATGATGTAAATCGTAATCACCTCCAAGTTTAATTTAATTTTCATTCTCTCATCCAAAATACTAAAGCCTCAATTACCATCATCATCTGAATTACAGTCGCATTTTCACCTTCTCAACTTATTATAACCTCTCCGCTGTAATTTCTCAACTTTAACAAGTCCAAATGGTCTCCATTAATTCAATATAAACTTAAATCATCTATTCTAATTAGACTTGTCAAAACATTACCCGAACTGAAAAACTGAGCCTATCCGTCCTAAATTTTTAAGGTTGAAACCCGACCCGAAAATCAATGGTGCAATAGTGATCCGAACCCAATTGACCCAAAAAAAACTATGCTAGGGTTTCAACCTTAGGTTGGTAGTTCACTCATTGTTTAGGTTTACAATTAGGGTTGTATAATTTGAGTTAGTTAAACTTAGGTTGGTGCCTTAGGGCTCGTTTGGTATCCATATCTGGATATCAAATATGGATATCGGCCGATACCTATTGTTTGGTAAGATAAGATATGGATATCAGACGGATATTGGGTGATATCTGGATATCAAATATTCAAGATTTGATATACCGAAATTTAGACCGGTATCGTTGATATTTTCTTGCTCCCACTTTCCCATCTTTTTTACGCTTCTCTCCCAACACATGTCGGGTCACTGTTGTTGAAGAACAGGATGAGCTCTCGCCTGTTCTCCCAGATCAGGCAAATGCTAAGCACCGCCAACTTCGGCATCCTCCGAGTACCCAATTCTGGCCTCGTTCCAGCAGCGCTTCCCCATGCCCACATCTACTCTCCCTCCGATCGATGACTTGGATAGTTATGGCGTCCCAATTTTGGCTTCGTTTCAGCAGTGGTTCTCCATCCCAATTCTCTATGCCAAACGATATATATATATAAAGATATGGTTGATATCTTTAATATACCGAACACATACATTGATATCAAACCTCACACCCATATCTCATACCGATACCGATACCGATATCCGATATACTTGAGATATTGATACCAAACGGGCCCTTAGTTACTAGGGAACTTGGGTTGCATGCCTTGTAATCGTTAAAGCTTAATATATAAGTGTGTTGTTGAAATCATTTGAGAATTAGTCTCAGGGGTATAGATTTTTCTTTCTACGATTTGTTGATCGAACATAAATTTTTCCTCTCTAAATATCATGTTCATGTTTATTGTTATTTTTGTTGTCCAGGAAACATCTCTTATTCCTTGTTTGTTTACAAACATTTTACGATCCAACAAAGGCAACTGCGTGAATTTGTCAAAACTTTGATACATTTTGCGAATAACACAAACTGGAGATTGTCATGTGAAATTTCTGTCATTTGAATATGGTCGGTTACAGAATATTATTTTTGTTGGATTGTAAGTTTGTAACGTATTAGTAAGCAATCAAAGAAATAGCAATGTTCCCTAGGTAACGAAAAAACAAAATCAGGAACAGGGTATTTAGAGAGGAAAATTTTTTACCCGACCAACAAGTCGTAGAAAGAAAAACCTCTAACCTTAAGACTCCTTCTTAGAGGATTTCAATATTTCACTAATGTATTAAGTTTTAACAATTACAAGGCAAGTCAAGGTCCTAGCTAGGTAACTTCGGAACCAACCAATTAAAGTTCAACCATCTAGACTTCTACAACCATAAACGTAAACCTGAACAATGAATGAACTACCAACCTGAGTAATTAAACTATCTTGTGGAATCTTCCCCGGAAATTGCCACAAACACACGAACAACACTTAATTTTTCACTTCTCGATTGTTTGTCGTCTTAAACCACACTTTTAACCCTAGCTATCCTAACCTATTTGTTTAGCATCTTTCAAATCTGATCTCAATCACAATTTGCCTAAGTGTGATCAATATTCCATTTGGAAGATCTCGCTAAAAACGGATTAAAATAATATAAAAATGTTCCTAAATCGTTAATCGCTTGGATATTTTCCATAATCAATCGATCTTCGATTTCAACTTGTATCCTTATCTAAATCCTCATTATTTATATAATCTCATCTTGTCACAAACGATCCATTCTTAGTTGTCGAATGTTCTCCACAATCGTTCATTCAAGATCTAGTAACTTGCCAAATATAGAAAGCAGTGTAGTTTCTTGCAGAGGCTTTTCAAATCGTCATTCGTTCTATCCGTCGTTCCCTCACGATGTTACATCACACTTCACGATGTTCTTAAAGTGTTTCTGAGATACTTATTTAAATAATATATTAAACTAAAAAAGTTTGTCTTTATCAAAACTAATAGAAATTGTTTCAATGTGATGGTGCGCAAAATAGCAGAATAAGAGGTGGGACCGGGGTACGAGGATTAACGGATCTGGCGTGGTTTCCAAGGTTAAACTCGGGGCCCATTGTCGTACCCATCTCAAAAAACAAACAAATCCCTACCTTTGCGAGGCCTCGAAACCTCGGCAACGAGGTCTAAACCTCGTTGCTCAAAAGCTGACACCCCCGCCCCGTCTAAACCACTCAGCAGTCACCGCTCCTCCAACCAATAATCAGCTGCCTCACACTTGGCCAATCAAAAGGCTTGATCTCGGGTGTCTCACATCGAGCAAGCACCAAAACTCAACTCCTCAAATCTCTATAAATAGAGGAGAACCTCGTAGGTAGCAAGGGGTCGAAAACATCTTGAACTCAAGAACTATCTTGTTCGTTAAAGATCGACGTGTTGAAATATCATTAAAGACCACGCTGCAGACAAGTGAAGGTCCACAAAAAGACTTCAAGTCACCCCAAAGAATCCCCGTCATAGTCAAAGATCTCGCTGTATCACCTCGCTGATCACAACCACCGCGTCCTAAATCGACTCCTCGACCTCGTTACTAGAGCTCGATACATAAGCATGTGGGTGATAGAATCTCGTTTTAACTAGGAGATCTCGAGCCTTGTTAGATCGAGATCTCGAACACTCTAAGAGAGATCTAGGGCGTGATCACTGATTATAATCTCGTTAATTGTAACCTCGCGATCTGTAATCTCGTATTAAGGATATAAATAAAAGACCAAGTGTTTGCACAATCAAATAAAAGTAATCTCATTTCTTGTCTTTTAGCGCTGGTTTGTTGCGGGTTTCATCACAATGTTCCAACAATTATTATGCGGAGTAACTTTTTGAAGAATGTGCATACTCATTTAGCGCCAATTTATCACTAAATCATAACTATATACTAAAGCGGAGGTTAAAAAAATTATTAAACGACACATGTCACTTTTAGATTGGACCACACCACCTTTTTTTAAAAAAATAATCTTTTATTTTTGGATATAATAATTCTTATCCATGTTTTTAGAATATAGGATAGAAAATCACATTATTAAATATTCTTTTATTTTTAGATATGATATGCTATCATACAAATTCTAGAATATTTATTTTATTTTTAGATAGAATCGTTTTTTAACTAAGATATCTTTGTAACCGTATATTTCTAGCAATCTCCTTGCCAATTTGGTTATTATTATAATCCAATCATTTGTTACAGTATATGAAAAGATCTTGATTAGTTATATGATAATTGTCTTATCTTTTTACACAAATCATAAAAAGAATTATATTTAAGCATTTACATGATTATTTTTCTCAGATAATAAATATATTTAAAAATATTTTATTTAAAAATACCCCGTACAAGGTACTGGAATACATACTAGTTATTTGTACATTCCAATTCAAATCTCCAACATACGTACGTACGTAGTTTTTGCGAGACGCAACGCGAAATATATAGTTGCGACGTCATATAAGGGCATTTTTGGCAAGTAGGCAGTATGAGGACATCAAATATAGGTTGGGCAACCACGTGACATGAAAATTATATTGTTTCAAGAAACAACAAATTTGGCATTAGTATGGCTTCGTTCAGTTGTTTTCGTTTATACCATAAAGATAAGGCTTACGACAACCTTCAATCCAACTATATATACGTATGTATTTAATTATACTAGCAATAAGGCCGCGCATTGCGCGACGATTATAGGACGGAGACTTCATTTTAATAATCACTAAGAAGTGTTGAGATATTAAAATGGAATTTACGTAAATTTATTTAAAGGGGCATGATTTTTTTGTAAAAGGATATAAAAATGACATTTTTGTATAAAAACAATAAATTTATTTAAAGGGATATGGCTTTTCTGGAACTAAGAAGTGTAGTGTTCCTAGAAGAGTACTTGTTTGCATATGATGGAAAGGGATATGAAAATGGTATTTTCGTAAATTTATTTAAAGGGGCATTCTTTTATTTGGATTTAGACTGGAAAGGACTATGAAAATGGCATTTACGTAAATTTATTTAACGGAGCATAGTTTTTTTGTAAAAGGATATGAAAATGGCATTTCTATAAAAAAAAAAAGACAATAAATTTATTTAAAGGGACATGATTTTTCAGGAACTAAGAAGTGTATTGTTCCTGGAAGAGTATTTGTTTGCATATGATGGAAAGGGATATGGAAATGGTATTTTCGTAAATTTATTTAAAGGGGCATATTTTTTGGAAAAGCAATATGAAAATGGCTTTTATGTAAATTTATTTAAAGGGTATGATTTTTTTGGATTTAGACTGGAAAGGAATATGAAAATGTCATTTACGTAAATTTATTTAACGGAGCATGGTTTTTTTGTAAAAGGATATGAAAATGACATTTCTGTAAATTTTTAAAAGGGGCATGTTATTTTTAGAATTACACTTAATGGTATTTCTGTAACTTTTTAAGGGGCCATGGTTTTTTTGGAAGTTCACTATTCTTTATAAAAGTGTCTCTCTTTTAATTATGATGATAGTAGTGATACCCCATATGTATCTTGGATAATTAGTTATAGATGTAGTTTTTAATGTTTAATAGTAGTATTTGTGTCAATTGAAATTCTTTAAAATCTATTTTCATATGCATTTAAATACTAATTTTTAAAGAATATTTTCATATGCATGCGCTTAATAGATTTAAGCTAATCTATAACTATATATTAAAACTATCCCTTTTCAAGCCACCAGAACGATTCTGGCCCCACCTCATATTTACAAAATTAATTTTTATTTCTAATATTTTAACTTTACCCTGTTATATTGTTCTTTAATTATTTAAATCTATCTTTAACAACAAACAAATATCTATTTAGTATAAAAATATCTTTTGAAAACTTCCTTATACAAATATTTAAAATTAAAGATAACAAATTTAAAATATTTTTAAATAAGTATAAATATATTTACCTTTTAGCATGATGTCTTTTCACGAAATTATTTATAAATATATTTTTTTCTTTTATAATAAAAAAATTAATGATAAATACTTATAATGTTTAAAAAAAAGGTAATATCTATAACTATATATTAAAATTGTACCTTTTCGAGTCATTCTAGCCCCACCTTATATTTAAAAATTAATTTTATTTCTATTATTATAACTTCTTTCTATTAAATTCTTTTTAACTAATTAAATTTATCTCTAACATCAAAAAATATCTATTTAGTATAACAATATTTTTTGAAAGCTTCCTTATACAAGTATTTAAAATTAAAGATAAAATATTTAAATATTTAAAAATAAATATAAATATTTTATCATATATCTTTTGACGAGTTTATTTATAGAAATATAGTGAGTTTCTTTTATAAAAAAAATTAATGAATAAATAGTTAAAAAATTTAAAATTAATAAAAATGGGTAATAAAATATTTAATAGATATTGAAATATTTGATAAACTCTAAATTTACGTACATGAAAAGTAATAAAATAGGAAGAATATAAAATAAATTACTTATATTAAAGTTTATATTATAATTTTATTTATTTATTAATATCCTATTTATAATGTTTATAAAATATCGAATCGTAGTCGTACATGGTACGACGGGTAAAACTAGTTAAGTTAATTTCAAATGCTATTTTAATTTTATCGCGGTTGTTGATTCGTACTATTTTAATTAATTTGAAATGCTACCATTTAACTTGATGAATATGCATTAAGATGAACTCTCAATGACATATATACGTACGGAAATACATGTATTAAGATGAAGGCCCTAGATCCTAGCTCGTTGAAAGTGATCGATCGGCATGGATATATTATACTTATAAATGATAAATGTATGTATGAAGATTGAATTGAAGATGCATGCACTATGAATCAATATGAAGGTATTGCAAGTTGGAACTTGCAAATTACAAGGGAGTGTCAATGTTAAATGATCGGGCCGGTCGCATAAATTATTGTGTTGGTTGACCATAATCACAAGGCAGACTGACATAGAAAAATCGTTTTATAATAATTAATATAAGATCCCTTCAACAAGTGTCACATGGGGTGGCCAAACTATACAAAAAACACTACGAGTATCCGTCCAAAAAAGCATATGGATTATGGAATTAATATAGATGCATGAATATATAAATAATTAAATTTACGTACATACGTATCCAAACCCTATCTACATCTCTAAAAATTAAACCCATGTGTATTGCCCTGCAAAGTCGACGCCCTTCACATGCATACTTACCCATCTCTCGTCTCTTTGCATTTGAAAGCAATCACTCATCTCCATAACTTTCTCTTATAATTTGCTTCCTTTTTACCCAAATTAATTAAGCAATTGCTACATGCAGCAGATTAATTTAGGATTTGTGTTGGGTTGGTCAATTAAATTTTAAATTATGTTGGCCTTAGTTAGACGAAGGGTTTTTGTTTCCATAAATTTTGTTAAACAATTTATAGGTAGAACTCTAAGATCCTATAGTAAATAAGTATACTCTAAGGCTCCGTTTGGTATGCTGTTGGAATCGGAATGAACATATCCTGTGACATGTTGTTTGGTATGCTGTCGGAATGAACCATTCCTGAGAATTATAGTTTAAAATTTTGGTTTTGACCTTATATTTTAGGGTTTATGAATTTTAGAATTTATTATTTAAGGTTTAGGAGTTTTAGGATTTTAAGGTTTAAGATGAAAAGTTAATTTTTTTTGGAATGGATGATACCTTCCATTTTCTGCTGGAATCAACTTTGTCTGCAGGCTTGGAATGAGCCATTCCTGCGAATGAAATCGATTTCAGATTTTGGTAAACCAAACAGTATACTGGAATCAACCATTCCTGATTCTCAAGAATCGAACCAAAAAAAAGGGTTGCTCTATTTAGTTTGAGGTCTAGTGTTCGATTTTTCTCATGTCCAAAATTTCTTTGGGTTAGCGAGTAGCCACGAATTGCGAACAAGGATTAGTTTTTGATCCGTATTGATTGAGAAACATACATCTTGGGTCTCTGGCCTAGAACCAAAAATTAAGTAAACTCTAGAAAAAAAAAATAATAAATTAATATGATAGAGAAAAATTAAATCTCAATTATTCAATTTAATTTCTTATTGAACGATTAAAGTTTCTTCAATTTTATTTATATAGTTTATTTTCCAAGTTTACTTAAACTAAACATGAAGATAAATTGATCAATTCGATTTGAATTGTTGGCGATAGAAAAATTTATGTGGGTTTGGCTCATAATGGTACACTAAACAGTAAACTATCATAACACGACATATTTGAATACGTGGTTAGTTATGGATGTTAAAATTCACAAGCTCTATTTGGTGGTTTCCTAAATTAACTACGCATCTGGATTTTGTATGCTTTTCAAAGGAGTATAAATTTTGGTACGTGAATGTGTTAGAATTTTAAGGCAAGCAAGAATTAAAGTGGGAAAACCCCACCCACATATATAGGCCCTTATTTTATTGCTAGATACATCATATATCTGCTGCGCATTGCAGGTGACATTGAGCGTCCGTCCAATGAAATAGCTCCATCAATGCTTTCTCAGGAATTTTATTCTAATAAATGAAGCCTATCTATGTAAGAAAAAAACTTAATATAGCTAGACTATATTCATGAAAGCTTTTAACCTAAGACAAAAAAGATTGAATCCCTGGGTGTACGTGTTTGTTTCAACTTTCAACTTTCAAAGTTGTTTGATACTCCAATAACTTTCAACTTTCAAGGCCGTGTGTTCTCACTTCTCACGTATTAAAGTCGGTGGGCCGATAATCTGAAAGGTCTGTGTGTAATAGGTCTAACATACAAGCTCAATGAGGTTCCAACTCAAAACCATATGGCAATGGGTGGAGTAGCTCATTAGGTTATATACTAGGCAATTTTATTCCCATTGTTTCAATGCGAGATATCTCACAACATCACGTAAGAAATTTTTGTTCGATCTTGGAGCTCTTATCCTTCTGTGGGTGCGTTTGATGTAATTCTTTGTTGTGTTATCTCTCATGGTGCGAGTCTTGTAAATAATGGCTCGTCTTTCTACCCTTTGTGAAATTGGGAATGGAGATCCCTTTATTTGGGACCTCTACTCTTCTTTGGTGCTCGCTTTACCAAATGGAAGTTGAAACTCTAAATCATTTGTTTTTTCAATGCCCTTTTATAACTATAATGATTACTGAATTAGAAATTAGGCTTCATTTGTCGTTCTTATTCTCCTATCCTGTTGATTTTTCTCATAAAATTGGGACCTCTTTGGCTACGAATCCTAACTCCGAAATTCTTTGTTTCCTTTGGTGGTTTATTTGGTGCCAAAGAAATTCATTAATTTTTAACCCTTCTCATTTAAGCACAAATTCTTCTCCAGTGGATACTATGTTTAATTACTCAATACCTTCAATGGTCCTTAGCTAATCCTATTGCGTCTCAGAAATTATCTAGTAGGAAGCGTCATTTGGTGACTTCTTGAATTAAGCCTAAGGAACATTGGATCAAATTAAACTCTGATGCGTCTAAACAACAAAATCCATCTACGTTTGCAAGCTTTAATTTGTTGTAAGAGATCATAAAAGTAAAATTCTAGGTTTTGATAGGAAGGAGCTTCTTTCTAGGTGTATTTTATGGGCTGAAGTTATGCCTTTTTTGTTTGGTCTTCAGTTTGTGGTCTCTTCTAATTTGCAAAATGTGATTATCGCGATAAACTTTTAGTTATAAATTCTATTGAAAGGGTTTGGAAAATACCTTGGGAAATTGAATCCATTATTTATGATATAAATTCTTTAATTGCTTCTATTCCAAATGTGTTAGTTTTTCATTGCTTCAGTAGATCAACTTTTTGCCCTAAAGACATGTTCCAATTCTTCATCTCCAGCTGATTGTTCAGGGTGCTCAAGATATTCTGTTTAATTTTTCTAGTCATTTGTATTTTTTAAATTCCTAGTCAGCGTCATTTTGTTTTAGAGTTTTTGAAAATCTTTCGCAATAATGATGTATGTTGACCTTGTAATTTACAGGTAACCTAATATTTACCTCCTATTATATATCAAAAAGAAAAAAGATTGAATCCCTAGGATCCTCTTTTATGGATAGGTAACAAGAAAACCCGGTTTAAAAAATTATAAGCTTCTTAGCAAATTGGTACCAAGAATCTTGGTCCACCAACATGCATGACATAAATTCTTTTAGGGCTCCTTAGATGTTGCAAATTAAGACCAGTATATATATGTGTCGGCCGGCGCGCATCTTTTACAAATTTCAAACAGAAAATAAAGGTGCACTAATATTTTAGATTTAGGCTTATTGGTATATAGCACTAGCAACTTAACTATATCAGCCAACATATATAAGCACCTTAATAGTCGTATAAGCATTGATAACTCCATAAGGTAAAAGGTTAATCATCATATATCCTGTTGTTAATTGGAGGAGGGATGGATGAACCCCATATTTATTCCACCTGATCGATTATAAACGGATAGCTAGCTCTGTGCTTTGTACTTATAAACTTTATTCAACTATAGAGCATCAACTGAAAGAATCAAGAAATATTATAATTCGGTTTATGCGACTTGTTCTTTGTGTGAGTCTACACCTGAATTTCTTCATCATTTATTTTTCTTATATTCTTTACTGAGAATATGATGACCAGTTTAGGAAGAAAATTAAACTACAATTTTATAATCACTAATACAACTAAATACAAATTAAAACTAAATACAAATTTTGAGATTTTATGTTTTCTTTGGTGGTATATTTGGAATCATAGAAATGCAATTATTTTTAATAAAAAAAATTTGAATTCTAATTTAAATCCCTCTAGCTAGCTTTTAGAGAATTTTCCTTATGGGATCTAGCCAATCATAAGACCCCTGTTAAAAATAAAAATAATAATAATAATCTTCGAAAAAGAAAGTCAAATGCAGTTTGGAAAAAACCTCCTCCTCAATGGTCTAAATTAAATAGTGATGCTTCTAAACAATCTAATTCTGACACTTACATAAGCTTTATTATTAGAGATAGTAATAGTAATGTTCAAAGAATTGATCGCCAGAAAATTTTGCCTGTTTCAGTTATTCAAGCGGATGCAATTGCTATGATTGAAGGAATTAAAATTGCGTTATCACTCAATATTTCACATTTGATAATAGAAGGGGATAATTTAACGCTTATTAATTCTTTACGAAATACTTGGAAGATCCCTTGGGAAATTAAACTCTTAATCAAAGAAATCAGTACTTTGGTTGGTGGGTTTCAAGAGGTGGTTTTTTTTCCATTGTTTTAGGGAATGTAATGTTGCGACAGACATCCTTGCAAGAAGACATGTCAATATTGGACATTGTCGACAAGTCCTTGAAGACTCAAGTTCAAGTTCTAATCCTAGTATTAGTAATTCTAGGACTTTTGTTTTTTGTTACCCTTTATTGTTGCATTTCTTAAAGATCATCCGTTGTGATGATTTAAGTTGGCCTTGTTCTTTTAAGGTAGCCTAATGTTTGCCTGTAATGAGCTGGTTGCTCATTGTATAAAAAAAACTATAGAGCATATTCAAGAGATTCCCTATATATATATATATATTGGTATTTGTATTTTTAGAGATTTTATGATCCAATAGATTCTCTATCCCGTTCTTTATAATAGAGAATTCTCCAAAAGATTCTCCAAATTTATTTGGAAAATGCATTAATTAAAAGTATATACATGGAAACTTGTGATTGGCCCTATGAAATTTTATAAAAAAAATTATATATATATATATTAAAACTAATAAATTTAAAATTCTCTAAAATGAAGAAGTTATTGGAGTTAAAGTAAATTTTATTTGAAAAATATGATTTTTAGTTATTTATTTTGGAGAAAATTATACAAAAATTGTTGAAGATGTCCTTAATCAATCATGAAATTGGGTGGTAAGCTAGCTAGCTCATCCAGGAACCGACACCCATGTAGCTTGTTCGGGTTTTAATTTTAATTAACTGGAGTATTTAAATATCGACATGCCCCAACTTTATCCCTCAACTTTTTAATATCACTGAAATTGCAACTCCAACCTACTATATACTTATTTACTGATCGAATAAGATTCCCTAATAAAGCAAAGAATTAGTTTTCAGATCTGTAAATATTTTTTTTGCAGTTGAAAACAATTAATAATACTAAGCATATATTAAGCGTTCTGCAAAAAAAAAAACTATAGGGTAAAATTCTAAGACATTTTAAATGGTGGTGAATGGTAATGGAGAGATCAATAATGAACTGAAGAGGGGGACTTGAGATCTGATTATACAGTAGTAAACACTAAACACACAATTATTATATGATAATGGTAGGATGGATGTCTTTTTCAGCCCAGATTGATATGGGCTTGTGCAGCCGCTTCACAATCTTCAAATAATGCACGACAACAATTTTGGACCTTCAGAATTTCGTTGTGAAAATTATCATTAACGTACAGCAACAATAGTTTTTTCCTATATGGGAAGTTAAATTTTGATAGCTAAATAAATGGCATGGAAAATTGTTATTATATCAAATTCAACATTAAAATTCAATATAAAATAAAAACACGTGCCGATAAATTTTGATAGCCCAGGTTTTGCAAAAATTAATGTCAAAAAAGAGTAATGGGATGGCAAGGCGGGATATATTATTAGAGATCATTGCGGAAGAGCAGTCACAATGAATACTACGGCTAATGAACACCGGAATGTCATTAAGACTGAGGCAAGAGGAATGTATGACGTTTGTCAAGCTAAGGCTAGGAATATTTCGAAAATTGAAATTGAATGAGACAGCCTTATTGTCATAAACACATTAAAAGAAAGTAGATCTTGCCCTTGGCAAATTGAAATGCTAATTGATGATACGTTAATTATTTTGCACTCCTTTGAGGTGGTTCGTTTCCTTTAAGCACCTCGTGACTGCAATAAAGTGGCGGATTTGATCGCTGAGCTAAGACATTTGGTTAGTGTCAATAAGATTCATACTCATCTAGGGCTTCATACCCTCATCCGTAAGAGTGTACTAGATTGAGTTGTCTCGACCTAAGTTTTTCCTACTAAAAAAAAAATATCTACCTTTCTTACTAATTAGTATATCCATAATTGGTAATATTGGTAGTTATTTTATTTTTATCCAACACGCTAGTTAACTATAATTGTGGTAATTTTATATAAATGTATTTATAAAGTTTAACTATATATCAAGGGTTTTGCTATTCGTCGCCCCGGGGCGACGAATAAGATCCTTAAAATAGAAGTGTATTTTTTTAAAGATTACAAATTTATTTTTCCTATTATTAAAAAGGGAATCTATTATTAATAGCTAATCACCACATCTAAAATTTATTGATTATATAGATTTTTTCCTTTTAGGTTTGACGCAAATTTCAATCTCTCGGTTCATCTCCCCTCCTCTTCATTAAAATTTTCTGAGTTCCCTCTCATTTCTTTAGTATATGTATAAGCCAAGTTCCTTCTCGTTCCTCTCATTGCGCACTTCCATCGAGATTGAATACAACATAAAAACTAATTCCTTTATTTTGATTTTTATTCCTTTGAATTTTACATATCCATTGAATCAAGTGTATCAAACTAATGCTTGAGTCTTTTACTCCGTATTCAATTTCCTAGAAGTAAGCAATTTAACCTTTCATCAATATAGTTTTTAATGTACAATTATGAAAATTAGTTTAAGTACGTACTCCTACGTTTCAAGTCTGTACGTACTTTATAATTAGAAATACACTTCTATTTTAAAGAAAAATAAATTAGTAATCTTTAAAAATAAAATAAAATTAGTTGTTAGTAAGAGATTCCCTTCTTAATAATAGGAAAAATAAATTTGTAATCTTTAAAAAGATACACTTCTATTTTAAGGATCTTATTCGTCGCCCCGGGTGCGACGAATAGCAAAATCCATATATCAATGGCCTAATTTATGATGCCCATTAAGACCATTATCAATAAGGCATGATTAGAGAGGATATCTTAGTGTTGACTATTGAGGAAGAGTGGGTTAGGTTACTTTAAAGTTAACTGCAATGTTGTTAGGAAACATAAATTATTATTTTTTTGTTTTTGTTTTCTCATGAAATAATCGATGCTTATAGAAAGATACTAGCAAAAGAGATGTTCAAATTTGCATTGTGGTATATAGGGAATTTGTTCAACATGAAGGATCCAGCCAGCTTTTAACGCAAAGACGTCTTCTTCATCATTGGTATTCTATTAATCATAGAGACCATTATTCCAAAACTCTCATTATTAAATGCAACAGAAAATAATACTCCGTATTTATCTATTCTATACTGGATCAATTAAATAAAATTAAAGCTAGCAACTAATCACTTCCTAACACCAATAGCAACAAATTCCAACTTGTTAGACACACTATCGCTACAAGAATCCAAAGCCTTGACGAAAAAAACATGTTACTTTTGATGATTAGCGAGCGAAATTATGTTATTCATAGCTGGTGTTTTCTTGCATATTCCCTGAGCAATGTAATTAAATTCTTTTGTCTCATTTTCATTTCCTCTATTATTTCTTCTTTGTAGTCATTGGTGGAAAATAATTACTGTAAAAAACCATCAAGTGATATTGTTATACGCATGGTAAAAGAATAATTTTTTTTTTCCTAACAATCACTCTAAATAAAACATGACAAAGAGACCGGGAAATGAGATAGCGCATCGATTCTCTGAGTATCTGTTAAGATAAAAAGCAAAACAGAAAAACTATCCGACATCGGGAATTTAAAGAAAAAAAGCCCAATATATAAATACATGGGTTGGTCTCCCTATTGTCAATTGGTTTTAGAATAGAACTTCATGGGCTTGTGTGTTACGCCTAAACACATAGTAGTATATACACTAAAATAGAGAAATGAAATTAGATAAGTTTTATATCTTGATATTACTAATGTTCATTATTTAAGCTAATTGAGATCCAATATGAAACACTTTTCGCCTTAGCCCGGAAGAGAGAAAATAAAACAATAGAACAATATAATCAAAGCCCAAATATATTGGGCTGATCATATTCATAGCTAGTCAGTTATGTAGAGCAGCCCACATTTAACTCCGTCAGACCACGACTATTCATATTGGGCTACATGCTTTCTAGCGAAGTCCACATTATCTCTCTATAGTGGACTATCCATCGGCATTTTGAAGATGAGGTCAGCCGTCAACGGAATGGAAGAAATTTGTATGAATACTTTTAGCAGTGATAATACTAAGTTAATTTTCCTAAAAACGGAGTCTATGTGTCAAAGACTCATCGAGCTTGCAACGGATGTTAGACAAGATGATCTCAATTTCTATTTGATAGGTTGTTGGAATCGAAAATCAAAATGAGATCAAGAATCAGAATGAGTCGTTTCTAGGACATGTTATTTGGTATGTTGTCAAAATGAACCATTCATGATAATTCGGATTTAGGGTTTATAGTTATAAATTGTGGTTTACGGTTATTAAGATTTGAGGATTTTAAGATTTACGGTTTTTTTAATTTTTACTCCTTCCGTTCAAAAGTACATGATGTTTTATCTTGCTTTGCTTGTTCAATAATACTTGATGTTTTACATAATTTATCATATTTTTTCCAATATTATTTTCATTAATGAAAAAGAATAAGAAAAATATAAAACAGAAAAGTAAAGATCTTCACAACATTATGAGTATCTAAGTCAAATCACATACATTCTTAATTTTAGAGACAAATTCTAAAACATCATGTATTTCTGAACGGGGGGAGTATAATTTAAGTTTTTTTGTTTGAATGTTCAGGGTTTATAAGGTGTAAGATATCTAGGATTTAGGGTTTAGGGTTTAAGATGTGTGATTTAGGTTTTTAGGGTTTGCATTTTAACCTTTTAGAATTAAGAGTTTAGGATTGATAGGGTTTAGCATTTAGGGTTATTAGGGTTTAGGATTTAGACTTTGGGGTTGAAGTTATATACGATTTAGGGATTTTAGAATTTATAAATTTAATTTTAAGGTTTAGGATTTTAGAATTTAGGGTTTAGGATTTTAATTAGTATTTTTAAGGTTTAGGATTAAGGGTTTTAGATTTGTGGTTTAAGGTTTCTAGGATTTGGAGTTTTAGGAATTTAAAGATTTAAGTTTTAAGTTTTGGGTGTGAGGTTTAGATTTCTAAAATATATGGTTTAAGGTTTATGATTTATGGTTTATGGTATATATGATTTATGGTTTAGGGTTTAGGGTTTAGGGTTTATGATTTTATAATTTATAAATAAAGGTTTAGGCGTTTTGGGGTATAGGTCTTTGAATGAAGAATTATAATATTTTTGGAATTGATGATACCTTCGATTTTTTGTTGAAATCAAATTTGGCTAGGGGGGTTGGAATGGATTCACAAGAATGAAATCGATTCCAGATTTTTTCCAACCAAACGATATATCGAACTCATCCATTTCAGATCCCCATTCATGATTCATAGGGAATCAAACCAAACAAGACCTTGTACTCTGCAAAAACGGAGTATAAATCCGAGTTTTTGTAGTTCAATTTTATAAAGGAGGTGTCAATTTCTTATTCTGAAAATCTATAGATGTAGTGGCGGCCTGGGGTATATATAAAGTGTGCACTTGGACTCAAGGATATTTTTAAGAAACTTGTAAAATTATTGTATTATTTAATTGTATTTGTTAAATTTTTTGAAATTGATATTGACAATGATATTAAAAAAAAAGCTATACATATCTTATCTACGAAAACACTGTGATTTCTAAAAATAAAAAGATTATTTTTTTTAAATTAAGAATGATATTTTCTATCCATTGATGATAGTGATATAAGATTGTACGTACATTATACTATCTTTATATTAAACTTAAGTATCTAAACCTAGCATATGCATTCTATCTAAAAATAAAATAATTATCCTAATATTTGTATAATATATAGCATAAAATATCTTAATAATCTTCCTATTTATCATATGACCATATCCAAGAATAAAAGATTATTTTTTTTAAATTAATGGTTATTTTGCCAAAGATTAGTTTTAAGAAAAGGGGTGGTGTGATCCAATCTAAAAACGACATGTGTTGTTTAATAATTTTTTTAACCTCCGCTTTAGTATATAGTTATGATCTTAAAAAAAGCCCATTATTTAATTATGCATTAACTAATGTATATAGGTGGGTTTGAATAATCTTTCGAATAGGGTGGATTTTGGTAAACAAGATGGAAAAGGTACGAAAATAATAAAAATTTAATACCTTTTGAAACATATAGCATTTTTGATGATAACAATTTTGGACGAGGTAGTACTATTAATAGTAGTAAATTCGTATTTAGTATGCAAATTTCTATCTTTGGCAAGTGCCAATTGTTCTATGAGAGAGGGCAGGGGATTGGGATATTCTTCATCTTCCCTAGTATTGCCAACAGCTGTGTTACGTAAACGTGTTTGTCTGCTTCTTTTTATGGGCCGCCAGCTTTGAAGTCCGGCCCAGTTATGATCCCACTAACTACCCTCAAACAAAAAAATAAATTTAATAACTCTAATATTTTACTCTATATTGTGTACTTTTATTTTATTGAGGGAATTACCGCTGTGTACTTGGTTCTTCTTAACTACAACAAACAACGAATATCTTATGTAAACTAGTTTTACCCGTCGTACTATGTACGATTACGATTTGATATTTTATAGATATTATAAATAAGATATTAATAATAAATAAAAATATAATATAAATTATAATATAAGTAATTTATTGCTCGTAGAATGTATAAAAAAATTTAATCAAATATTATATTTTGATATTTTATAGATATTATAAATAAGATATTAATAATAAATAAAAATATAATATAAACTATAATATAAGTAATTTATTGCTCGTAGAATGTATAAAAAAATTTAATCAAATATTATATTCTTTATATTTTGTTACTTTTCATGTACGTAAATTTAGAGTTTATCAAATATTTCAATATATATATATTAATTATTTTATTATCTATTTTTATTAATTTTAAAAATTATAAATATTTATCATTAATTTTTTATAAAATAAAATCACTATATATCTATAAATAAATTCATAAAAAAATATATGCTACAAGATTTATATTTATTTTAAATTATTTAGGATATTTTATCTTTAATTTTAAATACTTACATAAGGAAGCTTTCAAAAGATATTGTTATATTAAATAGATAAATTTTAGATGTTAGAGATAAATTTAAATAGTTAAAAAGAATTTCATGAAAAGATATCATGTTAAAAGATAAAAGATATTTATACCTATTCAAAAATATTTTAAATTTTTTATCTTTAATTTTATATATTTGTATAAGGAGGTTTTTAAAAGATATTGTTTTACAAAATAGATATTTGTTTGATGTTAAAGATAGATTTAAATAGTTATAGAAGAATTTAATAGGAAAAAACTTAAATATTAGGAATAAAAATTAATTTTTTAAACATGAGGTGGGGCCAGAATCGTTCTGGCGACTCGAAAAGGGACAACTTTAATATATAGTTATAGATTAAATCATCCCCTTTCAATTAACGAAAAGATTTCATGTGCTTTACAGTCTTTTTATTATTACCAACAATATATACTCCGTATAATTTAATATGAATTTTATGACTCGGGATATCAGAAGCTGTTTATTTTTAGAATATACACTCTTCTATTTATTCATTTACAATTTTAATTTTATTTCTATAAAATTTATATTTTATAGTAAATCCGCAAACCCTTGCGGATTTACATCTTATATTTTATAGTAAACATATATCATTTTCGAATAGGGTGGAAAAAAAATCCACAAACCCTTGCGCTTCACGAAGCACACAGCGCAAACCCAAGGTACCACCCTCGCGGAGGGCACCCTTTGAGTCATACGCTTCATGAAGCTTACGCTTCATGAAGCGTATAAATCCGTATGCGCCGGGCGTTTTTTCCTGTGTATAAGGAACCGCCCTTAAAAAAACCAGTTTTATTAAGTTAATGAAATATACTGAAGAAAAAGTATGACCCGAGGCTAGTACGGAACCCCTCGCACACCAACTGAAGATTATTTATTAGTTGTTATAGAAGCTAATCAACTTGTAAGTTGTCTAAAAAATAAAACTTGTAAGTTGTGGCTGATATTCTGACCAACTTATGCAGATTTTTGGTTTGAAAAATGAAATAGAAACCCTAATCATCAAATGTACAGATAACCATAAGCATAGTTTGCCTATCTCTGAACAAACTCTCTCCAAGAGTACAAGAGACAGTGAAAACTGAAAAGGAGTTTATACACTCAAAAGAATTAATGGGTTGGAATAAATTACTGTGAATTTTAGTAGTAAAAACTAAAAAGTGAAACCCGTGGATTAAAAGAAAAAGGCTGAGGTTTTAACTGCTTATACCCGGTTAAAAACCTACCGGGTTACCGGTAGCCGGTTACAATCTCAAAACGACCTTCCCTCTCTAGTCGTCCACCCCCATGCGACTCATAACCTATTTTACACTCTTTCCTCCTCTCCGCCTTAAGGCCTTCGGAACGCAGCGTTTTGACGCTACGTTCTTTCTCCCATATAAAAACGCCCATGTTGAGCGAGTGAGCGACATTCACAACTCTTAACAACATAACAAATCGAAAAGAGGAAGAAGGGAAAAAAAATAAAAATAAAAAGGAAATCTCTTCCCCCCTTCACAAAATCGAAAAGTGTTGTTCTTCGATTTGTTTGAAAATTTCTGGTTATCTTGCACACCGAAACCGGAATATCCTCTTCTCAACTATCTGTTGTTGCATTCGGATTGAATTCTAGTGCTTGTTGTTGCAAAATTGAAGGCAGAAAAACAAGTTTGAAGAAGATTTATTTTTGCTGAAGAAGAGACCAAGTAAGACACAATCCGTTTTCCTTTATATTATTTCTCCCGTTTTTTGCGATTTTGATGTGATTTCTTCTGTTCCAATACACAATTAACGTTGCTTAATTTTAAAGTAATGCGAATCATAATGGTTTCTTTCTTTTGGAGTTTTTGTATGGAGGTTTTGTTTGAAAGGTGATCTGTTTTTTCTAAATGTTTGGTTGGTTCAGTTTTGTTCATCGGTGCTAGATTGTTGCCTTTGGCTTGGTTGGATCTGCTGTTGTGTGTTTGTTTCGAGCTCTCATGATGACGGATGTGCTATCATCTTTTCAGTTTTTGAGAGATTTTGGAAAATTGCAAGTTACAGCTGAGAGCTATGTTTCTTGAAGAGAGATTCAAGCCGTAGAGAGAGATAGAGAGATAGAGAGAGAGTTCGTATTTTTATTGGAAAAGAGCGCGGCAGGGATGAAAAGGGCTAGAGAAGATGTGTTCGTGGGCTCTCAAATCAGGCGACCTCAACCTGCTGTTTCCCATCGCGGCGAGGCGTAAGTTTTCTCTCCCTTTTCCCAACTCTGGGATTAGCATTCGTTTTAGCGAACTAATTGCATCGATTAATTTTGGGATGGAATGAGATTAACTGATCGATTTTAGCTTCGAGCTAAGTTTTGGGCTATAATTTCAAAGATAACAGTTCTTTGGACGTTGAATCGTTTTAATCATGAACCTGAGGGCGAAATGCCCAGTCTTTTTTTCTTCCTCTGTTCTGTTCTTTCAGAGAGAAGATTTGATTTGTATTGAGGAGAGGCGTCTCTAGTTTATGCTATTTCACCACCTTTTTTTTAAACCTTTTTTGGGTGGAAGGGAGTGGTTTGGAAGATAACATCTGCCGGTGATTGAGAAGTTTTGACCACTTTATCTGGATTTTTCTCTTATGTAAATTCAAACGACCTGATTTTATTCACTATCACTCTGTTTGTTTTGGGGTAAATGAAGTCCGCTGCAACCTCAGATGCCAAACGGTGGTGGTAGTAATAGCAGCAGTGCGCAGAAACTGACTACAAACGATGCCTTAAATTATCTGAAGGCTGTGAAGGAAATGTTTCTTGACAAAAAGGAAAAGTATGATGAGTTTCTTGAAGTCATGAAGGATTTCAAAGCCCAAAGGTAATAGTGAATGCTTAGTTCTAATTGATCTAAAGTACACCTGTTGTGGAGAGTGCATATCAACTGATGAGCCTTTGCTTCTTGTAGGCTTGACACTAAGGGTGTGATTGCAAGAGTAAAAGAATTGTTTAAAGGTCACCGGGACTTAATCTTGGGTTTCAATACCTTTTTGCCAAAAGGGTTTGAAATCACCCTTCCAGAAGACCCTCCTGTGAAGAAGCCAGTTGAATTTGAGGAAGCAATTAATTTTGTTAACAAAATTAAGGTGACTGGTATTTTATAGTTTGAAAGCAAGTGTTTGAGATGTACATTTTGTTAATACCACTTATTGTCAATTTGTCATACAGGCACGATTCCAGGGCAAGGATCACATATACAAGTCGTTTTTGGACATTTTGAATATGTATCGAAGAGAACATAAGCCCATTGAAGAGGTCTATCTAGAGGTTTGTTTAAACTACCTTATCCTACATCATTTTCTTGATGGGGATTATTTTATAATTATGCTATTAGTTCTTTATTCCACTTATTATAAGTGATCCATCTGCAGGTTGCTGTACTCTTCAGAGACCATGAAGACTTGCTGAATGAGTTTTCTAATTTTCTTCCAGATGACTCAAAAGCAGTCTCTGGTGTTGCATCTGGTAGAATTTCAGTCAAGCGAGACAGGAGTTCTGCAATGCCTTCATCGCGGCAAATTCATGGTGATAGGGTAGGTGCATGTGGTTCCCCAATGAAATCGAATTCTTTGACTTTTGTCAACCTATTAATATTCTGTAATGTGCTTCTTCCAGAAGGAAAGGAACATTGATTATAATGCAGACCAACATTTAAGTGCTGATCCTGAACATGATAAATCACTAATGAGATCCAACAAGGAGCTGCAAAGATCTGTTGAGAGAGGCAAAGAAAAGAGCGAACATGAAAGAGATGGTCAAGGTGTTAATCATGATGATGAAGGGGACTTCAATAACATATATCGTCTCTCCAACAAGCCTAAAGCTGATCAAGGTGGAGAAGATGCTGAAAACTATGGAACAAAAGACCATTCGTCTTATCATGACGACAAGGGTACTTTGAAAAGTAAGCATCTATGCAACCTTCTTTATATCTGCAATGTTTATTTACCCCTTCCTGTTTTTAGTTTTGGTGAATTTTTATACCAGGAAAATGTACTTGAATTTCAGGAACTTATTTTACTTTGGCTGAGCAAGTTTAGGGTAACAGTAGTAGGACTTGGATATTTGTTGTCGTTTGTTCATCTTTGGTTTTCAAGTTGTTATCGGATCTCTCCATCTTTTGATTTGTGGTTTTTGTTTGACATGCCTTTGTTCTCAAATGAGGAGTATCCTATATGCCATCAACACTTTGTCTTATTTAGTCTATTATCATACAGGCATGCACGGTCAGGCATCATTTATTTTCTGTGAGAAAGTAAAGGACAGATTGCAATCTGATGAATATCAGAGATTCTTGAAGTCGCTACAAGCATTTAGCAAGGAGATGATTACAAAAAAAGAATTGCACTCCCTGGTAAAATTTTGATTTCTTTTTTCAGGTGTAATTCCTCTTATTTTCAGTGATATGATTGCCAGTGAATATCTGTTTGTGCTCTGCTCTCATTCACACAATCAGCCTGCTATTAAAGGAATTAAGATATTTTTTTTTGGATGAACTCAAATATTCTAATAGAGATGCTTCATAGGTATCTGGTGTACTTGGAAATTATCCTGATCTCTTGGATGGGTTCGATCAGTTTCTCGGCCACTGTGAGAAAATGGGTAATAATTAAAAAAAACCTTTCCATGTTTCTCTTTTGGCTTACCTTTCCCTAAACCGTTTCTGACTACAATCTCTTCTGCAGATGTATTCCTGGCTGATTTGAACAGAAGTATGTTTACTTCTGTTTCCTTTTATTATTTTTTTTTGCTTTTATGCATTCTTCAAGTTTAATATTTCTTTGATAAATTATGTTTTCAGAAGAGATAGACAATGACCGCATAGCAAGACCTATGAAGGTTGACGGCAGAGACGTACAGCAAGATCAAGAAAGAGAAGATAGGGATAGGCTTAGAGATCGTGAAAGCAGAGAGCGTCCTGATAAGAGTATGTACGGGAGTCGAGCCACTGTATCATATAACAAGGAATATCTTGGAAAGCCTATTCAGGAGCTTGACCTTTCTGATTGTGAGCGGTGCACTCCAAGTTACCGCCTTCTTCCAAAGAATGTGAGCTGCGATAAAATTTTGTTAGACTAATCTCTATATTAAGTGTCTGTATTTTTCTTTGACATCTGCTTTATGTATTCTCTAGTACCCAATACCTGTGGCAACCCAGAGGACACAACTTGGAATTGATGTGTTGAATGATCACTGGGTGTCTGTAACTTCAGGAAGTGAGGACTACTCTTTCAAACACATGCGCAAAAATCAGTATGAGGAAAGCCTTTTTCGATGTGAAGATGACAGGTGGACTGAATGTGTTTCCTCAATAGCTCCTCATATCTGTTACTTTTGATAAAATCTCTCTTTTCTTTCTTCTGTTTTGGAAGGGTAGGGCTTATTATAGGGATTCAATGCTCTTGGTGTTATTTCTTATAATGTTTACTGACTGCCCATCCTTTTCAATCGGATACAACATATTTTTTTCTCTCTAAACCAGACACACTTTAGAAGAATCATAGCTCTAATATGAAGTTTTTCCTGATAGATACTCTCTTGGTTCCTTGAAAGAGAAGATGTATCGCAGTGCTAATATGGAACCTTGACTTTTCAGGTTTGAGTTAGACATGCTGTTGGAATCTGTAAATGCAACAATTAAGCGGGTAGAAGAGCTTTTGGACAAGATCAACAACAACACTATTAGAACAGACATTCCAATTTGCATGGATGAGTATTTTACAGGTATATTATGAGTCAAAAGGCAATGTAGACTCATCTGTGTATACCTTGTCTGCCTCTTTCATTGTCCATGGTGTTATATTCATGCTTTTATGTGCGTTGCAGCTCTTAATCTTAGGTGCATTGAGCGCTTATACGGTGACCATGGTCTTGATGTGATGGATGTGTTAAAGAAAAACGCAATACTTGCTCTGCCTGTTATTTTAACCCGCTTGAAGCAGAAACAGGAGGAGTGGGCTAGATGCCGTGCTGATTTCAATAAAGTCTGGGCTGATATATATGCGAAGAATTACCATAAATCACTTGATCATCGCAGCTTTTACTTCAAGCAGCAGGACACGAAGAGCCTGAGCACAAAAGGTACCATCGTGAATGGACAATATATATGCTACATAGTGTTTTCAACTTAACAAAGCTGTTTCTTGCATGGGATCCTCTGGTGTTTGTTGTATGTGTAAGATGATTCAGTAGTCTGTCAGAATTACGTTGCCTAGTCATGCTACACTCTTCGCACATTCCTGACCAAATATTGAATCTTTGCAGCTTGCATATTTCTAATTATTGCTGAATCGTGCTGACCTGCTCCTTAGGTGCATTGCTAAGTCAGTCTTTTTATGCTTTAAAAGTTGCAAGGAGTTGGATTAATAGGCTGAGCACACCATTCAGGAGCCAAGTTCTATGATATTAGGGTTCTGTCTGATATCAACAGATTTGTTTAGAAATGATAATGCATATCATATACAATTGTAGTTGCCTTTGACTTGCTTATGAAAAATGATCGTAGGTAGTATGTTCCAACTTTTTTTTTTTTAATCTACCTCTGTTCTAGATTGGAACAATGAAGTTCTGACAATTTTTGTTTTCTTCTTTGAACAGCCTTATTGACAGAGATTAGAGACATCAGTGAGCAGAGGTTGACGGATGATGATTTTGTTTTAGCTATTTCCGCTGGAAACAAAGAGCCTGTGATTCCACATATGCAATTTGAATATTCTGATCCAGAAATCCATGAAGATTTGTATAAGCTTATAAGGTATTCTTGTGGAGAAGTTTGTACTGTTGATCAGATGGATAAAGTAATGAAGATCTGGTCAACCTTCTTAGAGCCTATGCTCGGTGTGCCTACACGGTGTAAGGGTGCTGGTGATACAGAAGATGCTGGAAAGCCAAAGAATCAGGATGCTAAAAGCAGTGTTCCTGCTACTGCTGGGATTGATGGTATTTCTAATGGCCATGGTGCTAAATGCATAGAGTCAAATTCTTCTAGAAATTTGGATGAGGCTAAACTACTAGAACATTGGGGTTCTGGTAATGATGTAGGTAAGGAAGTAGCTAGTCTTGATGCCAATGGTTTTACTGCACAACAAGTTAGAGCGTTCCCCAATGAAAATGCTATTGATGAAACTGCTGGTTCTTTAAATGATATACCATCAAGCTGTAATATGTCTCAGTCGTCGGGGGTTGAGCAAATTCATGAGAGAACAAACAGGGAAAATACATCAGGTTTGTGGATTTGATGCAAGGTCTACTGTATCAGCTGATAAAAAGTTATCTTACCCATTACATTGAAGTGGCCCTTATTATTGATCCGATGTTCTGAAGTTTGAGATGCCATTTAATTGTCAGGTTTATCCAGACCTTGCAATGGAACTTATAGTGCTTGTGAGGCGAAGATTAATGGTGAATCTTCACATTTACGGGAGGTACTAATAACCTGGAAATGAGCTAATCCTTACTGTATTAACTGGCTCTAAGTTGTTAAATGCAGTTTTTTTTTTCTGATCACAATTCATGAAGGGAAAAATATTTTCATTAGATAGTCTTTTAAATAGCTCAAGTATAGGATCTTTGATAAAGGAATAATTAGTAGTACTCTTTCTTCTAATTTTAATGTAACCGGTTATAGGTAACTTTGTTATTTGCTTCTGCCTCTGGTTTGATTTTTCTACTTGTGTGCATGCATTTCAGGTTGTGTCTAATGGGCTGATGCCAATCGTTATAGATCACAGACACAATGAAGGATCTGATCTGCAGTCCAAAGTTGAAAGGGAAGAGGGTGAATTATCTCCAAATGGAGATTTTGAGGAGGATAACTGTGCAGTCTATGGAGATGCTGGAGCAGATGCTGCACATAAGCCAAATGGTGTTTCTGTGATTAGGCCTTGTCAAAATGAAGCTGAAGCAGATGATGATATTGCTCATAGATTGTCAGAGGAAAGTGAGAATGCCTCTGTCAGTGAGTCTGGTGAAGGCCGGGATTGCACACCGGAAGACCAAGAGGAAGATGGTGAGCGTGATAATAAGGCTGAAAGTATGGAAGATGCCCATGATGAAGTTGACGGAGCTTCATTGCCAATTTCAGAACGTTTTTTACAAACGGTAAAACCACTTGCAAAAAGAGTCACTGGAAAAGCACGTGGGAAGACAAAAGATTCTCGTATCTTCTATGGAAGTGATTCCTTCTTTGTGCTTTTCAGACTTCACCAGGTTAGGCTTATTGTTCAGTGGAATTTTGTCTGATGAATATCATGTTGCTTTTACTGATTTCTTCATACCTTCTTTTGGCAGATACTTTATGAAAGAATGCAGTCTGCCAAGAGAAACTCTTCTTTAACTGAGAGAGGATGGAAATCTTCTAATGACAATGTTTCTACTGATCGATATTCAAGGTACATAATTTATAAGTGCTTTCTATAGCTACATGATTTATAAGTAAACACTATCTTGCATCAGAATCTAAAGAATGTTCTGCAGGTTCATGAATTTATTATACAGTTTGGTAGATGGCAGCTCAGATAATACAAAGTTTGAAGACGACTGTCGTGCTATCATTGGTACTCAGTCGTATGTCCTATTCACTTTAGACAAATTGATATATAAGTTTGTCAAGCAGGTAAAAATGAATATATACCTTCCTTTTAATTTTTTTTTTCACGTCTAGATGACAACTTACTAACAATCACTGCTTTATTATGTTTGTCAGCTGCAAATAGTAGCAACTGATGAAATGGATAGCAAGCTTCTCCAATTATACGCATATGAAAGGTCAAGGAGAAAAGGAAAATCTGCTGACGTAGTTTATCATGAAAATGTCCGTGCGCTTCTACTTGATGAGAACTTATACCGAATTGAATGTGTATGTGTTCCTATCTCTCTAAGGTCCTTGTCTTCAGTGTGTCATGACATATGGATTTTAATGCTTTGCCTTTGTTTCGCAGAAGTCAGGCTCACCTACTCGGCTTTCCATTGAACTAATGGACAATGTGGATGATAAGGCTGAAGTTACAGCAGCCTCAGTGGAACCCGTCTTCTATGGCTATCTGTATAACGACGTCCTGGATGTGGTCTCTGAAAAAAAGGAAAAACCCGGCTTATTCTTAAAGCGGTACAAGCTTATTAAACCTGTTTGAGCTTAATTGCATGTAGTTTGATCTTTCATTTATCAACCCATGTGACAGTTTGGTTTGCAGGAGTTTAGGGAAATACTCGACGGATTGTGAAGCGCTGGAAGGAGTTGAAATCGCGAATTCTTTGGAGTCCAAGATTTCTTGCAGTACATCAAAGGTACATAGAAGTTAGTTTAAATTATCTGCATTGAATAAAACCGCTTTCAATTTTTTTTGAAGTGAAGAACTGAAACCCTGTCTCTGTGTGTGTGTGTGTGGTAGGTGTCGTATGTTTACGACACAGAAGACTTTCTGTACCGGAGGAGCAAGCGGATGAAAAACACAGCAAGTACAGACAGCGGTTGCCATGATGAGGCAGTAGTAGTAGGATCCCACAACAATCAATCAAGAAGAGCTGAACGATTCCACCGGTTGCTTTCGAGCTCGTAGCAACTCTAGTTTTGCCCACTATTTCCTGCCGAATAAATGATAAAAGAGAGCAGAAAACGTGCTCGCTCTTGAGAGAAGAAGGCTTTTGGCTCCACGATTTTGTACATAGAAGGACGCTCATTTCATTGATTCACCTTGTTGTTAATCCATTTGTATTTTGTGTCTATTATTGTGCCACTCTTTTTGAGTAGTAATTGCAAAGCTCTTTCTTTTTCTGTCCTTGGAAGTGTTAAAATGGTCCCTATACTAAAGTTTTTGGTACCTTAATTTTTAAGAAAATCATGTGGTAATCCTAATTCCTAAATTGTTACATGTTTTTGTTTGGTGTCTTTGATCGCTGTGGTCTTATTAGCCCTTCTTCCTCCGCTCACAATTTCCAACTTAGATACTGTTTATTAACACACTCTAACAATTCAAACATCGGACGGATTGATAAGATTTCTTGTCCTCGCTACAAACAAATGAGGAGATGATTGGGCCTCCACAACCAGGCAACCAGTGCTCAATTGTGAAAAGCTGGAAATTTCATGGTTGGCTGGTTTGACATGCATAGACTGCAATTTTTAATTTCGTGGTTGGGAGCTGTGAATATAGTTATTGAATTCTTTTCATATTAAATTTTTATTTGGTGGGTTAGGGTTTAGTATGAGAAGGTTTAAATTTTTTGAAGGTTTATGAATTCAAAACATACTCAAATAACTCTTTGATCAATCATTGAAATTTTAGTGGTTTTGAAGGAGATTTGAAACTAAAAAGTTATAAATCTTGGATAAAAAGGTCTTAGGAGGTAAAACCTATCTAAAAACGCCAAACACCTAATTATCTTTTAGGGGATTTTAAATATATTTTTAAACACCTATCCAAAAACCTTATAAAATGTATTTTCACCTTTAAAAACCTTATTTTATCAAATAAAGCCTAAATATCATATTTTATTTATTAAATATGTCTTTTTAACTGAAGAAATGATTTGATCCAACAAATAGATTTATTCTTCAAAAATTAAACTGAAGAATAAACAAATTATATGATCGAGTGTATTTTTACTTTAGTTTTTGCTATTTGTAAAATAATGACAAGTAGTTGTTGAACAATTAACATCGCCGTTTAAATCAATTTAAATTTGCGCAATCATTTTAACCCCTTTAACCCCCCTTTTTCCACCCCTTTGAAGCTTGAATTGGTCACTAGCTTTAGAGTTGCAAACTCCTACATTACCAAAGCTCTCTAAGAAATGGTAAATATATATTAAAAAAAGAAGAATTTTACAAATGATAATCATCCTAAAAGACCAAATGTCCGAAACATGTCATGGAACCCCAATCAAACCCCTATATAAGTAATACAACCAATCAAACAAACCAAGACACAAACCCACTATGTAATATCCGCTAAATTTTAAATGAAATAAAAAGGACAATCATCCCAATAATTTTTTTCTCTAAAATAGAGAATTTAATAAACTTTATAATTTCATATTATATTATGAAAGGTTACTACAATGGCAATTAACAATTTATTTAAATATTTTCTCTTGAAAAGAGAGTTCAATTATTTTTATAATTTTCTTAATAAATTATAAAAAATATTTTAAAAGGATTACTAAAGTGGCAAATAAAATCTCCAACAAATATAAATCATGTGAATTTCGATTTTATAAATAATTTGCTATAAATCTCCAACAAATATAATTCATGTGAATTTCGATTTTATAAATAATTTGCTATTACAAGGCTAGCAAAAAATAATAAGGAAGACAAATAAAAAGGTGCTATTACAAGGCTAGCAAAAAATAATAAGGAAGACAAATAAAAAGGGGCTTTTGTCGAGACTTGAACCCAAGACCTCTTGTACCTCTTCTACAAGGAGAAACACTCCAAACCACTATGCCATTGTAAACACATCTACCAATTTAGGATTTTTAAATACTTTCATCTCGTTATTACTTCTTCTTCCCAAATTGATAAATCAGACGATTGATTTGTAGCTTGTGCTTTCTCCCAAGCACCCTCGCCAACGGACGTCCTCCACATTGGATTGAAGAAACACAAACTTGGCCAATCTCCATGGACCTCCTCCTCCATGAGAGGTCCATCCATGGAGGTGTGGATCCATGGAAGGTCCAATTTTGCTATAAAATGGCCCATAGGATTTTCACACATTCATTCAACCTTCTTCCTCTTGCAAAAATCCTCTCTTCCAAGTCCAAATTTCAGCCTAATTTATTCAATACAAATGCTGAATTTTTTTTCCACAAAATCCCCCAAAACCCTAGTTGCCTTGCCTTGCCCCACCGAAGCGCCTCTGCCTCGTCGGACCACCAGGAGAACCACCTCCGACCCGCGCGCGCGCCACCAGGAGGCCGCCTCCCTGCCTCGCCTGACCACCAGTCCGTCGTCGTCCGTCCAGAATACTCTCTGGTTCCTTCCTGTTGTACGTAAGAACAAGAAGAAGATAGAAGTTGGGCCTATTTTTTTGGGTATTTTGGGCTCAAAAATGAGGCCCATTTGTGTCTATTTTTACCCATCAGAATTTTATTAAAGGAGAAAGGAAAAAGGAGAGGCCCAACTCGCCCATTTCGATTTTCGAGCCCAAATTCCATCTCGTTTTCGCTCGGTATAATTTCCCGACTCAAATGTTAATTAATATCTTTTTATAAAATAATTTATACATGTATATAATATTTATTTAATTAAATTAAATAAATATTGCATGTGGGTATTAAGGAGAAATTTATATAATTAAATTAATCTACATGCCCATCTAGGAGAAATATACTTTTATTAAGAATATATGAATTCCTAGAACTTTAATATTCATAAGAATGTTATTTTAAGCATATTTGAATAAATATTGGAAAAGTATTAACTAAGGCATATTTTCCTTTATTATAAAAGAAATAATGTAAGATAACGAATTTTATTAAAATAAAATTCTATTAAAAAGGAAAATAGACTTACATGTCTTTTAAACCTATAATATGCTTTGGAATAATATTAGTAAGATATTTTGAATAAAGTGTGTTAATAAGAACAAATATGGAGTTAAATAAATTAAATTAATAATTTGCATGTGTTTTTATATAAAAAATATATTATAATAGACATGGGAAAATTATTAAATAAAATCATTGGATTTAAAATATGAGTTTATATACTTGAAAAGTATAATATAAATAATATGGTTACCTCACTTGGAGCTTATTTGAATAAATAAAAAGAATTTGAGAAAGATGATAGAAATTATTATCTTAAGACTTTTTATAATATATAAAGGGATTGCATGTCATTTTAAAGAGCATATTATAAACTTAAAAATATGTTGATAAGATATACTAGTCATAAGATATCTTTATATAGTAAAGTATGGAATATAAAAGATATTTGTTGTTGGGAAAAGATATATTAAAGATATTATCAATAATCATAGATGTAAAATATTAGTAAAATAATATGATAGATGAGAAATCATATTATTAAAGATATACTAAAGATATTATTATTACTAACTTAGAGATAAATAAATAAGTTGCATGCTCCTAGTTTTATTAAATAATATTCTAAGACATGGAGAAATAATTTAAATAGATAATAGAAATTATTATTATCTCTCATACTTGGAAAGTATACTAGGTTAAGTAATTACAAACTCTCTACTTAAGGAAAGTACTAAAAAGGGATATATTAATTTAAATATCTTTATTGCATGTCTTTTATGAGAAGTATAATAAGAAAGATATTATATTGAGAAAATATTATAAGATTTAAAAAGATCTTATATGATAAGGTGGATACTAAAATAATAATAAGAGAAATAAAGGATATTCAACTACAAGGGTATTTTAGACTTTTCACACCCTAAGATGAGTTTTACAAAAACATTATTTGATATAGTTATGAAAACTATATCTTAATGATTATATAAATATATTATCCTTGCTTATTTATATTAAGAAGTTAGCAAGTGAAATTAAAAGAATATTTTAATAAATTAAATAAGAAAATTATTGGATTTCAAGAATGAAAATGTTTAAATATTAAGAATAAGAATTTATAAGAAATACAAGGATATTACCAATATAAAATAATAATAAAGAATATTATTATTTTATTTATCTCCACCTAAATTATTATTATAATAATTTAGTAATTAATTCTCTTTTAAAAAGAATATAAGAGATATTTAAAACTTTAGAAGAATTAAAGAAATTCTTATTAAAGTTCATTCGTACCTCTCGTGTCGATAGGTCGATTCTCCGTTCCGAGTAAAGTCAACGATTTCCGTTCGTTCGTTCGTACACAATCGTAAAAGCTAAGGCAAGTGGAGTTTCCCCTTGTAACCTTATATATATATATATCCATCTCCGTGAAATTCTCGATGTTGGGAACAACTTGTGTGCTAAGTAACAAAAAGGAACCTAGGAAATATTGATTGTTAGATATCACGACCCCATTGTTAGTCCGTTCTTTATTATCGATAGGATTATTTATGCTAGTTTGGTTGTGGCCTTGATTGTTTACGACCTCGTTAAGAGGTCAATGTCGAACAACTAGTGAGGGGCGCGAAAGTAGTCGACGCCTCTATAAAACTTACTAAGTCGTAAATGCCTACGTGTTTGAAGTACGACTTTCAGGATCATGATCCTATCCGCTCCGATTGCAAGGAGGGATGAGCGCACTCTAGCTAAGTGACGGGAAACTGGGTTTCCCCTGGGTGGATCGGGCCATCCTAGCCCCCACCCCCTTTAAAGAATCATTAATGAAATCGAATACTTTTCGTCACAATATAAGATAAGTGCCCGTGCACATTTAAAAGACATCAAAACCGGACCGGTCTCAAATGATCGATCCGGCTCTCGGTCCGCTCAGGGCGCGAGAGGTTTTTCCTCAACTTGTTTAATTGAATAATGTTCCCAACATACACTAATCCGTTCTAAAAGAAGTCTACAATCTAGTAGTTCTTCTCTCGATTATCGAGCTATCTCCGCTTGAGATACGCTCTCCTTCATACCGTTAAACCTCATATAAATAAGCCTAATCTTAAACACAACCCGAACATCTCTCTCAATATTGTTTAATTACCGAATTACCCTTGGGAAGTTCCGTTCCCGCTTGCTTAGTCTCCTTAGACTAATTCCACACTTCTGCATTTTTGCCTGGTATTTCTCGCCCTTCGCGACAAATGCCAGACTGTAGGAATGAACACCAAAGTTTTGAAGACGAAGTCTAGAAGGTTCAAGAAACGTTAGGCGAGTATTGAAGGTCAAGACAAGACGACATCGAAGGAAGGAAGGAATTCTCCTAAGAGCAAGGCATTTCGAAGATAGTGCACTAGCTCTTCCCTTTTTTTAAAAAAAACCAAGCAAATCATCATCACATGAGTTGTCTTGGGAAAACATACTTGTAAATTTTAGATTACGTATTCTATACCCTTTTTAAATGGCTTTACCTTTCGCTGCTACATCTTTTGTAAAACGACCCTCAATGTAATGAACGAAAGTTCTTATCAATAAATAAAATTCCGCTTTTAATCATTTTCATCTTCAATTAAAGAATCAAGTCTCATTCGTGAGCATCCGCTTATTTATGTAACGTTTATGTTAATTTTTCGTATTTGTATGAGTTCAATATCATTCTAAAAGCCTTGGGTGACTTTGGACGGGAAAGTCCGAGGTCACTGACGGTAATACCCAATGTTGTAAAAATAGGGGTGTTACACACTAAGCCTTATACATCTAATATGCCCTACATCATGAAGAAGGTTTCAACCTATCCTATCACCCAACCCATAAATGCCCTATGATTAAAGTTCTTTCTTAGTCCTTTAAGCTTGCTAGTAGGATTGAGTTAAAACCATATCTAAAAAAATCCGCTTCAATTGCTCATAAAACAAGTTCGAAAACTTTTGGATAAATGCGAAAAAATACAGAGTTGTTGTCATAGTTCAGATATAAATCCTACTCTACGGAGCCTCAAGAGGGGGACTCACCCAATCCACTAGGCACAGAGGTCAACAACCAATTGTTACAAGCAAGCGCACATAGACGACAAAGGTAAGGAAATGATAGAAATAGTAGAAAGTAGCACAAAGCAAGAAGAGCAGAAGTAGAGGGAAGTGAGTTCACTGCGAACTCAACAAAGTCCCCAAAGAAGCTAAGCTCAAAGAGAACCACCAACTCCATTCTTCCTCAATCTCTCTTTTTCTCTCTTCCCATTTCTTTCTTCTCGGTTTTGGATAACCTCCTGTGAGCTACAGTGGAATCACCAAAGACGAGAAAGAGCACACACCCTAACTTTCCCACAACGACGTAGAAATGAGCAAGACATCGTTCTAGTGTTTCGACCTTTGCTTTTATATTAACCCCATCTCCCAAACAACGTCATTCATTCTCATAATCTTTTCATTAAATAAAACGTTGCATTCCGAGCAATGGTCCTCAACAACTTCTAGCAACAAACATGCCCAATTGTGAGCTACGACCTAAGTCATTCAGAGTGTGGCCTAGTAAGTGAAAATCCAACCAACAACAAGAACCATACTTAGCCATGTGGTCAAGCAGTTCGAGTGGTGATCATGGTTCACTAGCCAAGTCAGACTCGAGCATCTTGAGCCATAGTCATGGCTCCCTTGAGCCTCTACTTAGTCTAAGTGTGCTTGCACTATGAAGATTAGTTTTTTTTGCGAATGGTAAAAAATTATAGAAAGAGAAGGAAGGTAAAACCAAACCATATATCAAAAGATATATGTGCAAGATACAACCAACAACACAATCCTAGAACACATCCAAACCCCAATGTCTACCTTAATAATCAGACCCTCATGCTGGTATTAGCGTATCACTCACCCTTTGAGTGTCTTTATGCCAAGCCTCTGGCTACTCTTTTCATAAGTCATTTGGGTTCCTTTGCGATCCTCTTCTTTGGCCCTACATCACCAACAAACTTGAATTTCGGTCCTTTCTATGTATATTTGTCGGGTATAGCGTACAACACCGAGGGTACCTATGTTTATATATTCCTACAAATAGGATCTACATAGCCCGGCATGTCATCTTTGATGAGACAACCTTTCTTTACTCACTATATACCAAAATGTCTTGTCCCATACCTACAACCTCTCAGCTACCCTCCACAAATCCCCTAAAAATTGCCATGACATTTCCACCATTAATGGATGCTCTTGAGCCTACCTTAAAATATGTCCCGACATCATCTACACCATCACCGTTGCCATGCACGTCATCTAGAACCGAGCCCACAACCTCCCTTGCCTCACCAACTTCACCGTCCTCACCCATGCAACCCCTGTTAGCTAAACCAAGCCCTTTAAATTGCCTTGTCGCCAACCTTGACTCATAATTTGAGAGTGGCTCGTCTTTGGAAGATTCGGCTTCTAACACATGTATATCTTCCACTCCTTCTGATAATGGAATTCCTTCTCATTTTTAACATGTGGAAACTACCACACATCATATGGTCACTCTCTTAAAAACAAATAGCCTAAAACCGAAAACCTTCACCTCCATCAAACATCCAGTAGATCCTCAAACTGATTTTCCCTTTGAACCCAAAACATTTTTCCAAGCTTCCAAATATCCCAAATGGAAACATGCCATGTAGGTTGAATGTGATGTTCTTATGAAGATAGGACTTGGGTACTTATCCCACCTCCTTGTAATTCTAATATTGTTGATTGTATGTGTGTGTACAGGATGGAACGAAATGCGGATGGCTCCGTGGAGCGTTACAAAGCTCGATTGGTGGTAAAAGTCTTTAATTAGGAAGAAGGTATTGATTATTTTTACACTTTCAGTTCGATAGTCAAACCTACTACGATTCGCTTTGTGCTTTCTCTTGCTCTCACTATAATTGGAAATTGAGGCATATTGCCATTAATAATGATTTTCTTAATGGTGACTTGTCTGACATTGTTTACATGGCTCAATCACCTAGATTTGTTGATAGATCTCGTCCAGGTTACGTTTATTTGCTTAAGAAAGCTCTATATGGGCTTAAACAAGCTTCTCGTGCTTGGTTTCACAAGCTAAGGACGTTTCTCTTGCACCATGGCTTTGCCTCTTGTCAGTCCGACGCAACCTTATTTATCTGACGAAAAGGTCATTCTGTTCTATATATCCTTGTTTATGTTGATGATTTGATTCTCGTTGGCTCTGTTTCTGCTAATATTGATGCTTTTGTTCACCTGCTTAATGCTACTTTTGTTTTTAGGGTCCTTGGGATTGAGTTAAAGTGTTCTATGTTTTTAGTCAAAAAAAATATATTACAAATCTTCTTTTCAAAAGTAAATGCTAAACCGAATGTGTCATTGGCCGAACATGGTTCACGTCTTACCATGGTGATCCGGCTGCTCAGCTGCTGATCAACATCTATATCGAAGCATAGTTGGAGATTTACAATATGTGACCATTATGCATCCCGAGATTTCTAACGTTGTTAACAAGGTTTGTTAGTATATGCATGCTCATACAAAATCTCATTGCTAAGCCATCAAACGTCTCCTTCGATATCTCAAAGGGACTATCACATCTAGCTTGAGTATCCGTCCAGCTACAAATAATCGGTTGGTATCCTTTTCAAACGTAGGTTGGGCTAATGATCCTTATGATTGTTTCTCTCAACATGGTTTTGCAGTTTTCTGTGGTGGCAATTTGATCAATTAGGCATCCAAGAAGCAACATGTTGTTGCTAAATCTAGCTCTGAGGCCGAGTATAGGGCCATTGCATTTGCTTCTACTAAGCTCATCTAGATTCATAGTTGCTACATGAGCTTCACACCCTATTACATGTCCCTCTCATATTACTCTTTGACAATTTGAGTGCTACCTACTAATGGTGCTCAAAATGGAAATAAGAAGTGGGCCGGGGTACGAGGAATAACGGATCCGGCGGGACTCCCAAGGTTGATCTCGGGACCCATTACCGTACCTATCTCTAAATTAAACAAATCCCTACCTCCGCGAGTCCCGAAACCTCGACAACGAGGTCTAAACCTTGTTGCTTAAAAGCTGACACCCCCGCCCTGTCTAGACCATTCAGCGATCATCGCTTCTCCACCCAATAGACTACTGCCTCACACTCGACCAATCAAAGGGCTTGATCTCAGGCGTCCCACATCGAACAAACACCAAAACTCATCCTCTCAAAACACTATAAATAGAGGAGAACCTCGTAGATGGTAAGGTGTCGAAAAACATCTTGAACTCAAGAACTATCTTGCTCGTTGAAGATTGACGTGTTGAACCATCGTCAAAAGCCACGCTACAGATAAGCGAAGTCCACAAAAAGACTTCAAGTCGCACAAAGAATCTTCACACCCAAGATCTCGTTGCATCACCTCGCAGGCCACAATCACCGCGCTCAAACTCAAACTCAAGCTCAAGCTCAAACTCCTCAGCCTCACCACTAAAGCTCGTTAAGCAGCCTGTTAGTGATAGAATCCTGTAGTGACTAGGAGATCTCGAACCTTGTTAGATCGAGATCTCAAATACTCTTAGGAGATCTGAAGTGTAATCTTGTTCGTTTGTAACCTCGCAACCTGTAATCTCGTTTGTTTATAACCTCGCAACTTGTAATCTCGTTCGTTTGTAACCTCGTGACTTATGATCTCGTCATTAAAATAATAAATAAAGAGCAAGTGTTTGCATAATCAAATAAAAGCAATCCCGTTTCTTTTCTTCTAGCGCTGGTTTATTTCGGTTTACATCACTGACGCCGTCTGTGGGAACCTCTTCATCCTAAGCAGTTCCCCGATTTGTGCAAACCTTGGTTTTGAACCCCACAAAATGGCTTGCCGAAACAATTTCTTCCCCCAACGCCCCGATAACATGCACGAGACCTTACAATGGATGAGCACGGGACCACCGCGATGTCCGTTCGTGGTCCCTCCGGGGTGGACGTACAACGCGCCACAAAACCCTTATCCATTCCAAGGGTATGAGCCGGGCGGTGCTCCCCCAAACCCATATCCCTATCTGGGATATGTGCAATACTAGTAGGGCTTCGCCCCTTCATACGTCCCTGTACCCGCTCCAGGCCAACCCCACTCCGAGTACGTACCCGCATACGTCCCCGGGCATGTGCCGGGGCACGAGACATCTACCAACGGCTCGTCGACAGAGAGGCCTCCCCGGGACCCCATGCAGATCTCAAGGTCTCGCTCGCGTCGTTCGAGGATGCACAATCCGGAATTGTCCGAAACGGAGGGGAGCGCGATGCACACCCTAAAGTCAAAGTCGCGACGTCATCACGTTGAGGTTGGAAGCCTCTCCTTGTTTTTGGACGAGATTCAAAGCGCGCCAATGCCCAAGGGTTTCCATAGACCACAAATGGGGCTTTATGACGGTTCGGCAGATTCGGAGGAGCATGTGAAGCACTTCGCTGTCCAGATGAACGTCAACTCCTACAACGACGCCATTTTCTGCCGCGTCTTCCCAACCACCTTGGAAAAGGCTGCGATGACGTGGTTCATCAGTCTCAAAATCGGGTCTGTGGCCTCGTTCTCTCAATTGTGCGAGTCCTTTATCGCACACTTCAGCGGTTCGAGGAAACGCAAGAAGAACATGCGGGATCTCTGCGGTATCGAGCAGGGAGAAGGCGAGTCACTGGGCACCTTTTTTACGAGGTTCACGACCGTGGTGGTAGAAATCGCGCATATCGACGGATCGTCGGTGCGTGACACCCTCATGGGCAACCTGTGCCAAGGGGCTTTCAAGAATTACATTTTCTTGAAGTGCCCAGCGACGTACGACAGACTATGTGCCCGGATCACGACCCAGGTGTATGCCGAGGACGCCGCCAACCAAAGCTCTCGACCGAGGACCGACAAGGAAATCATCGCCGAGGCTAAGGGAAAGGCAAAGGCGGCGGCGCCAGCCGCGAGGGATGCGTATGTGACGCAGGACCAAAACCCTATCAACAACAACAACAACAACAACAACAACAACAGAAACAACAACAACAACCGCAACAATAACTGCGGTGGCGGCGGTGGCAGTTGGAACTGCTTCGGCGGAAGGCAGCGAGGCTATAGGGGCAAGGGCGGCCCTTTGTACAACCCAAACGAGAAGGGATGCGCCAACCCCGCATCGGGAGCAAACACCGTGCCGCAGGGCCCGAGTCAGGCCAGGGCCAACAACGTCGAACAGCAGGCTCCCACGAAGCAGGCACGGTCTGGGCAGACAACAACACTTGATTGTTACATTCACACCATCTCGGGTGGACCTTCGCCGGCTGGATCAGACCAGGCGGAAAGAAAGAGGCACGCGAGGGCAAGCCATCATGAGCCCTCGGTATTTAGCGTTGCCCAGACCTCGCGGTCCCACGTAGACCTGGCCTTCACCTCTTAAGATGCCGAGGGACTCCACATGCCGCATTCAGACCCTTTGGTAGTGCATGTTCAAATGGGCTCAAAAATGGTGAAGCGGGTGCTGGTGGACACGAAGTCCTCCGTGGACATCATGTACTACAACGCTTTCGAGCAGTTGGGTATCTCCGAGACGTACTTGAAGCCCTATGCTGGGAAACTCACCTCCTTCTCTGGGGACGAGGTCGACGTCGCAAGTCTTATAGATCTCTGGATGACGTTGGGCATCGATTCGATGAGGCGAACCGAAATGGTGGAGTTCACTGTGGTACACCTACCCTCGGTATACAACACAGTCAACACAGTCCAACGTTGTGCTGGTAAAAAAAGCCAACGAAAAATGGCGAATGTGCATGGACTTCAAGGATCTCAACAAGGCTTTCCCCAAATACAGCTACCCCCTGCCCTCGATCGACGAGCTGGTCGACTCAACCGCGGGACATGGGGTCTTGAGTTTCCTCGACGCGTACTTAGGATACAATCAAGTCTTGATGAGTTTGCGCGATGAGGAGGAGACGTCCTTCATCACGCAGCGAGGTACGTACTGCTAAGAGGTCATGCCCTTCGGCCTTAAAAACGCAGGGGCAACCTTCCAGCACCTCATAGACCGGGTCTTCAAAGATCATTTGGGGAGGGAACGTGTCGGCCTACGTCGACGATATTGTGGTCCGAAGCAAAACTCCCGATGAGCATCTGGTCGACCTCGCAGAGGTCTTTGCAACGCTCAGACTAGGGCTGAGCACGGTTCGGTCAGAACCGATATTTTGGACCGAACCGAACCAAAACCTAAAACATTCGGTTCGGTTATCGGTTTATAGAATTGTATAATTTCGGTTTCGGTTTCGGTTTCGGTTTCGGTTAAACCGATCATATTTAAAATAAAATAAAAAATTCTATAATAAAGTTTAAAACCCTAGTGTAAGTGTTGGTCTCCTCACGCGAGTCACGTACGCCGCTGTACTGACTTGAGTCTTCAACATTCCTCTCTCAATCTTCAAAGTTCAACCCTCTCGCTCTTCAATCGATTCGCAAGTCGCAACTAGCAAGGCAGCCAAGGCTCGACGAACTGTTGTTCGCTGAGTCTGTCAACACGAGCGAGGATCGAGTGATGCGAGTTTGTCGTGGAATCGCGGTCGCCATTCGCCAACGCCTGTCGGCTGTCGCCCTAGCCCAGTCGCCTGTCGGCTGGCGACGACTCCAAGTTTTGAGTCTTTCAACTGTTATTGGGAGGTAAGTCCACGAATCCCCTTATCCCCTAGTCTGGCTTACTTATGGTTTATTATGTATCAGTTATCGTCTTCTGCAGCTCTGCTATCCCCTAAATCAGTGCTTATTAGTTACTAGTACTTGTTGTTGCTATTACTTGTCTGCTGTTGTTATTGCTTACTTAGCTAAAATTCTACCCTATTCTTGTTGTTGTTATTGCCGATTTGTTGTTATTATTTATGTTCATGCTAGCTGAAATACATGTACCACACTAAACATAGGCAGAAAGGAAGCCCAATTTTAACTTGCTTTGACTTTCATTCCATTATCCATTACTTTACTAATAAGTGTACTCTTAAGCAATTAACATTCTGATTTCTGTAGGTTGCAGTCCTGCTTATTTACATTCTGATTTCCGATTAGCTATTAGACTATTACAGACAGTAACCGAAGACTAGTTCAACTGAATCATATATGATATATTTCTGATTTCTGTAGGCTACAATCCTGCTTATTTACATTATGATTTTTAATTAGTTCAGTAGTTCACCTCACCATGCTAAGTTTTGTGACTTTGCAAGTTTTTTCTTCCAGCACATTACAAAACAGAACTACAGAAGTTTCTTTTACGTCCATTAATTTGAACCCTTGACTTCCATTTGATAAGTTCATTTTCTGACTTTAGTTGAGAGCATAATTGTGGATTGGAGACTTGCAGGTTGAATGATCTTTGAATGATGAATATGCTGCATCTTTGAATGATCTTTGAATGATGAATATGTTGCGAAATTATTGCAAGTTGAATGATATTTGAATGATGAATATGCTGCGAAATTAGTGCAAGAAAAGTATATTGATGAATATGCTGCATCTTTGAATGATCTCTTTGTTGGATAGACTTTACAAATCTCTCTTCATATGTGGTTACTGGTTATTTATTTAACAAAACTGATGCTTCATGCTTCATTTTTTGTTCAGCATTGAATCTGACTTTGTGTAATCTTTGGAATAATGGCAGGTTAGCCTCTGTTGGGTTTTGTTGTTCTTTTGGCTTTCAATGGAATCAATGCACTATGCACAAGTGACAAGACTACAGATTCATCATTTTGTGGCTTTACTAGATTCAATATGTAATATGTGGCATCCTTGTGTATTTGAATTCTAGTTTTTTAATTAGTGTTCAGCTCCTTGGGCTTCTGCAGACCTTAGTAGTTAGTACCTTACAAGCTTTTTGTTCAGACCTAGTAGTTTAATTCATGTTTACTTGTATTATTTAGTAATTGATCTTATATATGTGCTAGCTAGAAAGAAAATGGGAGCTCGGTTATTAGTCTGGTCCAGATAATGTGGCATCCTTATAGGAGTTACAGGATTAGTCCTTTATTTGAGTATTTGACTTTTTTTTTAGTTACATGATTAGTGTTCGGTTTTTTAATTAGTGTTCGGTTTTAATTTGTGGCATCTTTACAAGGAGTTACAGATTAGTGTTCGGTTTTAGACTTTTAGGCTAGATGATGAAATAAAAGACAATTATCAGATTCGGTTTAGTCGGTTTAGGGTGAAACCGAAACCGAAAAAACCTAAACCGAGCCGAACCGAACCGAAATAGTTCGGTTTGGTTTTCGGTTCCCAAAATATGAAAAATCGGTTTTCGGTTCGGTTCGGTTTAGGTCGGTTCGGTTCGGTTTTGAACCGATGCTCAACCCTAGCTCAGACGCAACCGGCTTAGCCTAAACTCCGAGAAGTGCGTGTTCGGCGTGTCATCGGGAAAATTCCTGGGCTTCATGATCAGCGAGCGCGGGATCAATGTGAACCCCGCTAAGATTGAATCAATCCTCTCGATGAGGTCGCTTGCGATCTCGTACTGAGGTGCAGCGGCTCAACGACGCCGTGAATTACCTGGGGAGGTTCTGCTCCCGTTTGGCGGATAAGTCCCTGCCTTTCTTCGCCGCCCTAAAGAAGAACGACAAGTTTGTTTGGGACGAGGAGCTAGAGCTCCCTTTCTCCGGATTGAAGGCATTCTTGTCAAAACTCCCCACATTGTCACCACCAATGGCGGACGAGGACTTGCAGCTGTATGTGGCGGTAAGCCCGGAGACGGTCAGCGCGATGCTAACCAGAAAGGCTATGCACCCAGTTTATTTCATAATCTGCGTGCTCCAACCTGCGGACAACGATACTCCCCGGCGGAGAAGATGGCCCTGGTTGTCGTGACCGCCGCCAGACGCTTGCGCCCTTATTTCCACGCACACCCTATTCAGGTCCTCTCCAACGTCTCACTTCGGCAAATCCTCCATCAGCCCGCCCTCTCAGGGAGGATGATGAAGTGGGCAGTCGAGCTCTCCGAGTTCGACATCAGCTACCTCCCTAAGACTGCAATGAAGGGACAGGCTCTCGCCGACTTCGGTCGTAGAGGTTACCTTCCCCGAGACTGACGCAAGCTAGGAGGAATGGAATGTCTTTGTAGACGGCTCACGGTGTGATGTCGGGGGCGGGGCTGGCGTATTCCTCGCCGGTTTCTCAATTGAAACAGAGTACGCCCTTAACTTCGCCTTCGACGCCACCAATAACGAGGCCGAGTATGAGGCCATAATTGTCGAGATAGAGATGGCGCTCCTCAGTGGGGCCCGCAAGATCAGAGTCTACACCGACTCTGAGCTGGTGGCAAGGCAGTTGAACGGACAATACGACACCCGAACGGGATTCCTGCATGCATACCGAGAAAAATTTAAGGCGTTGGTGTCTTGCCTAGAGACCTTCGTCGTAGAGTCCATCCCGCGAGCTGCAAACACAAAAGAAGATGCACTCGCGCGGTTGGGATCGGCCCTCCCCTTGGAGGTAGGAAACCGCGTGATGGTGGAAAGGAAGCTCTTGCGAACCGTAACCAACGAGGTTCTCTCCGTCACGGTCTGAGACTGGAGGGTTCCAATCACGCGATATGTGGAAAGCGACGTCCTCCCTGAAGACCCCGCAGGGGCTAGAAAGCTCAAAATGCAAGCGGCTCGCTACTATGTCATCGGCGGCCGGCTCTATCGCCGAGGCTTTGCTGAGCCCAACTTGCTATGTGTGCCCACCGAGGCTGCGGAGCACATCTTGTACGAAGGGCATGAAGGGGCCTGCGGTGGCCACCCCAGGTGCCGCGCCTTGTCGCATAAAATCGCTCATTTGGGATATTTTTGGCCCACTCTCAGGCAGAACGCGAGGGCCTATGTCCAGAAATATGACAGGTGTCAGAAGCACGAAAACCTCCAACACACCCCAACCTCGCGTCTACGCTCGATCCATGCACCGTGCCCCATCGCGATGTGGGGGATGGACATCCTAGGGCCTTTCCCCAAGGCTGTCGGCCAGGTGCAGTACATACTGGTCATCGTTGACTATTTCACAAAGTGGGTCGAGGCAGAGGCAATGACAAAGATCACGGGGACAAAGGTCTGCAACTTCCTGTGGAAGAACCTCGTATGCCGCTTTGGGGTCCCCATGACCTTCATGGCTGACCATGACCCCCAATTCGACTGCGAAGAAACTCGGACCTTTTGTTCCGAGATGGGCATTACCCTCAAGTTTTCCTCCGTGGCCCACCCCCAGTCCAACGGCCAGATGGAGAATGTCAATGCGCACATCTTGTCCGACCTAAAGAAGCGTCTGGGAATGGCACAAGGCCGCTGGGCGAAGCTTCTCCCTCTCGTCCTATGGACATACCGCACCATCGCACGAAGCGCAACTGGGGAAACACCTTTCACTCTAACCTACGGGGCAGAGGCGCTAGTCCCTGTAGAAACCTTGGTCCCTTCAGCAAGAGTTATTGACTTCGATGAAAAAGAAAACGAGGCCAACCTCAAGATCGAATTTCTGTTCAGAGACGAACTGCACGAGGTTGCAGCCCTGCGCTCCAAGGAATACAAACGGCGCGTGGCGGTGTATCACGACAAGAAGGTTAGGCCCCGGTTTTTGGTCACAGGTAGCCTTGTTTTGAGGCGTACCGAGGGTGCCAAACTGGATCCTAATTGGGAAGGTCCGTACCTCCTCGGGGAGGAGGTCGCGCCCGGAGCTTTCAAGCTCAAGGATAGTGAAGGGCGCACTATGAACAAAACATGGAATATCGATCGGCTCAAAAGATATTACATGTAAACTCTCCGAACCTTTTACCATTTCCTAAAAATTTCGTGAATAAAGGGTTACGTGGAATTTTCAAATCTTGTCTCAGAAATAAAAACCTCGTTACTCAATTCCACCCCTCGCTTCTCGCTTGGGGTTGGAGATTCTCGGTTTTAAGGAACTCAATTCTACCTCTCGCTTCCTGCTTGGGGTTGGAGATTCTCGGTTTTAAGGAACTCAATTCCACCCCTCGCTTCTGTAACACCCCTATTTTACAACATTGGGTATTACCGCCAGTGACCTCGGACTTTACCGTCCAAAGTCACCCAAGACTTTTAGAAAAATATAGAACATTATTAATGCGGAAATAACGTAATTCATAAAATAGAAAAGGTGCTCCCGAAGGAGACTTGGTTCTGACAAAACATCTTACATTGTCTTTAAGCTTAAAGTTCCTTGAAATCGAAGAGTAAAACCATCTTGTTCATGAAACAAAGCGATACTAAAACCAAAATGAAATGATAAATGCATCTTGACAATTCTTGACCTTCCTTCACTTCACTTCACCTTACGCCTTGCTAGGATTCATGGGTTCTGACATAATTCGCGAGGGGCGATAAAATGACAGTTAAACATGCGGAAAAGAAGAATTAGTCTAAGAGATTAAGCAAGCGGGAATGGAACTTCCCGAGGGTATTTTGGTAATTTAAAGTATTATCGAAAGAGATATTAGGGTTGTGTTTACGATGAGGTTTATTTATGTGGGGCTTTAACGATACGAAAGAGAGCGTATCTCAAGCGGAGATAGCGCGATAATTGAGAGAAGAGCTACTAGATTGTAGACTTCTTTAGGAATCGAAAGTATGTTGGGAACATTATTAATTCATACAAGTTAAAAACCTCTCGCGCCCTGAGCGGACCGAGAGCCGGATCGATCATTTGAGACCGGTCCGGTTTTGATATCTTAAATGTGCATTGGGCACTTATCCTGTATAGTGACGAAAGATATTCGATTTCGTTAATGATTTTTAATAGAAAGTGGTGGGACTCGGATGACCCGAGCCACCAAGGGAAAAACTCAGTTTCCCGGCACTTAGCTAGAGTGCGCTCATCCCTCCTTGCAATTGGAGCGGATCGGATCATGATCCTGAAAGTCGTACTGCAAACACGTAGGCACTTACGACTTAGTAGGATTATATAGAGGCGTCGGCTATTCCGCGCTCCTTACTAGTTCGTTCGACGTTGATCTCTGAGCGAGACCATAAACAACCAAGGCCACAATCACACTAGCATAAATAATCCTATCAAATATTAATAGCGAACTATACTAACAATGGTCGTTATATCTAACAATCGAAATTTCCTAGGTTCATTCGTTTACTTAGCACACAAGTTGTTCCCAACATCGAGAATTTCACGAAGATGAGTATAAAAGGTCACAAGGGGAAATTCCACTTGCCTTGTTCTCACGGGTCGGATTGCGATAAGACGGAAAATGTGATTCGTGACTTCGAGCGAGAATCCCGACCTATCGACACAGAATTTACGAGCGAAACTTTAATTATGAATTCCTCCTAAAATATGGATTCTCTCTTATAATACTTTATATAAGAGAAATGGAATTCTAAATTATTAAGATAATAATTTAGAAAATTATTTTAAAATAATAATATTCCTTTATTATTATTTTGGCTTTGTAATATCCTTTTTATTCCATAAAAATCTTTATTCAATATTATTAAAATAATCCTTTTTAACTTCACTTGCTAATTCTTTTAATATAATTTAAGCAAGTATAATTTCATAAAAATATCATACTTTATCTAAAAAGGTATTTTTCTTTTAAAATGTACAATTCTTATTAAGCTTTAAAGAATCTACTTTAACCTTTTGACATATCTATCTAAATTAAAATCTTACTTTTAAATTTTCAATTATTCCTTAGTGAACTTTAGAATATTATTTCCCTTATCAAAATACTTTATTAATAATATCCCCTTAATTGAATTTTATTTAATCATATAATTCTCCTTAAATGAAGCTAGTAGACTTATAATCTATTTTCTTGGAAGTTTTCATAATTAGGACTTTCTATTTTCTTTATAAGGTAACTTCCTAAAATTAACATATATTAAATTAATCTTATTTGTTTTATTCCTATAGTTCTTTTCACATTAAATGGCTTATAAATTATCTATGATCATAGCTTATAAAATATAATCATGACTTATAAATATAATCATGGCTTATAAATATAATATTTCATACTTATAGTCCATTATTATAATATTTTAAGGTATAAAATAATATCTTTTTACCCACTTAATCCTATAATATCTTTTTAAATGCTAGAATATATCTGTATTATTTTATCCTCTTATCATGCTTACTTTAAGACGACATGTAATATTTATATTATATTAAGTCCTTTTTCTAGTACTTTTCTTATGTGGAAAAATTCCAATTACTTAATATAGCATACTTTCCATGTATGAGAGATAATAATAAATTCTATTATTTATTTAAATGATTTTCCCATGTCTTAGAATATTATTTCACAAAACTAGGAGCATGCAACTTATTTATTTATATCTAAATTAGTAATAATAATATCTTTTATATATCTTACAATATCTTTTTATGCAAGCCATCTTCATAAATAAACAATATATTATATATCCATTTAAAATCACAACTATTATATTCATAATAATTCTTATGTCTTGTAGGAAAAATCTCTACACATTAGAGATAGATAAAACTAATATTTTATTATCCATAATATTTGTAATATATCTATCATCATTATTAAATTCATATATCTTAAATTCCTCTATACTTAAAGCTATGCCACATTATGACTTGTAAAAGATTATTTCTTTTAAATAGACATTTTATAAAAATGCTTTTTCATAAGGGTCCTTTAATATTGTTCATATAAACATGTCTTGTACCATATATTATAATATCATATGATAAGATTTTCAATACGTTATTTAATTTATTTAACTTCTCCTTTCAACTAAACAAAATCTTCAAATAATATTTTCATTAAGTGATAACTTTATTAATATAACTATCATTAATATCATTCTATTCATAAACTTGTTATTCTCTATACTTAGAGATAAGTAACATAATTTTGGTAAAAATAATATTATCCCTTTATAAAAAATAACATTCTATATAAAAATATAATCCATATACTACAAATTTCATAACAATATTTTTATAAGAGCTTCTTAAAATCTATTTAAAATAATCATGCCTTACAATATTAAAATATGATATAAATTAAATATTCTAGTTGGATCAAAATTAACTAAAGTAATTATAACTTTTTTCCTAATTGATTTACTTCTTCTCTACAACTAACAAGATTTCTATTAATATTTCTTATAAAAATATTCTCATATGCTAAATTATTAAGGGACTTATTTATTTTATTAAGGTAATCTAAATCAAATATTTTATATTATAAGATAGAGTTTGGACCTTTCTTCTACGGAACAAAGTTCTGTACACAGAGGAGGAGGCTAAGGGGGCGGCGGCACAACCAGGCAGGGACAGCGGCGGCTCGGCGGTGCTCCGGTGGGACGTCGGACGGCGCGCGGTGGCAGGCGGGAGCAGGGGTGGTGCCGGCGGTCTCCAAAGGGGAAAAAGAGGAGTGTTTGGTGGTGTTTTTAATGGAGGAAAAGACTTTGAATGGGCTGATTTTTCTTTGACAATTGAAAATAATCTAGCAAGAAGGAGAAGGATGGTTTGAAGTGTGAGTAAAATGGTGAAGGGGAGCCCCTTTTTATAGCCAAAGTGGAGGAGCTTGGCAATCCATGTCCATGGCTATGGACCAATGGAGGAGGAGGAGGAGCTTCACAATTGGGCAATGGTGTGCTAGTTGGTGGTGATGGAAGGATGATGCAATAGAAGGTGTCTTGTAAGCCAAAGGAGAAGGTGGAGAACATGCATTGCTCTCATGTCAAATCACTTTGACTTGTTTGGAGAAGAAGACTCAAAAATTGATATAAAATTAAAAGAGTGGGGTAAATGGCAAGAAAGTCACATTGGTCTAGCGGAAGAGGGGAGGGGCGTGTGAGACGGAATTGCAAGAGGTCTCGGGTTCAAGTCCCAGCTCTTGCATTCTTTTTATTGAATTTTCATTATATTTTTACTAGCTTGTTGTACCTCTTTTTGTTTATTTAAAAACCGAAATTATGATGCATTTTTAAATGCTTTTATTTATTCATAACCCTTATAATGCCTTCTTGCAATTTATTTAATTTTAATTTACGTACGAATCTCTTTTAAAAGGGCAAAAAGGGTTATATATAAAATATATTTAAAGATTCTCCTTTATAAGAGAAAGAATTATAAAATTATATTATATTGGATTTAACGTCTTGGAATATATTACATTTATAACACTTTTATATTTTTATTGAGACAATTATACAAATAATTAAACTCTCTATTCAGGAGAAAATATTTAGATAGGTATCCGACTTGCATAATATACTTAATTAAATTCTTAATTGTCATTTTAGTAAACTTTTGTATCCTTTCATAACATAGTATGAAATTATAAAGTTTATTAAGTTCTCTATTTTAGAAAAAAAATTATTGGGATATTTACCCATTTTATTTTTATTTAGAATTTAGCGGATATTACAACTTTCCGCTTGGGGTTGGAGATTCTCGGTTTTAAGGAACTCAAATCCACCCCTCGCTTCCCTCTTGGGGTTGGAGATTATCGGTTTTAAGGAACTCAATTCCACCCCTCGCTTCCCGCTTGGGGTTGGAGATTCTCGATTTTAAGGAACTCAATTCCACCCCTCGCTTCCCGCTTGGGGTTGGAGATTCTCGGTTTTAAGGAACACAATTCCGCCCCTCGCTTCCCGCTTGGGGTTGGAGATTCCCACCCCTCGCTCCCCGCTTGGGGTTGGAGATTCTCGGTTTTAAGGAACTCAATTCCACCCCTCGTTTCCCGCTTGGGGTTGGAGATTCTCGGTTTTAAGGAACTCAATTCCACCCCTCGCTTCCCGCTTGGGGTTAGAGATTCTCGGTTTTAAGGAACTCAATTCCACCCCTCGCTTCCCGCTTGGGGTTAGAGATTCTCGGTTTTAAGGAACTCAATTCCACCCCTCGCTTCCCGCTTGGGGTTGGAGACAATCAAAACTATCATGCACGATCCGAGCGAGGCTCGTGATCGTGGCATAAAATCCATCATGCACGATCCGAGCGAGGCTCGTGATCGTGGCATAAAATCCATCATGCACGATTCGAGCGAGGCTCGTGATCGTGGCGTAAAATCCATCATGCACGATCCGAGCGAGGTTCGCGATCGTGGCATAAAATCCATCATGCACGATCCGAGCGAGGCTCGTGATCGGGGCATAAAATCTCTCATGCGGCTGCATGAAACCTATAAGTGATCCGAGCAAGGCTCGAGATCTCGACATATAACAAAGAACACAAACTACACAAACAAGCACCTCTCACTCCTTCGGGATCTCGGCGGCGGGGTCCATGGGGACTTGGCGGACGAGTGAGGCAATGATCACCTCAGGATCAGAAGTTGGCACGTCCGGCGCGGGGTGGGGATCTCCAGTGGCGAGGTTCGAACCTTCCTAGCCGAGGTCCTCTACGGTGGTTGCCTCGGTGCCCTCGGTCGGAGCGGCCCCATCCTCGTTAAGGAAGAATTCGCATTCTCCCTCGGGCTCTTCCGCAGTTTCTTCCCTCATGGCCAACGCGTATTTGGGGTTGAAGAAGGCAATGCGAGGATCGAGGTGCCCATATTTCGCAACCGCCTGCCTTACCCCCATGTGAACGGCCTGCCAGTACATATTGTTGACGCTGCTCAGCAGCTGTTCCTTATAATCGGCAGACGCCACATACTTGGGGCCCGCAACCTCCACCTTCTCGTTAAGCTCATTAATGCGTTGTCGGAGGCTGCTGATCTCCTCCTCAGCCTTCTGGAGCTCCGATTCCTTCTCCTTAAAGAACTTGTGCTCCGCGTAAAGTTTACCTCGGAGCTCCTCGACCTCGCCCTGCAGGCCACCAACAAGGGCCTTTTCCTTGTTCTCCTCCTCCCTCGCCCTTGTCGCCGCCTTGGCCTCGTCCCTCGCCGCGACCTCCGCTGCCTTGGCCCTCTTCCCGGCCTCAGCGAGGTCTTTCTCTTGCTTCGCACACTCCTCTGTGCTAGCCTTCAGCGCTGCCTCCATCTTGTCCATTCTCTTCTGGAGGAGGGCGAGGCGGATACGGTTATAATTCTCAAAGAAGGAAAGCTGAAAAGTAAAAAAAGAAATTATGTTAGGAAAAAGGCGTTAAATTTAAAAGGCGAGGCTTTCAGAAGCGAGACATACCATCGTCGAGTAGCGGAAGGCCTCGTCATTCAGGGCTTCCTCGGAGAGGTTGTTTGCCCACGCAACCTCCTCCTTCCAGTCATCCCGATTCCAATTCTTGAGGGCAGTCCGAGATGGCCCGGGGCAGTGGAACTTCGCGGGGGAGGGCCCGTCGGCAGAGAGGGAACGTCCCTCGAAGTTAAAGCTGGGGATGACCTCCTTCCCCGAGGAACCACGCTCGCTGTCCACTTTGACCCGGCCCCGTCGCCGGACCCTCGGGAGGCATGCGAGGTCCCTCGGGTAGCATCTCCCTTGGACGCCCCCCCCCCGTAATTTTAACCCCCACGGCCTTCGCAGGGGCTGTTGACTTCGGTAGTGAGGTTAGTGGCCTCGCTGGAGGTGTCGGTTCCTTTGCTGGACCCTTCGGGGCCCGCGAGACTTGAGAGGTGGAGGTCGCAGGTTTCTTTCCTTGCGCCCTCGAAGCAAGAGCGTTGAAAAAGTCCACAGTAAAAAATATAAGGAAAAAACAAGTTAGATAAAAAGCAAAAAACGGAATATCACAAACAATCAAGGTAGTGTGATCCGAGCGAGGCTCGCGGTCATCACTAAACAAGCGAGGTACTCCCCCGAGGCTATGCGTGGCCCAAAACCAAAACCAAATAACAAAACGAGGAACAAAAAGGAAAATAAGTACCCTCTTTGCCCTCGCGAGGTGGAGGTGTAAGACTCAGACCGGCCCGCTCAAGTTGGTCTTGTGCCAAATACTCCCAATACGACACTTGGCGCGCCGGTGCATACCGAGCCTTGAGGTCGACAACCATCTGCGTGCCCTTAGGACAAACGAAGTTGTCCGGGGCCGTGGGGAAATTGAGGTACCTCCCAGTGGGGTCCTGGACCAAGAACCATTTGTCCTTCTACTGGCCGACGTTTGACGGGGTTGTGGTGATCTTGAGTCCGGGCAAACTAAGGTTGACGACGCAGGACTCGTGTTCTCTCCTCGCCAAGAATAAGCTCGACATGATGTCCAGATCTGGTCCATCCCCGAGCTCGTAGCTTCGGAGAGTGTAGGCACACAGAAGCCGCCACGCGTTGGGGAACAGCTGCGCAGGGCAGACGTGCATGGCCCATAAGAAGTTGACGAGGTGTTGGGCCAGTGGTAACTTGAAGCCGGCCTGGAGGCTGGGTAGGTGTACAACCACACACCTCTCGTACGAGGCTAAGGCACAACCCTCCTCTTCGGGAAGCGCTAGCTCAACCCCCTCCGACCAGGGGAAGTCCTTGACAATTTTTTCGAGGTCATCCCGCTTCAGAGTTGTAGGGGCCCCCTTGGGCAGGTAAATCCCTCGCGCGGGGTTCGGGTGCATCAGAATCCTCTCCTCGAGAACTGGAGGAATACTCGACACAGAGTCGGTGATGTACTCCGCAAAAAAGCTCGCTTGGTCGTTGGAGTCAGACGACCTCGCAACAAACCCGACCACCTCCTCATCAGAGATCGAAGATGAAGCCATTTCAACCCCTGAAGATGTGTGCAGTTGAGGAAAGCACGAGCTAACCGAGATGACGGAGTCGCTGGAAGAAGGGTCGCTAAAGACGAGCGAGGTAGACCTCGGGTTCTGAGAATCACTAGTCTCAACACTCCCTTCGGTCTCAGAAAGCTCCTCGTAAAACCTCTCTTGAACCTTGAAAGCGAGGCCTGGTGGGGGGCTCAAAGAAGTTCCTCTAGGCATGAAAGAGTGACGTGCATGCCACAAAAGGCGAACACCTGGAAAAGAAGAAGTTTTGAGACATCGAACAAAGCCACAAAAGAAAGAAAACGCAAGGTGATAAGAGGGGGAAGTCACGTGGCACCCTAGGGCTACTCTGACGGATGGGACGTCTTAGGAAGAATGTGAAGTGCAAAAAGTCGGAAAAGAATAAAGTGGAAGCCAGCGGTTGGGAGGCCGAATGTCCTGTCAATTAGACGTCATGACATTTGGCCTTTCGAGGAGTTCGAAATTCAAAAGCGAGGACGGAGGAGGAAGCTCAACCTTCGGCTAACGTACGAAGGGCTCGTAAGCATCACCAAAACCACCAGCGCCGTCCTCACCCCCTCCGTTTCGCCGCTATGACACCGGCGCGAAACGCTAGAGGGCGGTCGTCCCCCGCTAGGGCCCGAGGCGATGAAAAGAAAAAGCGATAAACAAACACACCCAAAGAAAGACTGTGACACCCCTATACCCTATGACGTATACTCTATAAAACTTATCTCTTATATAAGGAGATAATTCACATATAACAATTATCCATATAAGCACAAAGCGGAATTAACAACCATAAAAGGTTGCACACACAGTTCTATGCCGTTACTTTTTATACTAAAACATCTGTGACTCTAACTTCTATTACAACCCATATGTCTATGATGCAAAAGGAGGAGGAGAAGGTTGCTTAGAGCTTCAGCCGGCCGACCTGTATGAATGTGACCTCTAAACGGACACACGTCAGCAAGAACTAGCTGAACCTGAAAAATTGTTTTGCGATTTACGTGAGTCGCATACTCAGTGAATATAAACTATCATCAATTATTTCACATAGAGTCCAGACATTTAGTCCATGTACATAAACAAATGTCATATAGAAATTTACTATGCAAATGCAAATGCTCATGTTTCCGATTCTTTATTCTGTGAACTGTTCAAGCCTGAATCTGCCCCGGGTTTACTGTATATGGACTCTTATGGTCCCCTTTAAGAAAGAAATCCCAAGATCTCCTAATTATGACTCTTATGGTCGCTTTAAGAAAGAAATCCGAAGATCTCCTCATTGACCCGTAGGTCCTGTATGATCCGAAGATCCTGTATGCTTTAAGAAAGAAATCCGAAGATTTCCTCATTACAGTTCAGGGCAAGACAGTCACATTTCCTTTTAATCTCATGCAATATGCTATGCAATCAAGTGCATCATGTAACCATATATCATATGCCATCTGTTAACATACTTTCTGTGCAAACAACTCTGGAAATTTCAAAGCTATCATATAAAACACATATATCCATATAACTCATATACCACATATAGCGCATATATCCATATATTCTTATTTCACATATAGCACATAGGGTTGAATCTCCGGTCTATACTCACCTGTTTAATACAGATGCTATTTCTCTTCCCTTTCTCTTTGACCACGATCTATGACTTGTGCTCCTATATATTACCCAATGAAAATTAGGCTATTTACTCTTACAAACTCTAACCCCAAATGCAATGAAATGCCAGAATGCATTATAACTTCTTGTGCATCTTTCCAAATCCTTTAAAACTTGACAACAATAAACTATATATATAGAAGAACATTTTTCTAATTCAAACCTTTCTGAAAAACTTGATAAAAGGGCTCCCTAATATCCTTACAAAGAAAAACCCTAAAATTACTCTGAAATCTTTTTCCGAATATAAATCCGATATCAAAAACACCCTCTGAGAACTATAGATCAACCGATTTTCAAATCAAAAGCAACTGTAGATCTAGATCTGGAAAAATTAGGAAAATCCAGATAAACCATTAACTAATTAAAAACTTACCAAATCAAGCTTGTACTACGAGATTAAAACGCGATAGACGAGATCTTGTACCAGAATCATCAAAAACAACCAAAATCTTAATCTTCATCTCTTCTTTTCTCTCGTCCTTTCTTTCTCTCATCTAACTCTTTTTTTTTGTTTTGTATACTTAATAACGAAGACTAGAGAACAACATAATATATATCAACGTAAAGTCGGCAAAACATTAAGGGAAATTATATTTTTCACCCTCAAATCTCCTTTACTACAAACTTTACCCTGAAATAATTATTAATTAATTTTTAGTTAAAAACTTTTTAAAATATAATAAACTTAATTAGAAAATAAATATTACTTTTAAAAATTCATTATATATCATTCCAATATGCTATGCATATGCTCTTAATATTATATGAATGCAAAATGACGTATGCACTTTGGTCGGGGATGTTACAAAGACAAAGTCGCCAAAAACACCGACACCGTCCTCACTCCTTCCGTCTCGCCGCCGTGACACCGGCGCGAAATGCCAGAAGGCCCCCTCCCCCCAGCTAGGGCATGGGACGACGAGAGGAGGGGGAAGCATAAACGCAAAGAGTGGAGTCGAAACACTTACTTGTCTGAGTATTCACGCGGAGTAGCAATAACGTTGTAGGAAAACCGCTGAGAAACCGTCGATTGTTCGTCGGAAACTAGAAAAGCAAAGGAGGGAGAGGGTTTGTTCGAAAAGGAAGAAGAGGAAGATGAAGGTGTTGAGAGGCATGGGGGAGACGCTTTTAAAGAGAGTAAACCTGGGCCTCCCTCCTCTCTAGAAAAGCTTAATGGGCCTAATGCATCTTAGAGGCCCATTAATGAAACGCGAGAGGACATGCCTAGAGGTCGCTACATACATAAACGAAAGAAAATATCCAAGTGTCAAGCCTCGCAGAAAACTTCCTCGCTAGGAAAGTCTTTACAAAGGAGTTCGCCGAACCTCTACACCTCGCTTCTCGCTAGAAACCTCACACCTCGGATTTGGCGAACCAGATGATATTCATATATGACCTGCGGTCCTCGGGACGAGGTCCCCAGGCCATGGGGTTGTGATGGTGCTCAAAATGGCAAAATAAGAAGTGGGCCTGGGGTACGAGGAATAACGGATCCGGTGGGACTCCCAAGGTTGATCTCGGGACCCATTACCGTACCCATCTCTAAATTAAACAAATCCCTACCTCCACGAGGTCCCGAAACCTCGGCAACGAGGTCTAAACCTCGTTGCTCAAAAGTTGACACCCTCGCCCTGTCTATACCATTCAGCGATCACCACTTCTCCACCCAATAGACTACTGCCTCACACTCGACCAATCAAAGGGCTTGATCTCAGGCGTCCCACATCGAACAAACACCAAAACTCATCCTCTCAAAACACTATAAATAGAGGAGAACCTCGTAGATGACAAGGGGTCGAAAAACATCTTGAATTCAAGAACTATCTTGCTCGTTGAAGATCGATGTGTTGAACCATCGTCAAAAGCCACGCTACAGATAAGCGAAATCCACGAAAAGAATTCAAGTTGCACAAAGAATCTTCACACTCAAGATCTCGCTGCATCACCTCGCAGGCCACAATCACCGCGCTCAAACTCAAACTCAAGCTCAAACTCCTCAGCCTCGCCACTAAAGCTCGTTAAGCAGCCTGTTGGTGATAGAATCCTGTAGTGACTAGGAGATCTTAAAACTTGTCAGATCGAGATCTCAAATACTCTTAAGAGATCTGAAGTGTAATCTCGTTCGTTTGTAACCTCGCAACCTGTAATCTCGTTTGTTTATAACCTAGCAACCTGTAATCTCGTTCGTCTGTAACCTCGTGACGTATGATCTCGTCATTAAAATAATAAATAAAGAGCAAGTGTTTGCACAATCAAATAAAAGCAATCCCGTTTCTTGTCTTCTAGCGCTGGTTTAGTTTGGATTTCATCACCTACATGTCTACAAATCCTATTTTTCATCAACGTTCCAAACATATCAAGATTGATAACATTTTCTTCGGGAACATGTTGTTGATAGTTCTCTTGTTGTCCGTGATGTTCGTACACTGGATCAAATTGTTGATATTTTCACTAAAGTAGCGGGGAATGCTAGATTTCAAACTCTTCAATCCAAGTAGCATGCATGTCCATTCTCCTCCATGAGCTTTTGGGGTATTAGGAAAAAAATTTCTTATTTATATTACAATATCTTGTATAAGGGAAAAATATATCTTTTATGTAACTTGGGCTCCAAGGAGATATCAAAACACTTGTATAAATATCTTTCTAATCATTGGAAAAGAGTAAGAAACTCTTTCACAAATATTAACCCTAATTTGACATGCACAAAGCATCATACACGTCCATCAAATAAATCATGTCCGAAAAACCAAGGATTCACAAGGCACTTAAGCACAAAGCATCATACATGTCCATCATACAATAAGTTTTGTCACGAAAGTCTTAGGGCAACAAATTTTATTTGGACTAGCCTAGGGAGACAATCTCATGACAAACTTTTTCCATCACAGAATAGTTTTGGCAACAAAGTTTCCAATTTGAGTGACAAAACCATTTGTCACCTAAAGTATGTTGTCTTGTTGTGGTTACCTTATCTTAAACAATAACGGGGAACCCTCCTAGTGCAAGGCCTTATGGGGAGCTCTCAATGTTTGCAAGTACAACTATCCGTACTGCATTGTTGTATGCAATAAGCTTCCCACCATTACAAATTAAAAAGTTGGAGCATCAAGAAGATCTTCAAGAACCAACAACTTGATGATGGGTTTTGCAAGTCCGAAATCACCCATTTCATCAAGCAACAAGCTTTTGCGAATTCTTGAATGTATGCCCATGAGCGCATTTCTTAGTGCTTTACCCTGGGCAGATCTAGGTGGGGGTTGACGGGGGTTGTTGCCCCCACATCTATCCAGAGGAGCGAGAGTTTACTTGGGGAGACCCGAGAGTGAAGAAATTTTTTGGAATTTCGCCCCCACAAGGTGGCCTAGGGCAGGGCGAGTGGCGGAACAATTTAAAACAAAATAAAATCTAACTCTTAACCCAAATTTTAGGGTTTTTTAATCCTAGTTTCTTGAATTGGCTGGTAAAAGCGCACAAATTAGATAAATCAGTTTGCGCCCACCGGATCAACACGATGGAAGAAAGTTGGGTGAGACTTTGATATTTTTTATGTCAGACTTTGATATCAAAGTCTGCCCCTACTATTAAACGGTACTATTATCCGTCCCTGATTTTAACATGTTCTCTCATGAAAATTGAACCTAGTGGTGTGTTCGGTTCCCCGGAACCGGGGAACCGAACCGGAACCGAATCGGTTCAAAATCAGCGGTTCCGGTTCCGGAACCGAAATCGGAACCGAACTGGAGGAACCGAAAGTGTACCGGTCCCGGTTCCTCCTTTAGAAGAACCGGAGAACCGGCGGTTCCTCCGGTTCCGAACTGGAGGAACCGCCGGTTCTCCGTAAGAGTTTATGTGCGACCGCGATCGCGGGAAAGAAACCGCGATCGCGGTTCCCATAGCCGCGACTGTGGCTCCGTTTCCTCGATCGCGGTGTGGTCCAACAGAATGTATACACATTCTGTTGGACCATACCGCGATCACGGCTCCAAAACTGCGATCGCGGTTCCCAAAGCCGCGGTCGCGGCTTATAGAAACCGCGGTCGCGGCTATGGGAACCGCGATCACGACCACTGTTCCAACGACTATTTTTTTCCCCAACGGCTATATTCCAACGGCTATATTCCAACGTTCACATGAATTCCAACGACTATTTTCTTTCCATTTACCCATATAAATACCATACTTCACCTTCAATTTGATTCATACCAATCTCATACTCTCTTATCTCTCTCTACTATTACTACTCTCATAATTCTACAAGCTTTCAACTTGCAAATCCTTTCTTACTACTTCCAAGTCTCTTATCTCCTTCCTAATCTTTTGAAACATGGAAAACCAAGGTCAATGCTTTATTGATTTGTTGGCTGAGCAATTCTATGGTGGTGTGTGGTACACAAGAAAGTCAAGTGGATCCTAATGCTTATCAACCACAACCACTTTATCCTCATATGTCTATGCCTATGCCCATTCCTCCACAAGTTCCTCATTCCGCTCCTATTCATAACCAAGGTCCACAAGGCAATGAGGAGGTCCATGAGCAACACACCGACGAGGATGAGCAACACACCGAAGAGGAGGAGGGGGCATCTACGGCCAACCAAACCGCAAAAGTGTTGAAATCCGACATTTTCACAAAGCACTTCACCAAGGGCAATGAATTGGATGCACTAGACCGATATGTTGTCAAGTGCAACTATTGTCCCTCGAAGTACAAATGGAAGCGCAATGGAGGCTATGATGCCTTGAACAAGCATTTGAAGGCAAAACACTTGGACAAGTTGGGCATGATGCGAGGTCAAACACAAATTTTGACTTCGGGGTTAGCAAGTTCTTCCTCTCAATCTCCCTTATTTACTTATAATCATGAGCGTAGTGTTTATGCTTTGTCCGAAGCTATTTGTGTTGATCATTTGCCATTTCAATTTGCGGAAAGTGTGGGTATAAATGATTGGGTTTCCAACCATTTGTAACCCGCTTATAAACGAACAACAAGACAAACAATTAGGAAAAATGTGTTTAAAGCATATGCGAATCATAAAAAAGAGTTGTCTCGGTTTTTTGCTCAAAATGATATTCGTGTTTCTATTTGTAGTGACATTTGGAGTGATAACTATCAATCTCATTCATACATGGGTATTACATGTCATTATATTGATGATCATTTTCACATGCAAAAACGAGTTTTTGCTTTTCGAGTATTTGATGGGGCACATACCGCTTCAAATATTTGTAATATTATACGAACTATTTTAGATGAGTATAGACTACTTCATCGAGTTTTCACTATTTCATTTGATAATGCATCTAACAACACCGCTTCTATTAGTGAATTGATTCAAGTTTGTCAACCGGTTTTTGGAAACAAATACTTTCATGTAAGATGTTCTTGTCATATTTTAAACTTATGTGTTCAAGATGGTTTGGCACTTTTAGGGCCATATCTTGAACCTATTAAGCATGTTGTTAGCTTTATTTGGTTAAAAAAGAAGGCCAAAAGTGATTGGGGGAGGTTTTGTAAATCGAATGGTGTAACACCCATACTTTTTTCAAAATATGTCGGTCATCGTTGGAATTCAACTTATAAATTACTTCATCAATGTTTACGTTATAAAGAACTTTTAGCTTCCTTTGCCGCTCAACATATCCCGGGTTCACAAGCAATTGAAGCTTGTTGGGATATTTGCTATGATATTGTGGAGATTTTACAAGTTTTTAATGATGCAACTTATACATTTAGTCAAACATATACACCAAGTGCTCATTTGTTTGTTGTTGAAGGTTTGAATGTTGCGGGTGCCTTTAAGGAAGGGCTTTCACAACCCGACCGACCCGACATTGTTCAAGGTATTTTACTTATGAAGAGAAAGTGGTTGAACTATTATAAATATATTCCCGATATTTATCTTGTTGCTTGTGTTTTTGATCAAAGATTTAAGATCCAAGGTTTGCAAGATACTTTGTATCAATACTATGAGTTGTTAAATTTAGAAGAAGAACATTATGATAGAAATTGCAATGTTGATGTCATTATAGAACGTGTTAAATCTCTTATCTATGATTTGTACAAAACTTATAGCACGGGTGGTGAGGTTCCTTCTACGCCTCAATTACCCCCATCGTCCTCCTCATCTCGTCGTTCTTTTCTATCCGCCGGGTCTCGTATGTTGCAAAATCTTACAAAAAAACCGAGATTCACGAGCTCACATACGGAGCTCGATACTTATCTAATCACTACCTTTGAGTTTGTAGATGATTTTGACATTTTAGATTGGTGGAAGCAACACAAGAACACATATCCAACACTAGCAAGGTTTGCCGCTCAAGTACTTGCCGTTCCCGCTTCAACGGTAGCGGTGGAGCAAAAGTTTAGCCAAGGCGGCCACATCTTAGACGATAGAAGATCAAGATTGGCACCCGAAGCATTGGAAGCCCAAGTTTGTGTGGACGATTGGAAGAGGGCGGAAATTAGATCACAATCAATGAACTATACGGAGTCATCCGATGATGTAATAGAGGACGACGCAAGCCAAGCTTCTTCCGCCGGTTCCGCCGGGTCGTCTTAGGTAAGTTGCCAAACGGGGTTTCATATCGAAGGTAATATGAACTACGTGGGCTTTGATTCCTCTATGACCCCGAGAGGATACTTAGGCAACTTAATATCAAGTTCAAACCCTTCTTCTCCCATCCCCTTCTCTTCCCAAAGTCCCAAACCGGTCGGAATAGGCTAAAATAGCCTAAAATAGCCATTATAACCACAATCCGCGATCGCTGTGCGATCGCGGAAGACGGGCCGCGACCGCGGTGCTCTATCACCGCGATCGCGGCTCACATTCCGCGACCGCGGTTTGAGAACCGCGGTCGCGGATCCATTCCAACGGCTATATTTTTCAAATTCAACGGCTATTTCTAATCCATTTATGCATATAAATATGATATCTCTCCTTCAATTTAATTTACACCAATCTCATTGACTCATATTCTTTTATTTCTTTTTAATACTTCATTTCATATTCATTTTCAAGTATGGAAAATCAAGGCCGAGGGTTGAAATTCGAAATTTTCACAAATCACTTCACCAAAGACAACGTATTGGATGAACGAGGCCGATGTGAGGTTAAATGCAACTATTGTTCCAAGAGGTACAAATGGTTGCCGGGTGGAGGTTATGGAACCATCACTCATCATTTAAAGACCAAACACGACATCCACCTTAACCGTAGGTAAGTCGCCAAGCGGGGTTGCATATCGAAGGTAAGAGAACTACGTGGGCTTTGATTCCTCTGTGATCCCGAGAGGATACGTAGGCAACTTTATATCAAGTTCAAGCCCTTCTTCTCCCACCCCCCTTCTCTTCCCAAAGTCCCAAACCGGTCGAAATTTTTAGCCTAAAATAGCCATTATAACCACAATCCGCGATCGCTATGCGATCGTGGAGGACGGGCTGCGACCGTGGTGCTCTATCACCGCGATCGCGGCCCACATTCCGCGACCGCGGTTCTCAAACCGCGATCACGATTTGAGCAGAAAATTCAATTTAAAAAAAAAATTAAATGGAACCGAACCGAACCGGAACCGGTACAAGAACCGGCTCCGGAACCGGAAAAAACCGGAACCGGAACCGTCGGACACACCACTAATTGAACCCATCATTTTGTGGGATGGCTACTTGTAAATTCCTAGCCTTTCTCGAGCTAAATACATCTTAACGCCCGTTCACCGGCGGCATCATTATCGAACTAGTTACCCAATCTATCTATATATACTATAAAATAGAAAAAATTTGGGCAATTAATGCCTCATTCAATTGCCTAAATATTAATACTAATTCTATTATTATAAACCTATAAATTAAATATATGTCTATAAACTACAAGACTAAAATCCTCTTCACAATTAATGCACATAAATTTAATATCATTTTATATAAATTATATAATTAAATTCCAAAATATTTCATTTATATATCTATATCTATATCACTATCTCTATAAACATATAAAGTATAAACAAATGGCAATCAATGCTTATATATTTTATACAAACTATATTATTTTCTTTAGAAAAAAGGAAAAAAATGTTATATATACTCTTTACTAGAGTTGTCAAAAGTTGACCAGAACAGAAAAACCGACCCGAACCGCCCGAAAATTTTAGGGTCAAGACCCGAAAATTTGAACCCGAAACCCAATATAAATCAAACCCGATAGACCCGAAATCCGTTGGGTTCAAACCCGAAACCCGTTGGGTTGACCCGATTTGTTATATTTTTTTAATATATATAATATATTTTGAAAATTATAATATATTTTATTATTAAAATATATAAAAATAATAAATTATTATTAAATATCACTTTTTAAATAAAATAATATTTCGATAATTGTAAAAAAAATCGATTTTCTTAACCTATTGGACCGACCCGAACCGCCCGAAAATTTTAGGGTGAAGACCCGAAAATTTGAACCCGAAACCCAATATAAATCGAACCCGATAGACCCGAAACCTGTTGGGTTCAAACCCGAAACCCGTTGGGTTGACCCGATTTGTTATATTTTTTGAATATATAACATATTTTGAAATTTATAATATATTTTATTATTAAAATATATAAAAATAATAGATTATTATTATATATTATTTTTTAAATAAAATAATATTTCGATAATTGAAAAAAAAAATTCGATTTTCTTAACCTGTTGGACCGACCCGACCCGCCCGAAAACCCGAATGACCCGACCCGATTTGACCGGTGACCCGTTATGACCCGAACCCGACACAACCCGAACCCGAAATAACCGGACCCGAACCTGACCTGACCGACCCGTTTGACAGCTCTACTCTTTACCCTTATATTGTATGTATAGGGTGATGACTTTTGATTTTCCATTTACTCATTAATTTTACAATTGATATGCTCTTTACTCTTATTATATGTATTGAGTGATGACTTTTGATTTTCCATTGAATTAAAATGTTGGTGAAATTGGGGTATTAATAAGGGTTTTAATTCAAGAAGTATTATGTATTGGGTGATGACTTTTGGTTTTCCATTGAATTAGAAGGTTAGTAAAATTGGGAACATTAATATGTATTTTAATTCACCAAGCATTATATTAACGAATGTCTTTTCAAATTCCTAATCCTCTTTACAATTTCTTAAGCCTCTTATTCTATTATAAATACCAACTAGGAGTCATAGAGTGCTTCTATTTTTGTGGGTTTGCATACATACGAGATCCATTCTAATTTCTTCATTATTAGTTCTCAATTGAAGAGTAGCATGGTAAGTATGCTCTTTTGATCAAATTATTTAAATTCTCTTATATTCTTGCAAATTTGTATTTTTTATTTATTAAAATAGGTCAAGTTAATCTATATATAGTAGCGCGTCTTGAAACCATTAGTATAATCTTTTGATCAAATTATCAAATTCATATTTTTTTTATTTGTTTGTTAATAGTTATTGCGTGATTTTAAAGATAATATTCACTTTTAAGCAAATCAAAAGTACATACAAATATTTCAAAATGAAAATATGAAACTCATTTGACTTTTTTTTTTTTATCTTGGAGAGAACTAGATTTATATGTATCATTTTTATAAGTTCAAATTATACTTTATTTAGTTACTAAATGATATTAATTTATTTGATTATGATGTACAATACGACTTTTTAGTTATATATAAGTATAGATAAATTGTTAAATCTATAGAAAAAAGTAGAGAGCATATTCAAATTTTGTTTTGTTATCATTTTTATATGTGGAGAAACAAAGACAATGGCCTCATATCATATTTAATTTGGTAAACTTAGCTTCCTACTAATTTACATTGCAAGCAAATGTCATCTCCATTCTTCAATATATCATCACAAAAGAACTTTTTAATATGTCTATAATTGATTTATTTACATATAGATTAAATGCTCAAATGTTCGTCTAAGTTTAGGTGGATTACTTCCCATCATCATCATTACATCATGTTTTACAAGATCGAAATTGGGATAAATGATATTTTTTTATCCAAAAGAGTGATTATATATTGATCTTTACTAAACCAACACTCATGTACTTACATTCCAATTATATATAATGACATTTTGGTTCTTACATTCCAATTTGATCTTTACTAGCCATCTCTTAACACTCATGTACGTAGTGTATAAATCAAAGTTATATATAAATAGTGTTGGTTTGGTATTATTTAAAAGATTAAAAATACAAAAATTTAAATAAATGTCAAAACAATGAAGATGAAGAGACTAATATAAAAAAGATAAAACAAATTGTACTTTTTTGCATAACGAATGACAAAAAAAATATAAATAAGGAGAAACTAATTTACACATGTCTATATATTAAATATTAAACTTACATGTAAAGTTGTTGTTTTTTTCTAATAAATGTCACAAGAATGAAGATGAAGAGCCTAATATAAGAAGATCAAAATGTTTACTTTTTTACATATACAAAAAATGAAAAAAAAATATAATGGAGAAACTAATCTAATGAAACCACAAGAATAATTAATGATTTGTCACATGTAATTATGAATTTCTTATATACTATGAATTTTTAATATATATTTAAGATTTTTTAATTGTAAAATGCTTTTATAACATGTTTATATAAATATATAAGTAACTAAAAAATAATTAATTATATTAAAGTTGTTCATTCATTAAACTACTCAACATTTCTAAATAAATAACTATTCATATTCCAAAATTTTGAACAATTAAAATTAATAGATCAAAATCTTATTAATAATTCAATTTATTGGCATTTAATTGGTATTATGTAGATTTTTAACGTAAAATTATTATAAATATTAATATAATTAACTTAGAATTTTTTTAAAAATAACAAAATTTTGACCCGTGTGTGAATAGAGACATGAACTAACAATACTCATAAATTTATTATTAATTCATTCATATTACAATAAGTTTAACAATCAATTAATAGATTAAATTACTATTAACAAAATTCAAATTCTAATTACGTCCAATTTCTATATCATAAAAGTTATTTTCAAATTTATACAAATAATATTGTCTTTAAATATTTATTCATAAACTTCTTCGACTATATAGTTAAATTTAAAGCAATAAAAAAATCAAGTTATAATTAAATACTATAAATAAGTTATAAAAGTTTAAAAAACCTAACTCCCTAGTTTGAAAGAAAATAGTAAAGATTATACGGAGTAATTTATAACACCGGCTCGTGTCTAGCCTTAAATTATTTTAATTGTTCCAAGATTTGCATTCTTCTATCCCACGATTCGTACGCCAATCTAATTGTATTTAATTACGCTTACTGGTCTTTTCTGCCCCCAAAAACCTTCTCTTCTTCTTCCATTCTCAGGGAAGAGAAGAACGAGGAACAAACTAAATAAACCCATCTCCAACTTAATCCACATTTTGTCATTTTCAAAATGGGATGTCAATATTGGCGGCCAAATGGCGTCGTCTTCCTCATTTTCAGCCTAATGATCTTCCACTCGCCGGCTCTCTGCTCCGGGATCCGATCCCTCTCGAGATCCGACCTCCGCCGCCTCCGATTCTCGGAGGCCCCCGACTACCGCAACGGCGCCGCCTGCCTGCCGCCGTCGCCGTCCGCCACCGTCTGCGACCCATCATTGATCCACATCGCCATGACGCTGGACTCCGAGTACCTGCGTGGCTCGATCGCCGCCGTCCACTCCGTCCTGAAGCACGCCTCGTGCCCGGAGAACGTATTCTTCCACTTGGTCGCCGCCGAGTTCGACTCGGTCACCCCGCGCCTGCTGAGCCGGCTCGTCAGGTCCACGTTCCCTTCGCTCGGCTTCAAGGTCTACATCTTCCGAGAAGACGCGGTCATCAACCTCATCTCGTCGTCGATCCGGTCGGCGCTCGAGAACCCGCTCAACTACGCCCGGAGCTACCTCGGCGACATCCTCGACCCCTGCGTCGGCCGGGTCATCTACCTCGACTCCGACCTCGTCCTCGTCGACGACGTCCACAAGCTCTGGACCACCCGCCTGGGCCCGAACCGGGTCATCGGGGCCCCGGAATACTGCCACGCCAACTTCACGCGCTACTTCACGGGATCGTTCTGGTCCGACCCGGAGTTGACTGGGCGGGCGTTCTCGGGGCGGGCCTGCTACTTCAACACGGGGGTGATGGTGATGGATTTGGGGGGATGGAGGGAAGGGGATTTCCGGCGGAAGATCGAGGGGTGGATGGAGGTCCAGAAGAAGAAGAGGATCTACCAGCTCGGCTCCTTGCCGCCATTTCTCCTGGTTTTTGGCGGGAACGTGGAGCCGATTGACCACCGGTGGAACCAGCACGGCCTCGGAGGGGATAATCTGAAGGGGAGTTGCCGGCCGTTGCATCCGGGGCCGGTGAGCTTGCTCCACTGGTCGGGGAAGGGGAAGCCCTGGGTCAGATTGGACGCCAGGAATCCGTGTCCGTTGGATCAGCTCTGGAAGCCGTACGATCTGTATAGGAAAGGGAAGAAGCACAATCGGTTTTTCTAGGTGCGGCGCAGGGGATCGGATTATTGCTCCGATTCGTTATTAATTTACTGAAGTAGCGTAGGGATTGACATTAAATTGATTGCTAGTAGTTAATATGTACAGATGATCTGTTCTCTGTTCAGAGGAGGTTGAATTGGGAAGGATGATCATTTGGATTGTTGTTGGCTTGTTGGGGAAGTTGAATTCGCCATTGATTCTTTCCTTTCTTTGTTTCTAAGTTAGTAGAGTAAATTTGTTTTTGTTTCTGCTTCATTATTCTTTGTACTTTGGCTTGTAATCATGTTATCAGGGGTCCATTTTTGGGAACCGATTTTGATAATTTTTTTTAAAGTATTCAATTTTGAATTTCTTTGTGTATGCTACCTTAGGCACCAATCTTCCTCCTCTATAAGCAACAACAAATAGCGAATAAATCATTGTGTGGTGCACTATAAATCAAATACGGAGTACTTAATTTCTTGTCTAAGTGGAAAAAAACTTGCTTGAGAGTAATACTCCGTGTTTAATATTAGTGTTCTTCTTTTTATGATTACAATATGGAATTCCGACAGTCCGACCTCCACATGTGTAAACATTAAGAGAGTTAAGACGATTCTCTAAAATTTCATTGCAATTTTTATACAATATTGTTACAAGTTGCCGCTCATTTTTATAATTTTTAATAAAAATAAAATATAGAAGACGATCAACATGAAACAGAGTGCCTAACACGGTAGTTTAGCATTACGTTGTTAGAAGAATCTCAATCTATTATGATATTGGTGTCAACTGCTTCTTGGGCCCCTTTACAAGTGAAGTAGTTTTTCGGTTAGCCCATAAAGCCCAATCACGGTATTGAGCTGTCAGCAACTCTTCTTGTACACAACATTGACAATGAAGGTGATAAAAGTTATGGGGCAAATACTATTTAAACAGAGACAAGGAAGGTTGGGTTTGACAGGGAAATAATATGGGACAAGCCACATGAGATTAATACCCATGTGCCCTCTAACAAAGGGCGTTGTTTTATTTCTATAAGCAGCCCCATTTGTGGCACGTTCAAACGAGGCCTTTTTGTATGCATTATTATTGTATCAACAATAACTATATATAATAATGATAAGGTGTGGGGATGGACATGCATTGGCCATGGCCCATGGATCATGGGTGGGTTCGGGTGGTCCAGCCTTCAAGTGTGTGCTTCATAACAGGTTTGCATTCCTATCCTTCAAAATGCACACCACCTAAAACCTCAACTACTTGTTATGTATATTACCTTCTTGGCTTCTTTCATTTCATCTGACGACTAGACATGGGCAAAAGTGAACTCAGGCGAGGCTCAAAACGGTGAAATGTGTGGAGCTTTTGTATATTTGAAATTTTTCGTTCTTCATACCCACCCATATTTGTGAGCGGACAGTCGGGTTGCTAGGGTTTGAGAGAAGAGAAGAAGAGAAGGAAATTATGTTTTGTGTTCATTGAATTGAAAAACTGATTTAACAGAACAAATTTATACGAGGAGACTACCTAGCTAGTCTGGAGTCTCTTTTTTTTTTGGTCGAAAGCTAGTCTGGAGTCTTGATCCTCTGTATGCGCACGTAGCTTGTACGGTGATATTAATTCCAACACGGGCCGGGGGTTCGGCCAAAAGTCATTACGGGTTCATATGAGATTGTGTTGTGTTTTGCTCAAGACGTGCTGATTCGGCCTGATGAATGATGATCACATTTTGTGGTTTTAGGCCGGATCCAGCTACTGCAAATTAAATTCGCAGAGAATCCGGGCCAGCATTTGCAAGGCCTATTTAGAAAACTAGGCCCATTTAGCCAAGAGAATTTGTCAATCGGTTGAACTTGAAAAAAAGGTAGATAGATCACGGTTCCATTTATTTAGTTTCTCAACAAGATCTGAATTGAGAATTCTAAATGAAAGAAGTTTATCAACAGCATCCAATTAATCAAGCACAGGTGAGTGTTGTGATCTTCTTTGCTCCTACTTCTTCCCCAACGTAGGAAAGAAGTTAGAAAGAGAGATTAAAAGCTAAGAAACAACAAATCAACAAGAAGGAAACAACTTTAAAACATACACTTGGTGCTCTATATACACTGATCCTGCCACACTTATTGTTCTCAACCTCAAGTATCATCCTCCGAATCACTAGTACTACACTTGTCCGACAAGAAATGCTCCGGTAGCTTCGGAAACGTCACTCGGGTCCTGAGCACATCCGGACCCGAACCCGAGCCGCTACCACCCGCTTTAGCTGTTGCAACAGAAGCCTTCTTCTTCTGTTGCAAGCTCCTGGCAATCTCAACGCACGCCAAATCAACCATCCCCAAAAACCCCTTCACTATCACAAACAACTGAAGTGGATTGCTCTCATTCGAAACTCCCGCCTGATAATACTGCGTCGTTTTCTTCACGAGGCTCATCACTCTAGTGTACCCTTCTTGTATAATCTTCATCTCCGCTTCAGAGGACTCCAGAAAATCCTTCATCTCCCGGAGAAATCCGCCGCCGGAGGACTTGCATTTCGCCACCAATCCCCGAGTCTCGTCGACCCGGGACCCGAGGCAGGCGAGGGTTGATTTCAGAGAGTCGTAGTCGATGAACGCGGCTTTCTTGACACTGGAGAAATCAGAGCTAAGTCCGCCCACAATCGGAAGCCCCATTTTCAAGAACTCCTCCTCTTTCTCTTCTCTGACTCCTGAATCGTCCGATTGCGGGATCTGGCCGGCAGATCGCGCCACGACGCATCTCCGCCCTTCGTTCCTAACAACCTCGTGGACCACAAAATGCAACAGAGTCGTCTTCCCGTCGCTGCTTTTGTAATCAGACAGTTTCAAAAGCGTGTTGAGGTTAAACGCCTTGGCGTCCCCGCGCGCCGTCCCGGCGTTGAGCCGATTTCCGGCCTTCAAGATGGCTTCGAGAAGCTTCAAGAAGACGCCGCGGCTTCTCAGCTCGTTACAGGCGAGCTCCAGAGTCTGGAGCGACTCCTTGACGGAGAGGATCTCGTGGTCGTAGTTGAGGCGGAAGAGCATCGCGTTGGCGCGCGTGAAAGCGGAGGGGACGGCGGTGAGGAGCGCATGGAGGAAGAAGTCGGCGTCGGCGAGGGTTGAGGGGTCGCCGGAGAAGGCGAGGAGCTGGGATTCCTCTTCTGGAGTCGGGGATGTACGCGAGAGCTTCTCTAGGGTTTCGAGGGCGAGGCCTTTGCCTTGGAGGAGGGAGTCGATGAGCTCGGCGCGTGGGATGCCCAGGGATTTGAGAACGATGGCGGTGTTGTGGGATTTGCGCGGGTCCAGGAGGAATATTTTTGACGAGTCTGAACCGGGTTTGGGGGCCGGGCTTTCTTCCTTTGGGGACTTCCGGTTCGTTGCTAGAACTCCGAACAGAGCTTCCATCATGTCCCCGTTGTACCTGAAAATTTTATCCATATACAATCAGTACGTTTTACATGTATTTTTAACTTTTAAGAGGAAATGTGATAGCATTGTACTTTCCTTAGGAGTTATGAACTGAAACGTGAAGAGGAAATGTGAGAATGTAGGTAAAAATGTGAAACTTAACTGGAAAGAGCCTTTTTGGATATTATCCCAAACCATGGAGTGATCAGTGTCAACATTAAGCTTCTCCCAATGCAACGGCTTCAACGTCACCTGATCTTTTTCTTCTTTGTCATCACCGTCATCCGCCGGGGACGGTGGCTTTGGTGCTGCCGGCGGCTTTGAAGATGAGGCCTCACCACTCCCCGGCTTACGTGGCGGCGGCGGCGGCGGCGTCGGAGTCTTCTTCTTTGGAACCGGCGGAGGCGGGGGTATTGCCGGAATCTTCTTCTCCGGCGGAGGCGGCGGTGCCGGGGGTGGGACTGGTGGTCGACCATTTCTGCTATTGGAGTCGGCGACCGCCTGAAGTGCTATACCGTTGCTCCGATCATCGGACCGTTGACCGGGATGGATTTGGCCGTGAGAAGACGACGATCTACCTCGCGTAACGGTTTCCGCCCTGCCGTTACTATTAACTCCGTTAAACGGCTCCTTACGGAAACCGCCGCTACTATCCTTGAGCTTCCGCCAGTAAAGAACGTCGAGCCCGTCCTCGTCGACGATCACCCCCTTCACGTTCCGGCCGAACCTCGCGAACTCCGATCGGCTGCCGGCGGGCATCGCGGCCGGCGGAAAGGGGTGGGTCTGGTCCGCGCCGCTCTCCTTCCGGCGTCCGAAGCAGGTGGAGCATAGGAGGAAGAACACGCCGGCCACCACCAATGTGCTCGCCGCCGTTGCTCCCACGGCCGCGATTATCTTACGTCTCGACGTCTTCGCGGGCGCCAGCGCCGGAGAATTCGATGGAGGAGGCGGCGGCGGCGGCGGCGGCGGTGGATGCGTGTACGGGTAGTAGCTCTGGAGATTTAAGGGGGAACTCGATCGAGAAGACGAGAGAACTGAAACGGAATTGAGGAGAACGAAGAAGAGGAGAATTGGAAACCATGGTGGTGTAAAACTGATCGTCATCATCTCCAATGATTTAATTATCATCTAAATCTTAATTCATGGCAACAAATTCAATTGCTTTCCGTGAATTGTTGAAGAAAAGGATCTTAATTGGACCTCAAGAAAACCCAAATTGGATCAATTTTCTGGGTTAGTTGATAAAAATGGTGGTGGTAGAGTTTTGTGGATTTTGCAATCTTGTATGTTTGTTGGTAGGATTAGACGTGGATACATTTCCATAGATGGGAAAACATTGCAAACCAAATTAAGCCAAGCAGAGCTGACTTTCTTAAGCTTGGAATTTCTGTGTGTTTTCATACTGATGCTCTAATTACATTTTTGCCCTTGTGTAACCAAATCTATGTTGATTTTTATATGGACAGTTTGGTAAATGTAGGATACTGTGTACGTGTACGTGTAAGGTGATGTGCCTGCATGTTTGTGTTGAGGTCGGTCCGGGCTCTTTCACAAGTTAACATCAAATGCAATTACATGCTTGCACTCTAATTGTTATTTTGCTTCTAAGATCAACTCTCGTTTGACTTTCCCTTTTAATTGTTTTGCAAGGGTTAAAAACACATATTAATTGATTATCGATTAGTAAAGGTGATCGAGTTGATGTTATAGTAAAGGTTAATTACTAAGGAAGATGTCTTACAACTTTTTTTTTTTTTAATGATCACCGTCCAATCGCTAGTTTTTTCATGTGCGATATATAGTGAGGAATAAGAATAGCTTCAACCAAACTTCTTTGGGTCCAAAGAAGTTTGGTTGATTCTTAAGACACGCTTAAGTTTGCATATTATTCAAAGTCGCTATTTTTCCAAGTGTTGCATATATTAATTAATGAAGTAGTTGGAACTTTAAAATGAACAGTGATGTTTCCCTCATACAAAAGTCAAGATTTGTTAAATCTCTTCATACCATTTTTCTTAATTTTAATGTTTCTTTCTGCTCATTTTTAGAGGGAACCTGTATTGTCGAGAGTCGATTTTATAACTAACATAAAACTTTGCTTTTAATACTTTGAAGTTATTGTTTGAAAGCTGACCAAATAAAAGTCAAGTACTGTTGAAAATGATGTAGCTCTATGGGCTATGAAAGTGGACAAAACTTACAACGACTATTAACTTCATCGATCATATGATTGAGTTGACAAATTTACGGTACAAAATAATTAAGCTAATGTGTTAGAAATAGTATTAGCAAGTTGAGAATAATAACCTATTTCACATCTTAAATTCAAAGAAATCAAGCCTATTATATATACTAGGACTTAATATCATTTCAAAACCGAATCTAACCCATCAAAATCGAACCGAATCGAAAATCAAAATTTGGTTTCTTTTGAATTGAAAACCGAACCGAAAAAGTCGGTTTAGTTCGGTTTAAGTTTAGGTTTTAATCGGTATGGTTCGACACAAAACCGAACCAACCGAAATTATTTCAAATTTTGTAAGAAGCCATAAAACGATCAAATCGATTATGTACAAGTATGCAGATAGCTAGACACTTGAATTTATTGTAAGACTTTGAAAAAAAAAGAGGAGCAATTTCAAAGTATTTACAGCAAGTCTGTCTTAGTGACTTACGCTCAACACATTAGCAAGTGCAAATTCAAAATAGCAGTTTCAGCAAATTCTGGGTCGGCACTTCAGCCAACTTCAACAACCAACAACTCAGCGACAACAACACGCCAACACAACAATCAGCTTCACTGTTGGCCAACCAACAACTCAGCAACATCAACCAGGCCTTCAATTTATACATAAGAAAGAGATCAACAAGACAACAACAACTCAGCAATTTGCCGAAAACTGAAGCAAAAAGGCTGAAACTAAAGGGCGACACCGCCGGGGCGAAGAGAAGCCATCTAGAAAACCACAAAGGCGTTTAAATCCACCTATGATGGATGTGGTGAAGAAAGAAGTCTTGAAACTCTTGCAAGCATGTATGATTTTTCATATCTCTGACAGCAAATGGGTTAGCCCCACACAGGTTGTACCAAAGAAAGGGGGAATTACAGTGGTGGAGAATAATGTGTGATGATTGGTCTAAACCCTTTGAAATAATGTGTGATGCTAGTGATTATGCGGTAGGGGCTGTGCTAGGCCAAAAGGAAGCCAAAGCTTCTCATGTGATTCAATATGCATCAATGAACTACAGAAAAGGAGATGCTTGTAGTGGTATTTGCACTTGAGAAGTTCAGACCTTACCTCCTTGGAACAAAGGTCATCATTTATACTGATCATGCTGCACTGAGATACCTACTGACAAAGAAAGAAGCAAAGCCAAGATTGATTCGGTGGGTCCTATTGCTCAGTGAATTTGATATTGAGATCAAGGACAAGAAGGGTGCTGAAAACCTGGTGGCTGATCATCTCAGCAAAGTTGTTCAAGAAGAGAGCACCCCTCAAAAACAGATTCAAGCAAGCTTTCCGGATGAGTCCTTGTTCAAGATGAGCACCATAGAGCCATGGTATGCAGACTTGGTGAACTTCCTCAGCACAGGTGAATTCCCTCAACCTTTCAACAAAGCTCAGAGGGATAGACTACGCAGTACATCTAGATTTTTTGTCTGGGATGACCCATATCTTTGGAAGCACTGCTCTGACCAGGTAATCCGCCGTTTTATTCCAAAAAATGAGGTAAATTCTCTCCTTACACTTTGTCATTCTCGAGCATGTGGGGGACATTTTGGGGTTCAAAGAACTGCTAGGAAGGTACTTGATGCAGGATTTTGGTGGCCTACCATCTTTAAAGATGCACACAACTACTGTAAATCCTGTGACAGGTGCCAAAGAGTTGGAAATATGTCCAATAGGGATGAAATGCCCCAAACTAACTTAATTTTTTGTGAAATATTTGATGTTTGGGGTATTGATTTTATGGGACCTTTTCCAAATTCTAGTGGGAATATTTATATTTTGCTTGCGGTGGACTACGTTTCCAAATGGGTAGAAGCGAAAGACACCATGACTGATGATTCCAGAGTTGTTGCAGATTTCTTGAAGTCTCATATTTTCAACAGGTTTGGAATCCCCAAGGCCCTTATAAGTGATAGGGGAACTCACTTTTGTAATAGGACAATCACTGTCCTGTTAAAGAAGTATCATGTCAACCAAATAGTCTCTACTACCTATCATCCTCAAACAAATGGCCGAGCTGAAGTATCAAACAGGGAGATTAAATCCAACTTGGAGAAGACGGTGTCCCCTAGCAGAAAAGATTAGAGCCAGAGGCTTGATGATGCATTATGGGCCTACATGACAGCTTACAAAACACTATTGGTATCTCACCTTTTAGGTTGGTTTTTGGTAAGGCATGTCACCTCCCAGTTGAGTTGGAACACAAAGCCCATTGGGCTATCAAGAAGTGCAATTTACAACTTGAAGAAGCTGGGGATCTTAGAAAGCTCCAATTACAGGAGTTGGAGGAGGCTAGGATTGAAGCTTATGATAATGCTATTCACTACAAAGAGCGGACTAAGGCTTGGCATGACAAAAATATATTGAGGAAGGACTTCAAAGCTGGTGGCAATGTCCTTCTATTTCAGTCCCGCCTTAGACTCTTTCCATGCAAGCTATGATCCCATTGGGCAGGGCCTTATGTGATTGCTTAAGTCTTTCCCCATGGTGCAATTGAGCTCTATGATTCCAAAACTCATGCTTTATTCAAAGTGAATGGTCAAAGAGTGAAGAAGTATCATGAGGGATTTACCAAGGACACAATTGAGGAAGCTGTTCTAACAAGGCCCGACGCTAAGAACTGATGAATTGGCATTACGTCGAGCCACGACGTTAAATAAGGTGTTTGTCGGGAGGCAACCCGGCCTAGGTACTTTCTTGTTTTTCTTATATTCTAGTTTAGTTGTTTTTGTTTTGTTTTTCCCTTTTGTTTTTGGGTGAACTAACATGCAGGGTAATGAAAAGGATGCCACAGAAAAGGTGGTGACCGCCAGCTGGGTAGCGGCGCCCGCCATTAATTAATCCAAAAAGTAGCTTGGCTACGAAGTGGTAAACGGCGACCGCCGCCTCCCAGCGGCGACCGCCGCCCCTACCGTACGGTAAACCCTTATCTCTTAAAAAAAAAGAAAAAAAAACAAGTGTGTTGAGAAGTTGAAAATAGAAAGAGGGAGAGAGAGGCGAGTCATAAAAATTGGAGGGTTTGAGAAAAAAGAGAGCTTTTGCAAAGAAAAAATAGAGAGGTGAAGAGAGGAGTGCTTCTAAATATCAGATCTACTTTAGATCCGGACGGATTTGAGCCTGCCATTCTTGTTTTTGAGCTCACCGGTTGTTTCCCTACTCACCGCTCGCTCGCCACCGTCCAAAAGCGTCGATCGCCGCTTGCCTGCAGCGACCGCCGCTTGATGTTCTGGGTTTTTGACATAGCTTCAAAGCGGCGACCACCGTTTTCATAGCAGCGACCGCTGCCAAGAACAAGTTCATAGCGGTGACTGCCGCCTGCCCGCCGCCAAGAACTTCGAAGCCGCTGCCAGTTCCGCTTCTCGACGGTCTTATTTCCGGGTATTTCTGGACTTTTTTGCTTCTCTTTTTCGGTCCTTTGAGCATTCTAATTACCGAATATGAGTACTAGGATGCTACTAGATCCGCCCAATTTGAAATTTATGAGGGCCGAAAAATAAGGCCATTTTTAAAATGAAAGCTTTTTTGTTAAATTCAAAATAAATGAATCAAATTTATTATTTTGATTAATTTACCGCCGCGTCATATAAAATCATGGGTATTAGAATAAATGAAAACTTTCTCATCAACACTCTGAAAGGATCGACCTTCGAACATTGAAGGGGATATACTTCACCAATTAGGGTTGTTTCTTGGCTCTACAATATTTGCAGGGATTCTCTACCAAAAAGCAAAAGAATAAAAACAAACAATTCTTCCTCATCCTCTTGTACTCTCGCGTTCTATCAGACCTTGAAGCGAGATTTAAAAGCGTCGGTAAACACTCGTCATAAAATCGGTTGATCAAGTGGGAGGATAAGCTTCTGATTGAGGCAAATATAAATGGTCCTCATTTGAACCAATCAAACATTAAAAAAGAAAAAAATTGAGAAAAAAAAGTTATTATATAATCATACATAATTTTATAAAATAATTTTTTTAGTATTTGGTAAAGGAAAAAAAACGGAAGCAATTTTTATTGGTTTTTGGACCGATTCCGGTTTTTGGTTTTCTTTTTCAGAAGGCCCATATGGGAAGGCCCAAAATGAAACATAAACTCTACCAAAACCCTTGCTTGGGAAGGCAAAACCCTTGGCGTTGTTCAGTTGTTGGCGAAAGCGAAACAATCTTAGGCTATTTATTGTTGTCGAACGATGAAGATGACGGTGCTTCCTCGCTCGAGATATGGCGCTCTGCTCCGTGGATCATCAATGGCTCTTGCTCCTCGTCCTCACCCTAAGATTCCCTTGGGCCCTCGCCCTCTTCTACAACCAGTCCAAGTGATTCAAGCAACACCTCGCTTTTCTAGTGTAAGTCGCTCTCACAAATTTCCTCATTTCTCCCCATCTCCTTCGCTGCTGCCGGCGAGTGTAGTGTGCCTTGCCTAGGACGGGGATTCCCTCCCTTCCTCTGATGGGCCTAGTGTAGAACCCTTGGCTACGCTTGTTGAGGAGACAAAGGCAACAATTTTGGATATCCAAATTGATGTGTCCAGAACAAGAGATGAAACGATTAGGTTGAAAAATTGGCTGGATATAAAGGGTGAGGAGCTCAAGTCTAACTAGACATATGCACCATTGCGTTAGACGCCTACGACGCTGATGGTCATGTGTATTAAAGATCTGTCAAGGGCATGGTAGTAGCTCTAGGCTTTGTTATGGATTGTTTGAACGAGATGGATATGACTAAGTGCGACCATCCTGGGATATTATAGGCAGTGGCGGAGCTAGGATTATTTGAATGGGGGGTCGGACAATCAAATAAAGATAATATAAACACTAATTTCATTGGAGACATATGTGCTATTAACCGGAGGTTCTCCTCCAGAATGTGTGACTATTTATTTGCAAGCTTTTTTCAAACTTCTTAAATTCTTCTCGATATGGGTAAGTGTAAATTAATTAGTTAAACTAAGGCGCTACCCAAAATTTTGATAATAATAGGTTTTAAAAAACTACAAATTGAAACTTATAAAGAATAAATGAGAAGACAACCTATGGTAAAGCAATACATTCTTTTAATTAAAGATGACCTTTATAGTGTTGAAGAAAGAACCCCTGCCCCCTTTCCCTTTCTCCTGCCAATGAAAAAACCATGCCAAACCCTAAATCAAACTCGAAATTCCAGAACTTCTGCGCAATTTCTCCTTGTAATCTCGCTCTTAATCGTTAAAGGCAGCTCTCTTGCCCCTTTGTATGGGGCGATTCGAATTTTTTCAGTCCAAAAACCTAGAAAACATGAGAGTCGAACGAAACTCAAGAGGTGCTTCTCTGAACACAAGGAGTCGAGTAAGCTCAAATGGATTGATGGGCTCCCTAATTCGGCTAAGAAAAGGAGACAACACCAGCGGCGAGGGCTAATTCTTCGAGATCCTCGACCAATTTGGGGTCTAGGGTTCGTTCTTGTGTGGTACTCTTTGATTCAAAATTTGCGGGACAGGCTTGGAGCGGTTGAAGGGGGTAACCGAGAGAGGTTTCATCGGGCTGGATGCAGCGCGGAAGACTCTAAGGAGATGGGGAAACCGGATGAGGAAATGAAGAAAGACAAAAAATCTTTCAAAAAGGTACCTATTTCTGATCATGTATTCTTTACAGTTAATGAGGACATTGAATCCTCTCAATCTCAAAATGAACCCATATCCACCATGGTCCATGATGCCTTAAAGGGTGGTGAGGAAAACAAGCCTAAAGAGGCAGCACCTTCGGGTTTCTCTAAAGAAAACGATGAAATTGAATCCTCTCATTCCCAAAATGAACCAATACCCAACATGGTCCATGTGACCTTGAAGGGTGGTAAAGAAAGTAAGCCTATTGAGGCAAGGCATTCGGGCCATAAGAAAGAAACCTCTCTCGTTGGTATTTGGAGGAAATACTTAGACAAAGTGTGTTCTATTGATTATATGCAAAAGTTTTCTACAATATCCTATTTGTATACTTTTATGAGCAACTGTCCAAATTTTTATGAGGATTTCGGCATTAGAAAGCTAGACATAATCTATAGAACCAAACTTGATGAAGTTGTGGTTATTAATTATCTTAGACAGGTTGTTGAGGCAATAGAATATGATTCTTGCTATGAAGGGATCTTAGACTCTGAAAATGACAAGTTGTATGGGTTGTTGGCTTGGAAAAATGTTGAAATTAATTGGAAATGTATAACTTCAATTAGCAAAAATGTAGATAAGGTGTGGGCTGGGATCTCACAGCTCCAAAATACATGTAAGAATGTCTTGTCTAGCTGCTGGTTTTGGAAGAATTTGGATATGATAGAATGTATGGTTAATGGCAAGCATAATTTGAATAATGTCTGGATACAAAAGAGACGTGATGAAGCCGATGAAATTGCCATTAGTACTCTGATCCTTCTATTCTTAAGTACAATGAAAAAGGAATTAACTTCTAACTTTGTGACCTGTAGAATAGCTAACTGTCTAGTCTTACCGCAAGTGCTAAATTCTGATAGTAAGGAAAATTGCTTTAAATTAGCTATTGCTTTGAAACAACACTTGAATTACTATGTGCTTATATGGAATGCACATGAAACTTTTAAGGATGAAAACTGTTTTTTCATGAGCTTAATAGGGAATTCTCTGAGATTTATACTTGTTATCTGCATAGATATGGCATGGTATATCAGGAACATGAAAACAGAAGTAATGCAATAGGACTACGTATGTGACACTACTTGCCTATGGAACTGTTGTGATATGTAGTGTGTTGTGTGCTTAAGATGGATGACTCAGGTCTGGAAGGATAATAGAGATAGCTTTAATAAAAGGATTTTGTTAAATCAGAGTTTCACTCATGTTAGGAAGTCAAACAGTAATTGCTGGTGTGTCCTGTTGAGGAGTATGAAACAAGTTAGAAGTGATGCTTTTGTTCTCACCACACCTAAATGTCTTACCAATGTTTGTACATATGTTGCTTGTAGAGAGAAGCTCAGCATTACTATTACCTTTCCATTCTATGATAACTCGAATGATTTGATTGTCTATATTATGTACTGTCACCTTTGGTCGAAGCGTTGCAATTTAATAAAGCAAAATCAAACAAAGCTTGTTTGGTCCCCAAGTTCTAATAATCACTATAGTTATTGTAAAAGAAAAAAGAACTACTCCCTGGAAAAGAAGTTAGAGTCCTGGATTTATAAGTTTGTTCTTTGCTCTGGTTCGGCTTTTTCTAAAGAACAAAATGTAGAGGAATTCACTAGTGATCATGATGAATCCCTCCCTACCATGATCCATGAGACCTTTAAGGGTGGCAATACCTCTAAGACTTCTGAGGCTAGTCCTTCGAGATCTAAGAAACCTAAGGAAAAAAATAAAGAAAAGATTGACATGAATGCTTTGCTAAACCAACTCTTGGGGGTCAGAGAAAATATCCAAATTACTCACTACTGTAAATGTGAGATCGTTCAACCTTGGGGTTGTTCTGTGTTGAATGGCATAATAAGGAACTTGAATGATATTTGGTCTGTAAACATGAATGAATATGGAAAATCTAATAGCTACTTGGTCATTGGATATCATTATGCTGCACTTATCAAAAAATTACATACAACATGCTTGCATTTTTCTATCCTGATGCTAATACAGGTATGTCATTTTTGGAGATGAGAAAATTCATGTCATCATACTGTTCGGTTTTGCTCCATGGGGAGCTACTATCCCAGAGATGGGTGTGTAATGACAGAGAATAGAGGAATTAAATTAAATAATGCAAATAGAAAACGAAAACATCATATTCTGATTGCAAACACAAGATTCATTAGAAATGATAATTACCGACTCTTTGGAGTTATTAGAAAACTATCATTTAAATTAGTTTATAATGAAGATAGGCCTTTGGAATTGTAGGGGGATGGGTCGGAAATCCTTTTGGCCAGAGATCGATTCTTTTTGCAAAATAGAAAAAATTCAAATAATGGCTATTGTTGAAACAAAAACTGAAAAAAATATCGAGCGATCAAGGATGGAGAAGATCAGGTTTCGATAACCTTATTTGGTCACCCGCCGTCGGGAGGGCGGGAGGAATAGGAGTTCTATGGAAAGAACACCAACTTATAAATGAACAGATCACAACTTTGATACATGAACCATATTTCATTATACTAAAATATACACACCTAATTACAAAATGTACTATTGCTATATGTTTTGCCTATGCTCCCCCTAACGCCGGGCTTAAAGAAATCTTTTAGAAACATACTTACGGAAGTTCTAACAAACCTAAACCTACCCATTATTTTAGTAGGCGATTAAATGAAATTCAAGATCCGAGTGAGAAAAAAGGAGGAAGTTATCCGAATCAAAGTAGATTCCAAAGATTAATTAACTTTAAAAATTTGTGTGATTTAGTAGACATTCCAACCGTAGGAAATCATTTCACTTGGCGGAAAAACAAGACAGAAGTTGATAATATATATGAGAAACTGGATAGAACATTAGTTAGTCATTGTATCATTCAACGGTTTCCACAAATTAAAACAATGAATCATGCATTTACAACTTCGGATCATTGTAAACTCTCGATAGATATAAATAATGAGAAAATGACTAAAGCTCTACCATTCAAACTAGAGAAAATGTGGATGATGTGGAAAGACTTTAGAAACGTTGTTTAGCAAGCATGAAGACTAGACACGTCGGGATCTAATATGTACCAACTAGTAAAGAAAACACAACTCTTTAAAAAGAATGCTAAGCAATGGAATAGAAGGATGTTAGGAAATACATTTGAACAACTTAAAGAGATTGAACAAAAACTAATAGAAATCCAAGCACAAATCTTAGTATCCCCACAACCTAGCACCATTCAAAAGCAAATCCGTATGATCAACCAAAAAGAATGTATCCTTAATTTCCACAAAACATATTGGAAGCGAAGAGTGAAAACGAAACATATACAACTATCAGATGCTAATACCGGTTACTTCCATAGAATAGCAAGTGGTAAAAGAAATAGAAAGGTGATTAAAGAAATAAGAACTAATGATGGAACACAGATAGTTGGCTTGGAAAATATAAGAGAAGAAATTCGAAATGACTTTAAAAGAAGATATGCAAAAGAACATACAAAGCAATCCAACATAAACGAATACTTAGAGCTAATAACCGAAAGAATCTCAGAGGAGGAGACTGAGAAACTAATACAAGCAGTAACAAATGAAGAAATAAAACAAGCAGTAATGAATATAGGATCTGATAAGTCTCTGGGGCCGGATGGCCTGAAAGCATAATTCTATAAGAAATATTGGGATATTGTGGGACCTTCGGTAATAAAAGCAGTCCTTGGGATCAACTCGATGACAAACCTGGAAAAGTATTTAGGATGTCCCATTATTAATGGAACGGTGAATAAGGAAACCCTTAAGGAAACAATAGGAAAGACAAAAAATCAACTAACAAAATGGAAAGCCAACTCCCTTTCACAAGAAGGGAGAACAATTCATATTAGATCAAACCTTGCAACCAAACCAAATTACATCATGCAAAGTTTTATGCTACCTAAGAATGTACATGATGAAATGGATAGAATCAATAGGTGTATCTTTTGGAATAAAGATCAGCAGTATAAACCTCTAATCGGTTGGGATAGAATATGTAGACCAAAATCAAATGGAGGACTAAGCATAAGGAAAACGGAGCATATGAACAAAGCCCTCCAAATGAAACTATTATGGAAACTTCTTGGAGAACCTAATAATATTTGGGTAAAGGTTGTTACGGAAAAATACTTTAAAAATGATAACTTTTTTACATATAGGATTAAGACAAATACATCGTGGCAATGGAAGAGATTAATTAGTTTGCGATAAGAGTTTATGAAAGGCGTGATTTGGCAAGTCGGAGATGGAGCAACGATCAACTTCTGGAATGACAACTGGGTTTTGGATGAACCACTTAAAAAATATGCACTAGATCCTGAAACAATTAATGAAGAAAGTAGATTCCAAAGATTAATTAACTTTAAAAATTTGTGTGATTTAGTAGACATTCCAACCGTAGGAAATCATTTCACTTGGCGGAAAAACAAGACAGAAGTTGATAATATATATGAGAAACTGGATAGAACATTAGTTAGTCATTGTATCATTCAACGGTTTCCACAAATTAAAACAATGAATCATGCATTTACAACTTCGGATCATTGTAAACTCTCGATAGATATAAATAATGAGAAAATGACTAAAGCTCTACCATTGAATAAACTCTTGTTAATTATTCTACATTGCTTCATTTTTTTTTGAAAAGTTGAAGTGTTGATCAAATTGTTACAAAATTGATTATAATCAATAATTGACTAGAATGCTTAGCCCGTCCATTGGAGGGGCAAAATTTATGTTTATGTTTGCTATTTTTAAAATGTACATATTTTTGGTAATTATGAGATAATTTGAATTAGAATGTAAGATAAATATGTAAAAGTATAAATAAGCATGTTAAATTGGGGTAATTGGATTTCATTACAATCCTTAATTAAGTATATAATAAAAATAAAATATTGTACATATATAAACAATATAAGTTTGCATATTTCAATTTCATAATGTAATCAAATGATTTTAGAAACTTTTAAAATTCAAATCAACACATCTTTATAAGAAAAAATTTAACTTAATTCTTTATTATATATTCATCAATCCTTAATAATAGAAACTAAAGTTTATTGGATTGTATTGCTAAAAAAATTAGTTTAAATTATCATAAGTTATTTACTTTATTATCACAAATATTGAACAAATTATGGAAATCATCATCAAGAAAGAATAATGAAATAGAAATAGCATAAATATTAACATGAATGAAACACTATCATTTTGTGTATGTAACATTTATCCCTTTGGCTTTTGTAGTCTTTTCTACTCTCAATCTAATATTGATCCTTCTTTTATGTAATTTAAGGATTGTCTTCCATTTTTTGCTTAGTAGTGGATGAAAATGATATACTCATACAAAAGTGATATACTTATATAGCGAGAAGAAAATTAGAACATGAAAGGTTATACATTAAATTTAATCTTATCTTTTGTTTGTAATGTCAAAGGTTGATCTTATCTTTTTTGTTTTTGTTTGAAATATCAAAGGTTGTACTTTAATGATTTTAATTACTTATGTAATACCAAAGGTTGATGTTATTTTTGTGTGTGCTACCATAAGTTACTAAATTAATAGTGTAATGTCAAGGGTTGATGATATGATTTATGTGTAATACAAAAGGTTGATGTTGTTTTGTGTGTAATACCAAAAGTTACAAAATTAATAGTTTTAAATTAAGATGCATAATTATTAAGCAAATCCCTTCAAATTCAATAGAAGTCGGTGCACTAATTCTTAATGTTATGCATCAGCCAATAGTCAACGTTTTTGCTAAGATGAACAATCAGGTAGTTGTCGATTCTAGATTAAAATATACGAATACATAATATTTATTCACAATTCTTAATGCTACAACTACATATATACAATACACTCAAACCCATTTAGTTGAAATAATAATTTAGGCTCATAAATAAAAAAATTAGGCCCATGAACTAATCTTCACTCATGAATAAAAGCTCTAACATTTATTATATTTTTGAGGATAACTTTTTAAGTTGTAAGATAAGATTCTCCACAATTATCAAACTTCTTGAGTCTTGCCTATAAGTCAAGTATTGCAAATTTCTTACACAAATATAAAAAATAATACAGTACACTTTATGAAATAACACTTAAATATTTATCATACCAATAGGCCTTGTTGAATCTTTTTAATTTTAAAGGAATTTTTTTCATGTACCACCACTAGAGGTGTCATACGGGTCGGTCAGGTCGGGTTCGGGTTCGGTTATTTCGGGTTCGGATTGAGTCGGGTTCAGGTCGTAATGGGTCACCGGTTAAACCGAGTCGGGTCATTGCGGGTTGTCGGGCGGGTCGGGTCCACCTAACAGGTCAAGAAAATTGATTTTTTACAATTATTAAAATATTTTTTTATTAAAAAAATGATATTTAATAATAAATCTATTATTTTTATATATTTTAATAATAAAATATATTATAATTTTCAAAATATATTATATATTCTTAAAATATAACAAATTGGGTCAACCCAACGGTTTTTTCGGGTTTGAACCCAACAGGTTTCGGGTCTATCGGGTTCGGTTTATTTTGGGTTTCAAGTTCAAATTTTTCGGGTCTTGACCCTAAATTTTTCGGGCGGTTCGGGTCAGTTTTTCGGGTCGGGTCAACTTTTGAAAGCTCTAACCACCACTTATTAGATGAAACGAATAAGAGAATATGAAGCAAAATGATATTTAATAAAAAAAAATGATATTTAATAATAAATCTATTATTTTTATATATTTTAATAATAAAATATATTATAATTTTCAAAATATATTATATATTCTTAAAATATAACAAATTGGGTCAACCCAACGGTTTTTTCGGGTTTGAACCCAATAGGTTTCGGGTCTATCGAGTTCGGTTTATTTTGGGTTTCGGGTTCAAATTTTTCGGGTCTTGACCCTAAATTTTTCGGGCGGTTCGGGTCGGGTCAGCTTTTGACAGCTCTAACCACCACTTATTAGATGAAACGAATAAGAGAATATGAAGCAAATAAAATTAGCTATAACTTGATACTAAAGGCAAAACCCTGAATGACAAACACACCCGATTACCAAATAACACAATTGTGTTCAAAAAGTTGGTTTTACTCATAGCATCGTCATCAAATAAGAGCACAACCATCACTTGCATAGTTAGATAGTTTTGCATTGGCAAGATCATTGATTAACAAACATCAATCACCTATAGAAATAGGTTCGAGTTGAACGATTTCCCCTTCCTTTAAAATGAAATCTTTCTAATATAATTTTTTTTGTGTTTCATTTTTGTTGAAAACCGAAAATGATTTAGGTGGGGGTTTCTTTGTGAAAATGGATTACTTGGGGGTTGTATTTATACTTAGCACTATCTTATTTAGCACTTGATATTTATGTTTTAAGTATGGTACTTAAATTAGATTAGTGGTTACAACTTTTAAATTTCTCAACAATAACAATAGCAAAATTCACTCCCTGATTTTAAAAGAAAAAAACTTTTAGTATGATTATAAATAGATGAAGAGTCAAAACATTTTTTTTTCTTATTACATCTTCTCAAGCATTCATTTACAGATAAGGATAAGGTTTAAAACTTTTTTCTTAATATGATTTATTGGTCATTTATTGGTATATTTCAGAATATAAAGAATTTATATATTTTAAAATATAGATCATTTATTGGTTTTTGACGGAGAGTTTTATATGTTGTATAGAAGATTTAATTAGTAAATGAACATAAACTCATATAAAAAGAGATGATATTATTTCATTAATCAAAAACTTTGACTTCAATGTTTATTTTCACCAACTAAATTAATTTTTTGAACACAAACAAAAACAATTTTGATCACATCACTAACTTATTTTTTTTACCTAAAATAATATAGTTTGTTGATTTTTTAGTCAAAACATAAGTATTTTATTAAATATCAAGTTCAACTAATGCTAATACACATAATAGTACATCAGACTCATATACATGATCTTATCATGACAATGACACTAAATTAGTTATATAATGAGTCATAATGTTGCTCTTTTTACTAACACAAGATGATCTAGAACTCATAAAAGTAGATAAAATAGATCTAATATCTTCAAACAAGCAACCTAAATATATGATGTTGGAGTTGAAATTGTTAATTGTTTGAACAATTGATAGAGAATCACTTTCCAGATAAATAGAATGTATATGAAGCAAGAAACATACTTGAAGATAAAAAAAATGGTCATGGAGTCATCAAACTCAACCAACTATTTCACCAACAAGAGACTCATTGTTTTAATTTTAATAAAGGCTTTGTTGAAACAAGTGAATTTTATAGATTTTTTGTGTGTTAGAAGTTATTTTTATTGATTCCTTTTAAAATCAACTTGGATCTCTATTTTATTCAATAAGATTCAAAATAAAAATATGATATATTTATTTTGATCATTTGTATTTAAACTATTAACTGTCTTAGGACTAAAATAAATCTTAAATATTTTATATGAATTATTTTGATAAATGTTTTTAGAAATAAGTGAGTCTATGGATAAAACATATATGTTTATCTTACTAATGCTACTAGCAAAATTATTGTTTTAATTTAGTATATAGTTTGGTTCAGATTTCCTTAAGGGAGTATTTGGGGGGTCAAGATAGGAGCACCCCAGGCTTAAAGCTGCGGAGGTGCGACCGAGAGACCCAAAGAGGCCGAAAATCCACAACAGTTAACCACAAACAAGAAACGAAAGCAAAACAACACGAAAGAGAGAAAAACAAAGCAAGAGTAAAACGAGAAAAAGAGAAAAACACAGGAGCAAACAGTGCAAGAAACCCAAACTGCCAAAACCCCAAACGAAAACCGGTTGTTCCGATGGCTAGCTGTTGTCTCTCACTCGGATTGCCTCCCTTCATCTGTCTCTACAAGCTGCCAAATCTATTGAAATCCCCAATTGGCTAATATCTTGTCTTATACTATCCTTCCAACACTTCTTTGGCCGACCTCTCCTTCTATGAAAGTCTCCCAGGGCCAAGTTCTCACACTTCCGAACTGGCTCCTTGGGGCTTCGTCTCTGTATATGACAAAAGCAACGCAGTCTCGATTCTCTCATTTTGTCCCCTATGCTGGCGACCCCCACCCTGATTCTGATCGCTTCATTTCTGATCTTGTCTAAAAGCGTGTGCCTGCTCATCCACCAAGAAGCCCAAATCTAGCCTTCCACCGTCGGTGAAGGCTGTCAGCGATGCCTCGCCCACCTGCTCTGAATTGCTGAATTGATCGAGTCCACAATGCCTCTGAACACACTCGTCCACCAGAGATTCTACCATGGGCGTTGCTATCCGCCACTGATCCTCTTTGTCACCACACCTCACCCAAATTAGTTTGGCGCTCACATTCACTACTACCCGCTGCTTCACTATCCTCTTTGTTCGTCACTCTTTGGTTCATGCTGATTGGTAAGTATCTCATTCTTTTTTACCTTTTCTCTTCTAATTAATACTCATCTAAGATTTTTGTATAATTTTATTAGATGCTGATTGTTTTATATCTTAACTCATTCATGTTCTAAATGATGATGCGTCTAGTATCCCCTATATTAAATGGTTTGGTGTTGAAAATGAGTACAACATCATGGTTATTGACCTTTTAGGGCCGATTCTGTAAGATTTGTTCAACTATTGCAACCACAAGTTCTCTTTGAAGACATTTTGTACTCTTGCAAATCATATGGTACACAAGGTTTTTTAAGATTAGTTGCTCTCTATATTAGATAGCATACTTATAATTTCTTTACTTTATTCTTGTAGCTTAATAGAGTTGAGTATTTGCACTCTAGAGGATTTATTCATCAAGATATTAAACCTGATAACTTCGTGATGGTCCTAGGACGCAAAGCGAATTAGGTAATTCTCAACATCCTGCTGTAAATATTTTCTATATTCATTTTCTATGGTACCCTCATTTTGGCAATTGATAGTGCTTTGGTGCAGTCTTGTTTAGATGGTTATGATGCTAATGTTAAAGCTTCTGTGAGAAAGGTTGCTCATGGCTAGCGCTTGACAAGGGAGGTTGCTATATCCGTTGCTAGCAAACCGGTAATTCTCCTAGCTAGAACAGTCTTATCTTCACATTCTCTTGGTTGTTCTTTTTCAATGTCTTCCTTCTACAACCCCTCTTTTCTCCCCTTGTTTTACTACTTTGCCTTGCTTTTGGGTTCATTGGTGACTTGATTTTCTCATCCGCCTCACCCCTTCTTCAATTCTCTCTCATTCTATCAAGTTTCACATTTGATTTTCTCATCCGCCTTGGTGAGGAAAATTCATCTAAGCCTTTTGGCACACCAATCCCTTTTCTCATGAATCGTCTATTGAAGCTCCAACCTCGCCTTCCTATCTTGAATTCCGAATGGTAGCCATCTCAAAAAGGAGAATGCATGAGTTACTGAGTTTAAATTGAAGGATCCAATTGGAGTAAAATTTACAATAAAAAAGACAAGTTTAGGTTGGACGGAGGAATTGCACAAATAAGTAATGAGTACAACGAAGAGAGAAATTGAAGGAATTTATTCATGAAAAACCATACCAAATTAGAATCGTTAGACCATAAACTAAATTAATAAACATAAAAGATGCCACAGTAAATGTACAAAATGAATGATCCACAAAGTCAAAGAATAGGAACAAACCACTGAATTGCAAAACCACCTACAAAAGTCAAAAGGAATGAAATACTTGCACAAGTTTTATAGTGAGAAAAAGTATAGGTGAGTATAAAATCGACATACATACCTAATACTAAGCGCGCCAGAGAGAATAAGCGGAGAGAGGTGGTGGTGGGTTAAGTTGCAAAAACATGAACATCGGGGAGACATAAGTAGACAGATGAGGCGATGTGAGCAAAAAAGGTGGGAAATAAAGTGATAGGGTCAAAGAAGGAACGTGGAGATCAAGCAAATGAAGAGGCCACCAATCACACGAAGTAGTGGAAGAATGAAATTCAGCTAGAAAGACAAAAGAGAGAACAAGACAAACAAATGCAATTGATGTTGGCATAGAAGCCCTTAAATATAAGTGCAGGAGTGTTCAAATCAAAATTGAATTGCATGTTTATCTTGTAGAAGAGAGTGAATACGAATTATCCTCTTCATTTGAATTAGGTCATTCTCTTTTGTTTTTGCAGTATATATTGTACTCTTTTGTAACAAATGGCTACTTGTGTTATTATAAGAAGGTGTTCCGCCATTTTTTTTGTTTCTTGCAGTAGGCTCTTTTTTAACAAATGGTTGTTTGTGTTATTATAAGTATAGGTGTCCCGCCGTTTTTTCATGAAAGTCAGCAAAAGCATGTGTTTTTACGGAGAGTGATTGCATGACCCATAAGGTCATGACCCATTACCTTTAATAGTAATTACATGTGAAAGAGTGTATTTAATTAGATTTACTTTTTACAAATTTCTAAAAAGTTGTTTGACATTAGCTCCTTTCGTGTTGCTTGTCCTCAAGCAACACACAAATCCAAATCGCACCACATCAATGTAATCATGCATCCATCTCATAATCAATCAAGCAATTCAACATATAATTAAAACTTGATAAAGACTTCATAGCATGCATTACATTAAGCATAGAGAAAAGATTATTCATTCATTCCAGACCTCACCATGGGTAATGTGTTTGCTCTCACTCTCAAGTGTTTAAAGGACGTGTTTCACTCAAAATCAACCATCAAAACTAGGCTACCATAAGCTTGCATCAGCGTCCTAATTCTCCACCGTTGTGGACCAAATATACAACAAAAATCATGAGGTTTTTTAAAGGGTTGTAATGGGGCCAAAGTAAAGAGAAATTTGGAAGGGATCAATTTTTGGCTTGTGGTGCTAAATCTGGATAAAGAGCTAATCCTAAACCCAAACTTCAACACATTTTTCATCTCACCTTTCCCAAACTTTCTTCACCAACTCCATTTACACATCAAAGCTCTTTGTTTCACCTCTTTCTTTCTTTTCATCAGTTTTTTTCTTGCCTCTTTATTCAACTCTTCTTTCCTTTTTGAAGGTTACTAAACTTTTAAACCCAACCTTTACTCTTTTTTTCCAACATATTTTTCACCTTCATTTTTTTCATTTTGCACACTAGAGTTGTATTTCCTCTTTTTCACCTTTTTCTTCAACTTCCCCCATACTTATACAAAACTCACACAAAGCAAAACCAACCTAAAGTACTAAATCCCGAATGGGTCAAGCTTATTAGGCTAGGGAATATTTGTGGAGCTCATAAAAACGGGCTTAAAGCTCAAAGAAATGGGGTGTCAAAACATGAATCTTGTAAGGTAGGAAGGGAAATAACAGGCTATAAAGATTCATTGCCTCAATCATTTTAATGTCATGCATTCAATCATATAAAGCAGTCTTGAAAAAGAGTCATAAAGCAAGTTCTAGAGCTAGAAAATCATGGTGATACACTCAAGAATATAGAGAACAAATATAATCATGAAAGGCCAAAAATCTCACACAACAAATTTTGTCTAGAACTTCAGAATGAATCTAAAAATTCAAGCTAAACGCATGCTCCATCCTATAGTCAAAGTAATCAATCAAAGATCATGCTCATATCATAGGAACTTCAGCATATTATGCAAATCATGGGTTAGGATTCAAACTTAGCATGAAAATACAAGAGGTATCAAACAATGGGGAAATATGAACCTAAATGCAATATTTTTGTATTTTTTCAATTTTTTCTGATTCTTTTTTCAAGAGTTTTAATCAATGCATGTAAAAATTGAAATATTCCTAATCTAATGCAACTACATGCAATACAAAAGTAACTCCCTTCCCCCATGCTTAAAACATACTTTGTCCCCAAAGTATAGTAAAAAGAAAAGAGAAGAGAAATACTCACAAAACTCTAGTGATCCGGGTAATGCGGTGGGAAATCCCGCCTGTCACACGGGTGACCCGGGTTCGATCCCCGACAACGGCGCTAAATTTGATGAGGTATTTTTCAGTCGTTTACCTATCAAAGAATCCTAACTTAACCAATCTTAGTAGAATGGTAAGTAATGGTCGATCCCACATGGACTCGTGTTTTGATGTTATTACTTAGGTGCCAAGTAACCAAATAGGTGGGGTTTTATGATTGAAAGTCTAATCTAATATGCAAACTAAAAAGTAAATATGAATGCAAATATGATTATATTAAACAAGTATGAGAAAAACGTGTTCAACTAGTCAAATCCATCATAAATATGCTTATTGATCTTTGATTCTCTTGATTCTCAATTCACTTGAATAATCTACCATGAATTATTATCCAAAACTTTATATTTAGTTGAAAGAGCTAACAGTCTGAACAACCATAATCATCTAACAACCTAGAACAACGTCTAGATTCAGTTAAATGACAACTTTAAGTTCAAAGTATCGATAGAAACAAACTATCGATGCAAACAACTAATCAAGTTATTTGTGGTTTATTCCCTCTGCAACTGAATAGCCCGAACGGGTCCAAACAATTATAGTTGCTACTTTATCTAATCAATCCCAAACGGAACTTAATCAGATTAGTTGTAAATTAGCCTACAAATTCTATTAGGTGGCCAATCTAACAAAACCCTAAAATAATTCTGATTCAATTAAGCACAAGGAATAAAACCTATTCAAATTGTTGAGAATCAATCAAACCTCACAATCTTATGCAGTCTATGATTTCAATAACTAGTCAAACACAAAGAATTTAGCAATGCATACTTAAAATTAAGAAAAACTTACAAATGTTTAAAGTTTGCCTCTTGAGAGAAGAAACCCTAGCCTCAAAATTATGATCCAAGTTATGAAAGAGAAACTAAAAACAAGGTTTAAATATCCCAAGACTTTCTAAGACCAAGATATCACGAAATTACATTAAACCAATCGGAAATCATATAATCAAGGCCCAACCCGGAGCCCAAAAACTCGATCCAATCTCCCCGCGTAAAAACAAGGTGTGCGGGCTTCCTCCAGATGTGCGCGGTCGCGCAGGTTCATGTTATGCTCGCGGCACTTTGGTTCAGCATTCAGGCAACACTTCAGAGGCTGTTTTGACCCCTTTCGAGTTGGAATTTGGACTCGGAGTAAAAATAAGAATTATAGCTCTTCGAGTTAGCTTTCCAGTGATACCAAATTGAACTTCTTTCGACCACTGTAGCTCCCAAACCAATCATTGCAAGATAGAGGTGTCGGAACAAGAACTCCAATGCATGACCCGAATTTAGGCGTTTTATCCATCAAGCTCTTGGGTCTTGGTTCTTCCAATATTCACTTGTATCATTATAAGCTTCATCAAAATCCACCATAGTCCACTAAACTTCGTCCCTTCCACGCTTGTTTACCTAAATCTGGCGAGACCATGCACATATGAGATGAGCTCTTTCAAATTAGTCTTCAATACTTCAATATCATCTCGAGAAACATTAATGTCGTTTATCCCATTTGACTCATCAAACCATCAGAAGAAGTTACACTCATCACACTTGTAGAACAATCTTTTCAGGTTTCTCCATGACTTGGATATCCTAAGCGAAGCTCTTGAAGGTGGTCGACTTCTACAATAGAAATGTGTTGCTCTAAAAAGTTATTAAGTTGCCTTAACAAGATATTTACAAAACTAATCACATTCACAAAACATCCAACAGACTTTACAAAATAGCTTTCAAACAACATTATGTATTATGTATTTCAAACCTTGAGCGGAGATCTCAAATAGCCTTGACAATTTTCTTAAACAATGTTGTAGAAGAAGAAATTTTCTTAATCAAATACTACAACCTTGACAATTTTCTAATTTAGTAATTCCTAAAAACAAGTTTAAAATAATGACCAAACAAAGAAAATTTATGTTCTAAAATTAATTACCATCAAGTAAGGCAAAATAATAAAAAAAAAGCTTAACATTGGAAGGCACCCAAGATGCAGGAAATTACATACTGAACCACTATTTCAAGATTAACTAACAAGATTAATAAAAATGAAATCACACTTGTCTAAGAATTAAGAATAATGACAATCAATCTGCAATCGCATTCCTCTCGTTTTGATAAAGCCAGTGAGTTTAGAAATTTTGGGCTTATTGACACTCTCAAACATTTATTTCGATCAACCCATAGGCAGATCTTTCAAACACAAACTGCAAGTACATAGTCTTTTGTGAATTCTGCTATACAAGCATAATTAAGCAATCAAACTCCTACAGAAACAATCGAACGAAGATCCTTGTCAACTAGACAAGGAAGAACAAAAGAAACGAGAGAGCATTTGGGAATTTTCTGGTTTTGTATTAAGAGAGTTATCCAACTAACTACTAACAAACTCTATTTATAATAACACTAGAGAGTTAACTACAGGTGCCGCATCAACGACTGCATAAAACGCTAACTAACTAGCGCCACATCAGTGACGAATACATAATATGATTCCCATATCCCCCCCTCAAGCTGGACATGAGTAATCAAGGCCAAGCTTGCACGCCAAAAAACGATGTTGTTGAGCCCTAAGTGGTTTAGTAAAGATGTCAGCCAACTGAAGGCTCGAACGAACATGAACTGTAGAAATGAAGCCCTCCTGAACCATATCCCGCACAAAATGACAATCGTTGCGAAGGTGCTTCGTGCGTTCATGGAAGACATGATTTGCTGCAAGATGTTGAGCTGCCTTGTTATCACAACGTAGAGGAATAGGACGAGGAACACGCACACCAAGATCTCCTAAAAGTCCATCAAGCCAAACAAGCTCACTGGCAGTGTGTGACATGCTCCTATATTCACTCTCAGCTGTGGACTTGGAGACTGTTTTCTGTTTTTTAGTCTTCCAGGAAATCAAGGAATTTCCTAGAAATACACAGTACCCAGTAATAGATCGACAAGAGAATGCACAGCTTCCCCAATCCGCATCACAATAAGCCAACATGGACAAGTCAGTTTGTGCTGGATAAAACAGAGAACAATTGATTGTTCCTTTAAGATAACGCAGCAAGTAAAGAGCAACATCCATATGAAGAGCAAGAGGAGATGAAATAAACTAACTTAATTGTTGAACAGCAAAAGATATATCAGGTCGTGAGAGAGTGAGATAAAGAAGTCGCCCAATCAAACGTCTATAAGCTTCTGGATCGTCTAGAATATCACCAACTTTTGGCTGCAACTGAAGGTTTCTTTGCATAAGAAATGATGCGGCCTTACAATCCAGTAAACCAGAATTAGTTAGCAGATCAATGACATATTTGCATTGATTGAGACGAATGCCAACATCTGTCCTAGCAATCTCAATTCCAAGGAAGAACCGAGCAAAACCCAAGTCTTTTATGGTGAAGGCAGAATGAAGAGAAGACTTGGTAGCCTCAATTTCAGAAGCATTATTTCCAGTTAACAACATATCATCAACGTACACTAAGATTGTTTGAGAAACATGGAATAATCATGCTTGGATTGAACATACCCCAATTGGAGAAGATGTTTTGTGAGCTCAATGTTCCATTGGCGGCTGGCCTGTTTTAATCCATAAAGTGATCTAATAAGACAACAGACTTGACCTTTCTTAGCCTTGTCATACCCGAGAGAAGGAACCATATACACCTCTTCATCTAAAAAACCATGTAGAAAAGCATTATTGATGTCAAGTTGATGAAGAGGCCAATTCTTGGCAGCAGCTAAGGCTAAGAGAACTCTTACAGAAGTAAACTTGGCCACTGGGCTAAAAGTGTGTTTATAGTCTTTGTCTTTCACTTGATTATAACCCTTGGCCACAAGCCTAGCTTTCACTCTTTCCACCTGACCATTAGGCTGAAACTTTACTTTGTAAACCCATTTTGAACCAATAGCCTTTTTGCCAGGAGGTAGAGTAGTTAATTCCCAAGTACAATTCTTCTTCAAAGCTGATAGCTCTTGTTGCATAGCCTGAACCCATCCTTCATCTTGACTGGCTTGATCAAATGTAGTTGGTTCAGGTGTAGAGAAAACATTGAACAAAGCATGAACATAATCAGCTGAGTAATCATGAAGATCCTTAGAAGTCACAACATGAAAAGCCTTAGAGAAAGAATCTGGCTCATCTAGATTTTGTGGTATAGATTTAGATGGCAAAGTAGGAAAAATAAAGTCCTTGAGATATACAGGTGGTTGAGTAATTCTCTGAGATCTCCTAGGATGAAAAGATGGAATAGAGGATGAGGATGAACCGATTGTAGCATTATTGCTATCATCTATAATATCTGAATTCCTCAACTGAATAGAATCTCTGTTATGCTGAGTATCAAAATAAGAATCACTAACATGACTTCTCAAAGGTGTACGCAAAATCTCATCAAAATCAGGAGAAGAAACTATGTTAGGCAATGTTGTATCATCACATGCTGTTGACTCAATAGGCCAAGTAGTTTGTGAATCAGCAGAATAATCAGAAGAAGAAACAGACTCCTTAAAAGGAAAGCAACTCTCTCGAAATGTGACATGCCTTGTCACAAAAATTTTGTTGGTTTCTAAATCAAGGACTTTATATCCCTTTTGACCTGGTGGATATCCTAAGAAAACACATCTTAAGGCTGTTGCATCAAACTTGGTTCGGTGAGTCTTAGCTATGAATGCAAAGTAAAGACAACCAATGACCTTCAAATCATCAAAAGAAACTGACTTTTTGTATAGCATTTCAAATGGAGTTTTCCACTGTAAAACTGAGGAAGGAAGCAAATTAATAATGTGTGTAGCCCCTAACACACAACCCCCCCCCCCCCCCCCCCCCCACCCCCAAAATCTCTGAGGCAAACCTGATTGAAGTCGAATAGCCCTGGCCGTTTCAATTAAATGCATGTGCTTTCTTTTGACCCTTCCATTTTGTTCTGGAACACCCGGACAAGACCTCTGATGAACAATACCCTTACTTATCAACAAATTTGTTACTTGTTTTTGCAAGAATTCAGTACCATTATCCGACCTCAAAACCTGAACTTTGGTTTCAAACTGTGTTTCAACATACACCAAAAACTAAGCAATCAATCTGAAAACTTGATCCTTACTTCTGATAAAAAAGGTCCAAGTACCTCTTGAGTAATCATCAACTATTGTTAAAAAGTATTTAGCACCATAATGACTAGGTGTCCTGTATGGACCCCATAAGTCAAGATGAATAAGAGCAAAATGACTTTCAGCATGTGATTCACTCAAAGGAAAAGGTTTCTTGTGCTGTTTGGCAAGAACACATACATCACAATCAAACTGTGTTAACCGAGTACAATCAACACCAGAAACATGCTTAAGTTTTGACATAGATGCATGCCCTAAACGAGCATGTAATAAATCCAACTTATTACTCATATTACAAACATTATTCAGTAGTCTGGAAGAAGACAAATCCAGCTTTTCCCTAACAGCCGACATCATTACTTGTTTCTGATAGTGAATTCTCCATATGCAGCAAAAAGCTTGTACAATCCACCATGTTTCCTTCCAGAAGCAACTACTCTCTTAGTTGAATGGTCCTGTAAGACACATCCATTTGTTCCAAATAGAAACACATAATTCTCATTAGTAAGAAACTGAGAAACTGAAATGAGATTGTGTTTAAAGGAAGGTATAAACAGAACATTGTGCAAAGTCAAGGTTGAAGAAATGACTACAGTTCCATGCTGCTCAACCAATCTAGTTGTTCCATCAGGCAATCCAATTTTGATAGGCCTATGCAAGTATCTAACTTCTGAAAAATACTCCTTGTTATAGGTCACATAATCTGTAGCTCCTAAATCTACTATCCAGAATTAGGAGATAAAACATTGCCAGAATCAAGAACACTAATATTACCTGCAAAGTTGATGGAGTTAACATGTCCTGAGCTAGGTCCCTCATCATCAACCTGCATCTTGCCTTTCATTTTCTTTATAATCTTTTGAAAAACAACATTGATCAATCTATTCTCAGCATCAACATTATCCATTCTCTCATCTGAATCACATGGCGTGTTTTGGTGACAATCCATGTCCTGAACATTAGCCAGTAGCTTTCCATTTGCATCCTGCCTTGGTCCCTTCCACCATTCAGGATATCCAATCAGCTTAAAACATGTCTCCTTAACATGCCCTATTTCCTTGCAAAAATCACACTTCCTATCAGCCTTTTCTTTCTTGTAATCTTTCCCATAACCAGCATTCCTGTCTTTATATCCATATCCAGAACTTGATCCATTCTGTCCTGACTTGTTCCCATATCCAGAACTTTGACCATTCTGACATGTCTTGTTCCCGTATCCAGAACTCTGTCCAAATTTCCCTTAACCATTACCATTAAACCTATTCATTGATAATGCATCATGCACCTGTATCCCATTACCAGTAATCTCCTTTTGTCTTTCTATCTAAACTACCATATGAAAAGCTCGATTTAAAGTTGGTAAAGGTTCCATAGAAAGGATGTTACTCCTTACAGTCTCATAAGTGTCAGAAAGCCCCATCAAGAACTGCATGAGTATGTATCTAGCTTCTTTAACAACAATTCTTTTCATCAAATTACAAGCACATTGTTCCATAACCCCACATTTACAGAAAACTTTCTTTAGTTTACTATAATATCCAACAACACTCAAATTCTTCTGTCTTATGTTTCTAAGATCACGATTCAACTAAAAAATTAGGGGAGCATTTGATTCTGCATATCGTTCCTCTATTTCACTCCACAACTCCTCAACATAATGCACATAGATGAAGTTTTCTGCTATTTCACTAATCATGGAATTAAGTATCCAACTCATAACCATGAAGTTACACCTTTTCTTTTCTCGTAATCATCAGAATTTCTAGATGGTTTAGGATACATTCCAGTGATATAACCGAGTTTCATTTTAGCACCTAATGCCATCTTAATGCTACGAATCCAACTAGGAAAATTAGATCCATTAAACTTCGTAGCAACCAACTGGTTTCCCTGATTATCTGGATTAGCTAAGAACAAAGGATCGAAGGAATCAGGATTACCTCCAGCTTGTAAACCGTATTCCTTCTCTCTTACTCTTCTGGTCAGCGGTGATCGTGAGCGACTGACATATCCTCTTTTCCTCCTCAATGATCGCGAGTGATCTTCATATCCTCCAAATCTCCTTAGCAAAGGTGATCGCGACAGATCCTCTCTGAATCTTCCTCGTAAAGGCGATCGTGACAGATCCTCTTTGAATCTTCCTCGCAGAGGCGATCACGAAGCATCTTCTTGCTCCTTTCCTTTGCGTCTTCTTGAAGTCAACGTTTTAGATTGATCATCATTCATCGATTCTCTATCATCAACCATCTCGATTAGCCTAGTCAAGAAACTTGTCGGAATTTGCAGAAAACAGCTTGAACTTTGATCGAAAATCTCAGCGCTTCAAGATCTCCGATTTGACCTAGAACAAACTCGAATCACCAATACACAACTCATGAATCTTCCTTTGCCGCTCTGATACCATGTGAATTCTGTTATACAAGCAGAATTAAGCAATCAAACTCCTGTAGAAACAATCGAACGAAGATCCTTGTCAACTAGACAAGGAAGAACAAAAGAAACGAGAGAGCATTTGGGAATTTTTTGGTTTTGTATTCAGAGAGTTATCCAACTAACTTCTAACAAACTCTATTTATACTAACACTAGAGAGCTAACTACAGGTGCCACATCAGCGGCTACATAAAATGCTAACTAACTAGCGCCACATCAGTGACGAATACATAATATGATTCCCATATCTTCGGCCAAACCTAAGGGAAATAAATAACCGTCTCGGGTGAATCAAGTTGCCTAACCTGAAGTGCAAGGATCTTGATCTCACGATACAGAAAACTAAAGGCTAAAGCAGTACACAATGCAATATAAATCAGTACCTACTTACTAAAATAAAGTCATCGTCATCAAGAGTTCGGACATCTTGGTGTCCAATAAAATGCTCATGACATATCTCCTTCACTAACTTCACAAACTCCTCTCTTTTTGACAAGGGAAGAAGTACATAAGGGAAGATGATACCAGCTTTCCGACGACGGTGGATGCGAAGATGACGAGGGGCTTAATGCGGTGGTGGTTGTGGTAGAGCGAGATGAAGTTGGGCTAATGCGGTGGTGGTTGAGGCTGGGAGAGATTTGGGGATCAGGGTTTTGTTGGTGAGAGACAGAGAAGGGGAAAATGAGAGATGAGGATGACATATTTTTACCTAAAAATTTAAACTATCTCGCGTAAAATTTCATTTACCGCGTAAACTCCCGCGTAAAATTTTAAAATCTGAAACACCATGATAACTATATACCAAAGCGGAAGTTAAAAAAATTATTAAACGATATATGTCGCTTTTAGATTAGACCACACTACCCATTTTATTAAAACCAATCCCTGGTAAATCTCCTACCTAGGTAAACGGTAAGGACCCGATGGAGAAAACGCTCCCTTTCCCTCAAACCCTAGCCCCCCAAAAGTGCCAAAAAAACCCAATCTCAGACCCCTAATCTGATAAATTGGATCGTTAATTGAGTCCTTCTCCTTGAATTTGTGGCTCAATTCCCCATTTATGATGAGCTCTTGCCATATGAAGAGCAAAATTGGTGGACGATGTCTGGTTTTCACGCGTCTGTTCATAGGAACGCTGATAGGCCAAATCCTACCCCGCAAGTGTACGGGATCGGTTGTAATACCACGGTGTCGAACTCTGGGACTATGTAGTATTAATTTTAATCAAATCAGTAGATTAAGTCGTAAAAATAAGAAAAGATTGAATTGTGATTTTTTGCTATGAAACTAATTAAAGCAAACAAACAAGTAAATATGGGCAAATCAATGAGAGAAAGGCTTCTAAGATTAAGGATGACCACAATAATGCTTCGGTAGACTATAAAGGATGATTGCACAATCTTAATTATGACTTTTTTTGAAGGCAATTGTCTAATGTATCCGCTAAATTCTTTCGAATGTTAACAAACGTATCTAGACTCAATTAAACATCCACTTTCGTGACTTGCAAATTATAATCTAGACCTTTAAGTACTTAGAATTTAAGATTAAATTAAATCAACATCCGCTTTCGCGACTTGCTAACTCAACCAAACCTTAAGATTTCTATGACAATTGTTATTCCACAAGAGAATTCAAAATACTTTCATAATAGAGAAAACTCAAGTTCAAATCCTAGGGTTCCAACAAGAAAAAGTACCTTTCAGTCTCAATTTGCTGTCTGACTACTTATCAAAGTTTTCACCTTTCAGTCTCAAACTCTAGAAAGTTCCCCTTCACAAAAGTTACTAAGGCATAGAGCATCTAGGATTGAATCAAACAAAGCTTCAAACAATAGATTGCGCAATTTAATATATAAGTCTACCTAGACATCATTGGGTTCACCCCAATCTTAGAATTTAGGGTTTAGCTAGACATGGAAATAGAAGAAATCAATGCAACAATGAGAATCAACATACCGGATTGAAGAAACAAACAAACTTGATTCAAATCCAGCAAATCCAAACTCAATTCAACAAAGGTCTTCAAATTCTCTAATAAATCTCTCTAAACTAGCTAAAACTAGGTTAAAACTCGAACCCCCAACTAGATAGCAAAAGAGGGTATTTATACTAAGGATAGGGTGGAAGAGGCGGCCCAAAACCCGACCTAAAGGGGCGCACGATCCACGGCGCACGTCGTGCGCTGAGGCGCACGACCGTACAAAGCAACGCACGGGTTGAGCAAGCGCGCGGGCGTAGGCATGGAGGTGCATGACCCTGGCCTTCGAGGTGCACGACCTGTGCCTTGGATTGGTGAGACGCACGACCGTGCGTCAGAAACGCACGACCTGTGCCATCATTGGTGCACGAGCTACGCCGGGCGCACGGTCTTGTCCTTGGCACCGCACGACCCACTCCTTGGCACCGCACGACCGTGCGTTTGGAACGCACGGGCGACGCCTTTCTCTGAGGTTAGACGCACGATCGTGCGCATAGGGCGCACGATCCAAAGATTTGTGGACACCGCATGCACGACCGTGCACCCAGGTGCACGACCTTGGCCTTGCTCGTGTGCTTCCTTCCTTTCGGCTCTTGAATCGTTCTTTTCCGGTCCCGTTGCCTCCTAGACTGAAGTCTTGATTCCGCCAAGTATCCAAACGCGTTCCAATGAAGCTCAAACTTCTCAAAAGTACATGAAAAGCATACAAATACGCGTGTAGACATCTATAACAGAAACTAAACTAAAAGTACTAGAAAACATAAGATTAATGCATGAAAACATATAAACTAAGGTCCTAAATGCATGTCCTAATATGCTCTAAAATGCAAGTTATCAAACGCCGTGTCTATTTCATCACAAATGTCATCCGATGGGGCTTTCCGAGCTGCTCGCTTGATGGTCCTGCTCCCCTCTGTTCCTTGTTGGTGACAAGGGTTGAGAGGAGGGCTATCTCTATTTGATCAACGGGCGAATTGGCGGCTAGGGTTCGTGTGGTTTCTCTCTTGTGCGGGCCTGGTATCCACTGGAAGGTGGGGCGGAAATGAATGGCTTTCAGGGATTCGCTCTCTCGAGAAGTGGAGACTGAGAATGACTCTAAGGACAAGGCCGCAATGCAGGTTGTATCTCTATTTAATTAAGCCTAGAAGTTATATTAAGACAATGAATATCTCGTTGTGCTATGAATTGGATACCAATACAAGGAGGGTTTGGGGGCTCTCTGCCCTCACACGCTCTTATCGCTTTGAGAATTACACTAACTTCAATTGGGGTTGGGGGTTGGTGTGTGCAACAAAGGGGAAACAAGATGACAATACCAAGAACAATAGAAAATCTCACAATAAGAACTCAGCTTTTGAACGCTGTCTCTCTAAAGAACAAGATGGGAATGAGCCAACTCATTTCCATTATGAACCAAAGCCCACCATGGTCGATGAGACCTTAAAGGGTGGCATACAGAAAAAGCCTTATGAGGCAGGATGCTTGGGGTCCAAGAAAGGAAAAACCAAAAGGAAGATTGACCCATCGACCTTCCTTGACAAGGTGTCAGGTGTGATGAAGGAAAATTATGACCATACTTGTATTATGCTACAGGGTAACCATATTGATCAGCAACCAAATTCCAGTGATGATTACCTTTTATGTGCAAAAATGGCTAATCTGAGGAAATCAAATAAAGAAAATAGTCCAATAGCCAATTATAAAATGCAAAGATTAAGTCCGATCCTCATCCTTATTTGATTGTAAGAGGTTTAGATTATCTATTTTTAGTGCATTCTAATCTTCTTTATGTGTGCTGGATGATATGGTTTAAACTTCTTATATTGATAGAACAAAATACACTATATAAACTATTGCTTTGGCATCTACTGGATTTGGTGAATGAAAAAGCTGTTAGAAATAACCTTGAAGATGGTTTGCCCAAGATTTCCTCTAGAAAACTATTTGAGGTCATGTATGACGAGCCTGGCTATGTAATGCTCTCAACCTGTGCAAATCTCAGTTTGTATTATCTGCTGAATATGGAATATGCTGAATTTATTTGGAAATTTACATATCTCTGGATTTCCCTGTATGTTAAACTTGCTTAGTTCTTACTAGCACCAAAAATAATATCCTAGAAGTATCATAAATTATCTTCATCAGCCTCATTTCCTCTTTAGATGAGTGATTTTCTGGTGGAAGATTATGAAAATGGAATATGTAGAAGAGATGATTTCCTGTTCTAATAAGATGGAAAGCATAGTTGGATCTAAAAATCTCTGTGGGAATTTATGTGACTATTGGATATGCAGGAGAAGTGATGAAACTAGTGCCAAAGTCCTTCATTTTTTTATCTCTCTTTATCTTGGTAAAACTAATTATGCTCTTGACTATAGTATTACTGGTGGTGGAAATATAAATGACCTAACCCTGAAGTATTGGATTAAACTTATGTGTAGAACAACTTGGGATGAAATTTCTATAGTGATGGACCAAAGCAACTACTATATAATATGGTATTGGCGTTTAACTACACTAGACATTGAACTAGATGTCTTTTTTTATAAAGAATGGCCAGTAAATAGCAAATTCAGTAAAAATAATAGCATGAGGCTAAAGTTGGAACAAGATATAGTACATTTAGTAACTAATGAGCACTCTTGGAATAGAAAGTCCAATTGTAATAATATCAAAAATATTTGTATCAGTTGCATGAATACAAGGGCAAGATCGTTCAAAGTAGTGATATTACAGGAAAAGAGTATATATAAAAAATATGAAGTGATCTTTAGAATTTCAAGTGGTGAATGGCACTTAAAAAACTTGAGAAATACTATTATTTTAACAAACAATACTACTTTACGGCATTGGTGGTTTATGATGTGTTTGAAAGGGACTCATTGGAAAGAAATGATGTTTAAACCACTGTCTCCTTTTTGGTGTTCCTGGTTCCCTGGAGCTGGTTACACTGGTGGTTTGGATATTATCTCTATCTTGTCATGTATGGACCAGGTGTACTTTATCTTCTTGACAAAGATGAAACATTTGGTTCGGATATTTCAATACCAAATAGGATGTCATGAAGATTGGATTTTGGAATAGTAGGGGGATAGGGAGAAAATCTTTTTGGCCAGAACTAGACTCTTTCTGCAAAATCCAAAAAATACAAATTATTGCAATTGCTGAAACAAAAACGGATACTCTACCTAGTGATCAGGTTTGGAGACGTGCAGGATTTGATAATGTCCTATGGTCTCCTGCTAGCGGACGTGCTGGGGGTATAGGAGTTTTTTGGAAAGCGCATCAACTCATCAACGATGAACTAACAGTACTTGGCCAAACAACAAGGTACATTATTTTAATGAAATTCAAGGGCATAACGAAAAGAAAGGGGGTTCTTGTCCAGAACAACATAGGTTTGAAAGACTAATAAATTTTAAAAATGATTGCCTTTTAGAAGATATTCCGTTCTCCGGGAACGCCTTCACATGGAGGAAAAATAAGACAGAGATCGAAAACATCTACGAAAAACTAGATAGAGTGTTGGTTAGTAACAGGATTATTCAATGGTTTCCAAATATATGTACAAGCAATCATGCTTTCACCAGTTCTGACCATTGTAAAATCTCAGTTGAAATATGTAATGATGAAATGATCAAAGCACAACCTTTCAAAATGGAAAAAATATGGATGTATAGGAAAGACTTTCGAAATGTAGTAAGACAGGCTTGGAGGGTGCAAGTCCAAGGTTCGAACATGTTCCGGTTTGTAAAAAAGACACAACTACTAAAACAACATACGAAAAGATGGAACAAAACCACACTTGGAAACATATTTAAGCAATTAAAAGAGATTGAGGTTAATCTCCTTGAACTCCAAAAAAATATATTAATCTCACCGCAACCAAGTGTTATACAAAAACAATGCCGATTATTGAAAAAGAAAGAGTGTCTCCTAAACTACCACAAAACATATTGGAGACAAAGAGCAAAAACGAAACACATTAAACTTTCCGACGCAAATACATGATACTTCCATAAGGTTGCTAGTGGAAGGAGGAATCGGAAAATTTTGAAAGAAATTAGGACTATTGAAGGAACACAAATTATTGGAATAGAAAATATTCGGGATGAAATTAGAAAAGATTTTAAAAAGAGATATACAAAAGAACCAACACATTTAAGCAACGTAAGGGATTACATGAACTTAATATCTAAAGAGATAACTGATGAAGATAATATTATGTTAATAGGACCAGTTACAAATGAAGAAATTAGAAATACGATAACGAGCCTCGGGTCTGATAAATCTCCAGGACCAGATGGTATGACAGCAGAGTTTTATAAGAGATATTGGGATATTGTGGGTCCTATGGTTATCAAGGTAGTGAAAAGTTTCTTCCACTCAGGTAAAATTTTAAGGCAAATCAACCATACTTTCATAACCCTTATACCGAAAATAGAAAATCCAAGCTCGACAAACCACTATAGACCGATTAGTCTATGTTCCACTATTTATAAAGTCATTTCCAAAATTATAACGAAAAGACTGAAGAAAGTAATAAGCAAAATTACACATCTGTTGCAAGGAGCTTTTGTAGCAAATCGTGCAATCCAAGACAATGTGTTGATTGCCCATGAGATACTTCACTCCTTTAGAAACAACAAAAATAAAGATGGATGGGTAGCTATCAAACTTGATATGGAAAAAGCATATGATCGGGTTGATTGGGACTACCTGCTAACAGTTTTAGAGAAATTTGGATTTGATAAAAAAAAATTATAGGATGGATCCGTGAATGTATATGCACGGTTTCACTGTCGATCCTGGTCAATAATGGACCTACGGAGCCGTTCACACCTGAAAGAGGACTAAGACAGGTGACCCTTTATCACCTTTCCTATTTGTAATTGCAGCAGAAATCCTGGCACGGAAGCTACAAATAACAACTGAAACTGACAAGAACTCGATTGGCTTCCCAATCTCTCGCGGAGGTGCTAAAATACCCTTTTTAGCTTTTGCTGACGACATCATTATTTTAGCTAAAGCATCACAGGGATCGTGTAACAAAGTAAAAACTATAATTGATGAATTTTGTAGGATTTCGGGCCAAAAAGTGAATTACAACAAATCTGCATTCCAAACCTATAAAAACATGAGCGCCCAGCAGAGCGATATTGTTCATCAAACCCTAGGAATTCCAACAATGACAAATATTGAAAAATACCTCGGATGCCCAATGATTAATGGTAAAGTAAACAAAGATACTTTTAGGGACACGATAGGAAAGACTCAGAATCACCTTACCAAATGGAAAGCCAACTCTCTTTCTTTAGAAGGGCGAACGACTTTGATTAGAGCAAACCTCGCTATGAAACCTAATTACATGATGCAAAGCTTTATGCTCCCAAACTCAATACATACGGAAATGGATAGAGTTAATAGAAGTTTTCTATGGAATAAGGATAGACAATACAAACCACTTGTGGGGTGGGATAAAATATGCAAACCAAAAGACATGGGAGGATTAGGGATAAGGAAAACGGAGCATATGAACAAGGCATTACAAATGAAATTGCTATGGAAAATTCTAGCAGAGCCAAATAATATCTGGGTAAGAATTGTGACGCAGAAATATCTTAAAAATGAGAGTCTCTTCACATATAGGCCTAAACAAAACGCATCTTGGCAATGGAAAAAACTAATCCAACTTAGAGAAGAATTTTACAAGGGATTAATATGGCAAATCGGAGATGGTAAGACGGTTAAGTTTTGTAAAGATAGATGGATCCTTGAAGGCCCTCTACTCACCCATGCTAAGAATCCGACAAATATTCACGAAACTTCAAAAGTAGCTGACTGGATATCAAACAACAAAACATGGAAGACATACAAATTAAGGCATGAGCTACCGGACGATATAGTTGACCAAATACAATCAGTACCGATTCCGGATAATTACATACAAGATCGACTATATTGGGCACCCAGCAAAAATGGGTGGTTCTCCACAACCTCGGCAATAGAGCTCATTACTAATATGGCAAACCAAGCGACGAGCCTAAATAAATGGATATGGAAATTGGATACATATCCGAAAGTTAAAAATTTCCTATGGAAGATTGACAATAACGGTCTCCCTACAAAATCATGCCTACGGGACAAACAGGTCGTGACACCAGGAGGATGTATATTATGCGACTGCATTGACGAAGACACAAACCATATTCTAACAAAATGCCCATATATGATCCACATAACCAATAAAATAAACCATAACACAGCTGGGTTAATTTGGGAATTTGATTCTGATAACAAAACCCCTAGACTAATCCTAAGTGAACTTAAACAAATACTGGGGAAACAAGAGTTCTTGGAAATGGCAATTATTTGGTGGAGCGTCTGGCATCAACGCAATAAGCTAACGTTTCAACAAGATCAATCCAATGGTATTCTAGATTTGACAGCATATATTCGAACCCAAATCACAAACTGGAATAATGCAAAACAATGGACGGAAGATGAGGAAAACATAAAAAAGGACAAAGTAGGCAAAACGAAACACCGAAATAAAATAGGTAGAAGTTGGAAAAAGCCTAAACAGGATCACATTAAAATTAATTTTGATGCATCTAGACTTTCTAATAAACAGGCAACAAGAGGAATTGTAATTAGGGATCACCTTGGTCGAGTGATTGACCTAAAAACATGCAAATTTGGTAACGTGTCGGCACTAAAAGTTGAAGCTTTGGCCTTTAGGGAGGCCATACGGGAAATGAAAAACAGAAAATTGAGGAATGTAGAAATTGAGGGAGATAATCTCCAAGTAATCAATGCGGTTAAAGAAATAAATAAATGTCCATGGGAGATTGAACTTATAATCTCCGATATCCTCGTGTCCATTCATGGTACACATGATATTTCAATTATGCATGTGCCGAGGGATTGTAACATTGTGACCGATAAAATTGCAAAATTGGGTCATAGTCTCCCTGATGAGTTTATTAAGACTCACTCGGAACTTAATGTTCTCATCCGAAAGGATGCTCTAGGACGTCCTCCGTAAGGAGTGCGCCCTAATCCTTACCTAATAAAAAAAAAACCAATCCTTGGTAAAATAATTAAGTTTAATATAAAGATAGTGTAATAATGTACAATCTTATATCACTATAATCAATTGATAGAAAATCCCATTCTTAATTTTAAAAAAATAATCTTTTATTTTTGGATATGATAGATAGGAAGAATATTAAGATATTTTTTATGCTATATATTATACAAATATTAGGATATTTATTTTATTTTTAGATTGAATGCATATGCTAGGTTTAGATAATTAATTTTAACATAAAGATAGTGTAATGTACGCACAATCTTATATCACTATAATAAAGTTTACTAGTTGTACTCGTCGTACCATATACGACTACGATTCGTTATTTTATAGACATTATAAATAAGATATTGATAAATAAAAATATAATATAAACTTTAATGCAAGCAATTTTATAGCTTGTAGAATGTACAATTTCTTTAATCAATAAAAATGGTTAAATTTAATGTTGAGAATGAAGATATATTATTAAGAAAAAATAATTATATTTCTTTTTTTTCCTTGATAATATTTCATGGATATAAAAATGTATATATTCAAATATGGAAGAGATAAGAATTTTTAAAATAATAGCTAACTTAATAAATAAGATATAACAAAATATGAAAGATAAAGATAATTATATATATAAAATATTTTAAATTTAATAATTTAATTTAAGATGAGACCATACTCAGTTTTTGATTATATCTATAAATAAATTCGTGAAAAGATATCATGCTAAAAGATAAAAGATATTTATATTTATTCTAAAATGTTTTAAATTTGTTATCTTTAATTTTAAATATTTGTATAAGGAATTTTTCAAAAGATATTGTTATACTAAATAGATATTTGTTTGATGATAAAGATAGATTTAAATAGTTTAAGAAGAATTTAATTGGAAAAAGTTAAAATATTAGGAATAAAAATTAATTTTGTAAATATGAGGTGGCGCCAGAATCGTTCTGGTAGCTCGAAAAGGTATAGCTTTAATATATAGTTATAGATTATGAACAATCCCATGTATATAATAAATTGATAAGTTTTTATTTATTACTTATCTATTTTCATAATAAAATATATTATCATGTTTTGGATATTAATTTAATCCATAATACTAATAAAATATTATTTTTTTAATAATCATAAAAAGAACAATATTTTAGACCTGATTAAAATTGTTACGCCGATAGGCGCTGCCCCATTCATTTTGTCGATCGTCTTCTCAACATCAGTGCTAAATGCTAATAACTCTCCTTCACGTACTGCTTCACTGTTAGTTTTCCTCACTTCCGATCACTATTCTTTTTCATTTTCACCACAAATCAATGCTTATTTTCTTAACTCTAAAAATTTTATAAATTATTGTTATAATTTAATAATTCGCGGGCGGTGGGTCACCTGACTCATCCGTGGGTGACGGGTGGGTCGGATCAGCCAATCTTTTTTGTGGATGGGTGGTGGAAGGGCTCCACTGACCCATAACTCGACCTATGATCAGCCTTGGTGACATATTGCAAGCAAAGCCAATCTCTTCTCCTTTTGATCCAAGCTCAACACACATCATTCCACATTGGCCAATGATGTCTTTGATGATCCGACTGCTTATTGTCGAGTGGTGGACAACCTAAAAGATGGCATAATCACACAACCCAAGCTTATTAGTGATGTGAATCAGGCATGCTAGCATACGCATCACCCCATGCAATATCATTAGCATGATGTTAAAAGAATCTTAAGCTACATTACGGTCTCACACTCTCGGCTTCCCCTAAGTCCCACATTGTTGTGTTATTTAACAAGGTTTGGGCAACCAATCCAATCGATCTCCACTCTCAACATTTATTTGCGATCTTTTATGGAGGATATGTAATAAGTGGTCAAGAAGAAAACAAAAGGTAGTTGCACATTGAAGTACGGAGGCTGAGTACGATGAACTTCCTTTTCCAGAGTAAAGCTTGAATGGCTTCATTAGATCTCGGACGAAATTCGCCCACCAATTAGTAATGTTCTTGTGTTGCATTGTGAAAATCAATTTGCTACATTTATTGCCAATAAACCCACCATCACAAACAAGTCCACGCACATTCAACTTAATTTTCATATGTCCGAGAGAAGGTTGAAGCAAAAGAACTTGTTATGCGTCACATTTCCGTTGTTGATCAAGTCGTTAAATATCCTTACTAAGGCACTTACTGGTCGAGTTTTCGCTTTGAAACATTCCAAGATGATGGTCTCGTCCAAATGATCATCTTGCAGGCGATAAATGTATATGGATAGTAGTGTATATTAGAATAAAATCGTTCTTATCATATCTTATATATTTAGTTATATTTATACGATAGGAGTATCTTTGTAAAGTCTATTTATTGTACTTGTTCTCAATCGATGAAATCAATCCAATTTCAACAAGCTTTATTCCCATTAGAAACATGTAAGAACCTCTAATCTATTTTTATAGTCTATTTGTTTTGATAGTGAAAAGCAATTAAAATATATAAAAAAGCAATAGGCTTTTCGAAATAAATAAACCACTCTATGCAATGAAAAAATGATCTTTTAATATCGACTATAGGAGTAGACTAAAAGATCCTTAATGGTTTAAAAAATACAATAGGTTGATGCTACATCCACCAAATGATGGGTATTTACAAATATCTTAAGAAAAGTGACTATTGTCAATAAAATAACAAGTACATTAAGTGTTATAATAAGTGCATATCTCAAATGGGAAAAATCCACGCAAAATCTTATCAAATTACCGAACTTTGACGGAGCAGTTAACTCAGTTGGGATGTTTCGTTTCGGATCCTTCGCGATCAACTAGGTTCGCCAATCCATTTTGCCAGTGGGCATCTAGGTAATTCTTCTCTGTTGATGGCCGAACCCATTTCTCTTCGGCATGGGATTTTTTTAGGCCGCCTGACGTGGCATTTCCCACATTTTGATCAAGGGTGACAACCTTCAACTTGTCAAAGTCGTGCAAGATTATTGGAGTTGCCCTTGAGAGATTGAGCTGATCCAGACATTTTATGTTTCTTGCCTGTTTTCAAAGATGTAGCATCTCCTATGTTTTGCGAGAAGTCAACTCTATCACAGACTACATTGTTGGATCGTTTCAACGAGTTTTCTCTTTCCCGATAGTTTTGCGACCTCATCCATAAAGATACTCTAGAACGGTCTACTTCTTGTTAGTGTGCTCCTCTAATTCCTTTTCTTATAAAAAAAAGTTCACCCATTTTTTAACACGTACTTAACGTGTGATCATTCATGTATTTGCACTAAATGATTTAAGGAACCATACTTATGTTTACCTCTGAGGATATTATAGCATCCAGAAAGTTACAACAACAATAATAAAAAAAAGAGGTGATCGGTGTTTAAGTCGTCAAATATAGCGCACCAAACTTGGAAGAAAATGCATCAGCATTATCAAAGAAAAAGGGTACATTATGTGACTCATTATTGGGAAGGCAAGTAAACCAACCCATTTGACATGGTGGAGTTGTTTTTAATGTAACCAAACTATTTATTACTTCAGAAATTTCGTCTGGTACCCCTCAACTTAGTCAATTTCACCCAGTACCCAACAAGTTTCAAAATTTCGCCCGATAATCCTCACTTTTAAATTTTTTTGCCTCATGCCCACCCGTTAACTTTAGCCTATCAATAGTTAAGTTGAACGTTAATAAGATGTGTTTGCTAGAGCGGCGTTCTTCTTCTCTAATCTCTTCTTCGATGTCTTCTTCACGTCTTCTTCAATGTCTTCCTCACTTTGATCTCTTTTCTTCGGATGAAGGTTGACACAGACCGGTGTAGCGCAAATGAACAAATTCTATTGTTTGAATTAGAACTAGTATTTCAAAAATGACATTTAGTTTTTAAAGAACACACCCAAATTCTTTATACTGGATTGCCTCAGATATTGAAACGCCATGGAGAAGACATTTGTACCTTTTTCAGTGGATCAAGAAAGACCTCAAAGAAAGGTTAAAGTGCTACAAGCAAGATTGGAGTATTGGACTGGTGGGGGTGGGTTTACAACAGAATTCAGTCAATTTACCTTTAAGTATCATCTTTTTTTTCTTTCCCAAGTTTCACTATGCTTATACTTGGTAGTATATTCATGGGTTTTCCTTGATTGTAATTTTATTTCAGGATTTTGCTCCCACATCTAAATTTTTTTTTTGCCTCTCTGCAATTCTTGTAATTTAATTTGGTGAGCAACTAGAGAGAGAGAGAAGATGTGAAGAAGATATTGAAGAAGAGATCGAATAGAAGAAAAAGCGAAGAAGAGAATTAGAGAAGAAGGACGTCAACGAACGCATATAGATCATTAACGTTTCAAGTTTCAACTCCTAATAGGCTAAAGTAAACGGTTTGGCATGGGGCAAAAGTTTTTAAAACGTGAGGGTTACCAGGTGAAATTTAGAAACTTGTTGGGTACCGGGTAAAATTGACTTAAGTTGAGGGTTATCAGGCGAAATTTCCGTTATTACTTTTTCCGTCAAAATCTTTTAAACCTACTTAAATTTTACATTTTGGTAAGTGAAAATGTTAAACAAATCATTACTTCGGGTGCCATTAACAGGCGAAATAATATCGTCTATTGAAAGCCCTAGATAATTAGGTGCCTAAATTGAATTTTGATAAATAAAATATTATAAAATATTTTCCTTAATTTCCTTTTTGGATTATTTATGTAAATATATAAGACTTTTTATCTTTAAATTTTTTTTTTATATATTTCATATTTTTCATCTTTTCTTATTAATTATCTTTTTCAATTTTTATTGAAAAGATTTTTAACGAATTAAATTTTATATAAAAAGTGATAAATTAAATTAATAAATTTTATATTCTTATGTTAAGAAAGAAAATTATAAAATATAAAATTACGAAAAGTCAATTAAAATAATGCTTTTATCATTTTATCTTATAAGAATAAAAATTTACATAAAAATGAAGTTAAAATTAATATATTTTATTTTGTTATCTTTGGAAAGAAGATAAGTAAAGAAAATAAAAAACAAAATTATTGGAATAAATGATAAGATAAAAATGTTTCCTTATCTATATTTACTTTACATATAAAAGATAAGATTGTAGTCGTCAATTTTTAATATTTTTCTTTCTATATTATTCAAGTTATCACAAATAAAAATAAAAAAGTACATTTGATATATTTTAATATCACTATTTTAAATAGCTATTTTAGTATAGGGTGATGTGATGCAATATGGTGGAGATATATTTTATCTTTATTTAAAATATTAATTAATTATGTAAAATTACACATAATCCATATTTGAAAGATGTTATCATTTATATCGCTATTTTTATTTCAAAGATATATATGTGATCATGTATACATATTTTTCTTATTTTTTAATTTATCTTTTACAAATACAATAAATATAATATTCTTTTCTAATAATATTGATCAAATCTACTAATATTATTTTATCTTTATGTTTATTTGGGGATAAATTTTTGCAAATATTATTTTATCTTTATGTTTACTTGGAGATAAATTTTTTGCATAATTAACTATTTAAAATTATTATTTTAATAAAGTGGTGATGTGGTGTGGTGACAGAAATTGCTTCGGATTTAGTTATTACTTATTACTATTAGTAATAGATTTTTTATAATAATATTTTTATCCATAACTATGACAAGTTTTTTAATTAATATGGACCATGTTTTTAATTGTAGATTTTATATTAAATTTTAGATTTTCTTATATTAAACTTTAGTTTAAAATTTCTATCCATAAAAATGTTGATCTTTTATACTAATTTCTATTAATAAGTATGACAATTTTTTAATTAATTCAGTATGGATATGTTATGTCTTACAATAATATATTAAATTTCTATTCATAAGTATGTTAATTTTTTATATTACGGATACAAACATAAATAAATAAAAATTATTGATCCCTTACTATTAAAATGATTAATCGGGTAAGTTCTATTGAGTTTAGGTTTAGTCATTTCACATTTGAGTTGAGTACGGGTTGATGTAGTTAAACTTTATGGATTGATTGTGCCAATTCATTATGGTTTTTCAACGGGTTCGGGTAAACCCTACGAGTTAAGAGCATCAACGTTTTTATAATTATTACATAAATATTACAAATAGCATTTTTAAAGAATAAGATAATATTAGTATGCATTTTAATAATAACATATATTATTATAATTAAAATTATTATAGATTTAAAATTTAATTTACTTATTTACACTATTATTTTTTATTATATAAATTATAATACCTATATGATATTTAAATTAACATATTATAGATTTTATTTGAAATCCTTTAGCTTTCAATAGACGGTAAGCCTTTTTTCCATTTTCGTTATATATAATTACTTTGGGTATTATTTCGATAATAAAATGATATTATTTTTTCAAAAAATATTTATAATTTTTTATTTCTTTTATATCTACTCATAGACACTGATCATGTTGAATATATTTTGATTAAAAATAAAACTGATATATATATATATATAAGACATATAAGTTTAAAAATCGTTTAAAATTAATCTTTGTAGTTTTTCTTATGTAATATACAAAATAATATAATTAATTGACTTGATGACATAAGGTATTAGTTGTATACTATTTAGTAGTGAAATAAATATCTTTTAAGGTATTATGAATATAAATTACCAAATTTTAAGGGTTTAGGGTACTAATGAGACGCATCATAAAAACATGAGGTTACATTGAGTTGAAACATAACACAGGTTTAATAAAATGTGTTGTTTGTTGTTTATATAAATTTTAATTAATACTTTAATTATGTAATTGATATAAAAATTAATCAAATTAATATAATTATATATTTATATTAAATATTATACCGTATTATTAAATAATATTTGAAATTAAATAGTTAGTTAGATAAATAAAGATAAAAATAAAAGAATGGTGATGGCTTTTAAAGAATAGAATGAATGGGGATGTGAATATTAGGGATAAAGTATAAATGAGTTTTAAAATAAGGTAGAAGAGAGAAAATTAATTTAAAGGGCTTAAGAATTTACTTTTGAGAACAAAATCAGTATTAGAGCCCATTCTGAAATCAATACCTATAAGCCCGGACTTTGGGCCCGAAAAAGAGTGTATGAAGTATGAATTTTGACTTGACCGAAAAAGAAAGTACGAATTCTGAATTTTTCCATTTGACTTCTTATAAAACCGTGTTACATATGAAAACAAAAAATGTACAATTATAGACCGATCTATTTACAACCCGTCCTATACTCCCTCCGTTTTATAATATAGGAGTTTTTAGAATTTTACACAAGACAAGCTTAAAATGAAATTAATGAGATATTATTTTTTTGTGTACAAATTAATATGAAATTAAATCATAAAAAATCACCCAATGAGTGAAATTTTTTACTCCAGTATTCTTCTTTGGGTGTCCCAAAAAGTTTGTCCACCTTTTTAACTTTTCTTTTATATTAAACTTTTCTTACAATACTACCCCTATCCAATCTTACTTTTACCCACATTATTCAATCAAAAACTTATCCCAATACCCTTTTTAGTCATTTCCTTTCTCTTTCTCTTTCTACTCTTCTTTACCCATCACTATCACAACCTCTCTCCCCTCCCAATTGGTTACTTTCTCTATTCTTTCACTTTCTTAATTTTTGCGTTTTATGTCCTTTTGGACAATCTTAATGGGACGGAGGAAGTAGTATTTATAAGTGCATTGGAACTAGAAATACATTAATTAAATGTTATTTTTAACAAGTTTTAGTATTAAATTACTATAAAATATAGACTTATATTGTGAAATAAGATTTTAAGCTAAAAATGACCTATATTGTAAAACGGAGGTAGTATTAGTTTTCAATAAATAATAATAATATGAACACTAATGCCTAATAATGGCTTCATGCTAGTCCATTGTTACGGCGAAATTAATGCGATCATATTGTTCTCATGCTTTCATTATGTCGACTCCCGAGGGAGATTCTGCTACCGGGCTATTCAATATTGGGCCTGATTATAAGAAAATCGTTCCTTGTAGAAGAATTTTTGGGCTCAGAAGTAAGCCCATAAGCTGTAATAAACCAATGGGTAGAGAGAATTTCTTATACAAATACTCATGATACAAGTATCTAGTCGCCGTATTAATTTTAGAGCAATACTACTAGTTGTACCCGTCGTGCTATGACTTGATATTTTTTAGATATACTAGTTTATAGCCCGTACCTTGTACGGGAAATATTTATTTATTTATTTCTCTATAAAGATATTTGAACATTTAATATATATTTTGTTGTATATTAATTTTTATATGGCTAGCTTCAATCTTATTTTCTTGCATAAAACAGTAAAAATATTAAAACATAGACTACTTGTAATTTATATAATAGAAATTCAAAACAAATCTATACAAAAGATGGGATAGTAATATAATACCTTTTCATCTATAAGAACTATATGCAAATCTTCTTTTTCCTTATAGCCCTTCTTCTTCCACGTAGATATGTTATTTACTTTAATGATCAAACTGATTTTCAGTTTTGTAATTTCATCAATAAAGTTGGTCGTTGAGATACCTATGAAAGACAATGTATATATTGTATAAATTACTTATGTTAATTGAAAAAAATTAATTAGAAATTAAAATAGGGTTTAGATATAACTTGACTTGCAGAGCTAAAATAATAGGTTAGTGTATCTAGGAGAAGAAGACAAATAGGTTAGTATATCTATGAGAAGAAGAGAGAATCGAATAACATATGTTGATTGAAATCTTCAATTAGAAATTGAAATAGGTCTACAAAGAACCTGACTTGAATGTAAGAGATTTTTACTTTAAAAATAAGAAAAACATCTCTAATAGATAGATAGATAAATAAATAAATAATCTATTACTAATAACTAAAGCCGAAGCAATTTATGTCACCATATTGTGCCACATCACTCCTTTATTAAAATAATAATTTTAATAGTTAATTATACAAAAAAATTTATTTATAAGTAAACATAAAGATAAAATAATATTTGTAAAAATTTATCCCCAAATAAACATAAAGATAAAATAATATTAGTAGATTTGATATAGATAAAAAAGGACATTATATTTATTATATTTCTAAAAGATAAATTAAAAAAAATAAGAAAAAATATGTACACGTAACCACATATATATCTTTGAAATAAAAATAGCCATATCTATCTATAACTATATGTTAAAGTTGTAACTTTTCTATCCAACACATAATTCAAACCCCAATTTATATTTAAAAAAATATTTTTATTATTTTTTCCAATTAAATTCCTTTCTATTTATTTATGTGGAAAAAATTAATTCAAATTTCAATTAAAAAACGAAAAAATATTTTATCTTTATCTTTTTATCTATTTATAAAAAAATATTTATCTTACATCAAATTTTGATAATTTTTTTTTTTAAAATTTAAATATCTACATAATTACTTGCCTAAATTAAATTTTTATAAAAAATTATATTATCTTTTCCTTAATTTCCTTTTTGGATTGTTTATGTAGAAAAAAGAAGATTTTTTATCGTTAAAAGTATTCTATATTTTTTAAATTTTCTTATTTATTATCTTTTTAATTTTCTATTGAAAAGATTTTTAAAAAATTGAATTTGATTAAATTTTTCTAAGAATTTACATTATATTTGGATTTTTAATTATTTTTTAAAAACATTTATAAAATTTAATGATTCTAATTAAAAAATTTTATTTATACTTTTTCATGAATAAATTATCATTAAGCTATCAAACTTATATTGGACTCACTTAACAATTTTGGTTGTGTCTCACAATATGAATGAATATAGATTTTTTTAAACATAAAAAATCTTTTATATTAAGATAAATAATCCAAAAAGGAAATTAAGGAAAAGATAATATAATTTTTTTATCATAAATTAATTTAGGCAAGTAATTATATACATATTTAAAATTTTTAATTTTTTTAATCTAAATTTGATTTAAGATAACTATTTTACATAAATAGATAAAAGGATAAAGATAAAATATTTTTTTATTTTTAATTAAATATCGAATTAATTTTTGCAAATATAAAAATATCTATCATTTCTTATTAATTTTACTAAATATATTCGAATTAATTTTTATGAGATCAATCTATCATAATCATTAGATATTAAAAACATCTTATGTTTTATTTTTTATTTCTTTTAATTTTTTATTAAATATATTAGAACATTAAGTTTTACAAAACTTAGATATATTTTTTGAAAATTTAAAAGAAAAATTATAACTAATAAGAATACAAAATTACTTTTTAAGTATACGGTGGGGCCAGAATTGTTCTAATGGCTCGAAAAGATTTGTCTTTAATATATAGTTATAGATTATAAAAAAGATATTAATAAAGAAAAATATAAAATTAAATTTAATGTAAGTAATTTATTGCCTATAATATGTATAAAAATTATTTTATTTTTGAAATCAACCAAAACGAATTAAATTTAGATTATTAAGTTTAAAATTGAAGATAAACATAAATTATTAAGATAAAATAATCTACATTGTTCTTTTTCCTTGACAATATATTCCATTAAGAGGTTTAACTCGATATATCTGTTGTGCCATGCACAACTATATGGATTTACTACTTAATTTATTTAATGAATAATATTTTAATTTAATATAAAAAATAAAAATAACGTATTTATTAGAAAAATCATTAAGGTGAGCCAATATAATGTGAGGCACAACCAAAGTTGTTAAGGTGAGTCCAATATAAGTTTGATAGCTTAATGATAATTTATTTATGAAAAAGTATAAATAAAAATTATTTTAATTAGAAACATTAAATTTTATAAATATTTTACAAAAATAATTAAAAGCCAAAAATAATGTAAATTATTATAATTTTTTTAATCAAATTTAATTATTTAAAAATATTTTCAATAAAAAAGTTAAAAAGATAATTAATAATAAAAGATAAAAAAATATGAATGAATATAGATTTTTTTTAGATTAAAAATCTTTTATTTTAACATAAATAATCCAAAAAGGAAATTAAGGAAAAGATAATATAATTTTTATCAAAATTTAATTTAGGCAACTAATTATAAACATATTTAAAAATTTTATTTTTTATATCTAAAATTGATTTAAGATAAATCTCTTACATAAATATATAAAATGATAAAGATAAAATAATTTTTTATTTTTAATTAAAATACGAATTATTTTTTTCAAATATAAAATATAGCATAATGCTTAGTTTTAGATAGAAAAAATTAATAGTAAAAATATTTTCCTTCCTTATTATGATAACAATCTATCATTATAGATTAAAAAAATCCTATGTTTTTTTTCCTTTTTTTTTAATTTTTTATTAAATATATTGGAACATTAGTTTATATAAAAATTATATAGATTTTTTGAAAATTTAAAAGAACAAATTATAAATATTAAGAATACTAAATTTTTTTTTAAATATAAGGTGGGGCCAGAATTGTTCTAGTGGCTCGAAAAGGTTTGGCTTTAATATATAGTTATAGATTATATATAGATAGATATTTCAAAGATATTATCATTTTTATGGATATTTTTATTTAAAAGATATATATGTGACCACATGTACATTTTTTTAATTTATCTTTTACAAATATGATAAATATGATATCCTTTTTTATCTATATTGGTAAAATATACTAATATTATTTTATCCTTATGTTTATTTGGAGATAAATTTTTACAAATATTATTTTATCTTTATGTTTACTTGGAGATAACTTTTTTGCATAATTAACTATAAAAAAACTATTATTTTAACAAAGGGGTGATGTGGCTCAATGTGGTGACAGAAATTGCTTCGACTTTAGTTATTAGTAATAGATCACATTAAACCAATGGGATAGAGAAGATTTTTTGATACACATTGTACATCAATTTAGAACTTTTTTTTTATTTTTAGTTATGTGTATGAATAATATAGTTATCTAGTTTTTGATGCACATACCAATCGTTTCAATGCACATGTAAAATAACATGCACTTATTGATTGTTTTGATGCACATATGGTTAGTTTTAGTACACACATACTAAGACACAATTTTGTGCATTAGCTTCGCCTTTGATCTATATCAAAACTAATTGTTTGTACATCGATTTCTTGATGAAAATTGTGCATTGATATTTAACTTTTTTTTATATTTTTAACATTTAGTTATGTGAATGAATACTATAGTGAGCTAGTGTTTGATGCACGTGACGTTAGTTAATTTCGATGTACATGTAAAATAATATGCACTTTTTGGCCCTTTTTGATACACATATTTAGTTTTAATGCTCTTACATAATAAAACACTTTTGTACATTAGTTTCGCCTTGTGATGTATCCTAAGGCTGGGTCACAAACGCCTAAGGATCTCCTCTTCTATGGTCACAAGCAAGCTTCAAGTTCGATCTATCATTTGATTTTGGATTCACTCGAAAATATCTTAATTGGTCTAACACCTCAAATTTATTCTCATTTCTGACTGACTATAGTGGTCATTCATTCTCACCGGAATCAAACCCTTAACTTATATGCAATCATTGATTACAAAAAATTAATAAACTAGCAGAGTTATATGTCCTCATAAAATTAAGAAGTGTTCAAATTTGCCAATTGGTTACAAACTTGATTAAAGGGAATAAAGGCTATAACACTTGCATTTATTCACATTTTCACAAGATGTGTTGAGCCTAGCAATTAAAGGAGGCAAGCATAAAATATAGTTTCCATTAGTTGGACAATAATGACTTGAAGCTCTACTAACTTTGGTTTTCTCGTTGTCGATGTATTTTCATTCAAGTTCATATAGGTTTTCATGACTAGACCAGATCGCCTTTTGGGAAGTTTGGTTTCCTTTTTTCGTTAGAAAACCAACACAATATTGGGCCAATCAGAAGTATATAGCATGTTCAAACCTAAGAGTCTTAGTAGAAGAAATAGAGATCCAGAATCACAAATACAAATAGTAGTAAGGTACAATCAAAAAGTTACAGGCAAACCACACAAACAGTTGCTTAAAGTAAAATCACAAAAGAGAGTAGGATAGAAGCCACATGATAGAGTTAATATTTAAGAACTACTAGCTTAAAGACTACATGAATCTTATTTAGTACTATTATGGAGTAGTTTGCTTGGTAGTAGAGACTAATTAACATAAAAGTGAGTTTGAGTTTATAGATTTTATACTTACAATTCTTATTCTCATCTTGTTTCAAAGGATTGGATCAAGAACTTGAGACCCAACTAATCACGATTTCCTCAATATGGGAAGGCTGATGTGGCACTGATGTGGCTAGCTAGTCATTACGTGCTTATGTGGCACTTTTTAGGGCTTTTACCGTTTCTTAGCCTCGCTTGTTCACTGAAACCCATGCCTGATTTTGTAATGTTGACTAAATCCCAAATCGATTTCTTTGTTGGTGCATTGTGCTTGTTCTATCTACTTCGCTTCTGGTTTCTTCATACTCAACCTTAGTGGATCTTTGTTCATTCTTGCCTCGAGACTCCACAAACCACTTGTTTCAAATTTTGTTGTTCTTTCTCTAGTTTACAATCAGCACACTCAGATAAAGAAAACTAGTAGGGTAGAGGAAATGCTAAATGATATGATACCAAACTCATAAATAACACTGAACAACAAACCAAACATGATCGATGATGTGAGTCCATCTACCGAGTTACCTACAGAGGCATGGCACCTCGGTACCGAGCCCACCTTCAACGCTCTTAGTGCCAAGCCTCCTACTGAGGGGTCGCCGCTCGGTAACAAGCCTGCGGGGGCGCCCTTGCAAGCGGATCGTGGCGCGCCTTTGCACACGCCAGATTCCGACCTTGGCGCGCCTTGGCCTTTGATGGATGGTGCCAACTCTTCGGGCACTTTTGATGGCTCCTTGTCCCATGACTCGAGTGATGATCCCAGTCCTAAAGAAAAGTCCAATGTGCTTGATAAAGGGGAGCCTACACTTGGACAAGCAACCAAGGCCGGTGTTCGAGGCGCTAAGAAGCCGAATCAAGGAGCCATGCCCTTTCTTGGGCGCATCACGCGAGGCCGAGCTAAAGCAATCCTTTTTCATATTCAAGAGGAGCTCATGGTTCGTAAGTTTCCGGAGGTTTACAAAGAAGAAGGGTGGAATCTTGTTTTAACTAGTGGCCCGACAAATGACTATTTTGCGGATAAAGACAATTAGTTGTTTCTTGGTTTTTATGGGGAATTTTTTGTAATTTCTTTATGGGTTGTGGCTGATTATGTGACGCGTGGATCTAGGGTTATATGCACGTCCTTGGCCTCCATTTTCACTTAGACTTGAAACCATGAATGTTTTCTCTTTTGTTTACTTTTCAATCTAAGTTGCTTGCACTTTTTCGTTTCAATTCTCATTGTTTGATCGTTGGTGAGTCATATCGACGTTCTTTCAACTTAGTTTGTTGATCTTGGTTCGTAATAACCAATACTCAACATCCATATCCAACACTCCATCAATCCACTTCCATTCGCTCCATCAATCGTTCTGTTTCCATCTCGGTGGATTCTGCACCACCTCAGTATAATCCCCATAAGTTCCAATCTACACCTCATCTAGATCTGAAAATTTGAGAGGTTCAACAATACTCAAAGATCTAACTCCTCGTTTTGAAATCACTCAAATCCGACTTCGGACCAGGAAGATCAAGCCAGTTAAAGACGGGTCAGATTCCATGGTGTTTGCTGTCGGAAGTTCTTCGACACTTTGAAGGCGATCCCTTTGCATCATCTACACCATTGATCCGGCCATCAAGTGGTATCAGAGCCACGTGAAGGTATCACCATTTAAATCTTGTCTCGACCTTGGTTAACCACTTGTTGCAAGTTGTTTTGCAAGTCGTTCATCCATTGTCGTTGTGCACTAGTTTGCCTTTGTGTCTCGCGTCTTTGTGTGACCTTTTCCGTCCTTGATTTGTTGTTTGATGGAGGTCGAAATTCGCATGAGTCATGGCTGAGTTGTTGTGTACACGAACTTGAAGAAGGAACCCCAAAGGTCCTTTGTTTGGTTGAGTAGTTGAAAGGTTGTGTGAGATCCTTGAATTTACTCTTCCACTTAAGTGTGTCTTGAATTTTTGTTGGCTGACTTTGTGTCTGCTGAAATAAGTGATTGAGGGAGAGGAAAAACATTCCCTTTGTTGTTCATTGCATGCTTGTTGAGTTGGTTCAACTCTAGGATACGGGAACGACACCAAAAATTAACATCTTGCTTGCTTGTTGTCTAATTTTCATTGAAATTTTAAAAAAAAATCAAAAAAGAAGCGGGGCTAGAAAAACCTTGCCGCCGGCAAAAAGCTAATAAGGGGTCGGGCACAGAAAAAGTCGGACCCCATGAGGAAAAGAACCCGAGCGGGGAGAAAAAGAAACAGGGCTAGAAAAACCTTATCGGCGAAAAAAAGCTAATAAGGGGCCGGGCACAGAAAAAGTCAGACCCCGTGAGATAGAGAACCCGAGCAAGGCCTAAAACTTTGTTGACATTGATGCTTGATTTTCTCGGTGTTTAGTAGCTTCCTAGTTTTGTTTCCTTTTTGACTAGTGTGTAGTGTGCTTGAGTTCCTCTTGTTGTCTTTTGTTGTTCATCTCCTACTTGCAACTTGTCGGATTTCAATCTCGAGCAAGTTTTGGTGATTAATTCGAGTGCACTCTATACCCTTGCTTTTCACGTGGTTTGTTAAGATGACAAGTGTAGGTGACGAAAAAGAAAAACAAAATGTTGATGAGGAGTCCTCCAACTCGGAAGAAGTCATATTGCGATCCTTGCAACAATCTTTGCAATCCATGGAGACACGCATGGAGGAACGCTATCAGCCTTGGAGAGCCGAATCCTAGGGCTGGACGAGAGGACACAAGTGCCTCAAGTGGGGAAGATCAAGAAGACATGAGAATAGGCTGTTCACACTATCAAGGGACGTGGCGACCATGAGGTATTCAGCGTTTCTAACCTTGTTCCTTATTTTTCTAATGATTATGTTGAGGATGTTCATGATCAAGGTTCAAGGATGAACCCTTTTGAAGGGGAGGAGACTTCCTTCCAACAAAGAGTGATGAGTGACACAGAACAACCAAAAAGAGAGACTCTTTTCCATGAATTGGAACAACTCATCACCATCAAGTGTCCAATACAACCGATGCACATATTGCAAGAAGAGGAGGAAGTTGTGGAATTGTCTCCGAAAATCAAGCATCGTCCTACCATCACTCCTACCTCCATGAACTCGTTGGCTACACCATGGCTAGACGCCTTGCCTATGATTCCTTCATATTTGCCCTTCTTGCTCCATGAGGAGGATGAAGCTGTTTTATTCACTCCAAGCGGTGATTACATTCCTTTGCTTGTGGAGGCCAAGAAGGATGCCTTTGTCCTGAAAAATGTCACACCATGGGAGATAGAAGCACTACCTCCATTGTTGAGCTCACATGGTGATACAAGTGCACCTCTCAGGGAAGTTTCTTGCACTCCTTTATTTCATATTAATGATTATGTGCTGGATGTGTTGCATGCATTTGATCAAAGAATTTCATTTGTATTTCATGTATTTGTGACATCTAGAACTAAGTATTCTTGTTTCTATTTCAGTTCTCTTTCCCAATACATGTCATCTAGAGTATGTATAGGTCTTAATGTTCCATTGCTGCCTGTTTATTCTCCATCTTTTCATTGTTTTATCATGAGATGTACCCATAAGAATAGGAAAAAAAGTGGCTTAGCTTGTGCATACATTTTGTCATATCATGTTGTGCTTGGAAAGGAGGTTTGTGTGTTGATTTGTTTTGTAGGTCAGCTGGATTCGAGGACGAATCCTTTTAAAGGGGAGGCGGATGATGTGAGTCCATCTACCGAGTCACCTACCGAGGCATTGCAACTTGGTATCGAGCCCACCTTCAACGCTCTTAGTGTCGTGCCTCCTGCCGAGGGGTCGCCGCTCGGTAACGAGCCTACTGGGGCACCCTTGCAAGCAGATTGTGGCGCGCCTTTGCACACGTCGAATTCCGACCTTGGCGCGCCTTGGCCATTGATAGATGGTGCCAACTCTTTGGGCACTTTTGATGGCTCCTTGTCCCATGACTCGAGTGATGATCCCAGTCCTAAAGATAAGTCCAATGTGCTTGATAAAGGGGAGCCTACACTTGGATAAGCAACCAAGGCCGGTGTTCGAGGCACAAAGAAGCCGAATCAAGGAGCCATGCCCTATCTTGCGCGCATCACGCGAGGCCGAGCTAAAGCAATCCTTTTCCATATTCAAGATGAGATCATGGTTCGTAAGTTTCCGGAGGTTTACAAAGAAAAAGGGTGGAATCTCTTTTTAACTAGTGGCCCGAAAAAGGACTATTTTGCGGATAAGGACAATTAGTTGTTTCTTGGTTTTTATGGGGTGTTTTTTGTAATTTATTTATGGGTTGTGGCTGATTATGTGAGGCGTGGATCTATGGTCATATGCACATCCTTGGCTTCCATTTTCACTTAGACTTGAAACCATGAATGTTCTCTCTTTTGTTTACTTTTCAATCTAAGTTACTTGGACTTTTTCGTTTCAATTCTCATTGTTTGATCGTTGGTGAGTCATATCCGACGTTCTTTCAACTTAGTTTGCTGATCTTGGTGCGTAATAACCAATACTCAACATCCATATCCAACACTCCATCAATCCACTTCCATTCGCTCCATCAATCGTTCCATTATCAACTCGGTGGATTCTGCACCACTCAGTATAATTGCCATAAGTTCCAATCTACACCTCATCTAGATCTGAAAATTTGAGGGGTTCAACAATACTCAAAGATCTAACTCCTCGTTTTGAAATCACTCAAATCCGACTTCGGACCAGGAAGATCAAGCCAGTTGAAGACGGGTCAGATTCCTTGGTGTTTGTTGTCGGAATTCCTTGGACTCTTTGAAGGCGATCCCTTTGCATCATCTACACCATCGCTCCTTTCATCAATCGAGGTCACTTGTAAAGCATGCCAAACAAACGGTTCATAAAATCCGATTAGCATTGTGAATGAAAGGATAAGAGTGACCTGTTTAGTTCTCATGAAAGGGATTCGGACCAGATTTTTCGCAGATCAGCCCAGCCGCAAAGGCTTATAGGATGCACACATCTCACCACCAACTCAACTTGAAAGCCGACATCAATGTTTACCCAAGCCCCAATTCTTTCCCCATCTCAGAGATTAAGCATAGCCATTATAGGTATTCGACAAATCTTTACTTCGGTGCCGCCAACCTCTAAACAAACTCAGATTAGCACAGAATAACCAGGCAGAAGTGGTTAGCAATTCTAGATTCACAAGGTGCTGGCTTGGAAAAGATTGTGATTAATGTCTTTTAGAGTTTCAACCATTCTAAAGAATCGAGGCCGCCGAAGAGGGAGTTGGTGCCATCATCCTCAAAGCCAACTCTTGGATCTCCTTTCTACCCAAACTGCTAGCAGCAATCTTGTCTCGTTTGTTCGATAAACCAAGATGATTTTTTTTTTACTTTAAAAAATCCTAAATGAAACTGGCTCTCACAAGACATCAGATGGAACATCAACACCATATTAGATAATAGAGGGAAGATTAGAGGGTAAACTAAACTAGCAAATCCAGCCAAAATTATGGATGTGAGATCGCTTTTTGGAATGTGTAGTTTGGAACTTGGGGTTTCGGCTCAGGGAACAGGCCAAGCAAGGGTTTGTGTTCTCTCTCATTGTGTTACTAGGTTTTTCTTTATCTGAAATAGAGATTTTAAATGAAGTACGCGGGATAACGTAATCTTGATCATAAACTTGTTTTGAGTCATATATTTGGGAAAAATGAAAGCTAAAAAAATTAACGGATAGAAAGTAATTGTGCTAAAAATGACTTGAGTTTTCTAACCAGGGAAAGCCAGAGGCAACATCTAATATACGAGAAAAATTATGTCATCGGCTTTCAGCTCAAAACAAGATCAAAAGTTATGAAGATTCATCCAATTTCTTTTTGTTCGAATGAAAATTCTAATGCGAACTAGTAAATAAAAACCCTTTATGTGCAGGAACGGGTCCAAAGAACCACCAAAACGTAAACAGGGATCACTAAACTTGTCTAATCTTATGCGATCAAGTCCATGATAACGGAGAATCACAATGTATCACATCGGAGCTACTCGTTGATTTCAACTTTATGGACGGCGAATCTGACGGTTCTGATATCGGAGGAGGTGGTAGATCTGGTGATAACGGTGGTAGCGAAGGGGATGCCGTTGATGATAGAGGCGCCGACGGCGACGAGGCCGGCGATTCAGACGACGGCGACGAGGCCGGCGATTCAGACAACAGCGACGAGGCCGGCGATTCAGACGACGGCGACGAAGCCGGCGATTCAGAGGACGGCGACGCGATGGATGGTGGAGATTGTGATGAGGTTTGTGACGCGTTGTGATCTGGAGCGTCTGGTTGCTTTCTCTTGTTGCTAAGCGTTCTGTCTTTTCTCCTGGAAACGTCTTTTGCTGCTAAATGCTCTTTGAGCCTCTCCATGTCCGATAGCTTCACTGGCTTTACTATGAAATCCTCTGCTCCTTCCTCCAAACAGCTGTTAACATCAAACAAGCGCCATAAAATTTAAAAAAAGGCCATAAGTTCCATTTGCGTTTTGCAATTTCAAATTGAAGCTGTCAGATGAAACACATTCCAGCTTTTTGACTGATTATGTACAATTTTTCAAGTACCAATCACAGATCCACAGATAGAATTTGGCAGAGATCGAACTAATACCGGTCGATGCGAGCGAGAACGTTTTCGGAAGACATGATTACAACAGGTATCTCTCTGAATGCTGAGGATTCCTGAGCACAAATCACAAATTGAGTTATTAATTCCTCCTATCGCGTCTTGAATTTCTGTACTAAAAAGAAAAAAAAGAGGGAGGGGAGAAGATCGAAACCTTGATTTTCTTTAGAAGTTCGTAACCAGTCAGTTCAGGCATAGAATAATCGGTAATAATGAGATCGACCTTCAGCCCTTCCACAACCGAGTTCTTCTCCGTGACCTCCTCATCCAGTCCAAGGAATTGCAAGGCTCGCTTCACACTATCTACCGCCGTAACTGTAAGCAAATCGCCATTGACAAAACCAAAATTGAGATTCCGAATGAAATTGACACAGTGAAAACTGAAAAACAAAAATACAATTAATCATATACAGAGGAAGACGAAGCGGAGCTGATACCTTTACAGGAATAGATCTTCAGTAGCTTCTCGATTACTTTCCGATCGACGATGCTATCATCGACGGCCAGAACATGAGCTTCTTCTCCCAGCGAGCGCGGGAAGCCGAATCCCTCCTCCGACCAAGGTCGCCGGGAAAACAGACTGTTAACCGCCATCATTACAGCCACCGGAAGTGCTTGGATCTCGAAATTGAGCGAAGAATAACTCGATTGGAAAAGTGTGGAGATTGGAAGGAATTGGGAAGGAGAAAGGAGTTGTGAATTCTGATACGCCTTGCCTTTATTTTATATTTCTGTCTTATTAATTTAAAGCTAATGAAATCAAGCCAAAAGTGGTGTTTCTCTGTAGGAAATCTGGTGAAATCTTGCAAGTTGCGACTTTATGAAGCAATTCACGAGGAGGGAGGGAAAGACAGATGGAGAGATTCTGCAATCCACTTCGGTAAGATCTCCAAATCCAACTAGTCCAAACGTCTCCCTCACTTGTCATCTCGTATCGTTGTTCCCATCGTATCGCGAGAAAATGGAGGGGGAATATATCAGGGTGATCTGTCACTCTTGACTCGGGTCAAACTAGGACCGCTGACTCCTCCAACAATGCGAAATGAAATGAGGTGAGAGGGCACGACTGACTTTATTTTTATCAAAGTAAATTTTAGGACAAAGGATACAAAGTAAATGTGAGAGTCGTTAAATAAAAACGTTTTTTTTAATAAACAAAAAAAATGAAAACGCTTTTTATTAGAAATAATTTAATTATTAGACAAAAATTAATCACATACATATATCAATTGAAATATTCAGTAATTGTCTAATGATAAAATAATAAAGTTGTAGAAAAAAAAGGAAAGGTTTCAAAAGAAAAAATAATCAATGTAGAAAAGAAAAGATTACAGGTCACCTAATTTGGATAAAATTCCAAAGTATACATTTTATTTGCAAAAAGTATGCTATCTACAAAAAAAAAAGAAGCAAATAGCGTGTGTATCCCACGTTGGTCACCTCGACCGATGAGCCCCAACATCTAGTTGGACTTTATATAAGAACACGTGATTGCTCATTTTCAACATTCGAAGGAGAAAAATTTTGAGAAAAAGATTTAGAAAAAAAAAATCAATTAAGGTAGTGTTTGAAAATTTCAAAAATGATTAGGCAGTTTGGAGGAGTGAAATCTAAGAACAAAAGTCGTTTAAAAACGCCACCACAATAATCTTCAAAACTAGGACTGGTCATGGGTCGGGTTATGGGTGGGTGGAGCCCTTCCACCACCCACCCCGTGAATAAAAATGGCTAACTCGACCCACTCATCACCAATGAAACCTTTCACCCACGGATAATGTCCAACCTGTTTTGAATCAAAACAAATAGATTTTTTGGTAACAACAACAATCATGGCAAACATTAGGCTACCCTCACAAAGCAAGGTTAGCCTAAATCACCATCTACTAGATGGTGATCTAAGAAAATACAACAAATAAATGGGTCCAAGCTTATCGCAAAAGGATAAGACAAGAACAAAAAATCAAACTTTCAAGCCTAGGCATGTCATACTTTGAGGCTTCAAATCTTTAAAGAATATAGAACGATTTCAATTTAGACCAGGTGGAAGAAGGTTCGATAACCAAAAGACCACAAAACCTTCAACTTCAATCGATGCTTACAAGTCACACAAAAGTCTAGATCTGGTCTTGAGCTATTTAAATTTCGTAGCTTCATGCATGTCCATGAGCAAACATGAACTTGAATTCTTGGAAGCTTGTAAAAATGTACTATGAGCTTGCAAAAAAAAAAAAACCGAAAACAGATTTACAAAATATTTTCTCATAGATAAAAGTAAAAGGTCATACTACAAAGGAAAAAAGATCAACAAAAATTTATAGAAATTTATGTGAATTTTCATTAGAGAGATTCACAGAAATATTTCGTAAGAGTGTGATATATAAAGAAAAATTATAAGAAAATTTTCATTAACACAAAATTTAGAGAGATGAACAGGAGCTTGAAAACTCCAATTCTAAATCAAAGAAGCGTGGTTGTTGGTTAGATTTTGAAACCAAAGGACCACATATCTTGGAGATAGGACTTAGAGGGGGAATCAAAGTAAAGATTTGAAGAAAAATTTGTATGAGGCGGACATGAATCAAAAGAGATGGCTGCATCTTTTCATAGAATTTTGTGGGCTAAGAAATTGGATCAAGAATCAACAAATTCGGGGCAAATTTTTTTGATTAATTAGTGAAAGATTTGTAGATATAGACTGATATAGAGAATAGTGGAGAAGTAGTACGGTGGATTGATAAGAAGAAAGAGAAGAGAGAGGTAGAAAAGAGGAGAGAGGTTGGAGCCTCCCCCTCTATACTTTTTTTAGAGAGGGGGTTAAGTTAAATGCGAGTGAGAGCAAATAGATTTGAATCAGTCAATGATTGACGAGGCCGTCGATCCCCACCATGTCCAACCTTCCCACTTTCAACCTAAGCCCACCCACTATTAAGTCAAGCCTTCTTACCCCGAGATCGGGCCTTCATCTTAACACAAGGTCAGACCTTCTTACCTTGAGGTCAAGCCTTCATCTTACCATGAAGCCGAACCTTCCTATCACTAAGCACCCCGGCCTCCCGAGCCTGCACAAAACTGATATGGTGGCGAACCTATTGATACCAGTCTACTAGTATACTAGTCGACTTCAACACCCATATTGCGAAAACTATGTGGGAAGACCCGAGCTGTTGGTTAAGAATGTTGCATACTAGTTTAATTAACTTCCGTAGATTTTTAACCTAATTTTAAAATAATTAAATCTTTGTTGTAATGGTTTCAGGGGGGATCGAAAACCATTGAGAGTCCATCAACAAGGGAGGCTTGTTTTCTGGAAGGATAAGCTCAACATTAGGGCGGAGTGGATCGACCTTGTTTAGCGTAGAGGATTAATGCACTTACAAAACTGGATGTTTAGGAACCTAATGAAGCATTGGTTATAGCAAATGTCGGGAGTTGGCATTCGGAAACAAACAGTTTCCAATGTCCTTAGAGCGAGATAATGATCACCGATACACTATTTTAGGATTGACTCTGAACGAGATAAAGGCTACAAGGACTGTCGTGGATGTCGATCTAAAGTCATGGATGAGACATGCCTTCAACTTGTCTCCAGAGCATATGGGGATTAATGGAGGAGACCATGGTTTGTTGGCGTCAGGATATTCTTGCGAGATGTTGGGGAATACGTTATTCATAGAAAAGACATGTGATTCTGTGTTGCTCAAAGTATTGCAGCTAGTGTTGGACCATAATTTGGTATCAGATTATCATGGTTTTCTACTACACTTGCCTACCTGTACCACTGTTGTTTAGGGATTTCTTGACAACAAATAAATTTATAAGTCAAGACCCCGCTGAGTATAGCAGAGTCAGGATCGTCCACGAGAAGCAATGATGTTTGTCTATCAACTACAAAAACAAGAAAACGAAGCAAAACAAGCTAAAACAGCTACGACAGACAAGGTCGTTAACGAACCTGGAAATCTACGAACACTGAACAACTAACGACTCAAACGCAAGTTCGGTACTGAGGGTATGTTAACTCGGTAGCGAATGATTCAAAAGCAAAACTAAGCAAATTCAATGAATAAAAAGATCTAAGCATAAGCACAACTTTCTCTTTCGATCAAGTCACAGACTCAAATTACTTTGACTATCATCTAAGCATAAGCACAACAAGCAACTCAAATAGATAAAAGGCAATCAAAACATCAACTTACTCATTCAAACATGCACAACTATGTCGGGTTTTAACCCCGACCCTAGATAAGAAAACTACTCACTCTTCATTGAAATAAAGCAAACAACTTTAATCAAGGAAGACATTGAAAGCAAAACTAAACTTACTTGAAATTAAAAGTATATCGTCTTACAATCTCGTGGAATCCCGAAAACACTAAGAACACCGAGCAAGAACCGATCACCGACCCAAACTCTCTCTCTCTCTCGATCGACTTCAGGTTCGACTCTCTCTCTTTCTCAACTTCTCCTAAAACTAACGTCTATCACCCCTTGTTTAGGCTTAGAACAAGGGTATTTATACTAAGAAACTATCTAATAAAAGGCTAAAAGATAAAAACTTACCCTACTTAAAAAGATAACAAGATAAAAGATATAACAACTGAAAGTCGGCTACGCCTCTATCGACACGGGCCCCTCGTTAACGACCCACACAGGGTTGGTAGACTCTGCTGAATCCCTTACAAAAACTATCTTTTGCAGCCTCGTTAACGACCTTCACAGGGTCGTTATCGAGCCTCTGTTTGGCTTCTCTTGAACTTTTCTTTGGCTTTAACTTGGATTTTAACTTGATTTTCCCATGCAATCTTCTTCCTTATCTTCCATGCATTCCATCTTCCACCACAAGACTTCAACTCAGCTCGAAAAGTGCTCTTTTCCCGCTCTTAAACCTATAAAAGACACAAAGCGCAGTAGCTTCCACACTTTTCACAAAATATGTAAAATTATCCAAAAACACACAAAACTAACTCTAAAACCAACTGAAACTAAACTAAACAACCTAAGAAAGACAACTAAAACTAGACTAAAAACACGAACATCAAAATACCCCATACTTAAGCTTGCTTGTCCTCAAGCAATCACTATACAATAACCAAAATCAAACAATCATGCTCATCAAGCAATAGCCATTAACTCAAAAGCAACTTCAAAACACAACAGAAAATAGCAAATGACTATTAACATCATCACACATATATAAGCACTAATAGACATAAGCAATTACAATCCAACCTCACCAGGGATATTTGTGTTTCTCTCATCTCTCAAGTGTTTAGGGTTATAAATTCAATCTCTCAACTCCATCTTATATGCAAAAACTCATAGAAATTGGAACTTATATCACCAAACTCTCCACCTAAGATTTGTCAAAACAAGCAAAAATCATCAAGAGAACTTAGGCTCAATGAAAAACTTCATAGAAGTTTCCATTCGGCCGGGTTATAATGGGGCTTGGTAATGACAAATAAGGCGTGGAAATATTTTTGGTCATGTGGTACTAATAATATCCGGGAATATAGACTCCTAAAAACTCACATATACCAAAACACTTATAAAACATACTAAACTCACTCTTATTATGCACACTCACTCACCTTTTATCCTAGAAAGCCTCATAAAAACTCAAAAGAATCTCCGGTTAACTCATAAACACAAGTGCACATCACTTCTCCTTTTCTTTTTTCTTGATTTTCATTTTCAGTTTCAGGTCTTCTGTTTTCTTTCTTTCTCTCGAACAACCTCGTTAACGACCCAGATGAGGTCGTTAACGAGCTACCGTTTCCTCGTTTTCTTTCTCTTCAACAACAACCTTTCTTATACCCTTTATTTTAACCGAACATAACATTTCCACTCTACAAAACATACCTCTCCAACTAAGTCCTAATCCTCGGATAGGGTCAAGCTTATCTCGGCTAGGGAAATAATTTTGTGGAGCTGAAAATAAAAGGCTTAAGGCTCAAATTGGCTATCAAAAAGAGGATAATGATAAGGTAGATAAGGATAAATAAGGCTTATAAAAATAAGTTCTCTATCATATGACTTTCACAAGTAATGAACTAAAAATCTTATATAGGTCTCAAGAAATAGATAACCATCACAATTCCAAGAGATAATATACATAAAGAGAGAAAATCACACAAGAAAAGAAGAGGGATTTTATGTTCTCCCTATAAGGCCAAAAATAACTCACAAGGTAGCAATTTTTGTTGGATTGCATTACTCATGCTAAAAGTTATACATGCTCAATTTCATCAAATTGCTATTCCTCTATAAAAAAACCATTTCATATCAAGAATCAGACTATACCATCAAAAACATGCTTGCAAGGAAATTACATGATCATGCTAGCAACTATTATCATAGAACCAAAAGAAAGGGTATTTATCAATTCTAAAAACTCTTTTTTTGGAATTTTTTCATTTTTTTTTTGATTTTTCTAAAACAAAGGACAACTAAAACAAACAAACAAGACACACAAAACAAGCAAATTTTCTTCCCTTCCCACCCCATACTTAAAATTACAGTATCCCCACTGTAATAAAACTAAGCAGAAGAAAAGAAAGAAAGAAAAAGGAAAAAGAAAGAAACTTACAAGCTTAGCTGAAGCGGAAAAGAAACATCTTTTGAAAGCGGAATCCGCGTCGTGGTGGTGGTGGAAACCGACGCTCAAAGTTGCCCATGAACTCGTACATGGTCCTCCAACGCTCTTCATCAACCGTCACCCTTTGCTCCATCGTCCTCTAACGATCATCCGCCTGCTGATGCCTCGCATCATCCAAAGCCATGCGAGCGGAATAGACACCCTCCCAACGATCCATCCTCTGGTGGAGTTGTGTCTGTTGCAGGTTGAGCTGTTGCATTTGAAAAGATAGATCTTCGGCCCATGGAGGTGGAACACTCGATCCAGTGTAGGTGGGCTGAGGAGGTGGTTGGTAATGATCTTGGGGCTGGAAGTGGTCTTGAAAAATCACCGGGTTATAGGGCATCATATCATAAGACTGCAGCACGGTAGGCGGTGGCGGTGGGTCGTTACCGAAGTTGTGTGCCTCGGTAGAAGCCTCGTTAGTAGCCTCGAAGTAGTCGTTAACGAACCTGGGTGGGTCGTTAATGATGTTGTCATCATCGCCCAAAACCTCGGTACCGAGGTCATCGTCCTCGATGATTCGAACAATTGTGTTAGCTCTGCTAGTGCTTGCCATATGTACCGATGATTCGAACAATTGAAGAACAAAGATTGAATTTGGGGAGGGTAACGAGGCTTGTAGTGCACCGGTAATGAACTCAAGAGAGGATGAGGCTCCTTATCGAGGTGCGGTTTAGGGGTTAGGGGCGGTGGTGCTCCAATCGATGGTGGGTAGAGAGAAATCGGTGGGATTGGTTTGAAGATTTGAGGTTTTGGCTTGAGATTTGGGTGTGGGATTGGGAGTTTTTGAGAGGGTTAAATAGGAAGGGGCAAGAGGAAGAGGAAGAGGCGGCGTGGGGGGTATAAGATAAAAGATATATTAGGTTAGAAAACTTACCTCACTCGCGTCTGCCTATTCGGGTCTCGACATGGGTCGTTAACGACCCTAGGGGGGTCGTTAACGAGCCTGGGCGACTTGTTTTTCAGCATTGTTCCGAGCCTAACTTCCTATACCATGTTAGTTTCGAACAATTCTATCTTGCTAACTTCTAAATTACTAAAAAAATCAAAAGAAAGCTAAGAAAAAGATCTAAAAAGAAAAGAAAACTAACTAAAACTAAAAATCGGGTTGCCTCCCGTAAGCGCTATGTTTAACGTCATTAGCCCGACGAACTTACTTCATAGATCAAGGTGGTTCCTTTTCAGCTATGTCGGGGTTTTGAGAGACCCCATACTTAGCTTTGTAGGCATTATTGGCTCGTCCCACCAAATTTGGTCCTTTATCTTCTCGCAATATGCCTAGTATTCCTACACAAGGGTTAGTGAAATCCGAAAACCATGGTGGTTTCGATTCCTCTATAGCATAGATAGTAGGGTACGGTGTAGGAATAGAATATAAGGAAGGATCATGATCAGTAATAGTGAATCCGTGGTTAGAATACTCACCTTGATCCATTGGTAATGATGTGGGCACTGATGTCCGCCTTTTTAGTCATGTTTTTAGGGTGTGTGTTTTGTGTCTTTGAGTCTTTTTCTTTAGTTTTGTCTCTTGTTTTGATTCGTTTGTGTAGGTTTTCGTATTTTCTTAAGATATGGAGTCTAAATAAGCTTGATGGTGTTTTGTAGGTTTTTAGAAGCTATTTGGAGCACTTTTAAGGAAATGAGCAAAACCGAGAGAAAACACTTGATGAAGCAGTCAAGAATGAAGAGAAGATGAGGATTAAGCGATCAAGTAAAGTCATTGAAGATCAAGTTTGAGCTTGGAAAGAGGTAGAGAAATTCGTTACAAGAACATAGGAAAAATCGAGTCAATCGGAGATGTAACGAATCCGCTACACAAGTTTTACTCAAGGCTGTTCGTAGTGCTGAACAGGGTCGTTAACGAGGCTCTCAGGTCGTTAACGAGGCACTCTGTGGCGCAGAGGAGATCCGAGTCGGCGTGTTTAAAGGGATTTTATCCTATTTCCTTTTATTTTATTAGATAGATAGAAGGAATATATCTTATTAGAAGATATTATTTCCTTAGAGATAACTTTAAGATAGAGTAGTTTCTCTATAAATACCCTTCTCTAGCTCTTGTTTGAGGGACAGACACACACAATCAATTGCCTTGGAGGGCAAGTAGGGGAGGAGAGAGGAGTGTGAGAGGGGGAAGCTAAGGGACGATTTTTTGTGGGGAAGAACTATCGTTGTGGATTCGGTTGTAAGCTTTCTCTTTTATTTAATTCAGTTGTTCTTTAATTATGCTTTGTGAGTATTCTTCATTGTTTTTATCGCATGAATCAATTCTCTTGTTCTTAATCCTTGAAACAAAAGTTGAAAGGAATTTCTCATTCATAGTTGAAGCGAAAGCAGAAACCTTGAATCAGAATAGTCAATTTAGGGTTTTGAAGCGAAAGCGGATCTATCCTAGTTGAAGTAGAAGAGATTAGATAGTAAGTTTGTTGATTGAACGAAAGTTAGCGCCTTTATGTGATATAAGCATGATCTATGTGTTTCATTAAACGTTTGGCATGCATAATTGTTGTTGTGGGATACCTTTACCTTAGAATTCCTTTTCCCTTGCTAAAAACCCTTACTTTATTGATTGCTTGCGTAACAAGTGACAGAACTTACTGATACGCTCTATTTAGCATAGGTTAACTCTTGTATTTTAGGTATGATTTGAGTGTGTTTAGGTTAGTTTTGAGCATAATTGTCATATGATGACCGAAGACACGATTTGAAGAATTGCAAGAGTTTTGAAGACAAGTGTTGATTTGGAGGTCTTTCGACACCACTTTCTTGTAACGCTTATTCCGGGAGCTACGGTGATCGGATGAAGCTGAATTTGGTATCATTGGAAAGCTAAACCGAAGAGCTACAATTCATCGTTTTACGGCAAGTTCAAATTCCAACTCTAAGTGGGTCAAAACCACCTCCGAAGTTGACACCAGTAAGCTGTCAGAAGATCCGCGCCCGCGGATCGTTGAGCATCCGCGGCCGAGGGTAGAGGATTGATCCACGCCCGCGGATTATTTCCGCGCTCGCGGATTTTGGCTTTTCAGCGCCGCCTTCGTTTCTTTTATTCTATCTTTTTAGTATTTTTCTATCTTAGGGTCTCGGATATTTTTCTACTATTTAAGCTTAGTTTCGTTTTCAGTTTAGGGGGACACAATCTAGGGACACAATTTAGAGACACAATTCTAGCATACTTTTACTTTTAGGTTTTTATTTCAGTATTATGGAGAACTAATTTCCCTTTGGATTTTGTTTAATCAAGGAAGCTTTTTTATGTATTTCGTGAGATTCTGGTAACTTTTCTATCCCTTGGTTAATATCAAAACTCTTGTGTTTAATTTCATGATTATCAATTGATTTCTCTTAGTGCGCAACTTGTTGAATTTGATTGATATTCTACTGTTTGGATTAGTTTGATTGTTGTCTGTGCAATCTTATTTATCCTTGAAACAACTCTTTTCTAGGACCGTGGACTAGAATTGAGGAAGAGTATTTGATTGTTATTTTATGCATGAGACTCGTAGCTTGATTGCATGATTTAATATCCTTTTATCCTTAATACTTTGCATGATTTGAATTAAGCGTTCTTGTTCATATCATCGTTTCGCTTGGACCGTGGACAAACGGAAATCTTTTATAAGGATTGGAATTAACTAGGGAATTAATAGAAAAGTGGATGAATCAATGATCGAATGATTAAAAAGGTGGAATTGATTGAATGAACTCTACTTTCTTTCACTTGATTTAATTTCAATAATATTTGCTTATTTGTTTGCTTGCCTGAACTCCAAAACCCTTGTCTTTACTCTCTGCTGATTGATCAGAATCCCGATTCTCTTGGGTTCGACCCCTTACTTGCACACTATACTAGTTGTTAGTTTAGGGTTATTTATCTTTGATCTTGGCAACAACGATTTTAGCCGAGTCAAATTTTGGTGCCGTTGCCGGGGAATCGGTTTTTAATTTTCTGTTTAATTGGCGTTTCTAATGAAACCGCGACCTCGGAAATTTTCCGCGCCCGCGGATCGGTTCGTCCAGAATCCCCGAATCTGTGTAGACCTATCTTACGGTCTACACTTGTATATATTAATGTCTTCGTTTAGTCTTGTTCAGTTGCAGGATGAACCCTTTCATGAGTACTTCTCTAGGTGCTAGGGAATCTTGTATGATCTCTCTGTTTGGGGGTTACACATAGGGCTTGATGATGCTTGCTATCACATCTTTATGGGGATGACTCTTGAGTCCCAACTAAGGATGTACCGCAAGAGCGATGCAAAATACATCCTTTGGAAACCCATTGACCGATGGAATTTCTTTTGTATGCTCCGAGCCAAAGAGATCGAGATGCAGAAATTGGAGAACCAAATTGCTGAACAAAGAAAACTAGAGGAGGTGTTGGCCATCAAGACGGAAATTCTTGAAGAACCAACAGATTTCCCTGAAGAGCCAGTTCCACCCTCTCTAGAGGCACTCAGAGACCTTTCATTGGATGAAGAGATGGATGATCATAGTCATGTAATGACAGAGGAGGAATATTTCCTTAAGTTAGACAGCTCCTGGAGTGATGACGACGAGCCTAATGACTCGAAGAAAGAGCTAGATGATGATATGGAGATTGCCCCTCCACCTGAGGAGATGTCTATGTCTCCCTCCATGGAGTCCTTTGTTATGATCGATCATGATCCCTGTATCCTTTCCTCTTCTCCCTTACTTTCTCTTGATATTTGTTGGCCTGTTGTGTCTGCAAAAGGTCCTGAGCATGATAGTTTACCTAGTGATTTCTCAAATTCTAAAGGTGGTAGTGTAGAGATAAAAATCATACCTTTTGATAAACTACTTCATCCTTTCAACTGGTTCTATCCTAAACCTGCTAACCTTGATTTTTCTAGTGGGTTTGATAAACTGAAACAGTGTCTGAATGCTATATTATTTAGTTTCAAGTTATCATTGTGCTATATTTGCCTACATGAGAGTTGTTCGCAGGGTTTTGATAGATTGCTTAGGGCATTGTCTATATACGACGTTAAACAAAGGCGCTGCTCGGGAGGCAACCCGAGGTAAGTTTTTTTCTTTTCTTTTCTTTTTATTTTTTATTTTTTATTTTTTTATTTTTAGCTTCGTTTTAGTTTTAGTATTCGTTTTGGTTTTGTCGGGCTAACTTGCAGGAATAATTTATCCGATTTTCGAAGAAAGCAAAACCCGAGTGGAAATTCTGCGCCCTCGGAATTTTTCCGCGACCTCGGAATTTTTCCGCGCCCTCGGGATTTTTCCGCGCCCTCGGTATTTTTCCGCGCTCGCGGATCGGCCTGGCGGAATTAAAATTTTATGTAAAAAAAAAATTTAAAAATAAAAGGTTTTCGGGTGAAACCCCCGAAATAAAAAGCTTTCAGGTGTAACCCCTGAAATAAAAGGTTTTCGGGTGAAACCCCCGAGATAAGTTAAAAAAAAAGAGAGTGTTCTTCCATATTCTACCATCACCCATCAATCCATTTTTCTATATCTTTCCATGTCTAGTTCCTTGGAATTGTTCAAGTATGGGGGTGCTACCGTCGTCAGAGTTTTATTATTTTGAGGAATCCAGTTCAGTCTCATTGGAGACGTCCTATGGTGTGGATTTGGTTGCTGAGTTGTGAAGATGACGTTCGTGGTTTGTTCCCAGATGAATCAGTTTGTTCCTGAGTTTGGTGCTTATAATTCCGGGAGTTCATTCCATCTCTTCTTTCGTATGTGAGTCTTCTGATTTTCCTCTTCTATGCTTAATTCCTTTCTTTTTACTTCATTGAGGACAATGAAGGATTTAAGTATGGGGGAGGAAGTACTCACTACGCCTATCATGCATAGTTAGTTGCTTTTCAGTTTATTTTTCGTTATTTTTATGGGATTTTTGTTCCATGTTTTGTATAGAGAAATTTTTGAAAAAAAAAATAATAAAAAAATAAAAATAAAAAACAATAAAAAAATGAAAAAAAGCCATAAAATTGAGAAAAAGGCATATAAAATCCTGGGATGAGTTGAAAACCCGAAAGGACGGCTCAGGTAATAAGCAGGTAACCCGGACCGGCATTAGGCTGGGGTAATATGAGGTTTATGAGAGATGTGAGTATTTGTGAGCACACCTAAGAAAAATGAAAAGAGTGATTAGGTGAAAACCCGAAAGGGCGCCTAAGTAGAATGAGTGGTAAAATCAGAGTGTTTAGGATCATAATCTACTTTGGAGCTTGAGGATTACACTTTAGATGTTGGGTAGATCCTAAGTTGCTCTACACTTTTTAGAGCTTAAGTGTTATATCATGTATCTGTGAGGTGTGTGTTTGAGCTTTCATGTCTTTGCTCATTATTTCTCTATTTTGGGTTCGGGTTGGTGAGGTGAGTGATTTTTGTCTTCCCTTGTACTATGTTGTAAACCTTGATAGGATTTATTGTTAGATTTATTGACGAGCAAGGTTTAAGTATGGGGGAATTTGATACGCTCTATTTAGCATAGGTTAACTCTTGTATTTTAGGTATGATTTGAGTGTGTTTAGGTTAGTTTTGAGCATAATTGTCATATGAAGACCGAAGAAACGATTTGAAGAATTGCAAGAGTTTTGAAGACAAGTGTTGATTTGGAGGTCTTTCGACACCACTTTCTTGTAACGCTTATTCCGGGAGCTACGGTGATCGGATGAAGCTGAATTTGGTATCATTGGAAAGCTAAACCGAAGAGCTACAATTCATCTTTTTACGGCAAGTTCAAATTCCAACTCTAAGTGGGTCAAAACCACCTCCGAAGTTGACACCAGTAAGTTGTCAGAAGATCCGCGCCCGCGGAAATATTCCGCGCTCGCGGATCGTTGAGCATCCGCGGCCGAGGGTAGAGGATTGATCCGCGTCCGCGGATTATTTCCGCGTTCGCAGATTTTGGCTTTTCAGCGCCGCCTTCGTTTCTTTTATTCTATCTTTTTAGTATTTTTCTATCTTAGGGTCTCAGATATTTTTCTACTATTTAAGCTTAGTTTCGTTTTCAGTTTAGGGGGACACAATCTAGGGACACAATTTAGAGACACAATTCTAGCATACTTTTACTTTTAGGTTTTTATTTCAGTATTATGGAGAACTAATTTCCCTTTGGATTTTGTTTAATCAAGGAAGCTTTTTTATGTATTTCGTGAGATTCTGGTAACTTTTCTATCCCTTGGTTAATTATCAAAACTCTTGTGTTTAATTTCATGATTATCAATTGATTTCTCTTAGTGCGCAACTTGTTGAATTTGATTGATATTCTACTGTTTGGATTAGTTTGATTATTGTCTGTGCAATCTTATTTATCCTTGAAACAACTCTTTTCTAGGACCGTGGACTAGAATTGAGGAAGAGTATTTGATTGTTATTTTATGCATGAGACTCGTAGCTTGATTGCATGATTTAATATCCTTTTATCCTTAATACTTTGCATGATTTGAATTAAGCGTTCTTGTTCATATCATCGTTTCGCTTGGACCGTGGACAAGCGGAAATCTTTTATAAGGATTGGAATTAACTAGGGAATTAATAGAAAAGTGGATGAATCAATGATCGAATGATTAAAAAGGTGGAATTGATTGAATGAACTCTGCTTTCTTTCACTTGATTTAATTTCAATAATATTTGCTTATTTGTTTGCTTGCCTGAACTCCAAAACCCCTGTCTTTACTCTCTGCTGATTGATCAGAATCCCGATTCTCTTGGGTTCGACCCCTTACTTGCACACTATACTAGTTGTTAGTTTAGGGTTATTTATCTGTAATCTTGGCAACAACGATTTTAGCCGAGTCACTTACCACTAACTTTCTCCTTGCGGATGAACCTGACTCTGCTATACAACAACGGGGTCTTGATTATAAATTTATTTGTTGTCAAGAAACCCTCTCAACAAATTGGCACCGTTGCCGGGGAGATTCAATAGTGCCAAGTTTTGTTCTTTTTACATTTTTCGGGACTCGGCCGAGTCGGCACTGACCTTGTCGACAGATAGTCGCTTCTTTCAGTTTCCGTTTTACGGGATCACTCCAGGCTCGATACCGACCCCTTGGGCCTCGGTACCGACCCTTCTCCGAGAATCCGTTTTGCTTTTGATTTCATTTTTTGTATTTGTTTTTGCTTACAGCGTAGGACAGCTGAAGGACGTCGAGTTGTCTCTAATCCAATAAAGTAGACCCTGAACTCGAGCGTTCCCTCCACAGGAGATTAAGAGAACGTAAAGCCATGGCTACGCCTGAAGAACTAACTAAGCAGATTGTTGAACTCTGTTTAGAGATAGAGGAGATCCAGAGAGAAAGCGGAAACCCTGAATCAGAATAGTCAATTTAGGGTTTTGAAGCGAAAGCGGATCTATCCTAGTTGAAGTAGAAGAGATTAGATAACAAGTTTATTTATTTAGCCAAAGTTGATTGATTTACTTGCTTAAAGCTAACGAAAGTTAGCGCCTTTATGTGATATAAGCATGATCTATGTGTTTCATTAAACGTTTGGCTTGCATAATTGTTGTTATGGGGATACCTTTACCTTAGAATTCCTTTTCCCTTGCTAAAAACCCTTACTTTATTGATTGCTTGTGTAACAAGTAACAGAACTTAGCACTAACTTTCTCCCTGTGGATGAACCTGACTTCGCTATACACAGCAGGGTCTTGATATAAATTTATTTATTGTCAAGAAACCCTCTCAACAAATTGAGAGAAAGGGAAACCATAGCTGCTGAGGCATATGAAGTAGCTTTCTGTATGAGAGGTCCATATCGGAACCAAGGTAATAATTTTCATGCAAGGAGGAATTACATTCAGTCCACCTGGGGCAATTATGCATATGGCCAAGGGAGCCAATCTCCTCAGCAAGAACAGAGGGTTCCACCCTATAGACCCCCGGGCTATCAAGAGCCACCATTCTGGGTGCAAGGACTCTATGAAGGGATCAATGGAGTGAAGAATTAAATCAATGGAGTCCAAGCTAAGCTCAATACTCAAATGAAATGGTGGGGACGAGATCTGGAAAAAGAGCATTGACTCCCAACTCGGTAACCTAGCTGCACGGATTCCAAGACCTTAAGGGCAACTTTCGGGCCTACCCGAGGAAAACCCTAGAGGACAAATTGCAGCTATTCATCTCAGAAGTGGCAAGGAGTTGCCAGATCGAGCCAAGCCTAAAGACACTAAGCACTGCAACGAAGATGATGCCCCAGTCAGACTCGTTACCAACCCCAACAGGGTCGATATCGAGGCTCAACCACTCGATACCGAGGCTCCCAAGCTCGATAACGCGCCATCCATGCCAGTTAAGTCTTCTAAACCAAACTCTGAGTTCATTACCGACCCCCTAGGGTCGGTACCGACCCATCTGTACCGATCGACCCGATTTTCGATTCGGTAGAGCCTCGATCCGGGCTTCTCTCTATCCCGAGTCCGTAAAAAACTCTTCCTTTCCCGATTAAGAAGTCTAATGATGTTACGAAAGGAAAGTTTAGACGCTTTGTCAAGATTCTTCAAGGGTTAAATATTTCTATTCCATTTACTGATGCCCTTAATGAAATGCCTGCCTACGCTAAATTTTTGAAAAAGATTTTGAGCAGGAAACGATCTATCTCAGAGCTGCATAATGAGGTTCATTCCATAAAGCTCCCTGCAAAACTAGGTGATCCAGGTAAGTTTGCAATTTCAATTGGTATTGGGACTCACCGTTTTAAAGCTCTATGTGATCTAGGTGTCAGTTCTAGTTTATTACCATTGTCTATCTAGACGAAAGCTAACATGGGACCACTAGAGCCTATTGATATGAATCTCTACATGGCGGACGAATCTTCTGTCAAGGCAACTGGAGTCGTGGACGACGTTCCTATCCAAGTTGAAATTTTTTTTGTTCCCAACGACTTCATTGTTCTAGATATGCCTGAAGACCCTGTAGTGCCGATCATTCTTGGCAGACCATTCTTAGCCACCGCAGGAGCACGTATAGATGTCAGGAAGGGACTGCTCACGTTTGATATTGGAAAAGAGAAGGTCGAATTTCATTTCAATTGGCCGGTGAGCGAAGTGGCTAGTTGTAGTACTGAGGAGCCTACCGACCCACCATGGCTCGGTAACGACCCCTCTCTAAGTACAGAAACGAGCAAGTTCAATGGAGACACATCTACCAAGGAGCCTACCGACCCCCCATGGGTCGGTAACGACCCCCCATGGGTCGGTAACGACCCCCCATGGGTCTGTAACGACCCCCCATGGGTCGGTAACGACCCTTATCTGAAGGACTACGAAGCTAAAGGTGGATCCAGGCACGACATCGAGCCACTTCCAGATCCAGCAAGGTCGTTAACGACCCACATAGCCTCGGTAACGACCCCTTTTTTGCTCGATCAAATTCAGTTTTCTTGTTCTTATCCAATCAATTCTGGTCATGATCCTTTCTTATATCCTTGTTCTATATTAAATACTATTGTTAGTCATATAAAGGAGTCAAAACCTCCTTGGTTTTCGTATTTTACTGACCCTGTTAAAGTATTACCAAGCATACTTATTGATGATAGAGGACCGAATATCCTAGAAAGAGGCTTTGATATTTTTCAGGCTAAGTATGGGGTTTCTCTTGATCCCGACAAAGCTGGATGGAAGCCACCTTAGGGCATAGGTATGTTCGTCGGGCTAACGACGTTAAAAATAGCGCTTACGGGAGGCAACCCGCTTTTTGTTTTCGTTTTAAGTTTTCAATCTCCTAGATCTTTTTGCTAGCTTTCTTTTGACTTGTTTTTAGGTTAGATTAGTGTAGTAGGATAGAAGTTTTTCTAAAGTAACTCAGGTACAAGAAGTTAAGAAGTGCTAAAATCAAGAAGAATCGGTACAAGCATACAACAAGCTCGGTAACGACCTTCACAGGGTCGGTACCGACCTCTACAGAACCGAAAGAAAATCAACTCCTCAAGTGATCAATGGTTTCAAACAGCTTCAGTTTTATTTTGTGAGTTCCCTTTCCTTATCCTCTTTATTTTTATGTCTTTGTTTTAAACAGTGAGGATACTATTTGGTTTAAGTATGGAGTATGGGAAAAGGAAACTCAGTTTTAACTCAGGTTTTGTGTCTTTGTTTGTTGTTTAGGATTGATAATGTTTCGCTTAGATGTCCTATGATATGCTTTAACTTGCTTGATCATGTAATTCCTTTAGCATGTTTGGATAGCTTTGCCTGAATCATGTTGAAAATTTGTTTTTATGTGGATATTTAGCATGTGATATAATTGAGCACATATGATCTTAGGTAGAAGTGACTGAAATCCAACAAAATGATCTACCTTGTGAGTTATTTTTTGGCCTTAAAGGGAGAACATCAAAAATCCCTCTTCGTTTCTTGTGTGATTTACTCTCCTTATGCATATTATCTCTTGTCATTGATATGGCTATCTATTACTTGAACCCTTTATAAGATATTAGTTCATTACATGTGAAATCATACGATGGAGAACTTATTTCGTTAAGCCACTTTTTATCCTCTTTCTTTTTACCAATACCTTACATTATCCTCTTTTTGAAGCCAATTTGAGCCTTAAAGCCTTTTATTTTTAGCTCCACAAAATTGTTCCCTAGCCGATAAAGCTTGACCCTATCCGGGGATTAGGACTTAGTGTTGGTTATTGTGATGGTTATGTTGAGTGAGATGTGTTGGTTCAAGTGTGGGGTGATATGGGTTGGGTATTTGAAAGTCTTGCAATTTATGATATAAAAGGAGTTTGGTTCTCTGAATGGACTTACAAAAAAAGTGGAAAAAAAAGAAAAAGTGTAAAAATCAAAAGGGAAGAAAAAGAAAAGAAAAAGAGCTGAAAAGTGTAAAGTGTGCATGAGCCAAATTTCCTAAGTGTTTGTAAGCAAGATTAGATGGGATTTAAAAGGGTTAAAGAGGTAAGTTTGAGCATAATGTTTGAGTGAGTTTGGTATTATGTTTATGAGAGATTTGGAGATGTGTGAGTTTTTAGGAGTCTTTATTCCCGGATATTATTAGCACCACATAGCCAAAATATTTCCATGTCTTATTGTTATTACCAAGCCCCATTACAACCCGACCGAATGGAAGCTTCTATGAAGTTTTTCATTGAGCCTAAGTTCTCTTGATGATTTTTATGTGTTTTGACATCTTGGGTGGAGAGTTTGGTGATATAAGTAACAATGGCTATGTTGATTTTTGTATATTGGATTGAGTTGAGAGTTGTTATTCTAAGTCTAAACACTTGAGAGTTGAGAGAAACACATATCCCTTGTGAGGTTGGATTTTTAGTTGCTTTTGCTTGAGGTTGCTCTTATATGTGTGATGATGTTATATTCACTTGTCTATCTATTTCTACTCGTGCTTATGATGTTACTTTTTGATGAGGGCATTGACTTGATATATGTGTTGATGGTTTTGGTTGATGTCTTGTTGATTGCTTGAGGACAAGCAAGTCTAAGTATGGGGTATTTTGATGTCCGCCTTTTTAGTCATGTTTTTAGGGTGTGTTTTTTGTGTCTTTGAGTCTTTTTCTTTAGTTTTGTGTTTTGTTTTGAGTCGTTTGTGTAGGTTTTCGTATTTTCTTAAGATATGGAGTCTACATAAGCTTTGGTGGTGCTTTGTAGGTTTTTAGAAGCTATTTGGAGCACTTTTAAGGAAAAGAGCAAAACCGAGAGAAAACACTTGATGAAGCACTCAAGAATGAAGAGAAGATGAGGATTAAGCGCTCAAGTGAAGTCATTGAAGATCAAGTTTGAGCTTTGAAAGATGTAGATAAATTCGTTACAAGAACATAGGAAAAAGAATCGAGTCAATCGGAGTTGTAACGAATCCGCTACACAAGTTTTACTCAAGGTTGTTCGTAGTGCTGAATAGGGTCGTTAACGAGGCTCTCAGGTCGTTAACGAGGCACCCCGTGGCACAGCGGAGATCCGAGTCGGCGTGTTTAAAGGGCTTTTATCCTATTTCCTTTTATGTTATTAGATAGATAGAAGGAATACATCTTATTAGAAGATATTATTTCTTTAGAGATAGCTTTAAGATAGATTAGTTTCTCTATAAATGCCCTTCTCTAGCTCTTGTTTGAGGGACAAACACACACAATCAATTGTCTTAGAGGGCAAGTAAGGGGAGGAGAGAGGCGTGTGAGAGGGGGAAGGGACGAGTTTTTGTGGGGAAGAACTATCGTTGTGGATTCGGTTGTAAGCTTTCTCTTTTATTTAATTCAGTTGTTCTTTAATTATGCTTTGTGAGTAGTCTTCCTCTCTAAGGTTGGGGTTAAACCCAACAGTGGTTGTGCATGCTTGTTTATGATCATGTCTTGATTTGTTTATTGCATGAATCTATTCTCTTGTTCTTAATCCTTGAAACGAAAGTTGAAAGGAATTTCTCATTCATAGTTGAAGCGAAAGCGGAAACCTTGAATCAGAATAGTCAATTTAGGGTTTTGAAGCGAAAGCGGATCTATCCTAGTTGAAGTAGAAGAGATTAGGTAGTAAGTTTGTTGTTTGAACGAAAGTTAGTTGATTTACTTGCTTAAAGTTAATGAAAGTTAGCGTCTTTATGTGATATAAGCATGATCTATGTTTTTCATTAAACGTTTGGAATGCATAATTGTTGTTGTGGGATACCTTTACCTTAAAATTCCTTTTCCCTTGTTAAAAACCCTTACTTTATTGATTGCTTGTATAACAAGTAACAGAACTTAGCACTGACTTTCTCCATGCGGATGAACCTGACTCTGCTATACAACAACGGGTCTTGATTATAAATTTATTTGTTGCCAAGAAACCCTCTCAACAGGCACCGAGGTTGTCGAGGTTGTTAACGATCCATCAAGTGCAAACCCTCGCTCGATGTCGTGCCATAACGAGCTTCCTCCCTCATATTTTTGAATGAAAGGCTCAGTACTGGGCTAGGGAGGGTCGGTAGAAATCCCGGTTGTACTCTTGTACTCCTTATTTGTTGGAAAAGAGTCTTTAGACTCAGCAAAGTCGAGCTCTGGATGGGACAACTCGATTTGTGCGGCAGCAGTTGGGTCGTTGGCATTTTGGTCGAGGCTGAATTCTACACGCTCCTCTCCTATATCGAAGGTGAGGAGTCCTTTTCGAACATCCACCCTAGCACCTGCCTTAGCAAGGAATGGCCTCCCTAGGATGATGGGGACTAGGGGATCTTCAGGCATGTCGAGGACAATGAAATCATTTGGAATGAAGAATTTTCCCACTTGAATGGGATAATCGTCAACGACTCCTGTGGCCTTTACACTTTATCCGTCCGCCATATACAGTGTCATGTCCACAAGTTCCAGATCACATAGAGCCTTGAATTGGTGGTCGCCTATACCAATATACAGTATCCGTCCGCCTATACCTCATCTTGAAGCTCTGTAATGGATCGTTTCCTGCTAAGAATGACTTTCAATAACTTTGTGTAAGCCGGCATTTTGCTTAGGGCCTCAGCGAATGGTATAGAAATATTTAAGCCCTAGAGAATTGACTGGCTGAAAGTCGTCGTGCCAAATCAAAAATAATCCCTAGTTACTCAACTAGTATAGTCGGTAAGTCGGGGGTCGAACCCAAGAGACACTTGAATCCTAAGTTTTATTATTATCAACTCAAAGAAGTAACAAAAGGGGGGGATTTTGTGAATTAAAACTAAAACTAAGAATTGAAACAAGCAAAGCAAGCAACCAAACAAAGCAAAAGTTGGATTTTTATCAATTAGGAAAAAGCAATCCTATTCAAGTATCCACTTTTCTTCCTCAAGTTATTGATCCTAGATTCAAACAAGTTATTCCTTTTAGTTATTCCTATCCTGATCAGAATTATGACATGACAACGAGACATGCAAACTTAATATCCAAATTACTCATGAAACGATCATAAATAATATGAATACTAGCAATAAGAACAAGGATAAACAGGATACATGCAATTGAATTCCAACGAGTCAAACAATTAACATGCATTCAAATCTCTTCTCAATTGTTTTAGTCCAACGAGTCCTAAATCAATTGAGTTGCTTCAAAGATTAGACTTTTCTACGAGAAAACCTAGATCTAGCAATAGATAATATTAATTCCAACAAGTTGATCAATCAAGTAGAAATCAATATAATCAATATAAATTATGCCCAAGAGAATTGAAATAACCTGTAGAAATAAACCTGAAAAGACGAATCTCACAACAACTTGAGTCTGAAAAGCTTCAACTCGAATAGAATCTAGAAAGTTTAGTTCTCCATAAGAGAGAAAAACACAAAGTCTCCAAATTAGGTCTAAGAGAATACAAACAAAGGCTGAAAAGTAAAACCTAAAATAGTCTCGAACAAGTCGAAAATTAAAAAGATAAAAATATAAAAATAAACTAAGCAAATAAATCCAATCACGCGTCAGATTCCAACAGGGCCGCGATCGCTGCCCAAACCTGGCCGCGATCGCTGCCTGACTTGCAAACCGCGACCCATCGACGACCTCTGGCAACCTCGATCGCCACCCTGACATGGCCGCGATCGCGGCCTTCGTGTCATCGTGGTCCTTCGGCGACGTCCACCGCGACCGCCCCTAAGAGTGGCGGCGACCGCGACCTTCAGCTTCTTCGAAATCTTCAACTTCCCGCTAACTCTGAACTTCCGGCCTTCAAATCTGTTCTTCAATAACGCTCATACTAGGCCTAAAATACTACAGAAATATGTACTAAAAAGTCCTAGTTATGCTGTACAAAACACAGCATATCAAATTCCCCCATACTTAGACCTTGCTCGTCCTCGAGTAAGCTCAAAATAAAATCAAGCATGACAAATCAACAAAGGTCTACAGATAGCAATGGGAGAAAATGACCTAAAACTGAAAAGCACTCAAAATAATCTCACAACCCGGACCCATGTAGAGAAATAATGAGCAAAAACATGAAATCTCAAATCACACACCTCACAAATACAAGATATAGCGCTCAAGCTCCAAAAAGTGTAGAGCAACCTAGGATCTACCCAACATCTAAAATGTAATCCTCAGACCCCAAAGTAGAGTACGATCCTAAACACTCTGATTTTTCCACTCATTCTACTTAGGCGCCCTTTTGGGTTTTCACCTAATCACTCTTTTCATTTTTCTTTAGGTGTGCTCATAAATATTCACATCTCTCATAAACCTCATATTACCCCAGCCTAATGCTGGTCCGGGTTACCTGCTTATTACCTGAGCCCCCCTTTCGGGTTTTCAAATCATCCCAGGATTTTTATGCCTTTTTTATATTTTTTATGGCTTTTTTTTTCTTTTTCTTTTTTAATTTTTTGTTGTTTTTTTTAATCTGAAATGCAGAAACTAAAAATGCATCTGTACATATATACAACAATGAGTACTCCCTCCCCCATACTTAAACCTTTCATTGCCCTTAATGAAATAAAGACAAATCAGATAAAAATAAAGGAAAGGAAAACAGAAGACTCACTGTGGTGGACCTGGTGGATGATACTGTGACCAGTCAGGAAAACCTGGCCACATATGGTTGAAAAACTGATGGTGCTGCCCCTGCACTCGTTGTATATCCTGAACGGTGGATGCAAGAGCACTCTGCTGAGCTACCAACTCTCTCTGCTGCGCTACAATCTCTCTCTGAGTGGACACTATCTCATTTTGGGACATAGTAAGTCGTCCCATCTCCCAAGACATCCGGTTCTGCCAATCAAAATCAGAATGTCCACCCCATCCAACTCTACCCGCAGTAGCATCCCCAACAGAAGTATCTCCAAAACCTCCATATCCACCTCTATATGCAGCAGCTCCACCGTCACTATAACCAGAATATCCTCCTGTTTGCCAACTAGATGTACTAGCTGGTGCTGTACCAGAACTAGCACCCCATCCAACTGATGACGTACCAACACCACCTCCAGGCACAAAACCAGCACCACCATAACCAGGAACACGGCCACCATCTCTAGCATCTCCTCCATTGTCTCTATCATCACCATCATCATCATCATGATCATCATGATCCCCCTGATCCTCCATCTCTACATCAGGCGCAGGCTCCTCCTGTTGAACCCCGCCCCCACCAGCAAAATCAGATGGGATATACAGATAAGGTAAGGCAGTTCCAGTGGGCATAACTCTAGGAAGACGCAAATAATCCTCAGCTGGAGAACCTAGAGTCCAGATGTAACCCTGCTCAGCTGATCCCTTCAAGGAATGAGCCCTCTTTAGCTGGTTCTCATTAAACTTATACTCCACACTATCAGGCCGTCCAAACCTATCCTCACTCACAAACTCTCTGGCAAGCAAAGTAATCATACCCCCTATAGCAATCTTGCCAGTGTCCTTCTTCAGAATCTTCTTCACACTCCCAATAAACAACTCAACCTAGTCAGGAACTGCAGCCTTCATAGGCATTAAGCACCAGATCATGCCCATGTCAAAGCGAGACGCCTTGTTCACCTCCCCTTGTCCCAGAAAACTCATGGACAGTACCTTATGACATAATCTGATACAAGGATGGGTAATGCAATAGTTATACTCCCCCTTCTTAGGCAAAAACCCAACCCTTGTAATCGCCTCCCAAAAATCATTAAGGCCTGACTCTCTATGAACTGCCTCCCAATTCTCAGTAGGCACACCAGTAATCCCAAAAATTTCTTTCAACCCCTCTCTGTCTATATAATAAGGCTCATCCAAAATATTAAATTTGAACAAACCCTCATCATCCTGAAATGTAGACAGAAACTCTAGCAAAATGTTCCTATAGGTAGGGGCATTCAGATCAATAAAAACCCCTAATCCACCACTCATCAGAAACGTTCTAGTACAGTCATACATGCCTAGTGTCCTAAGCATCTCAACATCAAAGAATTTAGTACTAGTGAATTTTCTCTTAGCCAGAGAATCCCATTTTTTCTTCTGTGCAGGAGTCAGCTTCTTAACAGGATACGCCATCTATTTAATGTAGCTAATCAGATCAACAGTAGAGGCGAAGAAGCAATTTACAGAAGCTGAAATTCGGTTCTGTTGGGAGGCCGCGATCGCGGTATAAAGGGGGCCGCGATCGCGGTTTGGCGCGATCAGCGATTTTCAGCGGTGGCGTCCTCCGGTGTCGCGGCTCACTTCGGCTCCGAGTCGCGGTCGCTCCTTTAGGTCGTCTTCAACAGCCCAACAACGGACTACGAGGAGTGGTTGTGGTGGATTGAAAGGTATAGGAGAAAAATTTTGGGATTTTTTGTAGATTTGATTTGGGGGAAGAAATAGGGAAGTGAAAGAAATTTTGTGAACGGATTTGGATTGAGGACGGGATGAAGATTGTAGATCCGGGTTTTGTATTGAGTTTGGAAGAAATTTTTGAGGAGGGTAATGGAGGTTTAAGGGAGTTTTAATGGTGGGTGGGTAATGGAGGTTGAAGAAGAAGTGAGAAATAGAGGAGGAAGGAGAAATAGAATGTGGACGAAGAGGGGTGGGGCCGACGGTGGGAATGGCCCCACTGCCTCGTAATTACTCTTTTTTTTTATCTTGAGGGCCGCGATCGCTGCCCTGTGGGGGCCGAGATCGCGGCTTTTGCAAGGTACCGTCAATTCCTTTCGAAAAGACGCCCCGCAATCGCCCTTTTGAAAGGGCGATCGCGATTTGTCCTCAGTAATGTTCTTTCGAACCTAGTACCTGCGTGTTAGCCTCACGAGATTGAATAGGAAAAACTAAACTAAAACAGAAAACAAAAAAAGAAAAGAAAAACTTACCTCGGGTTGCCTCCCGAGCAGCGCCTTTGTTTAATGTCGTTGGCTCGACATTAGTGCCCTTTTTAGTTGTCAATTGGGGTTGGATCATCAAGACCCATCTCTTCTAGAACTTCATGGCTGACTCCCTCATGGTATTTCTTTAATCTCTGACCATTAACCTTAAACACATTTTGGGAGTCCCCATCCAATAATTCCACAGCCCCATGTGGAAAAACTTGAGTAATTGTATACGGTCCAGCCCACCTAGAACGGAGTTTTCCTGGGAAAAGTGTGAGTCGAGACTGAAACAGAAGGACCTTGTCTCTAACCTTGAATTCCTTCCTGAGGATGTTCTTATCATGCCAGGCTTTGGTTTTGTTCTTGTAGTTCACAACATTATCATAAGCATCCAATCTCAACTCCTCCAACTCTTGCAATTGTAATTTTCTGCACTCTCCATTCTCTTTCAGGTTGAGATTGCACTTTTAGACCGCCCAGTAAGCTTTGTGCTCAAACTCAACTGGCAAGTGACAGCCTTTGCCATAAACCAATCTGAAGGGGGACATCCCGATGGGTGTCTTATAAGCAGTACGGTAGGCCCATAGAGCATCATTGAGTCTCAAACTCCAATCTTTCCTATTTGGCGCCACCGTCTTCTCCAAAATTGATTTTATCTCCCTATTGGACACTTCAGCTTGTCCATTGGTTTGGGGATGATAGGCTGTAGAGATCTTCTGGGTGACATGGTACTTCTTCAATAAAGCACTCACAGTCTTGTTGCAAAAATGAGTACCACTGTCACTGATTAGAGCTTTTGGAATCCCAAATCTGGAAAAAATATTGTCCTTAAGGAAACCTGCAACTTCTTCTGAATCATCAGTTTTGGTGGCCTTTGCTTCCACCCACTTGGAAACATAGTCCACCGCAAGCAAAATATACAGATTCCCATAAGAAGAGGGGAAGGGTCCCATAAAATCAATGCCCCAAACATCAAAAACAACACAGAATATCATACGATATTGAGGCATCTCATGTCTCTTAGAAATATTACCCACCCTCTGACAACGATCACATGATTTACAGAAAGCATATGCATCCCTAAAAATATGAGGCCAATAAAAACCAGCTTCTAAGACTTTCCTAGCAGTTTTATTAGTCCCAAAGTGACCCCCACATGCATAGGAATGACAAAAAGACAGTATAGATTGTACCTCAGAATCCGGGACACACCGTCGGATTACCTGATTTGTGCAGTGCTTCCATAAATAAGGATCATCCCAGACATAGAATCGGGATTCTTGACGCACCTTGTCCTTCTGAGCCTTGGTAAAATTAGGAGGAAACTCCCCTGAGACGAGGTAGTTGACTAGATTCGCGTACCATGGCCTGAACGAGTGGACCCCAAAAGCAAATTCTTCCAGTCGCGATTCGTCGTCGCGATCGCCACCAGGGCCGCGATCGCGCCTCTTTTTGGCCGCGATCGCGGTTGTCTCAGCCGCGGTCGCGCCTTGTTTTGGCGGCGATCGCGGTTTGGCACCAGTATTGACTTCGAAAAGCATGTCATCGGGGAAACGTCCTTGAATTGGTTCCTGACCTTCTGACTTGTCTTCCACATGTACAAGCCGGCTCAGATGGTCAGCTACAAAATTTTCGGCTCCCTTTTTATCCCGTATCTCAATATCAAACTCACTCAGCAAGAGGATCCATCTGATCAGTCTCGGCTTAGCCTCCTTTTTCGTCATTAAATAACAAAGTGTTGCATGGTCTGAATAAACTATCACCTTTGTACCCAGCAGATACTGTCTGAACTTCTCCAAGGCGAACACTACAGTAATCATTTCCTTCTCAGTGGTGGAGTAGTTCCTTTGGGCATCGTTTAGAGTCATGGAAGCATAATGTATGACATGGGATGCTCTAGCTTCCTTTTGACCCAAAACAGCCCCAACAGCGTAGTCACTTGCATCACACATGATCTCAAAAGGTTGAGACCAATCCGGGGCTTGAATAATTGGGGCACTTATTAGGCGTGTTTTCAGCTCATCAAACGCATGTTTGCATGCCTCATTGAACTGATAAGGCACATCCTTCTTCAGCAAATCACACAATGGGGCTAAGATCTTGGAAAAATCTTTAATAAACCTGCGATAGAAACCTGCATGGCCTAGAAAAGAACGCACTTCACGTACATTAGTAGGATAAGGCAAAGACTGAATGATATCAATCTTTGCCTTATCGACCTCAATACCCCTGGATGACACTATGTGACCTAACACAATGCCTTGCTCAACCATAAAATGACACTTCTCAGAGTTTAGAACCAAATTGGTGTCTACACATCTTTGAAGGACTAAAGAGAGGTGGTTTAAGCAGGCATCAAAGTCGTCTCCATGTACTGTAAAGTCATCCATAAAAACCTCTATAAAATTTTCAATGTACTCAGAAAAGATGCTTACCATACATCGTTGGAACGTATCGGGTGCGTTACACAATCCGAATGGCATTCTGCGGTATGCAAAAGTGCCAAAGGGACATGTAAATGTCGTTTTCTCCTGGTCCTCCGGTGCAATAGCAATCTGAAAGTACCCTGAATAGCCATCTAAAAAGCAATAATAGGAACGACCGACAAGTCGCTCAAGCATTTGATCAATGAATGGCAAGGGAAAGTGATCTTTTCTGGTTACCGCATTCAGCTTACGGTAATCAATACAGACTCTCCAACCTGTCTAAACTCGTGTGGGGACTAGTTCCCCATGCACATTCTCTACCACTGTAATTCCTCCCTTTTTGGGCACAACTTGGGTCGAACTAACCCATTGACTATCAGAGATGGGATAGATCATACCTGCCTGTAGGAGCTTCAGTACCTCCTTTTTGACTACCTCCATCATAGGTGGGTTGAGCCGTCTTTGTGGTTGTCTGGATGGCTTGGCACCATCTTCTAGGAGGATCCTATGCATACATGTAGAGGGACTGATCCCTTTAATGTCAGCAATAGTCCAACCTAGGGCTGTCTTGTGCTCTTTCAGTACCTGCACCAATTTTTCTTCTTGCTCCTTGGGAAGTTTGTTAGAAATAATGACAAGCAAAGTGTCATCATCTCCAAGAAAGGCATATTTTAAATGATCAGGGAGATGTTTAAGCTCAACTTCAGGTGCCTGTACTACAGAAGGAAGCAACTTCTCGCTAGGGAGAGTTAGTGGTATGGGCCCAATGGCCAAAGAATTAGCAGGAGATTCACAGCAAGCACTCAGATCAGCAAGGATTTCATGATATCTATCAGGTAAATCATAATCCATGCATGAAGTTGTGACATCATTCTCTAACACATATTGTAATTCATCACCATAAGTAGCATCAAAGACATCTTGCACAATGGGATCAATTACATCAATAGAACAAAGAGAATGGTCATCCTGGGGGTATTTTATAGCACTGTCCATACTATATTCAAATTTCTCCCCATCAAACTCCATAGTTAGGACACCTTTACACATATCAATTTTTGTTCTAGCAGTTTTCATGAAAGAACGTCCTAACAGAATGGGTGCAGCATGCACATCATGATCCATATCAAGCACATAAAAATCAGCAGGGAATATCAAATTATCAACCATGACAAGGACATCTTCAACAAGCCCTTTCGGGTAGACTGTGGACCTATCAGCTAATTGAACAATAACACCAGTTTCATGCAAAGGTCCTAATCCTAGTGAAGTATAAACAGAATAAGGCATAACATTGATAGAAGAACCTAAATCAAGCATGGCTTTATCTATTTTAGTGTCTCCTATTATGCAGGGAATGCTGAACATGCCTGGATCACTGCACTTCTTAGGCATTCGCCTTTGAAATACAGTTGAGACATGTTCACTAACCTTAACTTTCTGTTTCCCCTTTAATTTTTGGTTCCTCTTGATAGTGCACAACTCTTTCAGAAATTTAGCAAATCTAGGAACGCTTTTAATCAGATTGAGCAAAGGGATATATTTACCTCACACTTGGAAAACGTCTCAAAGATCTCCTTGTCGTTCTCTGGCTTCCTTGTGTCTTTCAGTGCTTCAGGAAAGGGAGGCGGTGGCTTCTCGGAAACCATGGAAGCGAAATCTGGACGAACATAGTGATCGTTGGAAACTGGGGCCTGGCCGCGATCGCCATCAGAAAGCCGCGATCGCGGTTCTTCAGATTTTCGAGAATCATCGCCACCGCGATTGCTGCCCGATGTGGACGCGATCGCGTCTTCAATTTTCTCAAACCCCGAGGCCTTAGTTAAGGGGCCGCGATCTCCGATGGTGGGGGCCGCGATCGCGGCCTCTTCAGCCGCGATCGCCTCTGATTTTGGCGGCGATCGCGGTTCTTCCGATATTCCGTCAATCTTCGGCAATTCTTTTCCACTTCGTAAAGTAATCGCACTCACATTCTCCCTAGGATTGATGGCTGGGCTGGCAATTTTCCAGAATCTTTGGCCTCCAATTTACTCACTGAATTAGCCAGTTGACTGATCTGAGTCTCCATATTCTTGATACTGGCTTGAGTAGTCTGTCCCATCTGTTCTATTGTAATAGCTAGCCTTGCAATCAACTCTTCAGCGTTGGATGAATTATTTTGGCTATGAACTGGAGGTCTAGGGACCTAAGGTTGCCTGGGTTGCTGATTTCCTCCTTGCTGATTATATTGAGGCTGATTCTGATTCACATATCTCAGATTTGGATGATGTGCCCATCCTGGATTATATGTATTAGAATAGGGATCAAAACGAGGTCTAGGAGGTCCATAGCCTCCTACAGAATTAACCTCAGCCTGAGGTTCCTGGAGTTGTGGACAGGCATCAGTAGGGTGAAGTGTATCAACACAGACTTCACATGCCTTCAGTTGTTGAGGGGTTCCTTGCAGCATGAACCTCTTCATCATATCTTTCAACTCTGCCATCTCAGATTTTATAACAGAAGAGGAGTCCATAGCATTGACTCCCTTAGCACCAGTTCTTTTGTTGAATTGCCTTGAGTTCTCAGATAGCTTAGAAAAGAGCTCAAGGGCATCTGCTGGTGTCTTGTTCATCAGGCTTCCACCACAAGCTGCATTCACCATTCTGCGCTCTTCATCCAGTATCCACCAAAGAAATACAGTACCAGGTCTTGATTAGAATACCCATGATACAGACAACTAGCACACAGTCTCTTGAATCGCTCATGATAATCATACAGACTCTCTCCAGCCTGTTGCTCAATATTGCTCAGGCTCTTCTTCAGATTGTTCTGTTTGGTGGCAGGAAAATATTTCTCTAAGAATGCCGCTTTCATCTTAGTCCAGGTATTTATGGAGCCTGGAGAAAGATAGTAGAGCAACTCATTGGCTGAATCCTTCAGAGAGAAAGGAAACACCCTCAGCTTGATCTGGTCCTCAGTTACATCAGCAGGCTTCATACTTGAGCAGACCTGATCAAATTCAGCAAGATGCTTGTTTGGATCTTCTCCACCATGCCCATGGAATTGGGGTAAAAGATGGATCAACCCTGATTTCAATTCAAACTTGACACCATCATTCAGCGCAGGGAACTGAACAGCCAGGGGCTGTTGTTGAAAGTTTGGAGCAGTCAGCTGCTTTAAAGTCTAATCTTCCATTGTCTCAGTTTCAGCAGAATTCAAGTCAAAAGGCAATTCACGGAGTAGTTCCCGAGCTTCACGTCTCAACCTGGAAAGGGTCCTTTCAATCTCTGAATCAAGATGCAAAATAGAAGAATTAGTAGCACGAGTGTGGACCATAAACTAGGGTCCACACTAGAGTTGGTAACAATAAAAACTTAGAATTAAACAAAAGTGTCCCCGACAACGGCGCCAAAATTTGACTGGCTGAAAGTCGTCGTGCCAAATCAAAAATAATCCCTAGTTACTCAACTAGTATAGTCGGTAAGTCGGGGTCGAACCCAAGAGACACTTATATCCTAAGTTTTATTATTATCAACTCAAAGAAGTAACAAAAGGGGGGGGATTTTGTGAATTAAAACTAAAACTAAGAATTGAAACAAGCAAAGCAAGCAACCAAACAAAGCAAAAGTTGGATTTTTATCAATTAGGAAAAAGCAATCCTATTCAAGTATCCACTTTTCTTCCTCAAGTTATTGATCCTAGATACAAACAAGTTATTCCTTTTAGTTATTCCTATCCTGATCAGAATTATGACATGGCAACGAGACATGCAAACTTAATATCCAAATTACTCATGAAACGATCATAAATAATATGAATACTAGCAATAAGAACAAGGATAAACAGGTACATGCAATTGAATTCCAACGAGTCAAACAATTAACATGCATTCAAATCTCTTCTCAATTGTTTTAGTCCAACGAGTCCTAAATCAATTGAGTTGCTTCAAAGATTAGGCTTTGCTACGAGAAAACCTAGATCTAGCAATAGATAATATTAATTCCAACAAGTTGATCAATCAAGTAGAAATCAATATAATCAATATAAATTATGCCCAAGAGAATTGAAATAACGTGTAGAAATAAACCTGAAAAGACGAATCTCACAACAACTTGAGTCTGAAAAGCTTCAACTCGAATAGAATCTAGAAAGTTTAGTTCTCCATAAGAGAGAAAAACACAAAGTCTCCAAATTAGGTCTAAGAGAATACAAACAAAGGCTGAAAAGTAAAACCTAAAATAGTCTCGAACAAGTCGAAAATTAAAAAGATAAAAATATAAAAATAAACTAAGCAAATAAATCCAATCACGAGTCAGATTCCAACAGGGCCGCGATCGCTGCCCAAACCTGGCCGTGATCGCTACCTGACTTGCAAACCGCGACCCATCGACGACCTCTGGCAACCTCGATCGCCACCCTGACATGGCCGCGATCGCGGCCTTCGTGTCATCGCAGTCCTTCGGCGACGTCCACCGCGACCGCCCCTAAGAGTGGCGGCGACCGCGGCCTTCAGCTTCTTCGAAATCTTCAACTTCCCGCTAACTCTGAACTTCCGGCCTTCAAATCTGTTCTTCAATAACGCTCATACTAGGCCTAAAATACTACAGAAATATGTACTAAAAAGTCCTAGTTATGCTGTACAAAACAAAACATATCAAGAATCTTAACGAAACGCTTAAACTTGCCTTTAGTGGAGTCCTTAGACTTCTTAGTAGGAAAGGAAAGAGATTTCACCAATCTCGGAGCCAAAGCGGGCTCGAGAGGTGATGCTACCGGGTCGACATTAGGGTCGATTGGTGCGTTCGAAGGGTGGGTACCGACCCTGGTGGGGTTGGTAACGAGCCTGGGATCAAGAGAGGAGCTCGGAGTAGGGAACGTACCTAGATTGGGGTCGTTAACGACCCTGGGAGCATAGTTACCGAGTTGTTCAGGCTCGGTAACGACCCTCTTTGGTTCGTTATCGACTTGGGCCGTGGTATCCTCTTTAGTTTCGGGGCTCTTCTCCTTAGCTTGGGCACACTCCGGTAGTGTCTTTCCGCTCCTAAGGTGCTATCGGGTCGACAATATGGTCGATTCGTGCGTTCGAAGGGTCGGTACCAACCTTGGTGGGGTCGGTAACGAGCCTGGGATCAAGAGAGGAGCTCGAAGTAGGGAACTTACCTGGATTGGGGTCGTTAACGACCCTGGGAGCATCGTTACCGAGTTGTTCAGGCTCGGTAACGACCCTCTTCGGTTCGTTATCGACATGGGCCGTGGCATCCTCTTCAATTTCGGGGCTCTTCTCCTTAGCTTGTGCATGCTCCGATAGTGTCTTTCCGCTCCTAAGGTGCACGACCTCTATTTGTCCTCTAGGGTTCTCCTCGGGGCGACCCGGGAGTTGCCCTTGCGATCTTGGAATCTGTGCGGCCAGGTTCCCTAGTTATGAGTCGACAATCTTCTTCCACACGTCGAACTCTCCCCATCTTTTCATCTGGTTGTTAAGGTTGGCTTGAACTCCATTAATACCTTCTTGTAAACCTTGTACCTAGGATGGTGGCTCTTGGTTGTCGTCTATCCGGTGGGGGCACTACATAGTTTGAATTTGGATTTTGATTGCCCCATGTCGAATAGTTGTTTGGCTTATCAAAGTTATTAGGCTGGTTCCTATATTGACCTCTCATGTAATTCATCTCAGCATAAGTCTCAGCGGCTCTTACCTGCTCGATGTTAGTGCAAGCAGAAGTACTATGGGCAGAAGAGCCACATTCTTGACAAGGATGAGAGGTTTTAAAAAAACTTACCTCTTTCTTAAGGCGGTTGATCTCATCTTGTAGAAATTGATGTTTGACATCGGGATCAACTTCGTCCTTGTTAGGCATGTAGAGACACTTCTGGGGCTGGGGTGATTGCTGGGTACCATACATGACAACGTAGTTAGACAACTTGTCCAGCAATTCCCATGCAGTTGTGGGATCCATCTCTATAAAATCGCATGCAGTGTGTGTGTTGATGCGGTTCTTCGTTTCTGCATTGATCCCCTGGAAAAAGATTTCTTGGAGCACATATAAAGGTTGCCCATGAGTAGGGCACTATCTTAGCATCTCTTTAAACCTTTCCCATGTTTCTACAAAGGTCTCGTTAGGCAGCTGGTGATAGGAGGTGATACGTTTTCTCAATTCCGTTGTCTTGGCAGGAGGGAAAAACTTTGTAAGAAATTGATCATACAAAGCCTTCCAAGTCTTGATAGACTTAGGAGGTAAGCTCTCCAGCCAGATCATGGCCTTTCCAGTAAGAGACCACCTGAAAGCTTTTAAAAGAACATATTCAAGTGAGACACCTTCAGCAGCTATAGTGTCACATAAATCAAGAAAGTTTATAATATATTCCATAGGGCACTCAGTGGTTTCCCTTCAAACGGAGCCCTTTTTATCAAGAATATGAATTGAGATTTAATCTCAAATGTCTTCTCTATCTCTGGAAGCACAATTGCAGACTCTGGCACCCTCAGTTCTGGATGCATATATTGTTTGGCATTCCTCGGATAGGCGTTCAGCTCTTCTTGTAAACGAGCACTGTTCGCTCGTTCACGTTCAGTGGTGGCAGTGACGGCATCTCGATCAGCTTGTAACGCCTCCATCGGCCTCTGGAGGGCTTCCATCTGTCGATCCATTTCTTCGGGTGTAGCCATGGCCTAGTTTTCTCTCCGTCTACGGTGCAAGGTGCGTTTAGGTTCAGAATAGTAACCGGTGTTGTCAAATTCGAGCCTGCGACATCCTGCTGGCATACGTCGAGAAAACAGACAAAGAAAACAAAAATTAAAAACTAAAACGGGATCGGGCTATTCCCAGACCCACAGATAAACAAACAAACACTGTTCCTACCCCGGAAACGGCGCCAATTTGTTGGTTAGGGATTTCTTGACAACAAATAAATTTATAAGTCAAGACCCCGCTGAGTATAGCAGAGTCAGGATCGTCCACGGGAAGCAAGGTTGTTTATCTATCAACTACATAAACAAGAAAACGAAGTAAAACAAGCTAAAACAGCTACGACCAACCTCGTTAACGACCTTGTCAGGGTCGTTAACAAACCTGGAAATCTACGAACACTGAACAACTAACGACTCAAACGTAGGTTCGGTACCGAGGGTATGTTAACTCGGTAGTGAATGATTCAAAAGCAAAACTAAGCAAATTCAATGAATAAAAAGATCTAGGATAAGGGTTACCACAACATAGCCATGCATATAAACTCATATGAAGATAAAGATCATGCCTTTAAAGATAAATTCATCAACTTTCGCTGACTAACAAGAAAATCAATCAACTTTCATAAATCAATTTACTTTATTACTTGTTTTGAATCCAAAGCTCGAAACTTTCGTTATAGAACAATATAAACATTCAAGTTCGCAACTTTCTCTTTCGATCAAGTCACATACTCAAATTACTTCGACTATCGTCTAAGCATAAGCACAACAAGCAACTCAAATAGATAAAAGGCAATCAAAACATCAACTTACTCATTCAAACATGCACAACTATGTCGAGTTTCAACCTCGACCCTAGATAAGAAAACTACTCACTCTTCATTGAAATAGAGCAAACAACTTTAATCAAGGAAGACATTGAAAGCAAAACTAAACTTACTTGAAATTAAAAATATATCGTCTTACAATCTCGTGGAATCCCGAAAACACTAAGAACACCGAGCAGGAACCGATCACCGACCCAAACTCTCTCTCTCGATCGACTTCAGGTTCGACTCTCTCTCTCTTTCTCGACTTCTCCTAAAACTAGCATCTATCCCCCCTTTTCTAGGCTTAGAACAAGGGTATTTATACTAAGAAACTATCTAATAAAAAGGCTAAAAGATAAAAACTTACCCTACTTAAAAAGATAACAAGATAAAAGATATAACAACTGAAAGTCGGCTACACCTCTATCGACACGGGCTCCTCGTTAACGACCCGCACAGGTTCGGTAGACTCTGCTGAATCCCTTACAAAAACTATCTTTTGCAGCCTCGTTAACGACCTTCACAGGGTCGTTACCGAGCCTCTGTTTGGCTTCTCTTGAACTTTTCTTTGGCTTTAACTTGGATTTTAACTTGATTTTCCCATGCAATCTTCTTCGTTATCTTCCATGCATTCCATCTTCCACCACAAGACTTCAACTCAGCTCGAAAAGTGCTCTTTTCCCGCTCTTAAACCTATAAAAAGACACAAAACGGAGTAGCTTCCATACTTTTCACAAAATATGCAAACTTATCCAAAAACACACAAAACTAACTCTAAAACCAACTAAAACTAAACTAAACAACCTAAGAAAGACACCTAAAACTAGACTAAAAACACGAACATCAACCACCACCTTGAAATGGAGTCCCGTGTTGAGGTTGCACAAATAGGTATTTGCTTATATGTCATACATGTGAGTAATGATAACTAGTAGTTTTTATTCCCGATCCAATTTTATTTTTGTCTTATATGTTATTTATTTTGTATAATTTTGTATGGAGGTACTTTCCTTGGTTCCGGGGTCACCTCAGCTATGATATCACACCATTGTCTTGGGAGACCTTCCTACAAGATCGTGGTCGTGATTGAAACATGGATATCAACTCGTTGTAGGAATATCGGTGTGCCTTGGACATGAAAAGAATGGAGGATGTGAGTATCCCGGAACAGAATAAAATAATATCCTTTATTCAACACATTATAATATATCAATATATCATAATATTCTTGCATTTAGGTCAACTGGATGCCATGGAAGGATGTCCTCGACTTTTCCACTAGGAAGCTCAAATTGTCGAGGTATAGGGGTTTGTTGATGTTTATCAATTTCAAGGTTCCCTATCATCCTAAGAGGTGTGTCCGGCAGTTCGGATGGCATTAGTCCATCTCAGCGTTTGATGTCATTAGGCCCACCTCACGCATCCGATCGAGGGACCTGACGTGTCCTTCTCCGATGACCATTGGGAAGAGCGGCTCAACTATTTGGTGCCCCTTTGTGAATTGGTGGTGTACGCTTACTCTATGGATGCTGATTATGAGTGGTGGCATTTGAGATGCACTCATCCATTTAATATTGCACACTTTAGGCGGAAGGAAGACGAAACCGGGTTGAAGTGGTAGAACTACGACCGCAACCAAAGGAATTGCGACTTATACCCAATATATGCGACCGCGTCTTGACGAAAAAATATGGGGGTGAAATATGTGGGCTAGGAAGGGAAAGACACAACCGAGTCTTGCCAGTTGTGCCCGCGTCTTGGCAGGTGTCAGCTAGAAGATGGAATTCTTGCGTGGCAAGCAGGATGAGATCTTAGGAAAGATTATGATTTCTGTCCTTGAAGATTTTGTTTCTATCTTTAAGTCTTCTTCTCTATTTAAACCCACATTGATGATTGTAATTGTGTGTCTTGAAAAAGCCTGAGGGATATATCAAAGAGAGTTGAGAGATTAGTTAGGTTGATCAAATCAATGTATATTAGGATCAAATCCTTGTAAACTTGAGTCCTCAAATCTAGTGGAGAAAATCCCTAGGTTGGTAATGCTCCCAGATGTATTCATTCTAACAAATTGTGTCAACAAATTCTCTTGTGTTCATTGTGTTGTTTGTTTCTTTCTATATTCTCTTGTGAGTTTATGTGTTATCCCTTACTATTGGGGGTTGATTTCCTAACAATCTTAACCCTAGAACTAGAGAACTTAGCTAGACATGATGGAATTCATGATCAAATTGATAAAATAAAACATGGAAGAAGAAAAAAGAACAATATTGAGAAAGAAAGTTTACTAGAAAGAGAAAAAAGAGAGGAATCGTAAACCCTTGGTAGTCTCCTTCTAATAATGCATAATCCCCTCTCTAAGAGTTTTCTAAAAAGTATTTATACTAAAACGTGAAAAATATCCAAAAATACATCATCAAAGATATCCCGCAACGCAAGAAAACCCAAGTCGGTACCTCCATACACCATCACAATCGTGACCGACTGTCGAACCTCCATCACGACCGTGACTAGTACTTAGCCAAATGCTGGCTTCTTTTGGCTGGTCATGATGGAGATCGTGATGAGCCTCGACTCCCAATCACGATTGTGATGATCTTCCAGCTCACGATGGGCTCGTCACTAGCACCTCCTTAGCCTCGTATCTTTGTCTTGTAAGCATCCTTGAAGGCTCGTTTCTTCTCTCCTTGACTCTCTAACACCACTATGATTCACCTCGACTCCTTGACCATCTTCAAAACACGAAAACACCTCCAAAAGCCTGAAAACCCACACAACACTTGTATAGACATCCACGTTATGAATAATACAAGAAATCAAAAAAAAAATGCTAAACCTAAGCTAGAGAAGGAGGAAATCTAATACTAAATGCTCATGCAAACACTCAGGTCATTTGCCACTTCAATTGTCGTTACCTTGGGAATCCACTTTTTGGGAAGACTCCTCATAACCTTAAGCACTCGTTCTTCTGTGGTGTACACCTTCCCTAAATAGGTTAGCTCATTGAGAATAATATTGAAATAAGCAAACATATTCTTTATGACCTCTCTATTATCTATTTTAAACAACTCATATTGTTCCATAAGAATATCAATTCTGTTTTTTGTAACCTCAAGGGAACCATTATGAGTTGCTCACAAAATATCCCAAATCTCTTTAATACTAGTTCAAGTTGAGATTCTAGAACACTCATTATCACTTAATTCATGAATAAGCAATTTCATAGCCTTATGGTTCTTAGAAAGTACATGCTTATCATTTGAACTCAAATCACCCTTTGGAAAGAACCTTACTTGTTGATGAGGTATTTTCAGTGGTCGTTAATACCTATCAAACAAACCTTATCTTTACCAACTCAGTAGAGCGGCAAGTAAGGGTCGATCCCACTAGGACTTGTGTATTTGTGCTTTTACTTGAATGCCAAGTAACCAAAAGGGGTTTTTTAGAATGATTATTTAAACTACTATGCAAAAATAAAACTAAATACGAAGGCAAATATGAGTTTTAATATATGAGAGACAAACGTGTTTAACTAGTTAAATCCATCATGATATTGCTTTGTTGATCATCGATTCTCTTGATTCTCTTCTCACTTGAATAATCTATTGTGGATTATGACCCTACTAAGGATTATGACCCAAACTTCAGATTTAGTTGATAGAACTACTAGTCTAACAACCCTAATCATCTAACAACCTAGAAGACCTTCTAGATTCAATTAAACAAAAACATAACGCTTCAAGTTATCAATAGAAACAAACACTTAGAGCAACCAGACATGTAAGTGACTTGTGAATTTATTCCCTTCTTCAACCAACTAGTCCAACCGGTACAAAATTGATTAAAGTATACTCTTGGTCAAATTAACTCCGACCGGTAATTAATCAGATTCAGTTATAACTAGAAATTCAATTAGGTGATCAATCTAACAAAACCCTAGTTTAGATTCAATTAAGCACATTGAATAAACTCTATTCAAGTTTGTTGAGAATCAAATCAAACCTCACAACAATATACAAATCATGATTTCAATAACTAACCAAACACAATAAATTTAGCAATGCATAATTAAATTGAAAAAAAACTTACAAGAGTTTCAAAGTTGCTCTCTTGGGAGAAAACCTAGCCTCCAAAAGTTTGATAAAAGTTATGATAAAAATAAACTAACAAAGGTTTATATATGTCTTTTAAAATAACCCTCAAAAAGTCTATCATTAAGATAAATTCGGATGATATAACCTAAGCCCAAAAACCAAGCTCAATCCTTCGGCCCAATAACGTCCGCGTACAAACTCTGGTTGCGCGGGTTGTCTTCTAATTGCGCGGCCGCGCTTTTGTCAACTCGCGCTTTTGCCTTCAGTGAGAATCATATGATGGAGAATCATATGATGGAGAACTTATTTTTATAAAGCCCTATTATTCCTTATCCACCTTTACATAATCCTTCTTTTGATAGCCAATTCTAGCCTGAAGCCTTTATTTTTAGCTCCACAAAATTGTTCCCTAGCCGAAATAAGCTTGACCCTATCCGGGTATTAGGACTTAGATTGGAGAGGTATCTTTTGTTGAGTGCAATGTTATGTTTGGGTTCGAAATTTTGGGATTATTGGTAAGGGTAGGTTGGAAGTCTCTTGTTTCTAATATTATGTAAAAGAAAGATCTCTTGATGAGCAAAAGATGCACAAAATAAAGTTGTTAAGAAGAAGAGGAATACACGATGGAGCTCGTTAACGACTCTGAAGTGGGTTCGTTAACGAGGCAACGAAAAAAAAAGTTGTTAAAAAGGAAGAAGACGTTTGAAGTGCATGTGTGTTTATAGATAACATCAAAGATTCTTTTTATTCTTATGAGACTTTCTAGGATATAATGGGTGAGTGAAAAAATGCATATTGAAGAGTGAGTTTGGTTTATTTGATGAGTTTTTTGTGTGAGTTTTTAGGAGTCTTTGATTCCCGGATATTATTAGCACCACATAGCCAAAATATTTTCCACGCCTTATTGTTTTTACCAAGCCCCATTACAACCTGGCCGAATGGAAGCTTCTATGAAGTTTTTCATTGAGCCCCCTAAGTTCTTTTGATGATTTTTGCTTGTTTTTGACAAAATCTTGGGTGGAGAGTATTGGTGATATAAGTTCCAATTTCTATGAGTTTTTGTGTATAAGATGAGTTGAGTGATTGAATTTATAAGCCAAAACACTTGAGAGTTGAGTGAAACACATTATATTCCTTGTGAGGTTGGATTGTATTTTCTTATGTCTATTTGGTGCATATATGTGTAATGACATTAATAATCATTTGTTATTTCTCTTCTATGTGTAGATGTTGCTTTTTAGAGGATGGCTATGTCTTGATGAGTATGTTTGTTTGGTTTTGGTTAGTGTTTAGTGATTGCTTGAGGACAAGCAAGTCTAAGTATGGGGTATTTTGATGTTCGCATTTTTAGTATAGTTTTTAGTAGGTTTTCTTTGTTTATTAGGTTTAGTTTTGATAAGTTTAGGTTTAGTTTGGTGTGTTTTTGGATAGTTTTGCATATTTTCATAGAAAGTATGGAAGTTACTCTATTTTGTGTATTTTGTAGGTTTTAGCAAGGAAAAGTGCTATATGGAGCTGAATTTGGAGCGCTACAGTAAAAGACGGAGGAATACAAGTTTGAAGAAGTCAGAGTCCAGTTTTACAAGATGAAGTGTGGAAGAAACCAAGCCCAGGCTCGTTAACGAGGCTGTAAGGGCTCGTTAACGAGGCCACGTGATAGAAATTTCGAGGGTTGACTTTGTAACTCACTGATCCTGTGCGGGAAATTCTTTTCGTGTCGGTAGACTATCTTTTTATGATTTTTAGGGTTATTATATTATGTATTTTAGGTCTTGTTATCTTTCTAGATTTTATTTCTATCTTTTTAGGTTTTTATTTCTATCTTTTAGGAAAGTTTTTATCTTCTAGCCTTATTAGTTTTTAGCCTTTTTAGTATAAATAGCCCTCTTATTTAGCCTAGAAGGGGGGACGAAGCAGAAAAGCAAGTGGTAGAGAGAAGAGGAAGAGCCGAGATAGAGAGAGAAGATCAGAGTCGAGATTGAGAGCTCGGTGGACGAGAGTTACCGGGGTCGTTAGTCAGTATTTCGGTTCGGTATTTGCATATTTTTGGTTTCTTTTGATTTTTTGTAAGACAATATTTGTTATTTAATTTGAGTAGTAATTTGTTTTCAATGATTTCTTTTATTGAGTTTATTTGTTTCGTAGTTATGATTAGTGAGTAGTCTTCTTTTCTAGGATCAGGGTTAAGCCCGACATAGTTGAGCATGTTTGATGAGTAAGATTGTGTGTTGAATGCCTTTTATCTATTATCAAGATTGTTTGTTGTGTTTATACCGAGATGAAAGTTGAGGTAATTTGAGTTTTTAACTTGATTGAAAAAGAAAGTTAGTAACTTGAAGGTTGATGTTGTTTGAAAACGAAAATTTCAAGCTTTAGATCCAAAACAAGCAATTAAGTGAATTAGGATGCGAAAGTTGGTTAATTTACTTAATAGTCAACGAAAGTTGATGATTCTATCTGTTTAAAGGCATGATCTATTCTTCTTACGAGTTTATATGCTTGGCTATGTTGTGGTGTCCCTAGTCCTAGATCTTTGTTTTTATTTGAATTATTTTAAGTGAATTTCGTTGTTGAGTTACTTGGCTCGGTACCGAACTTGTTTAGGTCGTTAGTTGAGTCTTTTTGTGTACGGTGGTTCGGTAACGACCCTGACAACGTCGTTAACGAGGCTGCTTGTGAGTGTTCTTGCTTGATTTGTTTGCTTTTTAGTAGTTGATAAACGAACAACCTTGCTTCCTGTGGAACGATCCTGACTCTGCTATACTCAGCGGGGTCTTGACTTATAAATTTATTTGTTTTCAAGAAACCCTCCTCAACAAGAACTACCAGTCTAACAACCCTAATCATCTAACAACCTAGATGACCTTCTAGATTCAATTAAACAACAGCATAACACTTCAAGTTATCAATAGAAACAAACACTTAGAGCAACCAGACATCTAAGTGACTTGTGAATTTATTCCCTTCTTCAATCAACTAGTCCAACCGGTATTAAATTGATTAAAGTATACTCTTGGTCAAATTAACTCCGACCGATAATTAACCAGATTCAGTTATAACTAGAAATTCAATTAGGTGATCAATCTAACAAAACCCTAGTTTAGATTCAATTAAGCACATTGAATAAACTCTATTCAAGTTTGTTTTTGAATCAAATGAAACCTCACAACAATATACAAATCATGATTTCAATAACTAGCCAAACACAATAAATTTAGCAATGCATAATTAAATTGAAAACAAACTTACAAGAGTTTCAAAGTTGCTCTCTTAAGAGAAAACCTAGCCTCCAAAAGTTTGATACAAGTTATGATAAAAAATAAACTAACAAAGGTTTATATATGTCTTTTAAAATAACCCTCAAAAAGTCTATCATTAAGATAAATTCGGATGATATAACCTAAGCCCAAAAACCAAGCTCAATCCTTCGGCCCAATAACGTCCGCGTATAAAATCCGATTGCGCGGGTGGTCTTCTAATTGCACGGTCGCGCTTTTGTCAACCCGCGCTTTTGCCTTCAGTTACGATTACTCGGCTTGGCAACTTCGGGTTGCATCCAGCGCTTTTAGCCTTGTTTTTGATCTTCATCTTCACTTCTTCAAACTCCATTGTACCATCTCCTAGCTTCTTCAATTCATCTACCAACGCCATGGTCAACCAAAACTCGCCCCGCTGTTGCTTATAAACCTAAATACATGCAAAACCGAGCAAACAAGCGCAATCTACCGGACAATACAAAAACCTAAAAACTAGATAAAAACCAACCTAAAACTAGCTAAAACATATATAAAACATGCATCTAAATTACTCCTCTATGCAAGCTATCAAATCCCCTCATGCTTAACCCTTGCTTGTCCTCAAGCAAGACATAAATCCAAATCACACCATAGAAATGCAATCATACATCCATCTCAAATCAAACAAGCATTTCACATACAATTAAAACCGGACCAAGACTTCCTAGCATGCATTATAACAAGCAAAGAGAAAAGATCCATTCATCCATTCTAGACCTCACCAAGGTAAATTGTGTTTGCACTCAAACTCTCAAGTGTTTAAGGGTATGTGCTTCACTCGAAATCAAACATGAAAAACTAGACTACCATAAGCTTGCATCAGAGTTCTAAATCTCCACCGCTGGGGATCAAACACATAACAAAAATCAAGAGGTCTTTTTAAAGGTTGTAATGGGGCCAAGGTAAAGATAAATTTGGAAGGGATCATATTTGGCTTGTGGTGCTAAATCCGGGATAAAGAACTAATCCTAAACCCAAATTTCAACACACTTTCTTCTCTTACTTCTCCCAAAATTTCTTTTTCAACTCCATAACACACATTTAGACACTTTGCTTCTTCTTTTTTTTCTTTTCTCTTGCCTCTTCTTCAACTCTTTTCTTTCATACTAATGAAGACTACTTACAATTGCAATCAACTTTTTTTTTCTTTGTAACATACTTTTCATCTTCATTTTTTTCTTCACTTTTCAACCAAGAGTTGTATTTCCTCTTTTTCCACCTTTTCTTCAAATTCCCCATACTTATACATAACTCACACCAAACAAAAACATAACCTAAAGTCCTAAATCCCGGATGGGTCAAGCTTAATAGGCTAGGAAAATTTTGTGGAGCTATCAAAAATACGCTTAAAGCTTAAAAGAAATGGGGTATCAAGAACACGGATCTTGTAAGGCAGGAAGGGAAATAATAGGCTAATAAGAAACATTGCCTCAATCATCTTAATGTCATGCATTCAATCATATAAAGCAGCCTTGAAACAGAGTCATAACGCAAGTTCTAGAGCTAGATAATCATGGTGATACACTCAAGAATATAGAGAACAAAAAAATAATCAATGAAAGGCCAAAAATCTCACAAGGCTATTTTTGTTTAGAACTTCAGAATGGATCAAATACTCAAGCTAAATACATGCTCAGTCCTATAATCAAGGTAAATAATCAATGATCATGCTCATATCATATCAACTTCAGCAAATCATGCAAATCATGGGTTAAGACTCATACTTAGCATAGAAAACAAGCGGTATCAAACCATGGGGAAATAAGAACCTAAATGCAATATTTTTTTATTTTTTCAATTTTTCTGATTTTTTTTTTATTTTTTCAAGAATTTTAATCAATGCATGCAAAAATTTTAAATATGACCTAAACAAATGCAACTACATGCAATGCAAAAGTAATTCCCTTCCCCCATGCTTAAAACGTACTTTGTCCCCAAAGTATAGTAAAAAGTAAAGAGAAAGAGAAAAACTCACAAAACTCTAGTTGTCCGGGTAGTGCGGCGGGTAATCCTGTGGTGGTGGTGGTGGATACTCTGTAGGAGGCGGCATATACGGCGAAAACTGAGGATATGGCGGGTCCGAAAAAGCATACTAAGGATATGACTGGTGTGGTGGATAGCCCGCAGAACTCCATCCGTCTAATCTAGCATTGAACAACCTGAACTGCTCATCTTGGCGGGCCTGATACGCAGCAAGCTGCTGATCCTGGTGAGTCTGATAAGTGGTGAACCTCTGATCCACATAGCCTCTCATGTTTTGATAGCTCTGATCGATGTAGGATGACATATCATTGTATCGTTGTGTGTTGTCCACCTGCATCTGCCTCATCATCTCCATCATCTGGTTAAACTGAGCATCAGAGTAATGAGAACCACTCCCAAAAGGCAGAGATGGATCAAACTGTCGATGTTGGTCTTCTTCCTCAGACTCATCCTCCTCATTATCCTCTTTAGATTCTTCAGACTCTTCTTCCCTTTCAGCCATAATAAAGTCCTCATCATTCCCCTCTTCTTCATCAGATTCCTCTTCAATTGCAACTGGAGTCTTCTTCTTACCCCGAGAAGGGCCCTTCACATCACTCAACTCTAGGTCACCAGCCTGGACCTCAACAAACCAGTTTCCCGGGTTGTTCCCAATCTTTACTCTTGCTCCATCAGGGAGCTTCATCACTCTCTTCGAATCCCCAATCGCCTAATAGAAAGAGTTCATGTACTTGTATAACGCACCCATCCTAGTGAACATGGTGAAGCCCATAGCCAAAGGTGGGATATCAACAACTAGCATGTTAAGATCAACTCCGAAATGCCTGGCTAAGTGTGTCACAATCCCTCCAATACAAATGGCTCCACCTCCCTTATTTCCTACATGAGCCAAATGATGCATTAGCATTGCACCCAAGTTCAGTTTCTTCCTTTTCAAACAAGCTCCCAAGACAACAACATCCTTCTTTGGGCAGGTCTTTCCACCATCACCCCGCCCGTTAAGAGTGTAGGCTATAAATCTCTGAAAGACTCGAATGGCGGGGTGAGTAATGGGAGAAGCCTTTTCTTTGGTAGGCTCATAGGTGGGTCTCCCTGTTATGGACCTCCAGAAATGTTTATCAGCCCATGTAGCATCATTCTCATTCAGCACAATATCATTGCCCGGAAAATTACAAAATCCAAACACATTGTTGACCCGCCTCAAGGTCATCTTCCTCCTTATACCGCCCAACAGAAATTTGCATTCCCCTTCACCTCTAAAATCTATCGCCAAAGAGCTCAAAAACTCAAGTGTTAACCCCTTGAAAGTGGGTTCACACAACTGTAAAAACTGCCCCATCTGAACGTATGCAACCATCTCCCTTAGAAGATGCGATAGACCAAGGGCATCCATCAAATTCCAGTCTATAAACCTAGTTGATTTCCACTCCCTGTCTTTCAACATCAAATCTGGCTATGTGGCTAAGCTTGGTCAGACTAAAACCAAAGGTCTCTGGAGTGCTCTCTCCCTCCACAGTAGGAGGAACCAGATGAACACCCTGACTAGCAGCGTGGGATGAAGATGCGCCATCCGTTCTATCCCTTTTACGTCCCATCACTTCAGAAATTCAAAAATCCCTGCACAAGCACCACCAAAAACCAAGCAAACACAATTTCGTTGTCCTGGAAAGGACAACCACAACAATATATATAATTGTAAGGCCCAAGGCCCTAGAAGGGCTATCCCATGCCAACCCGAGGACTTCTCAAGAGGTCACCCATCCTGGTACTACTCTCGGCCTTGCACGCTTAACTTCTGAGTTCTTTGTCCTCACTCAAACTCAGAAAAGGAAGAGCTCTTGTTAGCATGGGGAGCACCTCAATCCCTTATAAACCATCGGGGTGTTACAATAATTATGCAAATAAATCACTCAATCACTCTCTTCCCCCACTACCTAGAACAATTAAATCAAAATTAAATCCTAATTCTAGATTAATCTCGGATTTTTGACAAAAGTTCAAATAAAACACAAATCTAGACTAGAATCATGCAATAAACGAACTTTTATGAAGGAACTAAGCCTAAATCCGAGCCTAAATGGAAGAATTTCGGGTTTTCTAGCAAAACCTAGATCTAGGTTTTACACAATAAATCCGAAATTTAAAGAGGGATTTGAGAAAACATACTTGAATCCCGCTTGATTTGGAGTTCCTTGCTTGATTGTGTTGAACATTCGGGCTTGAGGGGGCTTCAATGGAGCTTGAGATCTTGAGGGGGCTTTAATGGAGCTTGAGAGAGGAAGAAGATGGCGGACGAATGTGTAGAATGAAGAAAAGAGGCTTGTGGTTTTTATTTTTAACCCTCGCTGAATCAGTTAAATGCGCGGGTTGCCCTCCAATTGCGCGGCCGCGCAATTGGCAACCCGCGTAATCACCCTCAATTGGAATTGCGAAGGGCTGAGCGCTGAATTGCGTGGTCGCGCATTCAGCCGTCAACCCGAGCAATTTCCTTGAGCCAAGATTACTCAGGTTGGGTGATTGATTCCTTGGCCACGCAATTTTAGTCCCCAATCCGAGTTTTTAGCTATTTTAAAAAGTACTTGGGTGTGTTTTCCAATGCTTGCCCGAGCTATTTGTAGGTTTGAGGATTATTTCTACTAAAACTGAACAAACTAAAACAAAACAAAAGTAAAAACTTAAAAACACACAAAATTCAAAGCAAAACTAAACTAAACCTTGGGTTGCCTCCCAAGAAGCGCTTATTTAACGTCATTACCTTGACGTAAAAAGGATATTAAGAAGAAGTGAACTATGGAATTCGATCTCCTTCCCATCGAATCCCATCTTTAATATGCCTTGTGGAATGTCAATCCTTGTATTAGCCGTCTTCAAAAATGGTCGTCCTAGCAACATAGACAATTTTCCATCTCCCGGTCCCATGTCCAAAATCAGAAAATCAGTCGGAAATGTCAAGGAGTCCACCGTAACCCATACATCTTCAATCTTCCCCTTGGGCCGGACAGTGGAATGATCAGTTAATTCAACTATGGTTCTAGTCTCTTTCAACAGTCCCATATCGAGTTTCTCATATAAGGAGGAAGACAGAACATTGACAGATGCACCTAAATCAATTAGAGCCTCATTCACCTTGGCGCTTCCGATCATACAAGGAATGGTGAACATGCCAGGGTCACTGCACTTCTCAGGCAAACGCTTTTGAAACACAGCAGACACATGTTCTTTTTCTTTGACTTGCTTCTGGCTTTTCTTCTTTTGTCCCCTTTTTAGAGTGCACAACTCCTTCAAAAACATGGCATACCAAGGTACACTCTTGATCAATTTCAATAATGGGACGTTTACTTTGCATGTACTGAAAACCTCGAACAACTCCTTGTCACTTTTCAACTTCCGGGTTTCTTTTAATGCTTCTAGAAAGGGTGGAACAAGTACATAGGCTTTCAGAGATGTTTCAGAGGGATCTTTGCAATTGCCCAGATTGCGCGGGTTGCAGCTTGATTGCTCGGTCACACAATTCACCTCTAACCCGCGCAATCCTAACTGAGAAGGCATTGCGCGGTTTGCCAATTGCTCGGTCGCGCATTTAGCAGTCAGGCCGCACAATTTGTCTTCGTCTTGTTCCTCCGTTTCGTCAACCTTGTTCAATGTGCACACTTGTCCCACCTTAGAGCCATCATAAATAGAGATAAAACTCACATTCGCTCTCGGGTTGAGCTCTGTCTGTGATGGCAATTTGCTGGATTCTCTAGCCTCTAACTTGCTTACCGCATAAGCAATCTGACTAACTTGGCTCTCCATGTTTTTAATACTGGACTTGGTCTCTTGTTGAAGCTGAGTTAGAGAGCCATGCATTGTAGAAACAGTCTGAGTCAGATTTCTGATCATCTCTTCAGTGGACATAGAATTCTGATTCACTCCCTGAACTTGAGGTTGGAAAGGCGTTCTGTACGGAGCTTGGCCACCTTGATGGTTAAATTGTTGATTGCTAGAATTTCCATACCTCAAGTTAGGATGATCCCTCCACCCAAGATTGTAAGTGTTGGAGTAGGGATCATACCTAGGCCTTTGTTGTCCATAATTGCCCACCATATTAACTTCAGCTTGTGGTTCTTGGAGTGTAGGGCATGAATCAATAGAATGCATATTATCAAAGCAAATTCCACAGGCTTTCATTTGTTGCCTCCCGCCTTGTTGTAGAAACTGTCTCATCATGGTTTTCAGCTCAGAAACTTCTTCATGCAATAATGAATTAGCAACTACAGCATTAGCAGCCTTGGAACCAGTTTCCTTTCTGAACTGTCTTGTGCGCTCAGATAGTTGTGTAAATAGTTCAAATGTAGCAGCAAGAGTCTTGTTGAGAATATTGCTTTGGCAAGCTGCATTCACCAATCTTCTCTCATCATCCAAGAGGCCATTAAATAGGTATAAAATCAGGTCTTGATCAGTGTAGCCATGGAAGGGACAGCTGGCTATCAACCTCTTGAATCTCTCATAATACTCGTACAAGGATTCATTAGCTTCTTGTTCAATGTTAATAATTCTCTTTTTCAGATCATTGAGCCTTGTAGCAGGGAAGTACTTCTCTAGAAAAGCTTGCTTCATCTTTGCCCATGTATCAATACTTCCCGAAGCCAAGTAGTAAAACCAATCTTTAGCCTGATCCTTGAGAGAAAAAGGAAAGGCTCTCAACGCGATTTGATCATGAGTCACATCAGCGGGTTTAATACTTGAGCACACAGCATGAAATTCAGAAAGATTCTTGTTGGGATCTTCATCACTATGCCCATGGAATGAAGGCAAGAGATGAATCAACCCAGATTTCAGCTCAAACTTGACTCCTTCACCAAGAGCAGGAAATTGCACCGCCAATGGTTGTTGTGCCAGATTTGGTGCAGTCAATTGTCTCAACGTTTGGTCACCCATCTCAGCAGATTCAGATTCAGTCTCTGATTCTGATTCAGATTCCTCAAGGAAGAACGATAGAGCCCGAAAGTGATCCCGGATTTCCTTCCTTAGCTTGAAGAGTGTCCTGTCAATATCTGGATCAAAGAGCAATGGAGATGAGTTAGTAGCACGGGTATGAACCATATAACCGGATCACACCCAAAATAGCACAAAAGTAAGAACACAAATATCGATGAGTACCCGGCAACGGCGCCAAATTTGATGAGGTATTTTCAGTGGTCGTTAATACCTATCAAAGAAACCGTATCTTTACCAACTTAGTAGAGCGACAAATAAGGGTCGATCCCACAAGGACTTGTGTACTTGTGCTTTTACTACTTGTGTACTTGTGCTTTTACTTGAATGCCAAGTAACCAAAAGGGGGGTTTTAGAATGATTATTTAAACTACTATGCAAAAATAAAACTAAATACGAAGGCAAATATGAGTTTTAATATATGAGAGACAAACGTGTTTAACTAGTTAAATCCATCATGATATTGCTTTGTTGATCATCGATTCTCTTGATTCTCTTCTCACTTGAATAATCTATTGTGGATTATGACCCTACTAAGGATTATGACCCAAACTTCAGATTTAGTTGATAGAACTACTAGTCTAACAACCCTAATCATCTAACAACCTAGAAGACCTTCTAGATTCAATTAAACAAAAACATAACGCTTCAAGTTATCAATAGAAACAAACACTTAGAGCAACCAGACATCTAAGTGACTTGTGAATTTATTCCCTTCTTCAACCAACTAGTCCAACCGGTACAAAATTGATTAAAGTATACTCTTGGTCAAATTAACTCCGACCGGTAATTAATCAGATTCAGTTATAACTAGAAATTCAATTAGGTGATCAATCTAACAAAACCCTAGTTTAGATTCAATTAAGCACATTGAATAAACTTTATTCAAGTTTGTTGAGAATCAAATCAAACCTCACAACAATATACAAATCATGATTTCAATAACTAACCAAACACAATAAATTTAGCAATGCATAATTAAATTGAAAAAAAACTTACAAGAGTTTCAAAGTTGCTCTCTTGGGAGAAAACCTAGCCTCCAAAAGTTTGATAAAAGTTATGATAAAAAATAAACTAACAAAGGTTTATATATGTCTTTTAAAATAACCCTCAAAAAGTCTATCATTAAGATAAATTCGGATGATATAACCTAAGCCCAAAAACCAAGCTCAATCCTTCGGCCCAATAACGTCCGCGTACAAACTCTGGTTGCGCGGGTTGTCTTCTAATTGCGCGGCCGCGCTTTTGTCAACTCGCGCTTTTGCCTTCAGTTACGATTGCTCGGCTTGGCAACTTTGGGTTGCATCCAGCGCTTTTAGCCTTGTTTTTGCTCTTCATCTTCACTTCTTCAAACTCTAGTGTACCATCTCCTAGCTTCTTTAATTCATCTACCATCGCCATGGTCAACCAAAACTCGCCCCGTTGTTGCTTATAAACCTAAAAACCTGCAAAACCGAGCAAACAAGCGCAATCTACCCGACAATACGAAAACCTAAAAACTAGATAAAAACCAACCTAAAACTAGCTAAAACATATAGAAAAAATGCATCTAAACTACTCCTATATGCAAGTGGTAGAGCATATAGGTATAGGCTTTAGAGCATGTTTTTATTCCCGTTATATGCATTTTTAGCTAGGGTTTCATTCTAAGTTTTAGTTTAGGTTTTATTTTCGTTTAGTTCGGAATCTATGCGTCTTTGTGCATAATTGCAGGTCGGAAGGTGGAAGACGGTAGATAGAAGGCTTGGGACGGAACCTCGGGAAGCATATGAGGCATTGAAGTAAAGACTTGAGGCAAGAATTACAAAGCAAGAGTAAAGTGGCCAAACCGCGGAGTGGAGCCAAGACCGCGCCGAGAGGAAGATTTTGCTGCGGCGTGAGCGCGGTAAAAACCGGCAGAACGCGCCCGCGCTCTGGGGTGTGCCAAACCGCGCTCTGGCGTGATGACGCGGCAATGACTTGGGCCTCGGGTGATCTTGTGGGCCGACGCTAGGATTGCTTTTGGATATTTTTAGACTTAATATAAATACTTTCTCTAGGTTTTATTTGGATTATGATGCTATCTATTATTGCTTGTGTTCTAAGTTTTTGAGTTTTGGAGATTGAAGGGAGACAAAAACCCTAGTTTTTGCAATTGAAGATCAATTTAACTCTTGTAAGTTTGGTTTTTCTTCAATGACAATGTGTAGCTAATTTTCTCAAGTCCAACTAGTTAGTTGAAGGTTTATGCATGATTGTTTGGGAGATTTGAATTATATTAGTTTGCCTTGACTAGATTGAATCTCTCCATGCTAAATCGATCAAATTCACTTAGGATTATAATAGATTGGCCACCTATTTTACTTCTAGGTTGAATTACAACTAGAATAATTAAATAGACGGTGGAATTTGATTATTCATGGATGAATCCTTTGATTAAACTTATAGACGGTGGAATAAGGTTAATCAAAGGCGGAGAATTTAATCACAAGACTTCATGAATAGACGGTGGAATTCATGATTATTGTTTCTATTGAATGCTTTGAACTTAATTGCATGATCAATTTGACATAGAAGGTTTTCTAGGTTAATTGGTTAGAAGGTTGTTAAAGACGGTGTATATTAACAACCACATTAAGCTTGAATTCATAAATTAACAATAGATTAGTCAAGGGAAATTGAAATAAGGATAATCGAGGATCAAAACTCATGTATGCAATGGATACAAAACTAGTTGGACGCTTTTCTCCATATTTGAATCTTAAATCATATTTACTTGCTTTGTTCTAGTTAGTTTTAATAATTTAGATTTTAGTTTATAATCACAAAATCCCCCTTAACTTAGTAACATTACTTAAATCTGAATAATCCGAGTCTTTGTGGGTTCGACCCTTACTTCCACTTTACTAAGGTTAGGAAGTTAGGAATAATTCTTTGACAACGCTTTTATAGCGACGTAAAAGTGCTCGTCAAATTTGGCGTCGTTGCCGGGGACTCGACAAATTATTTGTATTTATCTAGTGTTACTTTTTATTTCTTTTGGGTGTGAACCACTTGCATGGTTCAGACCCATGCTACTAATCCATCTCTTGTTGCGTTTGATTCAGAAATCGAAAGGACAATCTCTAGGTTGCGCAAGCAAGCTCGTGCAATTTCTCGGGAATTACCTTTCAACCTGGCTTCTTCTTCTGATTTTGATTCTGATAGCGTTCCTAAAATACCAGAGATGGCTCAGACACTGAGACAGTTGACTGCACCTGATTTGGCCCAACAACCATTGGCGGTGAAGATACCTGCACTCCCTGACGGTGTCCAATATGAACTGAAATCAGGACTGATTCACCTTCTTCCTCAATTCTATGGGAAGGGAGGTGAAGACCCCAACAAACATCTATCGGATTTTCATGTTGTCTGCACTAGCATGAAACTAAATGGTGTCACTGATGAACAAATCAAGCTGAGAGCTTTCACTTTCTCTTTGAAAGATGCAGCGAGTGACTAGCTCTATTATCTGGCTCTTGGCAGTATTGAGACTTGGGAGGAACTAAAAAAGGCTTTTCTTGAGAATTACTTCCCAGCCACAAAGCTTTCAAGTATGAAAAAGAGCATTAGCAATATTGAACAGCTCCCGAACGAATCGCTTTACGAGTATTATGAGAGGTTCAAAAAGCTAATCTCAAGCTGCCCCTATCATGGTTATTCTCGAATGGATCTTGTTATGTACCTTCATGAGGGCTTATTGGATGAAGAACGATGACATGTTAATGCTGCCTGTGGAGGAAACATCCTGAACAAGACTCTCGATGAAGCTTTTGATCTATTTCATGAACTTTCTGAAGGCTCTCGCCAATTCAGCAAACGAGCTTCAGCGAAGGCAGCCCATTCTATCGATGCTACAACTTTACATGAAGAGGTGAATGAGTTGAAGTCAATGTTCAGGCAATTCATGTTGAAAGGACAACAACAAGTCAAGCCTTGCGGTTTCTGCTCTGATGTTACTCATAAGACGGATGCTTGTCCTACTCTTCATGCTCAAGAGGAGGAAGTTAATGCGCTTGGAGGCTATGGGCCAAGAAGGCCAGCATATGATCCTTATTCAACCACGTACAATCCGGGTTGGAAGGATCATCATAATTTGAGGTATGGAAATCAAAATCAACAGTATGCACCTCCAAACGGGCCTCCAGGTTTTAGACCTCCTTTTCAACCTCAACCTCAACCTCAGCCTCAAGCATTGAATCAAGGCCCATCCTTATCCACAGATGAAATGATCCGTGCTCTTACCCAAAACATGAATCTGATGCATCAATCTGTGGGGCAATTTCAGCAACACACCAAGTCAAGCATCACCAACTTGGAAAATCAGATGAGCCAACTTGCAAAGGCAATGAGCAAACTTGAAGCTAAAGATTCCAACAGGTTACCCTCTCAGACGGAACTCAATCCTAAACATAATGTGAATGCAATATCGCTCCGTAGTGGTAAAGAGTTGGCAACCAAAGCCGACAAGCAGCCAACCTTGCATGAGGAAGAAACCAAGGAAGACGAAGTATCGGAGTTGGAACAAAAGACCGAGCGCGGGCAACAAGGCCAGAGCGCGACCGCGCCCTCAGACTTTCAACCGCGCTCTGACGGGTCAAGTTTCTGCGGCGAGAGCGCGGTCAAAACCGGCCTGAGCGCGACCGCACCCTCAGGTGGCCAAACCGCGCCGTCGGTGATTCATGGCGATTCCTCGACTCCTTCAACCTCGGCTCCCAAACCTCTCCCACCTTTTCCCGAAGCCTTAAAGGAAACCCGTAAGATCGAGAATGACAAAGAGATCTTTGAAACTTTTAGCAAGTGCGAGGTGAATATTCCACTTCTCAAGCTTATCAAGAGCATTCCTCGCTACGCTAAGTTTTTGAAGGAGTTATGTACGGTCAAGCGGAATCAAAAGCAAAAAGGGAAGCAAAAGATCAAGGTTAGTGAGCAAATCTCAGCGGTCTTCCAAAGACGATTGCCACAAAAACGCAAAGGTCCAGGTGTGTTTACTATCCCTTGTATTATAGGTGAGACAAAATTTGAAAAGGCTATGCTAGACTTAGGTGCTTCTATCAATGTTTTGCCTTATTCAATTTATGAGTCTCTTGGGCTGGGTCCATTGCATGCAACAAGTGTAGTCATTCAATTGGCTGATAGGTCTAATGTTTACCCAAAGGGGATTATAGAAGATGTTCTTGTTATGGTTGATAAGTTGGTTTTCCTTGCTGATTTTTACGTACTTGAAATGGAACATGACAAGCATGCAGCTCCTATTCTCTTAGGTAGACCATTCCTTAAAACAGCCAAAACTAAAATTGATGTGTGTAGTGGATCATTAACCATGGAGTTTGATGGGGAAAAAGTGGAATACAATATCTATGATGCTATGAAATTTCCCTATGATGTTCATTCTTTATGTTCAATTGATGTGTTAGATACTCTTGTTCAAGACTTCTTTGACATTAATGATCATGATGAATTGCAATCTACTCTTGAAAATTCTGTGGTTGATAAAGATGAAGTGGAATTTATGTTGAATAATGATATGCAAGAAATGGTAGCCGAGTTGAACGCTCACTATGAGCGACCACTCTTGCTACCGGGCTCAAAGCCCATTCCACTAACATTGCCAAGCGAGAAGCTTGTTCCTTCTATTGTGCAGGCCCCAAAGGTAGAGCTTAAGCAACTACCGGACCACCTCAAGTACGCTTTCCTAGGTGATGGAGATACCTTACCGGTGATAATCTCAAACAAGCTGACTAAAGATCAAGAAAACCGGTTGTTGGATGTTTTAAAGGAGCATAAATCCGCTATAGGATGGACTATTGCTGACATTAGTGGAATAAGCCCCTCTACATGTATGCATAGAATCCTATTGGAGGATGAAGCAAAGCCCTTAAGACAACCACAAAGAAGGCTGAACCCGCCTATGATGGAAGTTGTGAAGAAGGAGGTCCTGAAACTTCTCCAAGCAGGTATGATCTTTCCTATATCAGATAGCAAATGGGTAAGTCCTACTCAGGTCGTTCCCAAGAAAGGTGGAATCACGGTGAAGGAGAATCAAGATGGTGAGCTCATTCCAACAATAATTCAAACCGGGTGGCGTGTATGCATCGATTACCGAAAGCTCAACACGGTAACCCGTAAAGACCATTTTCCTTTACCATTTATTGACCAAATGCTTGAGCGACTTGCGGGTCGTTCCTTCTATTGTTTCTTGGATGGGTATTCAGGTTATTTTCAGATAGCAATTGCACCCGAGGACCAAGAGAAGACAACATTTACTTGCCCATTTGGCACATTCGCTTACCGAAGAATGCCATTTGGTCTATGTAATGCACCCGCAACTTTTCAAAGGTGTATGGTCACAAAGGTGTATGGTCAGTATATTCTCTGAATACATAGAGAACTTCATTGAAGTCTTTATGGATGATTTTACCGTTCATGGCAATGACTTTGATTCTTATTTAACTCACTTGACACTTGTGCTAAAACGTTGTGAGGATACTAACCTTTGTCTTAATTCTAAAAAGTGTCATTTTATGGTAGAGCGGGGCATAGTGTTAGGTCATATAGTGTCATCTAAAGGGATTGAGATTGATAAGGAAAAGGTTGAAGTAGTTCAATCCTTGCCTTATCCTACTAATGTTCGGGAAGTACGCTCTTTTCTTGGCCATGCAGGTTTTTACCGCAGGTTCATTAAAGACTTCTCCAAGATCGCTTCACCCCTTTGTGAGTTACTCAAGAAGGATGTCACCTTTGACTTTAATGAAGCTTGTAAAAGAGCTTTTGATGAGTTGAAGGCTCGCCTCACCACTGCACCAATAATTCAACCCCCAGATTGGTCCCTACCATTTGAGCTGATGTATGATGCAAGCGACTATGCGGTAGGAGCAGTTTTGGGTCAAAAGATTGGTAAGTCTTCTCATGTTATCCATTATGCTTCTATGACTTTGAATGAAGCACAGAAAAATTATTACACCACCGAGAAGGAACTGGCGGTGGTTTTTGCTTTGGAAAAGTTTCGGTCTTATTTGCTAGGTACAAAGGTGATTGTCTACAGGGATCATGCAGCCCTTCATTACTTATTGACGAAGAAGGAGGCAAAGCCCAGGTTAATTAGATGGATCTTGTTGTTGAGTGAATTCAACATTGAGATCAAAGACAAAAAGGGGGCGGAAAACGTGGTGGCTGATCATCTTAGTTGCTTAGTCCATGAGGAGGAACGATGTGCTCAAGCCACACCTATTCGAGAAGAATTTCCAAATGATACCTTGTTTTCGGTACGTGTACTTCAACCTTGGTATGCTTATTTGGTTAACTTTCTCGTTTCGAGTGTGTTTCCTTCTAGCTTTAGCAAGGCCCAAAGAGATAAACTCAAGAGTGAAGCTCGGTACTATGTGTGGGACGATCCATATCTTTGGAAACATTGTTCCGATCAGGTAATCCAGCGTTGTCTCCCGGATAATGAGGTAACTTCAGTTTTGTCATTTTGTCATTCTTATGCTTGTGGGGGCACTTTAGTGCTAGGAAAACCGCTAGGAAAGTGTTGGATGCAGGATTCTTTTGGCCTACCATCTTTCAGGATGCATATGCTTTTTGCAAATCCTGTGACCGATGTCAAAGGGTCGGAAATATATCCCGAAGGGATGAAATGCCTCAAACCTCAATTATCTTTTGTGAGGTATTTGATGTTTGGGGTATAGACTTCATGGGCCCCTTTCCTAGCTCTTACGGGAATATTTATATTTTATTAACGGTGGACTACGTTTCCAAATGGGTGGAAGCGAAGGCCACCCGGACTGATGATTCCCGAGTTGTGGCAGATTTTTGAAGGTGCATATATTCTCAAGATTTGGGATTCCTAGAGCTTTAATTAGTGACAAGGGATCCCATTTTTGCAACAAAACGGTGAGTGCGCTCTTGAAGAAATACTATGTCACACACATGATTTCCACGGCCTATCACCCACAAACGAATGGGCAAGCGAAAGTGTCTAACAAGGAGATCAAAGCCATTCTTGAGAAGACGGTGTCGCCAAACCGGAAGGATTGGAGTACTCGCTTAGACGATGCTCTATGGGCATACAGGACGGCGTACAAAACACCGATTGGAATGTCGCCCTTTCGGTTGGTGTTTGGCAAAGCTTGTCATCTTCCGGTGGAGATCCAACATCGAGCTTATTGGGCTGTGAAGAAATGTAGTCTTCAGATGGATGAGGCTGGTGAGTTGAGGAAGCTTCAATTGCAAGAGCTTGCGGAGTTACGATTAGAAGCTTATGACAACGCGGCCATATACAAGGAAAAGACCAAAGCTTGGGATGACAAGAAAATATGGAGGAAAAGTTTTAAGGTAGGTGATAAGGTTTTGTTATATCAATATAGACTTAAACTTTTTCCAGGTAAGCTAAGGTCAAGATGGACGGGCCCATTCATAGTCGCTAAGACGTTTCCTCATGGAGCGGTGGAAATTTATGATGGAGCTACTCATTCAGTGCAGAAAGTGAATGGACAACGTTTGAAGCCGTATTTTGAAGAATTTAGCAATGCTATTTTTGAATAAACGGTTTTGAACTAACCAAACACATGAGCGGTAATGCGTCAAGCTAATGACGTTAATCAAGCGCTTCTTGGCAGGCAACCCAAGCTTTGTTTTTAGTTTTAATTTTGTTTTCTAGATTTAGTTTTGTTTTTGGTGTGGTTTTGTGTGGTTTTCGATTTGTTTTTGTTTTTCTTAGTTGTAGGTAAAGTCGGAAAACAGGTACACGCGGTTCGAGGAAGCCAAGACGCCCTTGCATTCAAGCCCGGGAACGAGCAAATCGAGGTCGACTTTCTGCGGCCAGAACGCGGCTAGAGCATGCCGTGCCGCCCCCGCGCTACAAAGCCGAAACCGCGCCCCAGAAGGTCGAGTTTCTGTGGCCAGAGCACGGTCGAAACCGGGAGAGCGCGACCGCGCTCTCAGCGGTCACAAACCGCGCTCTGGCCCGTTTCGGCGCATTAAACCCGAAAACCCCAAAGCTTTTTCCATTCATTCCTTCTCCTTCTCCAAGCCGCCAAACAGCTCTCCCTCTCCTCCTCCATTGAAGCCTCACATTCAAGCTCCATTGAAGATCAAAACCACAAATCAAGCCCGGATTTGCACTCCTAGTCATCAAACAAGTAAGATTCCTCACTCTTCTCTTCAAATTTCACCCAAAAATTGAAGATCTCAACCAAAAATTTTCTAAATTAGGTTTTGCATAAAAACCTCAATTTAAGGGATTTCTAGGTCGAATTTTTTCAATTTGAGTCTAGATTCATCAATATTAGCATGATTATGAGTTAGTTTCATGTTTAGAACTTGAAAATTCCATAATTTCGAAATTAATTAATTTTCATGCTAATTAATCTAGGTTAGTGGGGGAAGAGAGTGTTTTGAGAGCTATTATTGTCTATTATTATTTGTTTGGTGGATTGCTCTTGTCGGGGCAATCGAATTGTGTGTGCTTGTGGTGTTTTTGATTGATTGTGTAGGTAACTTCTACCATGGGTCGTACTAAAGCTCCGACTAATGCTCCTTCGAGTTCGAGTCGTCCTCAAAGGGCAACCCGAGCAGCACCATCTAGAGCCCAAACCGCAGCGCCTTCTTCATCTCGATCTCGAGCTCCACCTAGAGCTTCTTCATCAAGCAATGAGATTACACCAGCGACTTTTGGTCTCCAATTTAGGGACATGAAACATCTAGATCGGTTTAATGATTTGAAGGAGCGTGAAATCCAAGCCCCGAGTTATATTGATTGGGATTTGATGGCGGACTTGGGTTTGGCTGATGAATTGAGGAAGCTTGAGTTCAATAACAATTTGACTGTGTTGAGTATGAGATTGTCGGTGTACCGTGGCCTAGTATTGGATTTCTTGAGTACATTGGAGGCTCATATCTTAGAGGGGCAGTTTGCTAACGAAGGACGTTGCATTTTTCAGTTAGGAGGGGTAACCAGGTGCATGACTCTTACCGATATCAACAAGCTTTTTAGATTTACCAGGTATCGGGGGGATGTTGATAGATGGGAGTCTAGGACCACGTGGATGGACAACGAACAGTGGGTCCGACTTTCTGGGACCGATGTGTACCAGGCTTCTAGAACAAAGGCATTGGGTATTACTCATCCAATAATTCGGATTGTTCAAAGGTTCTTTGCCCATTCTATCACGGCCAGAGGAGAGGGTGAGAATAAATGTCCTAGGAAGGATATCTTTCTCCTTAGAGGTATTTTGGAGAAGCAACAGATTGACATGGGTGTCGCTATGATGAATAACATGGATCTTATGGTTCGGAGGAGCAATAGTCGAATCGATGTGGGTGGTATCATCACCCGGTTTGCCCAGCACTTTGGTATTGATTTGGAGCAGTGTGCGGGTCGGATTGATCCCTTTCCCATGAACTTGTCCTTCTTCAACAAGATGAAAGTGCTATATGTGAAGAACAACCGGTACTATTGGGTGATTGGCAATAGCTCTTTTGCTATGAGGTTGCCTAATCTAGAGAGGGTGAAGTTGGATACTGGTCTGGACAATGCTGACACATGGCTCATTCACCCTCAAGATGGTGATATACCGGTTTCAGAAGTGATTGGAGGGACAAAGAGGAGAAGGCAATCTAGGAGGCAGGTTGAGGAGCCTAGTGCTTCTATGGATATCGATGAGGAGGACGAGGATGAGGAGTTTTAAGCTGCTCCTGAAGATATTGCAGCTGAGGATAATGAGGATGAGGATGATGATGAGCATACTGAAGCGCCGCCAGTTAATGAGTTTGAGCAACAAGGCCAGGGGAACTATATGACTACCCACCAATACAACCATTTAGTGGAGTTGATGGGAGGCTTGTCTACTCAGGTGAGTGGGTTGCACACTCGTATGGATGGCATGACGGCTGATTTCAACCACTCCCGGGGTTATGCGACGAGCCGTTTTGATTATGTTGATGAGCAGACCCGGTTTTTGCATCAGAGGATGGACACTTACACGCTTGAGCAGGGTTATCAACTGTTTGCTTATCAGCCTTATCCCAGATATCTAGCTCCTGAGTATCCATACCCGGGATACCCACCACCACCACCACCATCAGAGTAGATTCCCGAGTTTGACAAGTTCTTGTGATAAGGTCAGTTTTCTTTTACTCTTATGTTTTTATTATTTTGGGGACAAAGTAATGTTTAAGCATGGGGGAAGGGGATTATTTATTTTGTCATGAGAGATTGGTTTTAGTTAGATCATGTAGTTGCATGTGCATGTTTATATTTTTGTATGCATTGATTAAAAGCTTGAAACATCCATAAAAATTTGAAAAATTCAGAAAATTTGAAAAAAAAATGGTTTGTTTGCATCTTAGGATTCATTTTCCCCTTGGAACCACTTGTTTAAATAGTGAGCATGATTTCATATCCCATGACTTGTTAAGCTTATGATGGAAGTTCTAAATAAGAATTGCTTAATTATGAAGGAGTATGCATGAAAGTGAAAACTTGAGCTAGTTATGAAGTTCTAACCAAAAAAAAAATTGCCTTGTGAGATTTCTTTTGAGCCTTTACATGCCAATTTTGCATGAAATTCTTGAGTGTATCACTTTGATTGTTTTAACTTTACAACTTGCGTTTAGATTCTTTTTCGAGGCCACATTATATGATTTGGATGCATGATGTAAGAGTGATTGAGGCAAATTTTCTTTAGCTCATATATATCCTTATCCACCCTACATTATACCTTTGTTTCTGTAGCCCCATTGTTTTGAACCTTAGCCTTGTTTAATAGCTCCAGAAAATTGTTCCTAGCCGAATAAGCTTGACCCTCATCCGGGAATTAGGACTTGATTAGGGGAATTTTGTGGGTTACTTGTTGTACTTTGGGGTTGTGAGAAAGTGTGAAAGGTGTAATAGAAGGGAACGTCCAAAATGAAAAGTGTTGAAAAAGTTATTGAAAATTCAATGAGAAAGTTGGTTTGAAAGGTTGATTGAGATGAGTTGTATGTGTAAATTGCAAAGTGTTCTTGTGAGAGAAGAATGAAAAGAAAGAATGAATCTCAATTGGGTTTGTGGAAAGAAAAATCAAAAGTTGAGCAAAAGAAAGAAGTGCTTAAAAGAAAGTAATGGAAGAAAAGGAAGTACAAGTTGGGGAAAAAGTGTTGAGAGTGAGTGTTGATGTAATTCGGGTTTTATTTAGTTCTAGTTCCCGGATTTAGCACCACATGGCCATATAATGATCCCCTCCTACTTGTCTATACCTTGGCCCCATTACAACCTTGAAAAAGACCTCATGATTTATGTTGTGCATTTGAACATTCGTGGTGGAGATTTAGTCCACTGATGCAAGCATATGGTAGTTAGCATTCAAAGATGATTTTTGAGCGAAAACACATACCTTTAAACACTTGAGCGTTGAGTGCAAACACAAATACCTTGGTGAGGGTTAGAATGGATTAATAGCTTAGTTTGAAACTTTCGATAAATGTATGCAAAGATTTCATGGTTAAGTGTGTGCTTCTTGAAAATGAATTGAAGTCATGGCTTGCTTGTTTGTGGTGTGGTTGATTTCTATGTCTTGCTTGAGGACAAGCAAGGTTCAAGCATGGGGGAATTTGATAGAGCATATAGGTATAGGCTTTAGAGCATGTTTTTATTCCCGTTATATGCATTTTTAGCTAGGGTTTTGTTCTAAGTTTTAGTTTAGGTTTTATTTTCGTTTAGTTCGGAATCTACGCGTCTTTATGCATAATTGTAGGTCGGAAGGTGGAAGACGGAAGATAGAAGGCTTGGGACGGAACCTCGGGATGCATATGAGGCATTGAAGTAAAGACTTGAGGCAAGAATTACAAAGCAAGAGCAAAGTGGCCAAACCGCGGAGTGGAGCCAAGACCGCGCCGAGAGGAAGAACTTGTTGCGGCGTGAGCGCGGTCAAAACTGGCAGAGCGCGTCCGCGCTCTGGGGTGTGCCAAACCGCGCTCTGGCGTGACGACGCGGCAATGACTTGGGCCTCGGGTGATCTTGTGGGCCGACTCTAGGATTGCTTTTGGATATTTTTAGACTTAATATAAATACCTTCTCTAGGTTTTATTTGTATTATTATGCTATCTATTATTGCTTGTGTTCTAAGTTTTTGAGTTTTGGAGATTGAAGGGAGACAAAAACCCTAGTTTTTGCAATTGAAGATCAATTTAACTCTTGTAAGTTTGGTTTTTTCTTCAATGATAATGTGTAGCTAATTTTCTCATGTCTAACTAGTTAGTTGAAGTTGTATGCGTTATTGTTTGTGAGATTTGAATTATTTTAGTTTGCCTTGACTAGATTGAATCTCTCCGTGCTTAATCGATCAAATTCACTTAGGATTATAATAGATTGGCCACCTATTTTACTTCTAGGTGGAATTACAACTAGAATAATTAAATAGACGGTGGAATTTGATTATTCATGGATGAATCCTTTGATTAAACTTATAGACGGTGAAATAAGGTTAATCAAAGGCGGAGAATTTAACCACAAAACTTCATGAATAAACGGTGGAATTCATGATTATTGTTTCTATTGAATGCTTTGAACTTAATTGCATGATCAATTTGACATAGAAGGTTTTCTAGGTTAATTGGTTAGAAGGTTGTTAAAGACGGTGTATATTAACAACCACATTAAGCTTGAATTCATAAATTCACAATAGATTAGTCAAGGGAAATTGAAATAAGGATAATCGAGGATCAAAACTCATGTATGCAATGGATACAAAACTAGTTGGACGCTTTTCTCCTTATTTGAATCTTAAATCATATTTACTTGCTTTGTTTTAGTTAGTTTTAATAATTTAGATTTTAGTTTATAATCACAAAATCCCCCTTAACTTAGTAACATTACTTAAATCCGAATAATCCGAGTCTTTGTGGGTTCGACCCTTACTTCCACTTTACTAAGGTTAGGAAGTTAGGAATAATTCTTTGACAACGCTTTTATAGCGACGTAAAAGTGCTCGTCAGCAAGCTATCACTTGTTGTCTTGTCCAACACATTAACTTCATTTCATCCATCAATGACGATGTCTCACAAGTCCATGTCCTCAGTATTGATGAAGATCTCCATCTTCTTCTTCTACCAACTGAACTTCTCTCCTTCGAAGAACGAAGGACGCACCATTGAGTAACCATAGTTGTTCCCTTCATGAGCACAATTCCCTAAAAATATTAACACAAATCTAGAGCAAACCTGCTTTCATACCACTTGTTGGACCTTTAATATGTTAGAAACAAAGCAAGGAACATTAGTTGTTCCCTAGGTCGTGGAATTGTAAAACCAAACACAAGTAACAAGACATGATGATTTATCCGCATCAACCAACTAGTTGAATGGGTAAACCTCTACATTCCTTAAAAGGATTTTGAATGGTGTACTACTGATAACTTGCATTTTAGAGCATATTAGGACATGCATTTAGCTCTTAGTTTAGTATGTTTTCTTGCATTAGTCTTGTGTTTTCTAGTACTTTTAGTTTAGTTTCCGTTATAGATGTCTACACGCGTATTTGTATACTTTTCAGGTACTTTAGAGAAGTTCGAGCTTTATTTGGATGTGTTTGAAGACATGACGGAATGAAGACTTCAGTCTAGGAGGAAACGGGACCGAAAAAGAACGATTCAAGAGCCGAAAAGAAGGAAGCACACGATCAAAGTCCAAGGTCGTGCACAAAGGTGCACGGTCGTGCAGGTGGTGTCGATAATTCTTAGGATCGTGCGCCATAGGCGCACGATCGTGCGTCTCGGTTCAGAGAAAGGAGTCGGAACGCACGACCGGGCGTTGCCAAGGCCGAACCCGTGCGCCTCTCAAGCCAAAACCGTGCGCCAGCAATGGGTTGTGCATCAAGTGCATGGTCGTGCGTGGGGAGGTGCACGGTCGTGCGTCCCGTAGGCTAGGGTCGTGTGCCTCATGTCCAGGGTCGTGCGCCTCTCAGAATCGTGCGCTAGGACGCACGACGCGCGCCGTGGCTCGTGTGCCCCTTTAGGTCGGGTTTTGGGCCGCCTTTCCTACCTTCTCCTTAGTATAAATACCCTCTTTTGTTATCTATTTTAGGGGTTCGACTTTTTAACCTAGTTTTAATCCTTGAGAGACAAGTTTAGAGAGATTGTGGAGAATTTGAAGACTTTGTTTTGATCTTGAGTTTGGATTGGCTGGATATTAATCAAGTTTGCTTGTTTCTTCAATCCGGTATGTTTAATCTCGTTATTGAATTGATTTCTTCTATTTCCATGTCTAGCTAAACCCCAAATTCTAAGATTGGGGTGAACCCAATGATGTCTAGGTAGACTTATTTATTAAATTGCACAATCCGTTGTTTGAAGCTTTTTTTTGATTCAATCCTAGATGCTCTATGCCTTAGTAACTTTTGTGAATGGGAACTTGCCAAAGTTTGAGATTGAAAGGTGAAAACTTTGTTAAGTAGTCAGATAGGGAATTGAGACTGAAAGGTACTTTTTCCTGTTGGAACCCTAGGATTTGAACCTGAGTTTTCTTTATTATGAAAGTATTTTGAATTCTCTTGTGGAATAACAATTGTCATAAAAATCTTAAGGTTGGTTTGAGTTAGCAAGTCGCGAAAGCGGATGTTTATTCAATTTAATCTTAAATTCTAAGTGCTTAAAGGTCTAGATTTTAATTTGCAAGCCACGAAAGTGGATGTTTAATTGATTTAGATACGTCTGTTAACATTTGAAAGAATTTAGCGGATCCATTAGACAATTGCCTTCAAACAAAGTCATAATTAAGATTGTGCAATCATCTTTTATAGTCTACCGACGCATTATTGTGGTGATCCTTGATCTTAGAAGCTTTCCTCTCATTGATTTGCTCATATTTAGTTGTTTGTTTGTTCTAATTAGTTTCATAGCAAAAATCCCAATTCAATCTTTTCTTGTTTTACGGCTTAGTCCACTGATTGGATTATAATTAATGCTACATAGTCCCAGAGTTCGACACCTTGGTATTACAACCGATCTCGTACACTTGCGGGGTAGGATTTAACACAAATCTAGAGCAAACCTGCTTTCATACCACTTGTTGGACCTTTAATATGTTAGAAACAAAGCAAGGAACATTAGTTGTTCCCTAGGTCGTGGAATTGTAAAACCAAACACAAGTAACAAGACATGATGATTTATCCGCATCAACCAACTAGTTGAATGGGTAAACCTCTACATTCCTTAAAAGGATTTTGAATGGTGTACTACTGATAACTTGCATTTTAGAGCATATTAGGACATGCATTTAGTTCTTAGTTTAGTATGTTTTCTTGCATTAGTCTTGTGTTTTCTAGTACTTTTAGTTTAGTTTCCGTTATAGATGTCTACACGCGTATTTGTATACTTTTCAGGTACTTTAGAGAAGTTCGAGCTTTATTTGGATGTGTTTGAAGACATGACGGAATGAAGACTTCAGTCTAGGAGGAAACGGGACCGAAAAAGAACGATTCAAGAGCCGAAAAGAAGGAAGCACACGATCAAAGTCCAAGGTCGTGCACAAAGGTGCACGGTCGTGCAGGTGGTGTCGATAATTCTTAGGATCGTGCGCCATAGGCGCACGATCGTGCGTCTCGGTTCAGAGAAAGGAGTCGGAACGCACGACCGGGCGTTGCCAAGGCCGAACCCGTGCGCCTCTCAAGCCAAAACCGTGCGCCAGCAATGGGTTGTGCATCAAGTGCATGGTCGTGCGTGGGGAGGTGCACGGTCGTGCGTCCCGTAGGCTAGGGTCGTGTGCCTCATGTCCAGGGTCGTGCGCCTCTCAGAATCGTGCGCTAGGACGCACGACGCGCGCCGTGGCTCGTGTGCCCCTTTAGGTCGGGTTTTGGGCCGCCTTTCCTACCTTCTCCTTAGTATAAATACCCTCTTTTGTTATCTATTTTAGGGGTTCGACTTTTTAACCTAGTTTTAATCCTTGAGAGACAAGTTTAGAGAGATTGTGGAGAATTTGAAGACTTTGTTTTGATCTTGAGTTTGGATTGGCTGGATATTAATCAAGTTTGCTTGTTTCTTCAATCCGGTATGTTTAATCTCGTTATTGAATTGATTTCTTCTATTTCCATGTCTAGCTAAACCCCAAATTCTAAGATTGGGGTGAACCCAATGATGTCTAAGTAGACTTATTTTTTAAATTGCACAATCCGTTGTTTGAAACTTTTTTTGATTCAATCCTAGATGCTCTATGCCTTAGTAACTTTTGTGAATGGGAACTTGCCAAAGTTTGAGACTGAAAGGTGAAAACTTTGTTAAGTAGTCAGATAGGGAATTGAGACTGAAAGGTACTTTTTCCTGTTGGAACCCTAGGATTTGAACCTGAGTTTTCTTTATTATGAAAGTATTTTGAATTCTCTTGTGGAATAACAATTGTCATAAAAATCTTAAGGTTGGTTTGAGTTAGCAAGTCGCGAAAGCGGATGTTTATTCAATTTAATCTTAAATTCTAAGTGCTTAAAGGTCTAGATTTTAATTTGCAAGCCACGAAAGTGGATGTTTAATTGATTTAGATACGTCTGTTAACATTTGAAAGAATTTAGCGGATCCATTAGACAATTGCCTTCAAACAAAGTCATAATTAAGATTGTGCAATCATCTTTTATAGTCTACCGACGCATTATTGTGGTGATCCTTGATCTTAGAAGCTTTCCTCTCATTGATTTGCTCATATTTAGTTGTTTGTTTGTTCTAATTAGTTTCATAGCAAAAATCCCAATTCAATCTTTTCTTGTTTTACGGCTTAGTCCACTGATTTGATTACAATTAATGCTACATAGTCCCAGAGTTCGACACCTTGGTATTACAACCGATCTCGTACACTTGCAGGGTAGGATTTGGCCTATCAACTACTTTTATTAATAATCACAAAATACACAAGGCAAGCAAGGGTACCAATATAAACTAGAGTCTTCCTAGAATACTCTCCTAGACTTCCTAACCCTTAGAACGTATTATTAACTCAAACACAAACAAAACCCAACTAAAGTTACCTTAGATATGATGCCTGGTATCTTAAACATCAAAGATCGCACGTCTTTGCAGTAATAACAAGTCTGATGGTTGTCATCACTCCCAGTAACGTTGCTTGTTCACTACAACAATAACCTCTAAGCTCTTCCCCTTGAACTCAAAACGTTATGTCTTTCTTCTTATTCAATGTGTGCTTAGAATTCACCTTGGACTCCTAAGAACATCCCTTTGATGATTGTTCCTCTTTCTCTCTCTTGGAAGCTCTTTTTATCTCTTCTAAATCCCTGACTTTAACCTAAAAGTCATATCATGATTTATTGAGCCTCATCAAATCTAATCTCTACTAATTCCTTGCCATAAAATAGTAGATTTTCCATCATACAATCTCCATATAATCGGAAACTCAATCAAAATATTATTATCCTAATAATATCCTAAATATCATATTCAAACTAATGGAATTCTATCCTAAATGCATGTTTGTTGAGACTTGTAAATTTATTTTTAGTTACTGTGTATTCTTCATTAGAATAACCATATTCAAAATATCAAATCCTCCTTTAGGTCGGTTAGCCAACTCATGGTAACTTTCTCTAAATAGCTTTGCGCAACTTCTCTCTAAAGTAGTTCCTTGACATAGTTCACTTACTTTGATGCACTTGAACTCATCTTGCATAGGCACTCATTCCTCACATCATTCCCTGACATAGCCCCCTTGCTCTAATGCTTAGGAACAAAGCAAACTCCAGTGATTATTCCTTCCATTAGTTCTTCTCTCGATGGCTTCCCTTGTTCTCTAAAATGCTTAGTTCACCTAAATCACTTAAGAAACACACATATCATCAAACCCTTTGGTGTTTATCATCATCAAAACCTTAGGGAACTAGAAGTTTACCAACAATAGTGATAGCAAAACCTTATTGGGAGTTTAGAGAGTGTATGTTCATCACAACGAGTTAATTAGATAGTGTTGTAATATGACTTCATACATGAAAAGTTGGGAAAATAGCTAGTATATAAATTTGGTGGAATACTTCTCTTATTTTCATTTAATTTCAAGATGAAATCTTATTGGGCTCACATATATACGACCCCTAGTCTATCAACTTATACACTTTAATATGGTATCAGACTTGACAGTTTAGTCTTGGGCATGCTTCATGTGATTGGGTTGCTCTTGGATATAAGGACATTGATATGTCCACCACTTGTTGTTTGTGTTAACTATAAAGGAGATTGAGATGCTAGACTCATTTATAGAATATCAATTGAGTCAGGCTAATTGCACTTGTGGGGATGTATTAGAATACAACTTCCTAGATGAAAAGTTGGGTGATAAAATGTCTAGTATTTAATGCAAGTGGGGTACTCCTCCTATTGCTAATTGATTTTAGGATGAAATCTTGTTAGGCTTATGCTAAGCTTACATACGCATGACCCCATTCTATTAGCCAATAGAAAAATAAATATCAATTATTTAGCATATTTCTTCATGTCTATATCGACCTTTCTTGTATTGTTTTTTTATTCATTCCATCAATAAGAATTTTATGTATATCTTTTTGTTTTCAATGATTTAGAATTGTTTCGACTTCTCTAGTTTATTAGTTGGTTCTTCCAACCACCTTCGATTTTCGTTTACACATTCTTGTTGCTCAATTCTTCTAATCGCCTTCAATCTTTCAATATATCGTTCTTGATTATTTTGTGTTGATAATCTTGTTTCTGATCGATTTCTCATTGATTCTTTCAATTTCAATCGATTGTCAAATTGGTTATTTTCACCGATCTTTGTTATGTTTGTGAACTTCAACCAAGTTAACAACTTTATCTGCATCCATAAGATAGTTTGAGCATGTCTTTGGTTCTATAAAGTTTGATGGAAAATGATTTCTTGATTGGAGATGAGTGATTTCGATTGCTCTTAGTGTGAAGAACAAGATTTCGTTCATTGATGGTCCTTTTCTTAGATCAACTGAAGAAGGTAATCTTGTGCATGTGTGATTATTGGATCGTTGTAAAGATCTTCTGATTTCATGGCTTCTCGATGCCATGGGGAAGAACATCGCAAATCGACCCAAACACCTCCAAGCTAGCACGCCCGCAAACTAGGGTATGTATAGACCAAGAAAATATGCAAAAATTATAAAATCCCCACTCGATAATCCCCTACCCATGTCGGCTTGTATCCATGAACCAAAATTTTGTATCAAGCTCGGCTCAAGCCCACTTTTTTAATAAGGGAAAGATTAAAGGGACCTACTTATTGAGACGCAATCCATCCTAGAATTCAAACCTAATTTTTTGATAAGGAAGGATTGCGAAGACCTAATCATCGATATATATATATATATATATATATATATATATATATATATATGCATGTTGTCCTAGGGTTCAAACCCGCTTTTATATGTCTATTAGCAGACATCGCTCTATTTGCTAATTTTGCACATAAAATCTATTACATTAATCGAAGATGATTTGAACCTACTATTTAAGTCAAAATTTTAGGATATGTTTAGTTTTCAAATCCAATTCACAATCTATGGGATATTATTATAGAAAAAGATCGAGTTACATGTGAATGATTAATATTGTGTGAAATAAGAATAAATCTCATCAATTTCTTTAAAAAAAACCAGACTTTCATTAAAGAGGAGTATAAAAACTCGCGCATATTTTTCTCGAATTATTTGTGTATTTTTCGAAAAAAATCGTTTCTAGAGGACATGTGCATCATGTGCATTTATTTTGCCTTGGATGTGCATCAAAACTAAAATCTATGTGAATCAACATTGATTTTTTGTGCATCGATTTTATCCTGCACATTGTCCATCGATTTTGAAATTTTCATTTTTTTTATTTTTTAATCTTTTAGTTATTTGTATGAATACTATAGTTAGATAGTTTTTTATGCACATACTGTTTGCTTCGATGCACATGCAAAGTAACATGCACTTTTTGGTTGTTTTGATGCACATATGATTAATTTTAATGCACATACAAAACATACTTATGTGCATCAGTTTCAGCTTGAATGTGCATAAAAAATAACTCTATATGCGTTGCAAACTAATTGTTGTACATCGATTTTTTGACGCACATTATGCATCTATTTCTAACTTTTTTATTTTCTAACATTTTGTTATTTGAATTAAAATTATAGTGAACTAGTGTTTGATGCACATCTCATTAGTTTCGATTAGACTTGAACAAACACAAACTAACCCACCCAACTTGTACCGCATCTCCAGAAAAATGGGCAGACATGGACAAGGTTTTGAACCCGTTTGTGTAAATAAGCTTAGCCCGCCCGAATCCATGGGCATGACGTGGACAATAGTCCTAATGCGAATATCCCGCCCGAATACCTGATTTATTTTTAATATAAAACTAAATATTTCTATTTATGGATATATCTACAAAATATTATTATTATTTTTAGAATTATCAACTCTTCCACTCCAAATATAAACTTGGTCCTTAAATTACATGCCCACTCAATCAAAATATTTTGTATTTTTCCCCTTAATTGTATGTAATGAGCTTACGATGCATTTCAAGTTTATAAAGATCATTTGATATATTTAAAATGTGTATATATAAAATGGATATATACTATATTATTACACATATACCATATTATTTATATATTCTTCAACTTATAAAAATAATGGATAATAGATATATGTCAGAACTCACATTACACAATAAAATTATAACACAATCTTTAAGGCGAAAAAATTCGAGCAGAAATATAGGATGATTAGAACGTTTCAATAGATATTGATTGTTCATTATCGTTGATTAATGTCAACTTTTAGGTTAAAGAACTAATGATTTTGTTGAAAGTATATTATAAGTATGTGAAATAAGAGTTTGGTTCAAATGAAACAAACTCTTATCCTAAAACGTGAAACGAATGCACTTTTCCTAGTTTGTAGTGCACTTTTCATACAAAAGTGCATTGAAAAATACAAAAAGTGCAATCGAAAAAGTGCACTACAAAAAATACGAAAAGTGCATTGCAAAGTACGAAAAGTGCAAATCCGAAAAAGTGCACTCCGAAATAGGAAAAGTGCACTACGAACTAAGAAAAGTGCATTCGCTTCAGGTTAAGAGTTCGTTTCAGGATAAGAGTTTGTTTCATTAGAACCAAACTCTGTGAAATAATATATAAGATGTATAAAAAATAGCCAAGCCGGTATATGCATGACCGGTTACATACAAGGGGTTTTAATTTTTAAAAATAATTCAAATTCTCCCTCAGCTTAAATTTTCTTTTCACAATCTAAATAAAACATTAAAAAATTGCGTAGTGTTTATCTTTCATTTGAAATCAAAACTATTCTTCCAACATGGTGGTTATAATGATTAGAATGTACAAAGAATTTTAAGGTTCAAGTCTCACGGGGAATATTCGAATCACATATGATGTTATTTTATATAAAAAAAAAGAGCTTAATTTTGATTAATTTTACAATCATGTTGTTATATATCTTATTGCACATTACTTAATTGGTCATTATAATTCAATTTATAGACCAAAAAAAATATATCCACTTTAACATGTATATAGCGGGCCACAAAAAAAATTATGCACCGACCATAAAAGAAATTATCATACCCCGTAATAATATACCACATTAACTTCCTCGAATCCACAAACTAATTACTGTTTTTAATACTATTTAATTTGGTCAACAATAAATACAAAATCCTTGGGTCTCTTGCTCTCCTAAAAGTCTATTACATAATTACTCTATAAATAAATATGATGTAAACCAAATAAATATGATGTTAATTTCTTTGTGAGGCAGGACTAAACGGTTATTATAATTAAAAAAATCATCAAGCAACACTATATAAACGCATGCCTATATCCTCAAATGCACATCATATCTCCAGACCATACATACCACAAAGCACTTTTCTAAACTTCTACAAATTCGAGTTACAATTAAAAATGGTGTTTATCCATGTGTTTCGTCGAATATTTCTATAGGTTGCAAACTGTGGATACATTTGACGAGGTTCGTGGTCGATCGATGTACCTTTTTTTACTGTCTTCCTCTTATGTTATGAAAACACTTGTAATGTACAGGTCATCCTGTCTACCACCAAGCAATTATCTCAAGTGAAGAAAATATTCAATCTTATTTTCATTTATTTTCATTTATTTATAAATTATTAAGTAACGATAATATTCAATCTTATTTTCATTTATTTATATAGATTTGAGTTTGCACATCAATTGCTCAAGGTTCAATATCTTCTATCAATAGCAGTATTTAGCTAATCGGTTTGTCCCCCAACATTCCAAATTCGGTTTTGTCCGATTTATTGTCCATAACAAAAAAAAATTATTCAATTATATTTTTAGTTTGCCTTCATCTTTGAATTTTTCTTTGATTTAATCAGGTCCCTTACAAATATTGTGAAGAAGATTCAACCATGAAGAACACACAGGAAGAAGAAACCTGACAATGAAGACTCTTATGAGTTGAATAAATTAGAAATTTTAATTAGTGTACTCATCTTTATATTTATTTCATAAACATAAAGTTTCTTATCTAATAGTGATATTTTAATTATTTTTTTGATATAGAATAGGTTAGTTGCTATTTTTCAATATTGCATGTTCTTACCATTTGATTTTGGAGATGGTGAAATGAGTAAAAATTAAAGGGCTATAATATGGATTAATGTCTTCATAGAGATAGGTAATTGGATGAGTATTAATATGTAATTTTATAAAAAATTTTATAAGAAATAGAATGGGATAGCTCTTTCTTATGGATAAAAAGACTTATACTATTTATCATACATATTTATTTACTTTATACTTTTTTTTAATAAAAATGGATGAAATTGCATTTATACAATGCGAAAAGCGCAAAATAATGCATGCAATCATATTCATAATATGTAAACATATTTTGCGTGATTGGCCCGTGCATCACACGGGTCTGTCCAACTAGTTTTGATGGAAATACATAGCCCTCCTCTAATAAATAATTGTGTTGTTGTTGTCAAATGGAGAATTTTTACTATTACACCTTTGTAATGCTTATCCACGTAGTACTATTTTTTTTTTTTTGGTAGAACCACGAAGTACTAATTTATGCGTAAGGCATAATTTAATTATGAGGGTTGCTCAGCGCCCCGGTCAGATATGCTCAGTGGCCCGAATTATTTACTTCATTCGAGGTGACCGAAGTAAAAAAAAAAGAAAAATTGTAAATTTTTGTCTGGCGTTGAATAATATGGTTAATTACTTCGGTTAGGCCGACCGAAGTGAAAAGGCCAAAACAAGTTATATTTGCTTCGGTCATGGGGACCGAAGTAAAAAAAGAAAAAAAATTGTATTTCCCATTATAAGTATCCGGGGACCGGGGCTTTCGAAACACTCAACTTCGACTCTCTTCCTATTTCTCCCGATTTGTCTCCCTTACTCTCCCACTGTCTCCCAATTCACAGCATACAAAATTTTGATTATTGGAGTATAAGCAAAATGTCTTCTTTCTTCGATCTGTTTAAGGTATTAATGTTATACTAGTTATACCATATACTTATTATTTTGCATTTATAATAAATTTAAATTTATTTTAATCATGTAGTTAATTTTAATTTTATGTTTGTATTTTTGATAAATTGATTTTTTATGCAGTTTAAAAAGGGATCGAAAGGAAAAGCTCCCAACAACAATCCTAATCATCAATCAATTCTATCTTTACAAACAACTCCATTAGATGTGAACGAGGACGAAGAAGAGTATGTTTATCAAAATGAGGGTAATTTTAACACGTCGTTGGAAGAGGTAACTAATATATAATTGGAAATGCTATTATTCACACTTGATTACTAAACTTCACACTAATAATCTTATTTCAATTTGTAAAAAAAAATCTTATTTTAAGGTAAATTACAAAAACTAGAAAAATATTATATTATGATTTTTTGTTGCAATTATAATCCATATATATATATATATATATATATATATATATCAATATATACACATAAATCCTATTTTTTAAATTTATTATGGATATATAAATATTCTTATTTTAAAATATTTTATCCACTATGTACACAAATTCTACATATGAATTTAATTGATTTGATTAATTTGAACATTCAGTACACAAATCATATCTTTTAATTATAACATATAAAAATAAAATTTTATATTATCAATCAAGTTTATTGATATCAATGACAATTTCAATTTATTTTTATGGCAGACGTTATGATTAAATAATAAAATAATTTTTTTTGATGACGTTGTATTGTCTACAGTTTACAGATTATTCTAGCCATTTTGAAACCGATGAGGAATGGCAAGATCGAGATAAAATGATAAAATGGGCTCGTGAGGTAGGGCGAAGACTATACATTGTGATAGTCATAAAAAATTGGATTTGGAGAAGACCATTACTAACTTATATTTTTTAAGAATTGGATTTGGAGATACCTTCCTTTGTTTAGGGTTTATTTGAACAGATATATAGACTTGCAACCGGGGGAGGAGTTCAAAGCAAACCCTGCAACAAGAAATCGGGATGAAAATGAGTTGAGGAAATATCGTAAGACTCTGGACCAATACACCATGGATATGGTAATACACCCTAAACCAAATTATAAACTATACGATTTAAAACATGACACTAATACGAGCTATCAACTACTATAATTCTACAGGTCCAATGGGTGCCATATCCTCAAGGGTTGAACTTTGCTGATGGGGAACTCTCACTCTCTAGGTATAGGGGTTTACTAACAATCTTAGACATTCAAGAGCCATATATGCCTGAGAGATGTTTTCGCCAATTGCGCTATCGTCAGAGCATCCCTAGGTTCCCAGTCATTACGGCCCACGCAGTGGTTCGTAAAGAGACACTTAGGGGGAGTGGTTACACATTAGAATTCAGTTCCGAGGATGACCATTGGGATCAACGCTTTAACTTCTTATATCCAATGGGAGATCAACCTACTTTTCCTTGGTCAATGGATGATAACTACCAAGAGTGGCATTTACAACGCACTCATCCATATCTACTAAGGGGTTCAGCGGAACTCATGGCCAGTCGACAGACGGTAGCACCGGCTTCAATGGATCTTCAAATTGTGCGGAAACTTTTAATTGCATATATTAAGCTATTTATATATCTTAATTAGTCTTGGTAGTTTCTCATAAATTATTCTTTGTTTTTAACAGCGCATGAATAATATACATGGCCTGGCGAACCAGTATGCTCACTTGAGGCAGCTAGGAGGCGAAGTGGCGCGACTTGTGGACGGACTACACGGATTTCTAACGATGTCCACCATTCCATTCCCACTTATGGAAGACCCGCCACCTCGGCGCACTCGTCGCTCTCACACCCCTGATATTCAGCCCGGTCGTCATAGTGATTTCGGTCCTCGTCGTTGAATATTTTTAATTTGTAATGTTGTGTAAAAGTATATGGTTATGTAAGTTGAACAATATATTTTTATTTTTAGACAATTTTTTTTCACAAATTATATTAAAACACAAAAATCTTTTCAAAATTTATAACTTAGACCTTTATATAAACCCAAAAATTAACAAAATCATATAAATAAAAATCTCAAAACTAACTTTAAAATTTAATATTAAAAATACAAATACAAAATTATACTAATCTATCGTAAAAATCAAAACCATATATATAAAAATCTTTAAACTTAATTTAAAATATTAACAATTACTCAAATTATTAAATAAAAAATAAAGCATTTGCTTCGGTCAAGGTGACCGAAGCAATGTAAACCAAAAAATTTAATCAAACCACAAATTCACCAAAAATTTAATTTAAAAATAAAAAAATTTGCTTCGGCCAAGGTGAATGAAGCAAAATAGTGATTTTCCAAAATTCGATGCAATCACGGACCGCTGAGAAACTCTGTCCGGGGTGCTTAGCCGGCCCGTTTAATTAGGTATGACAACAAGTTTAAAAATAACTATTTATAAATCGATTTTTCTAACCTATGCCCCAAGGGCATAGGTTAAGACACTTGAAATGGAAAGATTTTGTTGATTTTTATTATATGGGGTAATTTAATTTTTTCTAATAGGGTTTATTTATTTCCATATAGGGTTTTAGTTTCTTAAATAAGAATGCTTAACCTATGCCCTAAGGGCATAGGTTAGAAAAACCGTTTATAAATTAATGTTCAGGTCCCGACGAAAGGTCCGGATGTCCGAGCGGATTTAGACATCCTTGTCGACCCGAATCACCCACTTGTCCCGGGTTCCGCACAAACAAATGGGCATGATTTTGAACCCGAATTTGCACATTTCTAGTTTCGATAACATGTACTTTTTTACTCTGTTCGTCAACAATTCGTTTATGAAATATTTTTTCTATTTTTAAGTAAAATGATGCGTGCTCTCCTGGATCAGACTCATTATTATAAGGCTTTTATATTTTAAATTTTATCCACCGGGTTGTAAGAATCATCTACCTTGGGTCTCCACTATTTTTTTTTGAATTGCAAAACGGTGCACTAGTAGTGGGTTTGAATTTGCCGATCTGCGATAATCTTCCCTCGGGATTTTGGACAACGAAAAGAGTAACGAGGAAGAGAGAGATCGATCTTACCAGATTGGAAAATGTCAACGACAAAAGATTTGGGTGGGCCCGCAAATTTTAAAACTAGGGCGCCCACCTCCTCCACCCATCTTCCTCGTTGATACATGGAAACCTACGTACGGTTGCCAATCTTCTTTATTTTGTTACAAAATCTCCACCACCTAACCTTAACCTATACTTGTTTCATTATTTCTAAACTAATCACATTATCATCACCACATGATAAAATGCTACTAATAAATTGCACAAAACTTACCACACGTCATGAATTAAATTACAGGCCATATAGGCCTTGGCTCTTGGCTTCTTCGACTATCTAGAGACTTATGCTTGTTAAGTAACTAAAAAAGCTACGATAGTTTAGTTACTAAATTAGAGTTGCAAAATTAGTTGCAATATCAAAACTAGTTATAAAAATAGTTATAATTTTAAGAAAATCGATAAACATATTATTTATTGTATTATGTGATGGTTTTAAGTTTCATTTTATCATTGGGTTAACCCCTTCATATTGTTTAATCAATGTAAACTACAACGATAGAATGTTTATTTAAAATATAACACAATTATAAATAATTAATTCAGCAAAAAGAAAAATGATATTGAGGTGATGTGTGAAAATCATGGGTCATTTAATCTTTGCTCATAACGACGAAATTTAGATATCTACTTCCCCGAAAAGTTGGAAAGTAAAATGCTCCTCATCCAAATTTGTTTGCATGCCGAAAAATCAAAGTTTCTAGTTTGTAAATTGAATTTACCAAACAATAATAATTAGTATGTGAGGCATGTTTTTGTGATTAGATCTTGCAAGATTATGATTTGAAATTTTGGACTCAATTAGGCCCACCACATTGCATTTCATCCACAAAGTTGTATACAAGGACGGGTCAATATTATCTAGAACGTTTGAAACAAAGGAGCTCAAGTTGTGGTATTGTTTTTTCAACATATAGATATAAGTTTTTGAGATAAATTGTTTTGTTTTTTAGTAGAAAGTTATTTTAGGTGAAACGTTATTTTTATTTATCTTAAAAAAATGTAAAAAAATAGAGAAAACACTACACTTTCTTAAATGAGCTAATTTTTTGAGATAAAATTCGCCCTCTTCAATTTTTTTTATTAACTTTCATTCGCTTAAGTTCAAAAGCTCTTATACAAGTTTGTGTAGAGTTAGGATCTTCTACAACTTATAATACAATCTACCATACTCCAAAAGTTTCCTTTTTTTTTTTGCATGAATACAATCACTTTTATACACCGCCGTATTGATTAAGAACTTGTTTTGACACCAGAGAATGAAGTAATTGAGCTAAAGTGTTAATCCATATGATCTGTTGTTAACAAATTGATACATACAGAGCTTAAATTACATGATTCTGGATTAGGATATTGATTCAATTTCAAGCCTCAAGAGCCTAGTTGATATGTAATGACATTCATATCACAAGTCGAATCTCCCCTCCCCTCCCCTCCCCCTCCTCCATATAATTGGCCTAAATGCTTCCTATGAAACAACAAAATGAATATCGATTGAATGCACGCACCCATACTCTTGAACCATCTCCTCCACAAGCTCATCAACAACACCGTCACCATCCCCCTTCATTGCTGGTAATGATGCATATTAAACCCATGGGGATGAGGGCCCACCCTTCATGGGTAGGGATTCCTTGACTTAGCGAGAAACGGGAGTCAATTTTATATCCCCGATTTGATGTGGGGTGGGAAGAGCGAGGTACTATCCACCCTAAATTCCAGATATATTGTTTTATTTTTTAATTCATAAAATCATAAAAATGATGAATTTAAAACATAATTGTAGTTTTTTATTTGCAAAAATTATGTGTTAACAAATTGTAGAATGATATTTTAATTTAATGTTATTTAAATATACTGTTTGTAAAAAATTTTAAGAGTTTGAAATGTTAAATTATTATTAGTCTTTAATATTTTTTAATTTTTCAGCCGAGCCATAATCAAAGAATGCACTCATGTGACTTGTTATATATAAATCTACTGCTGCTCCAAAAAAAATGAAAGAATGTAAGAACTTGTGTTATCTCTTCCAACCTCCCCCACACAATCCCCAGCACCCGACACAGGCCACCGCTGTATCTTAAGAAAACAACTAAAAAGCATATGCTACACAAAATGTGTCATGTGTGGGGTCCGAATCAGCAAAAATGGGGGAGGAGATTTTGTACAGACCAAATGCACCTCTAGAATATTTAGCTCTTAGGGTGGTGGGGCTTAAAGCAGCCACGAACAGCGCTGGCTCTCCTGACCACGTCCCAGGCCTTCTGTGGGGCGTGCACGCCCGCTTGTGAGGCGAAGAACGACTCGAACCCGGGTGAATCGAATGCAAAACCAGTGTGCTTTGACGTCTGTTTGGGGAGTTGAGATAGAGCGTAGCTTCTTGCTTCCTCTGGAGTCAGATTGTTTTCAATGCGTAGAAAGTCATCTCTCCTCATGTTGTCTTCGGGTACATCGCGATACTGCTCTTGAATGATTTGGTAGTCGTACGGGAAAAACCATCTTTGCACCCTGCAAACGCAGCATCCAATTCAAGATCTATGGCATGGATACAAGGGAAAATATGCTAATACTTATTGTATGAGGAGGATTTTTATTAAAAATGACTATACACTCTTATATCTCAAAGGACAAATATTATAGTTAGTGAGCCAGAGGGAATACTAATTAGGAGATCTTACCCTTGGGAAAAGAAATCGAAAACGAGTGCGACGACAGGGACGAGAACAATTGCAAGATAGAAATAGGGAGTACTCATGAGGATATAGATGACCCAGAATATATTCTCCTGCAATCCAAGTAATTTTAGAGAATCAGAGAGAAATATTAATGTACGACAATAAGCTGCTCAAGATCATTGAACAAAAGTGAAGGAGAAATTACTTACTTGTCTATCGTACTTGGTCATGATACCTGAATAAATAAAAATAAACAAAAACCAGGCCAGAATGCTCCCCCAAACGCTAATGTGATGCCACTTTGTAATATTATTGCAGCACATGAGAAGCCGTAGATTGACAGTGACAACGATACATGTAAAGCCCATAGTGCTGATATCCCAAAGCCCAAACATCTTTCCTGATGAAGTTTGAGGACTAGTCCCGGATGCAGTCACAAAATAAAAGAAAACAAGAGACTGGTAAACTGCAAAGAATGCCCACATTGCCACGACTCCCCACTTGAAATACTTATTTCTCAAACCATCCCTATATAGCTGGGGATATTTCTTGGAAAGTGCAGCACTGACATCCTGCCAGGAAGAATATAGAATGCAAAGATTGTATCATGCATAATTTATAATCAGTCTTGGGGCATATGATAAGATTTCACATTTCGTTACTTTCCAAATCTGGGTTCTTTATCATATGCCCTTGAGGCATAAGATAGAAAAACTGATGCATGAAACATTCTAAATTGGAAATGTAACTTTTCAAAATTACTAACCTTGTCAAAAAGACCAAGTACTAGAACAGGCAGGGATGTGAAAAGCACATTGTAGCATGCCTGAAACCAATCGTCATAGTATCTTTGACCAGAGAATCCAGCTTGGAACGTGAACCAAAATTGAGTCAGGGTGAAAGTAAGATTCTTGTAAAAGAAGTACATGACAACCTACAAGAGATTAGTGTATGTAAGCAACCATAAACACTGTAAAATTATAAGCAGGTTGAATAATTGACATTTAAGTAAAATATGAACCTTGCAGATCCTAATATAAGACCACCGCCCGTGAACAAGAAGCAAATCTGTAAGAAATCGAAACTGTGCAATTGCGAAATCACTAGCCATAACTGCCTGCATTCCCTCCAATCCACTGATTCCCACACCAACATGAGCGGCTTGAATCATGCTAACATCATTCGCACCATCTCCAATACCAAGGGTGATTTTTTTTGCACCCTTCTTTACCAGAGATGTCACCTACACAGGAAGTAAACTATCATTTTCCAAAAAGATAACCTAAACTAGAAAGGTTATATAGAGCACCACAAAGCACATTAGCAATTAAAAAAAAAAGATAACCTAAACTATACCATCAATGACTCTTATCTTCCTATGATCTCCATTTTTCACATTTTGCCAGGATTTTGCTTGTTCTAACATTAGTGTACACGTTTTCTAATTTTCTTTGTATGAATATTAAAAAAAAAAGATACTGCATTGTTGAATTTTATACACTAAAATAAAAAAGACAAGAGTCTCACAAACTAATGAATGACACAGAAATCAGTGAGTGCAATACAAGATACAGTTTTTGAAGCTTGAGTACAATACCTGTGCTTTCTGTAAAGGAGAAACTCGACAGCAAACTACTGAAGTACAATTCAAACTCAGCTTGAGAAGCATTACACGCAAAGTAGGATCTAATGCATACATCAGACACTTCCCATCTATAACTAGTGTAAGTTTGGGTCCAGAACCAGCAAGGAGATATTCCTGTGCTTCCTCAAGGCATTTCTTCAGCTGGGTTTTGACAGCATCGTTTGTAACTCGGGCAGTTTCTACTGGATCACCCTGGAAACCAACAATAGATTAAATTTTAAAATGCAGATTAAAATACAAATTTATAATGCTGACACACCACATACCCTCTCTTCAGCTTCTCTGATCTCATTTGTTTCTGAGCTTATCATAAACTGCTTCATGTCATTGTTTATCAAATTGCAGGCTGCAGCATAGAGAGGAGTTTGTTTAGAAGATGTCCACGAATCAATGCAAAATTATTTTTTATGTTGACGCTTACCATAAGCAATATTTATTGCCGTTTCCATTTTATCTCCAGTCAGCACCCATATCTTAATACCAGCCCTAGAGAGAGTCTCTATACAAGAAGGCACTCCTTCTTGAAGTTTATCTTCTATAGCAGTGCTACCAATCATAATAAGGTCCTTTTCTATGAGCTCAGCAACCTGCAGAATAGCAAAATTTTAGTACGGTTGTCCAAACATAAGCCAATCAGTTGACACTAATGTTTCAGAAGCAGAAAACAATCATGGAAGAAGTATTTAAGAAAAACATGAAGTAATGAAGAATTCAATTAAGTTTTCTAGGATTAAAAAAAAAACATTGTCGCCAAGCTCTCTAAGCAAAATTTTAAACCTTATCCGTAAGCTTTGTTCTTGAATAGAGGCATTGAAGATTTCTTCAAGTTCAATGATAGACCAAAAGCTATGAGAAATGCATGAGCTCCTCTATGAGATTGTACATAAATATCTTCTGATTTTAATTACCCCCTTTGATCTTTGATGGGGGTGCATAGTTGCACACTGAGCACAGAAAATGATGAGTAAAGCTATTGACTCTAGATAGATATAATTTTGAGTTACCATAACATATTTCAAGGACAAAAAAACACCAAAATCAAATGAAAGCGTATATATTTAGCACAAAAGAAAATTAGAAAGAACAAAAACAGCAGATCAATAAAAAGGTTAATCTGATGAACAGTTGCAAAAAAAAAAAAAGAAGCACAGAAGCATCATGATTTACCAATCAAACCAATTCACAAAAATTACCTCATCCAACTTTTTCTCACGATCCCGCAGAGAAGATTTTGCCTGAATATATTTTTCATTCCAGGATTCATAGGCATCTGAATCCAAATTTCTATAGGCCAAGCAAAGTGTACGTAAGCCTGCAGACCCAAACTCTTCCAAGTGTTGCCTTGTTATTCTTCCGAGATCATCATTTCCTTCAGCCAATCTCTCATAGATAACAGTGTCAGCACCCTGTAAAACAGTACAGTCCAAGATTCAGTTTCCCCATCAAAAACACAAATACATTGCTTTCATCAATCAGATAAATGACAAAACTGACCTTGCAGTACAAAACAAGCCTGCCATCTGGATATCGACAAACAACAGACTGGCGTTTTCTTGTACTATTTGACGGAAAAATGAAAAAATGGCATCAGCGCTGCAATATTCCGAGTCTTCAAAAGATAGAAGAAAAGACGAATTTCAGAGTAATATACGCACCTATTGAACTCGAGAACATTTAAAATTTCGTAGGAGACATCCTCAATCTTACCCATCTTCTCAACATTTGATTCACGCACATAAATCATAGTTGGGGTGCGCCTAAAATTACAAATGTCAACATCAATAAGTAAAATTCACTTCAAATTTTGAAATAGATTTTCTTCAGTAACTTAATAGTTTATTTTTTCCCTGATAGAAGAATGCATAATTCAGTTAAGAATATCAACATAAGTCAACAAATACCTCCATTGATGGATGAACTACAACTGTTATGAATATCAACAAAGTCCACCGGTAACACTTTTGATGAAATACTAGGTGTTTATAAGAATCATTCTATAGCATCTGTTAACAATAATAGCAAACCTGTAGAAAAAGAAGCCAAAATTCTTTGCAGCAATCACCAGAGCAGCTTCATCAGGGGAAGCGGCTTGGTAGGCGATTTTTTCAGGGGATTCATCACCTTCAGGAAGGACCGTGTGACATATTGCAAGACACCTGAAAAACTCCTACATAGATTTTACAGACGCATTAACCAAGAATCTTTAACAAAAAAGAGAACTTGATGCAGGAAATTTTCAACGATTTGCTTTATAATGTATTGATGTGACCACAGACACGCAACTAGAAATTTTCAATATTCTGTGTCATCCTCTACACATAGTTGGTATGTAAACAGAAGTATAGCTGACTGGGAAAACTGGCTTTGAACTGGAAGATTTTCTATTTTTAATAACTTGATCAAGAAACAAGTGGAAGAAGCTTTGAACTGGAAGATTTTCTATTTTTAATAACTTGATCAAGAAACAAGTGGAAGAAGAAAGATCATCAGCAACTGGAAGCATAAACCAGCATCCTCTGGTAGCTGGTGACAAAGATGCAGAAACCATAGAGAAATTGGAGACCTTAAGCTTTTAATGCTAATGGGACCATCTGGAAAGCTAGTACTCTGTATTAATTAATAAAATCCTTAATTAACAATAGTTAAGAGACGGTTGCTGAAAAATAAACAACCAGTAAGTATAGTGACATAATATGAATCACAACAGGCATGACCAAACACCTTTTGACCATGTGGCTCTTTCTGCATGGAAGATTCACTACCAAGAATTGGTTTAGGAATTAAAAGATAATTGATAAGATTGGCTCATTCTGTGTTAGCTTATCATACTCGGCAGGAAAGGAATGCTTAAGTTTTCAGGAAAATACGCAGTGCTGTGGAACACCACTAAGAACAAATCACATTTAATATTAGAAATATACTGAAACAGAAAAAACAATAACTTCAATCTTTTAACCAGAAAATAATAGGAAGCTTCCTTAAGAGTGGCCTTATTAATCCCTTGAAGCCTCCCTTTTGGTGTTCCTTTGTGCATTAAGTTAATTTGGCTAATTCTGTGGTAATGAAATTACCTCTTTTATTACCAAAACTACGCCTGAAGAATAAAACAGATCATGTGCCTAGTCTCAGATTCAGAATGATAAATATCCAAAACTGATTGTCCAAAGTAGCAGGCACTGAAGCAACAGTTAGTACTAGATGCTCTTGACTGTAATTAGCAAGTAAAATTACATCTTGATAGACTTTGAAAGGGGGAAATAAAAATTTAATTACCTTGCACATATCCGGATTTGTTTCATTCCTCCATGCACCACGCATTAATCTCGCATCATCAAAATTGAATCCTTTTTCATGCACTTTAGTAGCTGATACATGCACCTGTGACAAATGTATCCCAGTCAACTCTATTGGGTAACCAAATAGATCACTCTTATATAGCATTAATTAAACATACCTCCTCAATCTTATGGCCATGATGCTCGGCTACTCCTCTCTCTATTTCAGTAATTCCAGTTCCATACACTTGTCCTCCAATCGAACACTTGAAGAACTCCATCAGATTTCTCGTCAGCGTCCCAGTTTTATCAGTAAATATGTATTCTACCTAAAGAATGAGGTTAAATAAAGCACCTTGCTATTCCAAATCCAAATTATCCCCCTTTTCCAGGAAATAAAAAGAAAAAGAAAAAAACTAAAGGTCATTGTGATCCAAGTATAGACAAAGAACACCTCATATGCAGACAATATACATCACAATGTGTCTTACAGCATCATGAAGTTGCTACAACATCATTACCTGTCCAAGCTCCTCATTAAGATTGGATGTCCGTGCCAGTGCAGGTGTATTGGTTTCAGCATGGTACATGTTCAGGTCTTTATTGATGAACTGAATGGATTGCAGAAATTTGATGCTCTGAAACATTGAACACAGTGTAAACCTTAGAGGACAAGTACTGCAAAGTAAAGAACACAATGTAGTGCTGAAGCTCATCATAACTACCTCAATTGAAACATACAGTGATATGGGGATGATGGTGGAGAACAGAGTAATTAGTGTAAACATAGTCAAGATGAAAACCTACAAATTAGACATCGAAAACAAAAAGGATTAAATGACTAACTATCATATATAAAACATTATGCATGGAAAGTATCTCATACAATTGGCAGAAAATGATACCACAAATCTGTTGCTAGGATCAAATTGGTGGTCATCAACATTTCCATCAAGACCCAGGTAGTAGTACTTGCGATTTATGAAAATACCACTGAAACATTGCACAGAGACCATGTTTCCATGTTAGTGTAGATTAAAACAAAAAAACTTTTAAGACGAGATCAATGCTAAGTATGAACAATGGAATCGATTTAAAATTCATGAGACATCAAACCTGCCCAAAGCTCCGATAATACACATCATAAATAATGTAGCAAAAAGAGCAAGAATAAGTTTGTCAAGCTTCCTCTCCAATGTACTTCTTTTTGAAGGAACATTCATGGAATTCATCATGACCTGTAAAAGGACACAGAAGAGGAGTAGAGCCCAGACAGTCATACAGGAAAACACATTAAAACTTGGGAGCAAGAATTAACAACAAAATAGCAGAAATAGGTTCAGAATACCAGTCACCACAAATCACAATTATCTGATTTTATTACAGCATGTACACTAGACAAACGCCAAAAAAAGTTAAAGATACGAACGTGAAGAAATAAAAAAAACGAATAATAAGAGGTACCTTTGTCTCATGACCAGTATATATAACAGCCCCAACAATATACTCGGTATTTCTGAGACTGCAACCCTAGAAGAAAGCAAATGAAAAAGTGTTAAATAAAGGAAAGAAACAGTTAACCAAACTCGCCTTTGAGCACATAAAAGGTATGCAATTGCATAATTTTGCATTATCTGCAAATTTTCAAAGAATCAAAAGAGAACATGCAACAGCTGAAATATAAGAAACTCATGAGCTATACTCGCAGCAAAAGTTGATTTGGATTGATCGGTAGCGTCTGCTTGTCAAGAATAAGATTTCCAGTGAAAGTATATAATGAATTATTTGGCTGCTCACATTGTACTTCACCTGAAAATGTCAGTAAGACATGTCAAGATAACAGCCCTTAAAATACTTGTCACAAAACATATCAGAAATCAACGTATTATATGATATGTATCACAAATTTTGTCAAATTCTAAGAAATTAGATTTTTCAGGATAGAAAAGTTAATAACAGATTTTCCAAATCTCACTCTATATACATGATCATCCTATTTGTGCTGAAAATACTTGTATATATTTTTAGTAAGGAAATAGTTGAATCCGAGACAAAAACTTCAACATTCATAAATCTCAATTTCACTCATCCCTCGTTCTACCATGTTATCTCCTGCTGTACCTTCTACCTCTAGCTAAACCAATTTGATTGTCTTCAATCATATTCCAGTATTTGCAACAAAAAATTAGAGCAGGACAGTTTCTTACTTCAGAACCAATGTGCTTATTACCTCAAACTATGGTGTATAATCCCTGTTAAAATTAGTTCATGAACTCAAACTACCAAAAAGGCAGAAGAATTGAGAAATACCATTCAGTCATATCACGCATGAGTGAGGTCAAGTTTAGGGACATAAGTTGCCAACTTTGAGGCATAAAATAATCCAAACAGGAACATAAGCTGCAATGTTATTGAAGCTAGTAAAATGTTATTGCTTTAAAATATTTCATTTGTCAAAAACAGATTTTCGATGTCTTCATCATAATCATAATACAATACAAAGGTTCCAAATAGCCATTACTAGTTGTGGTGGTTTTTACGTCTTATGCTTAGCTTTCACCCAGAATGGCATATCAAGGCACATCATTTTCTAGCACAAAACAAGGAACATACCATCAAATTCAGAAGCTTTTTCTGGAGTCAAGTAATCCCAAGTCTTTTCAAGTGCTTTTCTAATCTTTAAATTAGTTTCACCATCCAGATTTGAGGTCTGTAATAAAAATAAATAAATAAATAAAATAATAAGCTAATATGAATCAAACAAATCATAAGCTAATGAATCAAATAAAAATCAACAGGTTATTAGAATAAGAAGCAAAAGAACTTTGATGTAACGGAAATGCAAAGTACTTAAAGAAAATACATATGCAGTACACAAAAAAAGTGAAAAGCTAATTAAAAAAAATGAAAGCATACCTCAACATAGCAGACGCCATCAGGATTTGTGCTAGCAAAGAATAAGATATCAGCAGGAAATTTTCCATCTTGCTTAATCTGCAATAACGCATTATTTGATTGGATAAAATTGTGGTGGTGGTGGTGGTGGTGGTGGTGGTGAGGGGGTGTTGGAATAAGGATGAATAGGCATTGCCATGTGACTTGACGTCTGTTTGGATGTCATGCTCTTTAAGCACTTGTTGCTTTTTTAGTCATTATATCTTCACTTTTTCACTTATAAGTTATAAATAAAAAACATGTTGACAAAAGTGGCCACGAAAGCATTTTTTGTCCAAACAAAGCCTTCATATATTTTTTCCTTCATAAAGAAACTCATCAGACGTCAAAACCACATTTGGTTACCAAAAGATTATTAACCTTTTCATTCAGAACAATGTACAAAATATTTGCAGCAGCTTTGCCACATAAGTGTTTGACTAACACATTCGTTTTAGATGTAGTATCCTTGACAAGGTAGATAATTCATGAAGGAATAAAAGTTTCATACTTAATTTACTTCGTGAAGCACTAAAAAGTTGGACTCTTTTAATTGAAACATGTCACTTGAAGACCCCAAAGCATGGAAGCAAATCTATTTGGAGAGCAATTAACAGTTACCATTTTAAGAGTTATTACCAGGGTATTGTATCCAGCTGATATTTACACGTATATCTAAGTATGTTCAGAAATGTAGTTAAAAAATTGAGATAAAGGATACTCACTCGTACTATGTCCCCTACTTGTAACCTTTTCCATGAAGTAGTTTCCCACTTGCCTTCCCGTAGTATGTCTACAGAAGAGTTATTTATAGCCAAATCATTTTGGAAGCGCTTCTGTTAAAATTTTAAAAAAAGAAGAAGAAGAAAACAAAGAGGGGGTTAGGTCCCAGCGAAATCACTTAGATATTTTTTGAAAAAAAAAGTTAAGCAAAATGATCACCCCTCAAGCTAAAATGAACAAAGGAAAGGCATAAAAAAGATAGTCATCAAACTCACCCAATCCTCGAAAGCTTCTTTTATGAGAGAAATAAGAAGCACTATGCTAAGGGGGAGCACGTTTGTAATTGGACTCACTGGACTGCAGAAGACAGAAAAGACATTAACATATCACCTTCACTCATCATATATTAGTACTTTCACTTCATGAAAGCATCTTAATAAACACAACCTAATAGAGCGTATGAGCTGAACAAATTGCAAAGCTTTATTGCACTGCTTTGTGGGAAACTAAACAATCCAATTGTAATTTGTAATTGGAAACTCAACTTTAATTGAAACAATGAAAGAGGAGTATGGATTACGGAAGGAACTAAAAAGCAACAATTGAGCAAATAAAAGGCTTTTTTGTTAGTCCTTGCATTTTCTGAAATTGAACATAATGAATCGATTATCACAATCAAAAGGAAACAAGTTTTTCTAAAGATCAATGTACTGAAAGAAAAGAGATGGTAAAACAAGAGGTGGAAGTCACATACATAAGTTTTTGCAATTTGAATGTGTATGCATAAATGATCACCATAAAAACAGAGAGTATACAGCATTATATGGAATCATAATCAACATATCTGGATTAGCTGCATGATGCATTGTTCGGAGGGGGAATATCAAGAATCATAGGGTTTGATTGATTACAGAGTTTATTTTATTAAGTTTATTTATTTCATTAAGTTGCCTTGAGCAGTAAGTTAAGTTAGGAGGTGTTTTTACTATAAATTCTGATAAGATTGTTTTATGAGAGTCAGTTATCCAGAAAAGTAAGAAAGGATCGGGCAATTGTGCCTTGGGCTCTTTGGAGATTCTTCTCCACTGAGATTGGCTCTTTGGAAACTTGTCTTCCATTGATATTTATCTTGTGTTCTCTATTTGATCAGAGAATTGTGTGTTCATGGTGTGTTTGAGTGTTTCCCATTGTCCACTCTATCATGCATCAAGGCTAAATGAGCAATTGGGAGAATCTTATTCAACCGCAATCCAGTTTCTGGAAGAAAGTGATTGCCGCAATTTCTCTATCCCCACACACCCACTCAAATACATTTAACCCAGATTTTATATAATTTGTTTGATTTCCAGTAATGCTTTCAAGTGAGTTAAATTTTCTCAGTTGTACAGCAATCAGTTCTTTCTGTGCAAATATAACCATCTTAATAAATCTAGTCACATTTTCTAGAAAAAAAGTCATATTCTATAAAGAAGTGATATATATATCAAAGAGTAACTTCTCTTTGCAATCACTAACTGGAAGCATTATCATCTGAGAGACCATACCTTATAGGTGTTGTAGATAAAATGGAGATCATGAGGAAGTACAAATTGGCTACACGCCTGAACTGTCAATATTAAATTTTAAAATGATCAGTAATATCTTCAAGGGGGTAACAAAAATATCTCTTTAGGAAGTAACAAAAATGATCAGTACAAATTGGCTAACCATCTATTTAGGAAGTAACAAAAATATCTCTCATTCATTCATTTTCAAAGAGATAAAAAAAAAAGAGAATACCTGCTCAAACAGCCCTTTTGGTAGAAAGGTAAGAATATTGTATTTTGTCGTTGACACCGAATTTCCCTGAAATCATGTAATTACATTACAATGAGACCTTCAGAAGAAAATAACTATAAACTCAGTCAACATGAAAATTTTAAAGTGGTTTTTCATGCAGCACCAAGAATTAAAATAAATCATAAGCATCAGGTCATTCTTCTAAATGATGACACAAAACCATATAATGTTATCATTGACAAAGAGAAATATGCTCTCATACATTTCGCAGGAATTGTGGTCCTTCATCGGTTCATCCTTATGATTGTAAAGAGAATAGAAGATAACGTGGAAGCTGGCATCATGCTATCAACTAAGGAGACATTTTCTTATCATTCTGAGACCGATATTGAAGACAATGGTTCCAGGAATGAAAAATAAAGGTCCTAAAATCTCTAAAGCTCCCCCATGACTCCACCTTTAAAGTCAAATCACACATTCTCTCAAAGAAGACCGATAACGTCCCACTTCATTTATATAAACTATTAACATAAATCAATCAATGCCACACGGATTCATATAACACTGAATACCATAATGGTAAATATGACCAAAAAAAATAGGAGGCAGCTTGGAGATACTACCATTGTCACCTTCAAAATCAGTTAAGGTTCAACTCCACTGAACTAGTTTTTAGGGCTTGTTTGGTACAATTCAAAGAAAACAGGTCAAGCAGTTCTTAAAACTTGTTATATGATTAGGTTTCTAAGCATTGTATTAGGCTTGGTAGGACATCACCACGAATACCATCTGACCACATTCACTAGAAATTTGCCACTTTTCACTCCTCGGCATCTGACCCACCTTTCACCACCAACTCGTGTTTTTTTTCAAAAAATACTATTAGAAAGGTCCCAAATTGCATTCCTAGGGATGGATGATCCCAGTAGATTTTCCTAAACTAAGCACATGAATCAGTGTTCATGCATCCAAAACCAAGAAAAAAAAAACCTGATATCCTACCAAACAGACAATACAGTGAAGTCGCACTAATTTTATTTTTTCCACCGTCATCAGTTCCCAACATAGTCCCTATATCAATTTTGGTGCATTCTAACTAAATTCAGTTATTATTGTCACATAGCTGAATTTCAGTTTTTCTTGGGTATATCGGGCGTACCCTTTTCCCTTGGGCAGGGTGTACCCCCATCTTGACCCCCCAGATTCCGCTGTAGCGGAGCCTCACTGGGTTAATGATGATGATGATGTTGTCAGTTCCCAGAATTATATTCATCTCAAATCGGGGCAAAGAAATTTGATTTTTTTTTCATCCCAATCTCAATTCCATTACACAACTTGGTTCCTTTTACTTCCAAAGATCGAACCCTATCCCATCCAAAAGCTCCTATACAACAAGCTAATAAAAAGATGATGCATCGATAAAACATCTCCAAGATAATTAGACGAGCAATCAAAAACATGAAAGCCAAATGGTGGGAAACAAATTAACCTTGAACTTGACGATGGCATTCGCCTCCCGGTTGTTACAATGGATCGTGCGGTGACCAGGAGCCTGAGGCTGAACTTGACCTAGCCGAACCGATCGGGACGATTGAAGGCGCTCCATTCCGTACGAGCTGGAGGATCTTGATGATCTTTCCGAAGATCGAACACTATCCCATCCACTCATATGACGCTCCTCCTCCTCCTCCTACACTCTCTACCCGAAATCAGAGTCTCAATTATCCGTTATATCCGCAGGAGGAACAAATGTTTCCAGGAATCAAGAAAAACGAAAAACACAAAAAGTTGTTTGCCTGATTAATCAGGAAGCAGATGGACAAGAATTAACGAGCAATGGTGTTCAAAGTCTCCAGGGCAAACGAAACAATACCTTCTCCCGACTTTCAGGATCGGGTCGTCCTTCTGGATCGTCGTCTTCTTGCAAATTCAACAAGACCTCGTTCGCTTTCATTTCAAACTTCCTTTTTTCCTTACCTCTATATTCTGTTTTTCTTTTTTAAGTATTTTGTTCATCCGCCCACCAGTAATTTCCAATCTTGACGCGCTAATGGGCGCGTGTGTATTCACATGCTAATGTGAACCGCTAATGGGTGCGAGACTCCGAGAATCTGTAACTGAACACGCACGGATGGTGGCGAGCGTGAGAATCGGCGCGGCTAATAATATTTGGGAAATTCCCTTTGTACCTACGTAGTTTCGACTTTTTTTTGGGTGACCTAAAAAAAATCTTATTCCTTTTAGTACCCTTATAATTTATACACCCATAATTGCTAAAAAAATTAAATTCTCTATTTCTCCGTTAAATCTTATCATTATAATCCTTGAGTTGACATCAAATGAGAACCTACCTTATAGTGTAAAATGAGAACAAATGTGAAGCGTTAGATTTTAGGGATCAATGGTGTAGATGTGTGTTTCATTAAAGGAGTTTTTTTAACCAGAGGGGTAATTTTGTTATTTTCCCCCAAAATAGAACCCCTCTTTCTTCTTCTTCCTTGGAGCTTTTTCAATTCTTCACCATTGTTGGATTTCGATTTTTCTCTTCTTCCTCCTCCATTTACATGTATTTAATTAGATTAATAGCTATTTTCGACCTCATTTGAGTTGCTTCTAGGTATTTTTTTTTGTTTTCTTAGGGTTTGAATGTCTAATTTAGGGGTTTTTTAAATTTGGGGGATTTTAATTAGCTTTTTAAATCGAGCCTTAATTTACCATGAATCATATGGATTAAAACATGTTATTGTATTATTTCATTGAATACTTTGTCATTTAACCAAAATTATTTGTCATTTCACCATTGTTAGAATTCAAGCCGATATTTGAATCTACTGGTTTCGTATGAACCGTCACTTGTAATATTATGAACCGACACTTGTAATTCTATGAACTGAAAATTAAGATACGATTTTAGTTTTCTCTTTTTGGAGGTTTTATTATTTGAATTTGTATGAATTTATGAATGTTTTGTGTTTTTATATATGTTTGATTTCATTTATTTGAATCTTTAATGTTTTGTAATATGATGAAAGAAAGCAAAACCTTCTTATTTTTATTCATTTAGGTCTTTTTGATTGAATTTATGAGATGCACACCAAGTATTTGATAAATTGCTAGTTTCAATAGAAGCTATTGCAAAATTAGCTTTGTTGGTTTTACTCAAACCTATAAAGGTTGTGCATGTTTTGTATTAGAATCTCATTGTTTTATCGAAAATAAAGGCTAATGGTATATGTTCATCAAATTATCCACCATGTGTTTGATAAAATGTCCAAATGATAAACTTTAGAATTTTATCCTCTTTTTTATTTTCTTAATTTTTCTCTAATTTTATTCCTTTGGTAAAATGATATGAACCATATTGAGATTCCATGTATTCAAATTGCAATTAAAGTCATGACACTAACTACTACGAGCAAGAACTTGATGACCTATAAGAACACTTATTATGAACCTTAACAATCAAATGTATGAACCGACAAAAAATCATTTATGAGCTAGAATACATTACACAAACAACAAGTATTGTGAATTAAATTTCATGAAGCTTTATGACAGTTGTTATGAACCTAACTACATAAAGACATTAACCATAAAATATCATTTATGTAGTACGATACATGACACAAATAACAAGCAGTGTGAATTAAATGTCATGAACCTTTATGACAATTGTTATTAACCTAATCGTATAAGTATATGAACCGCAACAAAACTACATGTGAAATAAGATACATCGGGTATTATGAATTAAATTTCGTGAACCTTATAGACAAATGTTATGAACTTAACCTCATAAGACATGAACCAATAAATCAACTTTTATAAACTAAAAGATATGAATCGTAAGACAAAGTATTATGAACTTATGCTTATAAAAACATGAACCAAAATAACAAATGTTATGAACCAAAATAACAACTAGTATGACTTAAAAGACATGAATTATAAGATAAATTATTATGAACCTGATCTTACAAAATAATGAACCAAAAGAAGAGTTATAATAAACCAAAAGATATAATCGTATATAAAATTAGCCTATGTGGTATTTGAATCCACATATATGTGCACATGCACATTGCTCTACTGTTTGAGCTAATAGGCTATCAAATCAAATCCCAAAATAAGTATATCATTCTTCATTCACACTTTGATGCAAACTAATGTAAGGAATTATTAGAGTATTTCTATAGAGATATGAAGACATATTTTTCATGCACCATTTTGATTAATGGAAGTCTTGAAACAACCATGTATCCTTTTGATTTATTTCTTTCGATTTCCAACTTTCAATGTACATAATTGAAAAAACATTATTTTCAAGTTTCAGAAAAATCAAGTATTCATAAGGTCCTACTTCTTAGCTACATGTTCTTATAAGTAATGGATCCAAAGTTATCATCAATACCTAGCTGATAAGTTACTATGAAAAAAAGTTTGTATTTATCAACTTCCTGTAAACCAAGTTGGTCAAGTGCTTTATAATTACATGGGCAATATAAACTTAGAAAGGTCAAAGATATGATTCCAACTCAGGTCCTCTAAATAAATGAAAGTTTTAATTGATTGAAGAAAGAAAAATGAATACAAAATGGGAATTTCTAATGCTACAGAGATTCTTAAACTGGACAAAAAAATGTTTACATTTAATATTTCCCTGCCTTCAAAGTCAAATGCTCAAATGAATCAACAACCACAAGTGTTAACAGAGTAAGTTTAGTTCAAAGCACAATACCTCCATAATCCCTCTATTGGTTGAACACAAATTCCCTAAACCATCTCCTAAACTCTACTCCAAGTGTTTTACCAGATTTGGGAAACACTAACACTAAGTAATTGGTCGAATAAGCATTGTACATCAAAAAAGATACAAAATGGATATCAAAATACACAGAGGGAGAGAGACACAACATGAAGAGCTCCATTAGGAGTGATACTAACACAAAGAGGTCAAATTCAACATCCATATTTCTCAATTGAGAATAAGAACCACAGTTGACATAAAGACACTAGGAAACAAAATTCATTTCAGAAGGACAAGCTCAAATGAATTAACTTTGACGAGGCAGAGAAGATATGCCGACATTGAGGAATTCAGATTCTTTCTCCCGAGTCTGTTCGTCGTTTCGTTTTGATTCTCAAATGAATCAACTTTCCTAAAACAAATAAAAAAATCAGTCGAATGAACTTGACGAGGTAGAGAAGATATGAGTTCAAACCAATCAAATTTGATGAATTTGTAGAACAAAATTCAATTGAGAAGCACGGGTTCAAACCAATCAAATTTGGAGAAGAATTTGTAGACTTTGATGAGGCGGAGATCAGATTTGTCGTCCTTCGTGATTCTCTCTGTTCCTTCCTAGCGTTGTTTGAAAGGGATAAGGATTTAGGGGAGAAAGAAGGGTGTTTTTGGAACATTCTGATTTTTTTTTTCTAAATTACACTCCGTGCCATTTATTAATGAATCAGCCTCTTTTTTTTATTTAATCTCATCCGTACATACTCCTGATCCAACGCTCTAAATCTGTTCTTAGTTTTCACCCTAAGAAATATTCACATCAGAACCCTCCTCTATAATCCTTAGGCTGATTTTCCATGGATCTTAATAGCAAGCACACCCATGTAAATTAAAGTTGATAACATTATACTCCTTGTGCCTTATCCAATTGTAATTGCTAAAAAAGGTTAATTATTTATTTTTTCATTTATGTTGATTTTCCATAAATCTTACTCATCTTCTCTTCTTCTTTAATCTCCTCTCTTATGTCCCCCTCTTCCCTCCTCTTTCTTTCTTGCTTCAACAAATCAAACTTTTTTGCCTTGTTCTTGGAGAATGAAATTCGAGATCCTATGACTATATATCAAGAATAGAAGCTTCCGATTGCAAGGATCTCCATCCATGTGATTTATCCTTCCTTGTTGACAAATCCAACAAAAAGCTTCTCCGACTCCTTTCTTCATCGTCGACTTCTTCCGTGTCCGGTAGCGAAAATCCAGCTGCTGCTCATGGATCCGGTGGACCTGATGGCGGAATCCAAGGAGAATCCGACGAACCTGATGGCAAAAGTGGTAGCACCATGGCTGCTCATGGTGGCGGTTACTTTCATATGGAGTATGTGATCGCCATGTAAGCGGTTGTACGACCCCCAACCGAGGGAGCTTCATATATTTAGATCTTGCACATTCATGTCCCCTGTTAACGATGTGGAAAGAGTTAAAAAATTAACGTTATTGGAAACTTTAGGCTACGTGAGAACAAAATCATAAGTATAGGGGTACCAAAAGGAATAAAAAAAATTTAGGGCACAAAAAGGAAAAGCCAAAAATATAGGGGTACCAAAAGGAATTTTCCAAAATTTTGCATTATATACTAATAGTCAGTTAAGTAATCTTGTTTTAATATTTTCTAAATAATATTTGGTTTTGAATTTAAATTAATTATATTAGAAAAAGTTTTTAAATTAAAATTAATGAATAGTTATTTTAGGATAAAGTTTATAGTAAAGAAAATTTGAGGGTGAAAAACAGAATTTTTCATAACTTAAACCGCCTCCTTTGGTTTATATATCAACAATCCTTGTTAGCTACTATCATGTTCACAAGAAGAGTAACGGGGAGGGAGGGAGGGAGGGAGGGAGGTGTATCGGTGAAGGGTTCTTTCGTTGGGTCTGATTTTGAAGTTTAAGAGTTGTTTAGTAAGTTTTAATTAGTTAGTAATTTGTTTTAGTTTGTCCTAACTTTCCAGATCTGGATTTATAATTATTTTTTTATTTGAAAATCGGTTGATTTATAGTTCTTAAATAGTGTTTTCGATATTAGATTAATATTTGGTAAAGGATTTCAGAGTGATTTTAGGGTGAAAAACGTTCTCTTATATATATATATATATTATATTCTTGTCAAGTTTTAAAGGATTTGAAGGTACACATAATAAGTTATAAGGCATGCTGCTTTTCGTTGTTTTTAGGATTAGAATTTGTAAGAGTAAAAAGGCTATTATTTTTCATTGGGTTATATATATATGAACATGAGCCTTTGGTCGTGATCAGAGACAAGAGACAAAGACAAGCTATCTATCTTAGACAGGGTTTCGCGTTGCGTGATAGTTAGTGTTTCTTGACTTCCGGAATTCATCTTCGAGGTAAGTCGTCTAGACTTACTTAGCTTGCGATCGTGTTATGTGTTAAATTAGTAAATTGAATGTGTGGAACTTTATTTTGGAATATTGTTCCCTATTATATTCTCATACTCAAAAGTTATTGAAATAGTTTTAACTATTTTTGATTGTGTGCAACTTGGTTTCTACGGGTGTGACTATGGACACGAGCAAGTCGGTGAAGAAGAGACCCCCGGACATAGTCATGCGGCATGTGGAAACCACCTTCTAAAAATTGATTATTTTGGCAAGTGCTCTACTAGAGGCTTAGCCGGGGAAGAAGGGTGAGGAAAAGAAAATAGGCACGAGTTCAGATCTAATACCGATTTCTCCTTTTCGGAGGTTTCGAGATGGAATGGGGTAGGTCAGCGGGTTTCAGCGAGGTCGAAAGTTCGGGTGATGAGGATTTCTGAAATCTGAGCGAGGTTTTGGTTTTGAGGATTTACAAATTTGTTGGATCTTTCTAGATGAAATAATTTGAGAATTGCACACATAAGCGGGGAAGAGAAATACAAGCGGTAATATTTTTGGTGACCGTGCTATTTTTTAAGCATAGCATCTTTCTTCTTTTTTTTATAAAAAAAATAAATTTTGGAAACCGCTTCATTAGTTTTATTTACCCACTGCGTTAGACTTGTTACTTGCTAAAAGTATATAATTTATGTTAAACCGTTGCAAAATCGTTGAACTCGATTTTGGCTAAAAACCTCTACAAAACCGCTTCATTAGTTGTCCTATTGCAAAAAAACCGCTTCATTAGTCTAAACTACTGCAAGTGAACCGCTTCATTAACTCGTTAATTTAGTAGTGATGCATGCACAATTGTTGCTTCCTCTAAACTTATGTGTAGCTTGGGTACGTCGGTTGATTGCTATTTTTTTTATAAGCAAAGGAATTCGATGTACCAGATATGCTCGGTAGATCGAGAGGCCGAAACAATCGGCAATCGGACAAGCCGACGAGAAAGTACAAACAACATGAAAAACTCCTAACAAGCACATAAGGCACCTAAAAGTCAACCAAAAGCTAACAAATAGGACGAGATGGGTGAGCCAAGCACAACAAAATGCAACACCGCCGGTACGCAGGAACAATGGGTCATCTCTATCAAGGAGTGCATAATGAACTTCCTCGACATTGCCCCCACCTAGATGAGGATCTTCAGGAAGTAAGATGGACCACGACCTCGACCAGAAACGACTCGATCCGATCCAAATGAACTTCTAATTGATGTAAAGGGCCCGCGAGATTGGCTTCATTTTGTTTTAATTTTATTATTTGTAAAGAAAAGATTACTAAATTTTTGAATTCCTGCTATGCAAGGAAAAGCAGAACAAGAAATTCTCTTCTTTTTGTATTTTTTGTGAAAAGCGTTCAATGAACATCAATTTTTTTTCCCCGGTTTGGCCTTTAACGCCGGAGAGGCCCATTCCATTTGTGAGCCACAATGAGGCAACTCCCCTTTTTTTCTAACTTTCATTTGCAATACTCCAATGATAAAGATGTACAGAAGACGATTGTTAATGGTGAAGTTTGGTGGAAGAGCCATGGTAGAGATCCAAAAGAAAGATTTGAGATTTGTTCCAATAGAGGAAGAATTTGATTAAGTGGTAAAAGATGGATAAGGGATGTTGAAAATAAAATTTGTATCCCACATCTGAAATATAAAGAGAAACTGTCTAGCATATATACTTTTGGGTTACTCCTCCTATTACCAATTAGTTTTAGGATGGAACCCCATGGGCTTGTGTGCTAGGCCCGTCCGCCCATGTGTGCGCTGAACCCAACACGTCCCTTGAGATTCTACATGGTATCAGAGCGGTTCGGTCCTTCGTGCCGCCGCATCAAACACATTTATCCTCGTTCCCGGCCGCCCTTGTGCCGCCACATCAGTCACATTTATCCTCGTTCCCGGCCGCCCTTGTTCCACCGCATCAGTCACATTTGTCCTTGTTCCCGGCCAAACTTGAGTCGCCGCATCAATCGTCCTTGTGCTAGTACATCTGCTTCGTCACCCCTGGTCCTGGGCTCATTATCGATCTTCTTTGTCCAAGTGTCAACTGGCTGACCCAGTTGCACTTGAGGGGCCGTGTTGAGAATATAATTTGTATCCCACATCTGAAATATAAAGAGAAACTGCCTAGCATATATACCTTTGGGTTACTCCTCCTATTGCCAATTGGTTTTCGGATGGAACCCCATGGGCTTGTGTGCTAGGCCCGTCCGCGCATGTGTGCGCTCAACCCAACACATCCCTTGATATTCTACAAGGGACGAGGGGTGTCCCAGTCGCCGTTGGTTGAAAAAAATTACCCGGATTCGTTGGGTTCGAAGTTGACCAACGGAAGCTAAATCCTATAAGATCATGTCGTGCTGTTGAAGAAGCTGACCACCATCTTTTTCATTTTCATTTTCTTTTTGGATCTAGGGTTTCAAGCTTAACGGTTTGTTCGAGTGCGACGGAGAGGGTGTGGTGTCGGTGATGGAGTCGGGTGGCACATTGTAGATCAATCGATAGAAGGCAGATCTGGTGCAGGTCAAGCCGGCAAGGGTCGGATCTGTTACGGTTCAAACCGACAAGCGGTGGATCAGGCCAAATAGAGTTGGTCGAGCCGATGACGGCCCGGATAAACCACATGGGGTCATTGTAAGTTCGGATTTGGTAAGGTAGACCCATGAGAATGTATGGTCCGTTCTAGAAATCTTTTATCTTCTCCCTTTTGTTCAAATTTGTCTCTCGGAATATTGAGGATTGTATTGTTAGAGATGGGTTTGAAAGACTTTAGGGTGATTATTGTTGGAGATGGGTTTTCAAATTGATTTTTGCATCTTATTTGATTGTTAGTGTGGGAAGGTTATCCCCTTTTTAGTTCATATGGGAGGTTTTCCAAAAAAAATCTGAGTTTTTCTCTATAGGGGGAGAGAGAAGTTTTATGACGTTAGCTTTGATTGAGTTTAGTTTGGTGATGGGGTTACCTAGTTTACAAATCTTGATATAGTTTGTTGTTGAATATGGGGAGTTATCCCAAAAACTTATTGGAGAATTGCCATAGGATTGGTGTTATATCCTTTGGATGACCGTGAACCTCTGATATTTGATAAATGTAGGTGTTGTTGTGATAGATATGGTAGATTAGTAAAGGGTGTAGTGTTTGCAATAGTTTGAGGGTTGAGTTTTTTTCCTGATTGCTATTTTTTTTGAGTAGGTAAGAATTCGGTTATCAGACAAACCTGATAAACCGAGAGGCCATCAAGACGACAACCGGTGACCGGTTACAGCAGACAATCAAGACAAAACAAACAAACAAGCAAAGGGAATACATCAAACCAAACTAAGAGACCACTAAGTGTTTGGAAGTAGGGTGAGTACGACGTAAAAGAGGCAAACGCCGCGGCAAGACGGTCACGAAGAGGACAAAATTTTGGTAAAGGGAGAGGACTCCTGACGTTGCCACCACAAGAATGGAGGATCTTTAGAAGCCACGAAACGTCCACGACCACGCCCATTGACTCGGTTTACACCCAACCACAAGTCCCAAAACCGGACAGTACCCGCTAAGCTTGAGCAATACGTGCGAAACCAACAAAAAGGAACCCACAAAAAAGGTTACCCAACCCGGGCTTAAACTCAAAGAGCATCCCAAAAAACAAATCCAAACCACAAGAATCAAGAAAGCCCAAAAGGGCCAAACAGGGAGCCCAAAGGCCCAAGTCCAACAACACACATCCAAAGTCTAACAAAGAACACGATAGAAACACGCATATGGATGCAATTCAGCCACGTCGTCATCTACCATAGAAGCGAACTCGCCCTATCGCCGTCGCCCGAAACACCGATCTAAAATTTATTAGCCATCCATATGGGAACACAGTCGATCTGGAAGATGAACTATAGTCGCAAAACACAGTCCCCAAAAGAATCCAAACAAAGGTTCCAGTCTGAATCACAAGGTCGTTGTCACAAAACGATAGGGACGGAACACATACGATCTGGAAGATGAAACATAGTCGCAAAACATAGTCAAAAGAATCCAAACACAGGTTCAACTCTAAATCACAAAGTCGTTGTCACAAAATGATCGGGACAGAAGAAAAACCCGCCAGCACACTTCGCCGAAATGGAAAGGGTCGGCAACGAGGGTCGAAGAAAACACGATGGTCCCGACAGGCAAAACCAAAAGGCGAGAAACATCTTCAAAAAGAGAAGATAGACTGAGAAATCAATTAATGGTACAATTAATATACGATCAAGACATTCTAGGTCAACAACCGAAAATCATTATGGATCAGGTTTGGAATTCATATTTGTATACAGAAGAGAACTCCGATAATCATCACACATGGGAAAGTGGCTTCCTCAGCCTAGAGGCAAATCTATAGCCTTCTCGATTTAGGGCTAGTGGCGTTCTCGGCCCGGGACCGACGACCTTCTCGACCAGAGTCAAACGCCCTTCTCGACCAGTTTTCGGAGTTCCCAAATTCTAGAGAGAAGGCAGAGGGCCTCTCTCTAATAATGTGTGCATCCTAAATTTCTTCCTTCTTTTTTTTGGTAAGAGATACTAGGCATATACAAGTCTACTTTTAAGGGAAAAAAGGCTAGATAGGTAGTAAACTAGATCTAGCCACACCTCTAGCGGTCATCAAATAACAAAGAATAAATAAAACATGAGAAATCTCTTAAGAATATTATATTCTTATCATAATTATTTTTTAAAAGGAAATAAAAAAATTGTTAGAAATGTCGTGTGATTCAAAAATTGAGTATCAAAAGCGCGATATCTAATCTGATACAATCTTCTTTACAACCTATAAAGTTATCCCTCTATTGTCAATAAATGTTATTAATTTTTTATTAGTTTAAATTTTTTATTATACCTACAACCTAATTTAGTTATTATTTCTATTAGGCCTACAATTCAATTTAGCTATACTCATAATAAATATCAAAATTTTATGTAATTCTTAATTTATAAATTCTACAACTTATTAGATCATATACGCTTTAAATTCTACGTTTTAATTTTTTATTCTTCTAAATTAAGTAACTAAATTTAAAACAATACTCCATCTACTAAAGTAAAATGAAAACAAATTATTTGTAACAACTATACATATATGATGAAATAGTTTATATTTTCACTATTATATTTTTCATAAATAATTAATTAAGGATTATAATAAAGTTTAATTACCTCCAAATAATTAACCATTCCTAACAATATTTTTACACATATTTTGCATTCTAATTCTAATTGATCCATACTTATAAATCCATGTACAATAAAAATTCAACAAACATAGAAAAAAAATCATACCGTCCATCAGACGGGTTAAGCCTTCTAGTATCACTATATTTTCCATTCTCTTATTAACATGTGGCTTAATAAAAAAAATTATAATTTATTGAATTTCACATCATTTATTCAAACCCTCATAACTTATAAAATAAGAATGATTTAGCACACAAAAAGTATATGAAATATTTTTATCTATCTATTAACATCCATATATATTAACTATATTATATTTATTGTAATAATATAAGAACATGAATAATGTGGATATTAGAAATTTATATGAATATCAAGTTTCATATATAAGATGGAAGAGAGAGAAAAATAAAAAATGCAAGTTACGATACTTGAAGTGAATATAACCATTGTCGATGCTCTAAAACATGAAAACCTAGTGGATAGGAAAAAGCAAAGCTAGTTAATCTGTCAATGATAAAATTTGCTTCCCTATAGTTATGACGAACACGAACACACTATTCCTTCTTAAAAAAAAGTCATAGCACTAAAGAGCTAGCAAGGGCGGAACTATTTAGGGGCGGATGGGGGCCATGCCCCCCCCCCCCCCAATCAGTTTTTTTTTCCGTATATATAATAACTTCGATTTGATATATTATAAGCTCCATTCTGACATTTGAGCAAAAAGTTATGAATGTTTGAAGATTGGATGTATACAAACCACTTCTAACAAGTCATTTACTTAGTTAGAATGCTTTTATCTTTTGCTAAACTTCCTACTTTCACAATGTGATTAAACCCGAAAACTTTGAAACAATAAGTTATTGTTGGGGTATCTTGAATCTTACAATTCATTATTAGCACGAGGGCTTTAGTTTGGGTTTTTTTTTAGTTACGAGCTTTTAATATTTATAGATTCAATTAATTTGTATTATGAAACATTTTTGTTTTTCTTAACCTAAATGTATTCTGAAACATAATTCATAATTATATAAGTTGTCATTATAAACTCTTGTTTTCTTAATGTAATTATATTTTGAAATATTTTAGTCACTCCTCTATAAAATATGTTCTCTTTTTTTTGGTAGAATATAAATTATGTTCTCTTCTTTGTCTAAATTTATGTTTTTATTTTTACGTCTTTCTCGAAATGTACATTAGCCATGTTGGAAAATTTTGTTAGCCCTTACAATGAGAAATTTCTAGTTACGCCCCTATGCTAGAAAATATTTGGAATATATATGTAGCTAGTTAGGATGTGTTTGTCATTTAGTTAATAAACTAGTTGAAGTTAAAAAATTAGGTTAAAATGGAGATAAAAAGTTGATTAAATTAATAAGTGGTGTTTGTTGAAATAAACTAATTTTCGTATTCACAATCACATTAACTTTTTAAATTTTCATCCATCCCATTAAATTCACGCCCATTACATAATCTCTCATTTTATATTGGTAGATTTTTTATTTTTTTATTTTTTCAACCAATTAAAACTAGATAAATTAGCAAATAAATTGCTTAGCTTTGGTCTAGCCCAGGGCACATCGGGGGGGGGGGGGGGGGTTGCCCCCACATCGATCCGGAGGAGCGATGAATTTTACATAGGGAATCCGAGATCAAAAATGATTTTTGAAATTCCGCGCTCATAGTGTTGCCCGACATGATGCCAATGGCGAGGAGGAGTTTGAAAGTCGGAAGAGATTGAAATTTGAAAGTGAGGGGTGAAGGCCTGCTACGTTAATGGAGGTTTGTATCCATGGGAAAAATAGTAAAGAACCAAGAAGAAGACCTCTCTCATGGGCCCCATTTTAAATTGAGCCACTGAGGCAAATAGGCAAAACATAGAGTGGGTAAATTTACTATAGGTATAACTACTAGGTATTGATGGGCAGTGGCGGATGTAGGGGCCCATTCACCGGAATTAGGGTTAGGGTTTTAGAGAGGAGCAACAGTGGATGCGAGGTTGGACAAGGCAAAGTCGAACCACTTAGGGGCATGGCGGGCCTGCACGCGATTGAGGCGAGGTGATCGAGGAGAGTGATGAGGCATCGCTGGGCAAGTGGGAGGATGGAAATTTTGGCCAACCTAACTGTCGCTAGCCTAAATCTAAAGAAGAAGGCAGTGGAAAACGACATCGTTAACTCGTTAGTGCCTTATTTTGCACACTTTTTTTTTTAATTTACTTGGTCAATTTTATAAACTTGAGTTTGGGTTGTTATAAACTTGGGTCGTATAAGAAGATTTTAGGAATACATATAATCCTCTTTATTAAAAATAAGAAAACAAATTTGAAAAAAGTGCCTAGATTAAATCGACAAAAAAAAAATGCCACCTGGATTTTTCTTTTTAAGAAGGCAGCGTGAGTGAAGTTTCAACACACTTATTTTCTGATTTTTGGGTGAGGTGCCTAGGATTTACTTAACGAAATAAATAAAAAGTTAGGTAATTTACTTTTATTAGATTTTTTTATCAAATGGTTAAATGTTAATTATTTTGATGGTTAATTGTTGCTTAATGTTATGTGGTGTACATGGATAATGTTTATTTGATAGTTTAATTGTTCAATTAAAATATTAATAATGATGAAATTGAAAAGATGGGTTAATTGTTGATAAAATTTGGAATTAGTAAGAGTGGTAAGTTGTTATTTGTTGAAATTGAGAGGTCGTGTGTTGAATTAAAATAGAAAGGTATGTTTCAAACCATCTTTCATGTTTAAACTAGTTTGATTTTAAACTATCTTTAGAGTTATTGTTTTATACTGTTTAAACTAGTTTGATTTGTTCGATTTTTTTGTGCTATTATACTTGTTTAACGTCTGCCCCCATCCAGTCGATCCTAGATCCGCGCCACTGTTGAAGGGTGGTAAGAGTTCAGGCTTCTTACTTGGGGTGGTCGGAATTGCAGCATCTCACTCGAGAGATGATCAAAGCTAGCTTCTTGCTTGAGGTAGTTGTAAGCTTCTCGATCAAGGGGTGGTTAGAACTTCTTGCTGGTCGGAGGCTTCTCACTTTAGGGGTTGTTAGAGCTTCTCATTCTAAATAATAGGGGTGTCCAAACCCGATTAATCGAGATTTCGGTTAACCGAAGTTCGTTTAACCATGAATTCGGTTTGTTAAAATCACTAACTGTAACCTAACCATGAATATCGGTTAATCGGAACTCGGTTAACCAATTTTTCGGTTCAGTTTTCTCTGTTTACCAATAACCGTTTATGTACTTTTTTTGTTATAATAATACACTTAAAAGGAAAATAAAATTATCAACTTTGTATTAAAAAATATTATCCAACTCGGTTAGAACATTTCAATACGAACTAATTTTACATGTCTAGGTAGCTAAAATAACCGATAGATAGTTTCGTTTTGTTACTAGTGTGTGAATTATACATTTCATTCAAATGAAACTTTTTCTTAAATATTAATTAAACGGTCTCGCGTTTTCGGTTTTTCGATCAACTGAAATTGTGAAAACAAGGAACTGAAACCGAACCGAGAAACCACCAATATTCTCGGTTCGGTTAACGAAACCGAAAATTCAAATAATTTCGGTTCGATTAACCAAAAAAAGTGTCGATTTTTCGGTTTCGGTTTTTTTTGAACACCCCTACTAAATAACACCCATAACCTATGTTGACATAGCTCTTGGTAAAGTAGGAGGCGGGGGTGGTATGAAATAGGGATGAAAATGCTTTTTTGGGCAATAAACAAACACAATACATTGTTTTAGCTATGTTTGTCTAATAAAGAAACACTATAAATTTTATATTATATAGAGTTAAGATTTCATAGTTGTGCAAGTTATTATCATTTTCATTTTTTTATAAGTCTAATAGCTAGATAAATTTTAAAATACTAGTTTTACTCGTCGTACCATATACGACTACGATTCGATATTTTATAGACATTATAAATAGGATCTTAATAAATAAATAAAAATATAATATAAACTTTAATATAAGTAATTTATTGCTCGTAGAATGTATATAATTTTTTAATCAAATACTATATTCTTCATATTTTATTACTTTTCATGTACATAAATTTATTGTTAATCAAATATTTTAATATATCTATTAAATACTTTATTATCTATTTTTAGTAATTAAAAAATTATAAATATTTATCATTAATTTTTTTTATAAAAGAAAAACATTATATATCTAGAAATAAATTCGTCAAAAAATATATGCTAAAATATTTTTATTTATTTTAAGGTATTTTAAATATTTTATCTTTAATTTTAAATACTTGTATAAGGAAGCTTTCCAAGAATATTATTATACTAAATAGATATTTGTTTGATGTTAGAGATACATTTAAATAGTTAAAAAGAATTTAATAGATAGAAGTTATAATATTAGAAATAAAAAATAATTTTTTTAATATGAGGTAGGGCTAAAATCATTATGGTGGCTTGAAAAGGTACATCTTTAATATATAGTCATAGAATAGATATTACATATTTTTATTATTTTTAAACATTTAAGTATTTATCATCAATTTTTTTATTACAAAAGAAAAAATATATCTATCAATTAATTCGTGAAAAGACACCATGCTAAAAAGATAAAAGATATCTATACTAATTTAAAAATATTTTAAATTGATTATCTTTAATTTTAAATTTTTGTATAAGGAAGTTTTCAAAGATATCATAACTATAACCTAAAGCGGAGGTTAAAAAAATTATTAAACGACACATGTCACTTTTAGATTGGATCACACCACCCTTTTTTAAAACTAATTTTTTGAAAAAATAACAATTAATTTTAGTTTATAAATATAAATTCTTATCCATGCTTTTAAAATAAATGATAGAAAATATCATTATTAAATAATCTTTTATTTTTGGATATGATACTTTTAGATTGGATCACACCACCCTTTTTTAAAACTAATTTTTTGAAAAATAACAATTAATTTTAGTTTATAAATATAAATTCCTATCTATGTTTTTAAAATAAATGATAGAAAATATCATTATTAAATAATCTTTTATTTTTGGATATGATAGATAGGAAGATCATTAGGATATTTTTTTATGCTATCATACAAATATTAGAATATTTATTTTATTTTTTAGTTTATAAATATAAAATCTTATCCATGTTTTTAGAATATATGATAGAAAATACCATTATTAAAATTTCTAAGAAAAATAAATAAATCCATAATACAAAAGTTTCTACTCTTGAACTATTATTTATTTTATTTATATTTAATAAAACTCGTATAAGGTACAGGCCCTTACACTAGTTGTTATACTAAATAGATATTTGTTTGATGTTAAAGATAGATTTAAATAGTTAAAGAAGAATTTTAATATGAAAAAAGTTAAATATTAGAAATAAAAATTAATTTTGTAAATATGAGGTGGGGCCAGAATCGTTCTGGTGGCTCGAAAAGGGACAAATTTAATATATAGTTATAGATAGATTATACTTGTGCTATACATGAAATTTCAACTAACTTTGATAATAATAGAGTGAAAAACTAATCCTATTAAACTAAACTCAAATTGGAAGAAAGGAACTATAAAATTCAACATTTAGATTTGTTATCCCCCAACTTGCAAGTTGCAACCAAATTCCAAAATTTAATTTACAAAAAAAAATCCAAAAAAAAATGCCATAACTAACACGAAGAAGTGGCGTAGCTTGAGGGTCAAAGTCGAGCCATAAATCCCAAAGTCAATCCCAAATACGGAGTACTTCTTAAATAGTTAAATGAGTAAATTACACAAAACCACCCTTAAATTATGCTATTTTTTAAAAAATCACCCATAAAAAATTAAATTTCACAAAATCACCCATAAACACAAAAAGCTTTCAATTAACCACCCTAAAAAACTAATTTTCATAAAACCACCCATAAAAATAAAAAACTTTCAAATAACCACTCAATCCTATTTTTGTAAAAAAAAGACCTTTATATCCTTGTGTTTACTCATTTATTAGAGATTTATTTATATAAAGTAATGTGAAAAGAAAAGAACTTGCATCAACGTGGGTTTTGGAAGTTTCAAGTCGTCGACTTCAATCTCAACAATTTGTCATTATTGATAAATTTAAGCTTGAACAATACATAAAAGAGGTTAACGAGCTATTATTCTTCTCCTTTTATCAACTATAAAATGATAATTAGAAGACAAAAAGAATGATGATAAGGGTATAAATTTCTTTAAATGTTAAAATATTAATGGAAAATTAAAAAGTTAGGATTTGGGTGGTTAATTGAAAGCTTTGTGTGTTTATGGGTGGTTTTGTGAAAATTAGCTTTTTAGGGGTGGTTAATTGAATTTTTTTTTTTATTTATGGGTGGTTTTGTGAAAATTAGCTTTTTATGGGTGGTTTTTTGAAAAAGTAACACAATTTAAGGATGGTTTTGTGTAATTTACTCTAGTTAAATCTCATATTTACACCTCTCAAGGAAAAAAAAAAAAAAACCCAACCCACTTCGAAAGACATAAATCTGTTTTTCTCCAATTGGGGCTCTGATGGAGATCATCAAATCCAAGGCGGTGAAGCTCCGGAGCCACCTTGACAAGTACCTAGTCGCCGACGACGACCGCCTCACCGTCCGGCAAATCCGTAACGGCGCCACGCGCCGCTCCGTTTGGCTTGTGGAGGCCTCCTCCGGCGCCGTCCGGCTCAGAAACCTCGCCACCGGGCTCTACCTCACCGCCTCCGACGCCGCCTTCCTCCTCGGCGTGACGGGGAAGAAGGTGGTCCAGTCCGCCGCCGTCGACGGAAAGGGTTCCGTTGAGTGGAAGCCGGAGAGGGACGGGTTTCAGATGAGGCTGAGGACGACGGCGAAGGGGGAGGGCAAGTTCTTGAGAGCCAACGGCGGGACGCCGCCGTGGAGGAACTCCGTTACGTATGACGTGCCGGTCGTCGGGGCCACCAGCAATTGGACGCTCTGGGATGTGGAGCCGGTGGAGGAGGACTGGGTTCTGTCGCAACAGGATCTTCCGCCGCCGATGACGCCCATGTTCTCAGCGATCAAGGTATGTTCGATTAATCTAACCTTAATTGCTAATTAATCAATGTACTCTGTGATTAGTATTATTTGAGGTCTGCGTTCCTAATGGATTTTTGTTCCTAAATTACAATTCAATTGTTAAATACTCCACAAGTTATTATTTTCAATGGCTTTGGTGTGTGACTGTTGATTTAGTCATATTTATCACTTGTATTTACTAGAAGCGTTGAACTTGATATTTGTTCTTTTAAAAGAGAATAAGAAATGTGGATGATCATGAGGATGAGGGGATGGATTAATTTAATGTGGGTTTAATTGGATGAATGGTAATTGATGTCAAATTGATAGATATCCAGGATGATTTGATCATCGAATTTGTGTAGTTTCAATGTTTCATGCATTTGGATGAGCTAGAGAAGGGAAAATTAAGGAGAAAAGTGTAGAGGAACTTGTACTTTTGTTGCAGGCTAGTTTATTATTATGTGATTTTTTTTTGTAATTCGATATATCTATTTTTTAAAAGAAATCTTTGTGTACATTTAAACAAAACAAAATGGCAAATAAGTTACTAGTGGCCATTAAAAATCCAATTATTCAACTGCTAGTCTACTACACAACAATTAATAGCCGTGTATTACAAATTGGCTCTCCTTCAATTCCGTGTCCCTTCCACTATAACAGCAACTCAATCGGACAATAAGAGACTCTCTCAGCCTTAAAATAATTTTTATAATTCGCTAAACAAGACAAGATAGTACTGTAAATAAAGTATGCTCTACATGTATAAATCCATTTTGGTTCATTTAATTATTTCATTCATTTGTATTATATAAATCATACGAACCTAAACAACTTTTTTTTGTTGATCGTGTATATACCAAACCAATTCTGTCCACAGAAAACCACGTGCACCTATACCAACACTGAAAGTGACGAACTCCACACTCACTGTCATTGTCATGATATAATAAAAATCAGTAGTGTAAAAAAGTAGTTCGATCTCAGTAAAAGACAAACATACATGGCATGCTCATTGCCTCATTGCCAAGTGAGATTTGAGTGTGGCTTCTCAGTATTTTTGGCTTTTCACAAACTTTTATAATAGTATAAAAAACAAGTTCTGTATCATAAACATTTATTTAATTGATTAAATCCGCAGTCCGGCATGGATTTCTTCGCCAACGCCAAGTCGGTTCGTCTCCGGAGCCACCACGGCAAATACCTAACCGCCGACAAAGACGACGACTCCGTCAGCCAACACCGCAGCGCCTCCTCAATCAACGCCCGCTGGAGCGTTGAGCTCGCCGGCAACTCCCTCCGCCTGAAGAGCTGCCACGGCAAGTACCTGACCGCCTCCGACCACCCGTTCCTCCTCGGCATGACCGGTTGCAAGGTCCTCCAAGCCCTCCCCACGCGCCGCCACGACTACTCATCCGTCGAGTGGGAGCCCGCGGTGGAAGGCGAGCGCGTGAAGCTACGCGCCCGTAACGGAAACTTCCTCCGCGCAAACGGCGGCCTCCCGCCCTGGCGCAACTCCGTCACTCATGACTTCCCCCACCGCGCCGCCACCCGGGATTGGGTCCTCTGGGAGGTCCACGTCATCGAGTTCCTGAACCCGCCGGCTGATTCCGATCACAAGAAGCTGGCTCCACCACCGCCCATTAAGCAGTACTCCGTCGTGCAGTCTCGCCAGGTGGCTCATTCTGATTCGTTCAGCTCCGACACCAGCTTTAGCTCTTCGTTTGAGAGAGCCACTGAGGTTTCTAGACAAGAGGTATTAATTTTTTTTAAAATTTCCTAGTAAAATCACACATAATCAGTTGATTCCCCTTAATTATATATAATAATTTCACATAAAATCAAATACTAATATCTTATGTACCCATAAGATCGAGGTATGTAATTGTAGTGTGTTTAAGAAGTGTACGTCTTCTTGCGCAATTTTATCTACTAAGTAATCTCTGTTTCTGGGGTTTTCTTGTTATTGTCAGACGACTTTAGAAGATTCAATGGCAGCGCATTCACCACCGAGATTGGGAGGGAATGGGAGAGTCATCTACTACCAAATAGCTGATAAAGATGGCAATGTTGATGATGAAGATAGGCAGGGTTTTCCCTTTAACTTCAACGGAAACAGTGTTGAGGAATTGACTCGGAAGCTGGAGAAATATACGGGGATTCAAGATATCGCTGTGTGCACGCGTAGCCCTTTGGATGGAAAGCTTTGCCCTCTTCGCTTGCACCTCCCGCCCAACACCTTGTCTATGCATCTTGTGGTCGTTCCTGCTTCCACATCACTTGGTGAGCTCGATCTATGTGCTTAATTTAAGTGTTAGCACTATAATTGTTAGCTAGCCATATTCTTCCACTCAAAAGTGAACAACAAATTTCAAACATCTATATGTATGATGTTTTTTTTTTCCTTTCTCCCTAGCTTGGTATGAATAAATTCTTACAAGTTGCTTGTGTTTCTTTCTGTCTCATCAGTGGCGACACAATGAGAGTATGCTGATGGAAATTGGATTCAGGATTAAATCGGCACAAAGAAACTTTCAACAGGAAGCAGACAAGCCGGAACTTGGAGATTGTTCTTCCTCTACAGTCTCTACTTGTGGTAGTATAGTAGATCACTGAAAAACTGTAAAATTAAAGTTCCTGTTCATAGTTCCGACGAAGAAAGTTGAACGAAAGGTTTAGTTAATGTAGAATAAGTACTCTATTGACAGCATATGATCGATTATGGGCCATGCCTGATGTGTAAAATAGGTTTTTTTTGGGTAGAAACTTCAGCCTGCTACTACATTCGATCAAAACTTGAGCCTACTATCATTAAACTTTTCATTTCTTTATATTGATAATCAGAGCTATCCAAAAGCAAGGGAACCAGGTGTCCCAGGTTCAAGGTTATAGAAAGAAAAGAAAGAGAATGTTATTGGCGTCTTATGCAGGAGCCTGATTCGATTAGGAGCAAAGTCATACGAGGAAAATATTGTAATAATAGGCTAGACCCTGACATGCATGTTCTTTTCGAGACCCCGGTCTTCTTATATGTGGAAGGGGTTAGTCCATGGCTCTACGGTTCTCACCCAAGTCTTGGGTTGTTCGGTTGGAAATGGTCAAAACACGCTGTTTTGGTTGCACTGTTGGCTTGTGGATGCCCCTCTTTTAGATTTTGATGTGATTGACGTGCCCATAGATCATCGATATTTAACAATGGCGGATTATTACACTATCGGTGGTTGGAATTGGTCGGTTTTATCCCAGTACTTACCTTACAATGTCCGGTAATGGCTTTCCACCATCACTGTTCATTTGGACAGGAATGCGGTTAACAAGCTTTATTGGCGCCCCTCAAAGTCTGGCGTGTTCTCCTCTAAATCGGCTTATGATCTTGTTCGTTGTACTGATTTTCAAATGATTGATCCTATTTTGGGTGAACATATGAAAAGTCCCGACTTAGCAACAGACTCGTCATTTTCTTTTCATGGTTGCACATAACTCCATCATGTGTATAGAGCTCGACACCATTTGGTCAATTCAGATGCATGCCCAAGTTGTGGTCGGTCTGAATCCATAGTCCATTTGCTCAGAGATTGCTCGGAGGTTAGGCAAGTATGGCTGGCACTATCGGGGAATGCGCTTAATTCGGTTTTTTTTTCTCTTGCATGGTGTTAGTGCATAAAAACTCCGCCTTCAATTCGTCTTCAATGCACTAATTAAGAACTCCTCCTCTTTCGCTCCGCCTTCAATCTCTTGACCTAAAAACCTGCAAAACAATGGACACAGGGGGCGGGGACCCCCTAATCCACCTCCGATGCCTAAGTTAGAAGAACAATTGTCGATTTGAGTGGCGAGGTACAACAAGAGAGCGGTGAATCCCTGAACAGTCAAGTTAAGTGAATATTAGCCTGTTCAAGTTTTCTGAATATGCCGATGTGCACATGTGTCTCTCCCTACACGACGAAGACGTGTATTTATAATGGAAGAGGGAGAGGTAGGGAGGCCGAATTTATTATCAATAATGCCGAAAATATTATCCTCCTAGGGCTGGCCAACTGCCTTAAAGCCCAAACAAGGAATATTCCACCCTTTCTCCAAATTTAATTCTATCTTTAATGAAAGACAAAATCTTCCATTAGGTTGCTTAACCGTCATATTTAATATAATAGGAAAATAAATAAAATATAATAAATACGTAATATTTAAGAAAATACCTTTATGGCGATAATGAAAATAATAATATGGTAGCTATTTTTTACCCGCTCACAATTGTCCCACCTACGTTGTTGTATACGTTTTCTCATATACAGTGACGTAGGGTACAAAGTTCTCCTAATCGAAGTGGCCATGCAGATTAGTCGATTGGGTTCCCCTAACGTGCGTGCGTGCGATTTTTGTGCATGAGCGAATATCATGGGCATTCATGAGCGAATATCATGAATTTAACTATGAGCGAATATCATAGTTTACACATCTATGAGCGAATATCATAGACTTTATTTCTATGAGCGAATATCATAGAACTCTTGCTCACTCTTAGGCGTGTCATTTGCCAAGTACTAAGGTAGAATCATTAGAACAAACAAAACAGACTAGGGAGAACAGAACGTTTTAAGTTCAAAAAGCGTTTGGCCAGACTTTTTAAGAAAACAAAAGAAAATGAAAAAGGCGTCTTGTTCTAACAATTCTAGCCTTAGCTTAACATCTAAGCAAAGGAGCCTTCAACAAGAGGCCGACTGTCGGCGATTCCACAATCACTGTCGACAATTCCGTGGCCGTGGTTTTTTCCAACGAGCGAGATTCGAAGTCCGGGGGACGTCACCCCCGTCGAGACTTTTTACTTATATGCTCTCCGACCTTGCGCTATACAGTGGCAATGTCCTAATAATCCTCGGCGAAGACGAAGTGGTCGGAAAGAATGCGACGATTACTTTATTGGTTTTCTCGAGGCACTTTTCACATAAAAGGCCACCAATATTTTTTTGCAAACGAGCTTGGAGAGCTGAAATGCAATCTCCGACGTAACATTTCGTATATGCTTCCACGGATCTCGTACAATGTAGGCTCAACCTTGCTTGGGGGAACGCTTCCCAAGAGAACTTCCCTTGCCCCGGCGATATCCGAGGGCTAATGTTCTCATCCAAGTTACACATCAAGGGCGTTTGCCATGCGAGATCCTTTCACGGTTCACGGTCACAATTGCAAGCACGTTCTTGCTCACAACTTCGACTTAGATGCCGATTTGTTGGACATCCCATTACCTCGACGCGCATCGAGGTCTTAAGCGATTCTTGCACGAGTGGCAAACGTTGCCAATGCACCAATGGACTCGTTTCGATTGCTTGATCATTGTCCGTTCTTGGATAACTGGAACTCTTCTATATTCGAGCATTATTGACCTTCCGGTTTTACAATGCCCCAGCACTTATTCTTGAGTCCTTGATTCCGACACGCGTCGTACGATTTCAAGGATTTTAACTCGAGTCGAGGCTCACCGGGGTGAACCGCGGTCGCGGTTTCACAACCCGCGCCTGCGGCCCCGTTGACTAAGGCGACTTTTGGCTTCTGGGGGCTGTCCGCGGTCGCAGAATATGGGGCCGCGACCGCAGAATTCCTTGTCGCGACCGCGGCCTCGCTGCCCGCGATCGCGGTCTTCGCGGATCGATGGATTTCGCGATTACAGCGCTTGTTTCATAGCTGACTTGTATTCCTTCGATCTTCTTATCAGTGTTTATCGGCTCGGGACCACGTCGGTTATCGACGAATCCGATAATGCTAACCAGCCGTCGATTGGTCCTTTCGATCGCTGATTCATCGATGAGGCGCTTTTCTTGGATCTTCACAAAGAACGCTTTTGCCTAGCGATTTTTCCAAGGCTTTATAGCGGCAAGACTTCATTCGATTATGCTTGTCTTGAATCCACTCGTTATCTCTTAAAGCGGAAGCTAGAGTGCGTATCAAGCACAATCTCATCTTTATTCTAGGCGGTGGTCGATGCCCACTGTCTTGATTGCTTTCGGGTTTAGCGACGCGCATCGCTAATTGATTTCATCAAACTGTGTAGCGCTATGACCAATGATTCCGTCTCTTGATCCGAACCTCGTTGGCTTGCATGAAGAGTAACCAAGCTTTGAGGGTGAGGTCGGGTCACGGACTTGATCATCTCTGAGCAAGTTGTTGCTTGGTACATTCTAGGGTTTAATCCTCCGAACGAATATCGGAGTTTCTCTTGATCACCCTGTGAGTCTTGATTATTTTCCGACCGAAGATCGGATTTTGCCCCCAGCGCTTTTAGGGTTTCGGATTTCGAAAAAACCACATGGCGATTGCTTTCTCCTGGTCCGCGATCGCGGTGGTACGGACCGCGGTTGCGGTTGACAAGGGCGCGGTCACGGCTGACGATGCTGCGATCGCGTGATGTTCGTATTTTTAGTATAGTTTTTAGTATATTTTCTTAGTTTATTAGGCTTAGTTTTGATAGTTTAGGATTAGTTTTATGTGTTTTTGGATAGTTTTGCATATTTTTATGAAAAGTATGGAAGCTACTCTATTTTGTGTATTTTTTTAGGTTTTAGCAAGAAAAAGGTGCTATATGGAGCTGAATTTGGAGCGCTAAAGTGAAAGATAGAGGAATACAAGATTGAAGAAGTCGGAGTTCGAGTTTTACGAGATGAAGTGTAGAAGAAACCAAGCCCAGGCTCATTAACGAGGCTGCAAGGGCTCTGTAACGAGGCCACGAGATAGAGATTTCGAGAGTTGACTTTGTGACTCACCGATCCTGTGCGGGAATTTATTTACGTGTCGGTAGAGTATCTTTTTATGATTTTAGGGTTATTATATTATGTATTTTAGGTCTTGTTATCTTTTTAGATTTTATTTCTATCTTTTTAGGATTTTATTTCTATCTTTTTAGGAAAGTTTTTATCTTCTAGCCTTATTAGTTTCTAGCTTTATTAGTATAAATAGCCCTCTTGTTTAGCCTAGAGGGGGGGGCGATTTTTAGAGAGAGATCGACGAAGAGAGGAGGAAGAGCCGAGAGTGAAGAGAGAGGATCGGAATCGAGATCAAGGCTCGGTGGACGAGAGTTACCGAGGTCGTTAATCGTTATTTTGGTTCGGTGCTTTGTATGTTTTTCGGTTTCTTCTGAATTTCTATAAGACGATATTTTTTATTAATTTGAGTGATAATTTGTTTTCAATGATTTCTTTTGTTGAATTTATTTGTTTCGTAGTTATGATTAGTGAGTAGTCTTCTTTTCTAGGGTCGGGGTTAAGTCCGACATAGTTATGCTTGTTTGTTGAGTAAGATTGTGTGTTGAATGCCTTTTATCTATTATTGAGATTGTTTGTTGTGTTTATACCGAGGTGAAAATTGAGGTAATTTGAGTTGATTGACTTGATTGAAAGAGAAAGTCGGTAACTTGAAGGTTGATATTGTTTGAATACGAAAGTTTCAAGCTTTAGATCCAAAACAAGCAATTGAGTGAATTGGGTTACGAAAGTAGGTTAATTTACTTTATATTCAACGAAAGTTGATAAATTTATCTGTTTAAAGGCATGATCTCATCTTCTTACGAGTTTATATGCATGACTATGTTGTGGTGTCCCTAGTCCTAGATCTTTGTTTTTATTTGAATTTTCTTAAGAGATATTCGTTGTTGAGTTTGTTGGCTCGGTACCGAACTGTTTAGGTCGTTAGTTTGAGTCTTTTTGTTTACGGTGGTTCGTTAACGACCCTGACAACGTCGTTATCGAGGCTGGTTGTGAGTGTTTTGCTTGCTTTTGTTTGATTTTTAGTAGTCGATAGACAAACAACCTTGCTTCTCGTGGAACGATCCTGACTCCCCTATACTCAGCGGGGTCTTGACTATAAATTTATTTGTTGTCCTGAGTGAAGGCCCGTCAACATCGCGGTGGCGCTAGAACTCGCTGGCGATTTAGGGTTGGCGAGTTCATTGTTTCTTCAGGGCCAAGAAAGATCGTTTCTTGGTTGCCAGAGATCGATTCCAACCTCACGATTGCTAGATAGAAGACCGTTTCGCTTGCTTTTACGATCGACTTTACGTTTGAGAAATCGTTCAGCCTATGGCAAGTAGGATTCGAATCTATTCCAAGCAAATCGTATGGGTCCTATGCGGAGAGGTCACGATTACCCGGCAATAGATTTGTTGTTGAATTCCAAGCCCACTCCGGTCCATTCCGGCACGTTGATTCTCGAATGTCTTCGATTTCGGGGGACCCGCGACCGCGGATTAGGGTACGGCGGTCGCGGTAGCATGGGCCGCGATCGCGGTGTATCGGGCTGCAATCGCAGTCTTCTTGGCAGTCGATTTCGGTCCCTACATGCATCTGATCGAGCGAATATCGATCGTCGCCGCTTGTGCGGGTCCCGAGTCCGCTCAAAAAAGTTACCAACTTTTCCCTTGTTAGGTTTTATTCACTTTGATTGTGGTTTGAATGTTGATTCACAATCAAATTTTCAACTTTGGGCTTCCGGGCACGCACCCTGAAGCCTAATCCGTTAATTGGTGGTCGACTACCAACCTTAGGCGGGATTGAATTTGACAAGGGGCTGACAAGGCTTCCCATGCCCCCAATGTCGTCGATTTCACAACACGCACTGCGATCGACACTAGTTGTGGTGATTCGATTATGCTTTTGCTTAGGGTTCAAACAAATCCCAAAGCGGATCTCTTTTGTTGATTTTTGGGGACGCCCTTAGGCTAGAAAAAACCCAAAAAACACGAATTTCCGGAGTCACGTATTTCCTGAGGGGCACTCCGGTCAAAAATCCGGAGTGCGCGAATTTCCGGAGGCGCACTCCGGTGGGCCGCGATCGCGGTTTTGGTGGCCGCGGTCGTGGTGTTCTGTTCCGCGGCCGCGGTTCGCTCGCTGAGGCAGCGCGATCGCCCCAAGGCTTCGAAAAGTCGATTCTTTCTCTTCTAGGAACGATTACTCATGGATTTAATCCTCGTCGACACTAGTTGTGGTGATTCAATTATGCTTTTGCTTAGGGTTCAAACAAATCCCAAAGCGGATCTATTTTGTTGATTTTTGGGGACGCCCTTAGGCTAGAAAAAACCCAAAAAACACGAATTTCCGGAGTCACGTATTTCCTGAGGGGCACTCCGGTCGAAAATCCGGAGTGCGCGAATTTCCGGAGGCGCACTCCGGTGGGCCGCGATCGCGGTTTTGGTGGCCGCAGTCGCGGTGCTCTATTCCGCGGCTGCGGTTCGCTCGCTGAGGTTGCGCGATCGCCCCAAGGCTTCGAAAAGTCGATTCTTTCTCTTCTAGGAACGATTACTCATGGATTTAATCCCCGTCCCCACGGACGGCGCCAATTGTTAGTGCATAAAAACTCTGCCTTCAATTCGTCTTCAATGCACTAATTAAGAACTCCTCCTCTTTCGCTCCGCCTTCAATCTCTTGACCTAAAAACCTGCAAAACAATGGACACAGGGGGCAGGGACCCCCTAATCCACCTCCGATGCCTAAGTCAGAAGAGCAATTGTTGATTTGAGCGGCGAGGTACAACAAGAGAGCGGTGAATCCCTGAACAGTCGAGCTAAGCGAATATTAGCCTGTTCAAGTTTTCTGAATATGCCGATGTGCACATGTGTCTCTCCCTACACAGCGAAGACGTGTATTTATAATGGAAGAGGGAGAGGTAGGGGGCCGAATTTATTATCAATAATGCCGAAAATATTATCCTCCTAGGGCTGGTCAACTTCCTTAAAGCCCAAGCAAGGAATATTCCACCCTTTCTCCAAATTTAATTCTATCTTTAATGAAAGATAAAATCTTCCATTAAGTTGCTTAACCGCCATATTTAATATAATAGGAAAATAAATAAAATATAATAAATACGTAATATTTAAGAAAATACCTTTATGTCGATAACAAAAATAATAATATGGTAGCTATTTTTTACCCGCTCACACATGGTATTAGGAGATATTATATCTTAGGAATAAAATCTTAGGATATATTATAATGTAAAGATTGTATATCTTTTGTGTATCTTAGAGTCCAAGCTAAAGAGCTCTATATATTGTACATGTTTCTGTTTAATGAAGGTTGAGAGGAAATTCCTAATTCTACATGGCATCAGAGCCAAACCCTAAACACTATTACCTACCCTAGCGTTTTTTCCTCCGCAATATTGAATCCAATCGAATTTTTTTCTCTTTTGATGGATTGTTCTAAGTTACTGAAATCACCATGTCTCAAGCAGATCCTGTAGCTGCTGTCAAAGCCTTGGCTGACGCCGCCGCTGCGTCGAAATCCAAGAAACATGTTGCCCTTGATGTTACCTCTCCTTACTACCTTCATCCTTTTGACCATACTGGCATGAAAATCAGCCATGAGGTTCTCAAAGGCGAAAATTTTCAAGAATGGGAGAAATCGATTCGGAATGCCTTTCGGAAAAGACAAAAGCTTTCGTTCTTAGATGGAAAAATTGTCAAACCGACCGAAAACACTGAAGAATTTGAGGATTGGTGCAGCGTAAATTCAATGATGGTTGGTTGGATATTGCAATCCATCGATCCGTCTTTGTGTTCATCTTTGACTTACTCTAATTCCGTTCAAACGTTGTGGCACAATATTCAACATGCAATGGTTCTCTATTGGGAATGCTCCTCGGATACACCAAATAAAGACTTAAATTTCTTGTTGTTTGCAAAACGGATAACTTGTTGCAACATACTTTGGTCGCCTGCATTTTCTTCAAGATGAGTTGTCGACATATGCTAAAACTCAAGGTTGCTCTTGTGGACACTGTACTTGTGGCTAGACTGCTAAACTTCAATCCGAGCGTGATGAAGAAGTTGTTCACCAGTTTTTAATAGGCCTCGATGACGATATTTTCGGGATCCTTCGATCCAATGTTCTGGCGCGGGATCCCATTCCTAGACTTAATCGTGTTTATTTCCTTGCGATTCAGGAAGAGCGACATCGCTCCCTGCTGAATGATCGATCAAACCGTACTGATGCGATGGCTCTCGCGGCAAGGACCAAGCACTCCTTCATCTCGATGGCCAGTATTGTCTTTGTAACACCCCTATTTTGAAACGATAGGTGTTATCGCCAGTGACATAGGATTTTACCATCCAAAGTCACCCAAGGCTTTATAAGGTATTTAAGTTAAATAAAAGATGCGGAAATGTAATGTTATTACATATTATAAAGTTTCTCAAGCATGAGACTTTTAAAATTATCTATTACAGACTTTGACTTAGTTCGACAAAACATAATACTTAAGAGTTTTTAGGCAGCGAAATTTAAATAACATTATTTGCATAAACGTAGTGCAACCCGAAAATGAACGAGAAAAACCATCCTTGAGAGAATCCAATCTTCCTTCCTTCAACTCAATTGATCTTCGTCTTTACGCCTTCGGTGGAAGTTTCCTAGAATCTGGCATTTGTCGCGAAGGGCGAGAAATACCAGGCAGAAATGTAGAAAAAACGGAATTAGCATAAGGAGACTAAGCAAGCGAAAATGGAAATTCTCGAGTGTAATTTGGTAAACTATCAAATTATTAAAGAGATACTCGTTATATGTTTTGAGAAGTATAAACTTTAAGTGGAGCTTAATAACGGAAATAAGTAAGTCTCGAGGTGAGATAAGTCTGAACCGGAAAGAACGAACTACGAGATTTTAGAACTTCTTAGAGTAGAATTTATTTTGGGAACATTTTAACTACACACAAGTTTCTAGAAAACCTCTCGCGCCCTTGTCGGACCGAGAGCCATGTCAATCTTTTAAGACCGACCCGATTTTGATGTCTTTTAATGTGCACTAGCACTTATGTTTATTATGTGTCAAAACTTGCATAACATTAATGACTTTTAAGGACGTGGAAGCTATGAAAGAGTCGAGTCCACTTAAGGGGAACGAAGTTCCGACACCTAGCTAGGGTGTAGTAGACATGGGTTCCGGTTTAGCAGAACCGGCGGGAAACCGGTTGGAACCGGAACCACGGTTCCGGTTCCTCCACCCCTGGAACTGGAGAACCGGCAGTTCCAAACTGGGTGGAACCGCCGATTCCACTAATAAAAAAATAAAAATAGCGTAACCGCGGTCGCGGCACATTGGACCGCGACCGCGGTTTTCATTCAGAGGTTAAAAAAATAGACTTATTTTATTTTATTTTAATATTTCCGGTTTTGAAACCGGAACTGGGGAACCGCCCCATGCCCGGTTCCGGTTCCACAGTTCCGAGGAACCGGAACCGCCGGTTTCGGAACCGGACCCAGGTCTAGGGTGTAGACATCCCTCCAACGAGTAGGAGCGAAAAGATCATGATCTGAATTACCGAGAGAAGAGAGGGCGGTGAGCCAAACCACTCGATAATACCGAGGGAAGAGAGGGTGATGAACTGTACCACTCGGTGAGTTATAACGAATGGTCAAGAGAAGAGAGGGCGTATTGCCATACCACTTGACGTGTTATATAGAGGTGATCGGGCCGAGCCCGCACCCCTTATTAAACTATTTAAATTTCATAACGAATATCGAAAAGAGATTTTAAATAAGTAAAGGCCACACAAACAAGCCTAGCAATATCTTTATTAACGTTAGTAATAATAATCTTAATAACGATAACAAGGGAGCCGCTATTTCTAGCATTCGATATTTCCTATATTCTTTTATTTTATCAAACAAGTTGTTCCTAACATCGAGATTATAACGGAAATGAATTATTGAAAAGCTTCAAGGAGAATATTCACTTGCCTTTTATTTTATCAAACAAGACGTTCGTAAGCTTTTACCTATTTAACCGAAAGGAATGACGAAAGAACATGTATTAAAATCCTTATTTAAATTTTAATTAATCATTTCTCTTATTTTCCTCTTCTAAGAGAAGGAAGGTTAATCTAAATTATTTAGTTCAATAATTTAGATAGGAGATATCAAAATAATAATTCTTTATTATTATTTTCAAGGTGATACTTTTGTAAGAATTTTATAAACTTTAAAATACTTATTTTAAGAAAAATATGCAAGGCCTCATTTACTCATAAGAAAAACCTTTTTAAACCACATGCAAAATATATTTAAAATAAACTATATATATGGTTTGCATGCATCATTTTTTTTATGCAAAGCTACTTGTTAAATTTTATCCTTATGATCAATATTTCCAAAAGTCATAATTTACTTATTATAAAATAATAGTAAATTATAGGATTGTCATGCATGATGCATGTATATAATACTTCATAAAAACACTTTTTATTCTCACATGCAACACCTTAAGTTAATTAAAATAGGTTATGCTTATCAAAGTATTCTTTTTATTAAGAAGGATAACAAGTTTTTATTTCACTATTTTATTAGTTCTAAAACACATGCAAGCTAGAGTAGATTTAGTCCATAAATTTTATAAAAACAACATGCACCATTATTCAACTTTAGTGAAGTGAGTAAATTCTTTTAAGACCATTTTTAAAACTAGAAAGGTTACAATTTATTTATCAAAAATTCATTTAAAGCCTAAGTTCACTACAACAATAGAGGCCTAATGCAGCCCTTCAAAACCGACGCATTATATCCAAATAACCGTCTCATTAGACCTAAAGCAGCGGTTTTTGACCGCTTCATTTAGTCGTGTTGCATTAGGTCTCATGCAACGGTTTTTATATGGTAATGCAGCGGTTTATTATAAAAGTAGAAAACCGCATCATTAGGTAGCTATAACCGCTGCTTTTTAAGTTTAATGTAGCGGTTTATTATTATGTAATGCAACGGATTTATTAATCAAATGAAGCGGTTTTTTAATAATGCAGCAGTTCTTATTACCTAATGAAGCGGCTACAATTGTATGTGTAACAATTTTTTTTATCAAATGAAGCGGTTTTTTGTCCTATTGTTGCGGTTTATGAGTCTAATGTAGCGGAATATATATCTAATGCAGCGGTTGTATGGACATAATGAAGCGCTTTTATTACCTAATGTAGCGGTTTTGGCAAATGTAATGTAGCAGTTAATAATAATAATCTGCGGTTTTTTATATTTCAAAAATGGTACCTATAACTAGCTATATATATGAATGCAGCTTGTATTGGTACATTGAAAGCAACATTTTAGCAACTTGACATTGGTAAATTAAAAGCAAATAGATTAATATATTAATTAGAGTTGATTTGATTACAAAATGCATGTTTGTCTAACAACTTGCAACTTGTCAGTGGGTTTTGTACAAAAACATCAAGTTTCTTTCAACAACTTGACAGGAACTTGTTTCCAATAGTAGCTGGCCAGCAACGATCACCTATGTACATCAACAATAGTAGCAAGATGACACCTAAGACAGCAACAAAATGACACCCTGAAATCAGCCAAACAATAGGCAATCAGCACCAAAACAGCAGCCAAATAGCACCAAAACAGCAGCCAAACAACACCAAAACAGAACTAAAACAGCATTGAAACAAGACCAAAATAGCACCAAAATAGAACCAAAACAGCAAACCAACATGCAACACCAAAGCAACAGCCAAACAACACCAAAACAGCACCAAAACAACAACAAAATCAAGCAAACTAAATAGCCAAAAGCAGATACATAGCATTATTAACTAACCATTAAGACACCAACAAGTTCTTCAATTTATGGCTGAAATCCAATCAATTGTCTTCATTATAGTCCCTAAAATCAAACACAAGTCAATAAAAAAAGTCCAAGGGTAGAATGAACTAAAAGCTTTTTTTTTTTTTGGTTGAAGGAGAGGCGGTACTCTCCGGCTCCTCAAGGGAGCGTTTTATTAAAATTAGAAAAATGGGCTAAGTAGTCAGCAAACGGGGGATAGCCCGACCCCTTACATCATCAAGCAACAGTAAAATAATCCCCTCCGGCGGGGCAAACAATACATGAAAGCCAATAGGAAAATTAAAAGCAAAAGACGCGAGGCGATCGGCAACCGTATTCGCCTCTCGATACACATGACGGACCCGGATAACCCAGTTCCTACTGAAAAAGCCTTGGCAGTTAGAAACCAGGCTATACAACGGGTGACACTTATTCATTTTAGACTGTAAAAGGTTAACAACTAAGAGAGAGTCCAATTCAAGGATAACCTTCTTGAAACCTTTATCCCACGCAAGTTTGATTCCATTAAGCGCTCCCCACAACTCTGTCATCGGCACCGAGCACATACAGATGTGGTGCACGAAACCGCTAATCCAACGCCCCTCTTCATCTCTCAGAATACCCCCAGCCGCTGCTACACCATCCGCTCTAACAGCCCCATCGGTATTGATAGTAATCCATCCTTCCCTTGGCTTCATCCAAGCAATATTCTGAAAACTTTTATTAACAGAATTTTGTTGAGAAGAAAACTTACCTGAGGTAGTGTAATACTCCTTAGTAGAAGCCATAATATAGGATGGCCGGTCCACGTTAACCAAGACGTTCTTGAAAATCTTCTCGTTACGCCACAACCAAGTCCACCACAAGGCCATGGCGAACAAGGAATTCCACTCGATCTTCCCTGGGCTCCTAACTTCATCCAACAAGATGTTCCGTCTGATCCAAACAGCAAAAGGTTCCTGAAAGAAAGACACAAACATATCAGTAGCCCGAAAAGCAATCCAAGTATTCTTGACCATCGGGCAATCCCGGAATAAGTGCTCAAAAGATTCAGAAGCGCCTAGACAGTAGGCACAATCAGCGGTGGTAGCAAAATGCCTCCTCAAGCGCTCCATGTTGGACATCACTCCGCCTTTAGTCGTCATCCAAAGAAAACATCGGACTCGTTCCGGCACATTGAGGCTCCAAATTTTGTTGAAAATGAAATTGTCAACCCCCTGTCTATGCATGTTACCCTTCAGCATATCAAAACCACTAGATACTGAATAATTCCCGTCCGGAGTATGCGCCCAGCACAACTCGTCTTCTTGTTCCTCCAAATCTGTAATCAACGAGATAGCAGCTATTTTCATCAATACGTTGCTGGGCAGCAGTTGCGAGAACTTCTCCCAGTCCCAGCCTACATTATCAATCCAATAATCCCTCACTTTCAACTGCAGCTGGTTGTTATTGATCCGAGCAACAACAACGTCAATAAGAGGCACCTCCATTACCCAAACATCTCTCCAAAAACTGATAGAAACCCCATTTCTTGGCAGCCATTTCGATCCCTTGATAATAACTTCAAATATACCCTTCCTAATGCTCCGCCAAACATGGGAACACGTCGAAGAGCCACCCAAAGCGCTACCAACATACTTACTCTTCAAAGTCGAGATCCATAAATCTCCATCTTCCATAACGAAACGCCACCCCAACTTCCCGATCAAAGAGAGGTTTAGATCACGCATCGTTCTAATCCCGAGCCCGCCTTGATTCTTAGGCAAAATCACTTCATTCCAAGCAACTTTATGAACCCTTTTCTGCTCAGCTGAACAGCCCCATAAGAAGGACCGATTAATCTTATCCAGCTTACGACACACACTCATCGGCATACAAACCGTCGACATAGTGTAGACAGGAATTGAAGTAAGAACTGACTTGACAAGCGTCGATCTACCAGCGAAGCTAAGCGATTTAGCTTTCCAACCCGAAAGTTTGGAGTTGAACTTATCAATCACATAAGAAAAAGTGTCCTTATTAACTCTCTTATGAAGAATAGGCATTCCAAGATACTTGCCTAAATCACTCGAAACAACAAAACCACTAGCTTCCTGAAGTTGCCGAACTATATTTCGGTTGACGTTGGCAGACACAAAGATCCTTGACTTATTCGCACTGACCTTTTGACCCGAAGTAGCACAAAAAATATCCAAACAGCCCTTAATAACCTCAATTTGTTCCACCGAAGCTTCCGCGAAAAGCATGATGTCGTCAGCGAAAAACATATGAGACAAACACGGACCCTTTCGTGTGAGCTTAATAGGTTTCCATCTCTTCTTAGCCACCGAGTCCAAGATGATGTGGCTAAGACGCTCAATACAAAGCAAGAATAAGTAAGGAGAAATCGGATCACCTTGAAGGACCCCACGGGAAGCCACAAACTGCTCCGTAACTTCACCATTCCAAAGAACTTGCATCCTTGGTGAGGACGTGCAAGCCATAACCCAATCGATCCAAGGATCCGGGAAACCAGCATTCCGAAGAGTCGACTCAATGAACTTCCAATCAAGCCTATCGTAGGCCTTTTCCAAGTCGAGTTTAAGGATCATCCACCCTTTCGCTCCCTTTTTCCTTTTCATCGTATGAACAACCTCTTGAGCCACCACAATATTATCGGAAATCATCCGGCCCGGAATGAAACTACCTTGGGTGGGCCCAACGATAGTAGAAAGGATCGGTTGAAGCCTATTAGCCAGGATCTTAGTTAGAATCTTGTAGAGAACATTGCAAAGGCTGATAGGCCTAAATTGCGTGAGCTGTTCCGGTTTAGTCACCTTTGCCAAAAGAATAATAATAGTATCGTTAACACCTTCCGAGAGAGTAGAATTTCTGAAAAACTCTCGCACGAAAGAGTTAACCGATCTCCCAACTACACTCCAACACTTTTGGTAGAAACAAGGTTGAAAGCCGTCGATCCCCGGAGATTTAAAGGCTCCCATACCTTTGACAGCCTTCCAATAGACTAACTATCTTCTATTAATTTGGTCAAATATACAATTAAGATAAGGTACCTTAGCTTTAGGGGAGTCCCAAAAACGTAGAAGCTCTTTAAAATCATCTATTGGTATGTCCAAGGGTCGATGGGCCAACCTTTCTTTATAAGTTCGATGGGCCAACCATAGGCAGAACATTCTTATTAGTTTCTACAAATATAATGCTTAAGAAACAAAAGGTATGAAAATTAACTAACAAACAAATACATTACCTTTACATTCTCCCAAATATTATCCTTTGTAGCTTCAGGAACATACTTCCAACTTATAATAGTCAAAGGAAGATTAATTGGATCTCTAGCATAAACTCCAAGTAAATGAGAAAAACCGTTCAACACTCTTGAATTTGGACCCATTGGTTGGTGTAAATTATTTTAGATGATAACAAAATATCGTTGCATTAGGTCTTTAATGTAGTAGTGGTTGACATGGAAGAGGGTTTTAATTTATAAAGAGTCTATTTATCAACATGCAACAACTTATTAATTTTACTTTAGTCAAACTCATATAAATATTATTCTAGAGTTTTATGAAAAGGATATGCAAAGGTTGTAAAAAGCTATAAAAATCCCTTTTAATTACATGCAAGGACTTATAATTTAAACAAGCACATTTTAATCTTATAATTCTTTCTCTAGTCAAAAGATCATTTACAAATTATTCTAAGGTTTATAAATTAGAGAAAAGAAACATGCAACAAGGTTTATCTCATAAAAACTCATCTAAACTTACATGCAAGGACATTTTTTATTTAATTGATCATAACTTGTCCTTATTAAATTTATTTAAACCAGAAAAATTCATATAAAAGTTTTCAAAGGCTTATGAAAGACATGCATGAAGGTTTTATGCAAGAAAACCTTATCTTATATATTATCAAGTTATTACCTACATCAAACAAAGAGTTTTGTGTAGAAATGGGAAAAATCTAAGCCTATGAAAATAAGATAAAATCCATAATTTTTATAGTTCAAAACCACTTTTATCCTCTTAAGAATATTCAAAGTTGATCTTAGACTTTTAGGATGATTTTTTTCTTAAAAACTTTAGCATGCATGTTGTTTACCAAGGAAAATATGTACCAAAATAGTATTCTACAAAATCTGATTTTTTTGTGGGATTTAAATCAATATAATGGTCCTAAAATACTTTTAAAAAAATAGTCTTAAAATAATTTAAAAAGGTGTAGAAAATATAACCTTAAGTATGTTTATTTCTTGTAGGAAGAACAACACAAGATCAAGGGGGAGAGGGGCGGCGGCTAAGCTGGTGGTGCGCGGGCAGCCGACTGGTGGCGCGACAGGCTGTGGCCGGTGGGTGAGGCGCCGGTGGTGGTGCCTTGGAGATACAAGGAGGTGAGTTTGGGTGTGTTTAAGTGTGAAAAATCAACCCCTAAATGCTATAGTGCAGGCTGATTTTTTTTTTCTTTTAAGGGGAGAAGAAAGTGCTCACAAGAGTAGAAGAGAGTTTTTGGTAAGAAGGAAGAGAGTGTTTGTGAGAATTATGGTCTCTTGTAGAGAGATTTGAATCCATAAATGAGCAACTAACAAGAGTTATTGGAGAATCAAGCCATCATGACTAAATCCTCTCATCATGTGAGTGGGAGAGGAGGGTTAGGGTCCGTTCGTTAGAGTTGAAATAGGAGTTGAAATGAGCTTATGTAGTTGAAATGAAAAAAAATTCAACTACATGGGTGTTCGGGTGTGGTAGTTGATATGCGTTTATACTAGTTGATACTAGTTGAAATTTTAGGAAAAAAATAAGGTGAGGGGGAGGACCTTATGGAGTTGAAATGTGTTTATTTGAACTAGTTGAAATTTAATTCAACCTTTTTTCTATCATTTTCAACTCTCATAAACTATTATTTTTCCAAACACTATGTAGCTTATATAAAATATAAACATTTCATTTCAACTACTAATTTCAACACATAATTTCAGCATCAACTACATCAGCATGAACTACATCAACATCAACTCATATAAGTACATCGTTGCCGAACGGACCCTTAATCTTAATAAAATAAGTCTCATGTGAGTGACAAATCTCTACACCAATATCTCACCTAAATCCTCTCTTAAATGGTCCAAATGCGTACAAACGGACTATAATGTTGGTTTGAAAAGTACACCGGAAAGGTCGGGTTTTTAGGAATAGAATTTTCGTTAGTTACGAATTTATTAAATTCCGTCTTTAATAAATTCATTTACTCGAATAATTATTTCATAGGAATATTATAATTTATTTATTTTAGAAAAATAGATTTTTGAATGAAACAAACCTTTTATGAGATTATTTTATTTAATAAATAATTAAAGGATAAAATAATTATAAAAAATTATTCATAAAAATAGTGGCTATTACAATAGTACCCCCTTAAATTAGTTTTGTCCTTGAAACTAGGAAAAACTTAGGGTGGTACAAAATTATAATACGAGGATAGCAACACACACTCATTATTGTGAGGTGACAACAAAAGTGCTACTACCCTCTTAAAGAATATTTCGTTCTTTAGTTAAGACGATAATAATTTGGGAAAACGTATTTGCATCTTTTGCTTAGTATCACAAATTTCTCTAGCCGTACCTTCATCACCATTCTTTGACTAGAGTATCTGAACTAGGGCACTTATTTATTACATAGCTTCTCCACTCGATGTTCCACGATCTTGTCGTATCTAAGCACTTAACAGCATTCCGTTGGGTAGTGCAAGGTTCCCCCGACTTACTCAAATTCTAGAAGCATCTTACCTTTTTGAAATTATTAGTGGAACAAGGATTCCTTACTTTCCAACAGCTTTAAGATGAAACTACTATTGCACCTTTTTCTTAAGGAATCGTTGCATTAGTATTCCTTGGAGAGATTCTCACTTGTGAACTTATATGGTTTAAACGAACCAAAGGAAAAGGAATAGACATCTAATTGGTCTTGTTAGCGAAGTAGGCAGGGGTCAAGCGGTCTTATCCATTAGCTTGGGTCATACCTACGAAAGTTCTGGGTTGACCTTCCCGGCCAAACATAAAAAGTTGAATTGCTTATAGAATAAGCATCCTAATTGAAACGAGGACTTGAGTACTTATAGGAAACGAGTAAGAAAATGACTAATTTATTCTATACTTCCAGAATAGAGTCATTGAGAATGGATTCCTTTAAGATGGATATTAATTTAAAATTCTCGAGATGAAATCGATGTTTGAAAATGTGAGAGATATGCCTTTGAAGGAGAATTTCGATTTTGAACTTCTAATGAAGTTACTCTTGGAACGAGCAATGGTTATATCATAAGAAAAGGTAACCATCTTTATGATATCGTGTCCGAACATATTAACTATCGAGAAGTGGTTCAAGCGTCCCTTTATATTATATTTTGCAATTCTTATAAGAAAGTATTTTTTTGTAAACAAGATTGAATTCGAGGGACTAAGTGGTTTCATTCCACCAATGTGATTAGTATCGGGGAACTATCTCCAACATAGTCGCTTAATGTGTATATCTTCACAGGAACAAGACCTGAATTTCTACCTCAACCATGTGATTAAGATGGGAGGTAAAAGTCCATTCTTATTCACCACTATGAATCTATATTGAAAATTTTTTATTTGCAAAACTACAATTTCATTCCGCAATAAATGTAAAATTTTTAGGTGAACTTCGTGATACGATGAATACGTCGTAAAGTTAAACTACGTAAAGGCTCGATACTTTCTCTTATATTAAGATAACGATGGGACACGATCTTTGGTTTGACACGCAAGGATATTATATGATAACCCATGCATAATCATATTATAGAATTCAAAATGAGACACTCTTACGAGGAAGAATGTCACATGCATGGTTCGAGATTTCCAACTATTGTGGGGACACAAAAGTACCTTAAAGGCAAGACTAAAATGAGTACGAATATTTAAACTTGGATAGGAAGGACTGAAGGAGGACCCAACTATTCCTATATAACATCCGATGCCATAGGTTTGTCATTGCGGTGCATCGCATAGAGTTGTTGACCTTGACTTTGGGAGGTCATCGGTCCTTTCCCTTTGAGAAACTAAGTTTGAACGAGCTTGACTTGCTTTGCTCCCATCTTGTTTGCAATAGGAGCGGACATGTCCCTCCTTTCCACAGTTGAAGCACGTCTTGCGAGGTTTTGGGCAGTATCGGTTGATATGCCCCAACTCTCTACAATTGTGACAAGTTATAGAATTTTTTTTGGATTCAGATCCTTGGAAGGATCTTGTCCTAGTTGACTCGGTTATGTTCTTCTTCTCCTTCGACCATCCCGAACCTTGAGGAGATGGTGGCCTCCTTAACAAACCATCCGATCATTTCTACAAAAGGGAAAGTAATATTCTTAACGGTTAGCCATTACGACGTACGTCCAAAACGGCCACGAAAAAAATATATGCCGCCTTGCGCGGTCTTGTTCCGGTGTAGTTTATTAGAAACTCCCCGCCTTGCGACGCCAAACGGAGATTCTATCCATTTTTTTTTTTTTTTAAAAGATTTTGTACAGAAATGTAAAACGCGTTGACAGCTCTATGAAGATTCTCTCTCTTCCACTGATTACTCGGAATAACTCGAATGCACATTCTCGTCCCCACCCCCTATCACCCAATTTATAACCACCTTTTCTATACTCACCAGCCCCTTTACTCACCTTTCACTCATATCTCGCCACGTGTTTCTTCGCGATTTGCTTTCAAATTTTAAAATATCCAAACTACATGACACAACCGATCTTCTTTCCTTCTAGCTGATGAAACTGGGTTTTTAGCTTCCTTCTTCCTTCCTTCTCCGATGATTTCTTGGTCCGAAAACTAGGTTTTCCTCCCAATTCGCTGCTCCAATCTTTGGAATCTCGAGTTTAGGGCTACACTTCTTTTGTGTCTGCGAGAGGAAACTCCGGAACGAGAAAATGGGGGTTGATTACTACAACATCTTGAAAGTATCACGGACGGCGAGCGACGAGGAATTGCGGAAATCCTACAAGCAGTTGGCGATGAGGTGGCACCCGGACAAACATCCCAGTGGGACCAAGCAGATAGCGGAATCCAAGTTCAAGCATATATGCGAGGCTTATGATGTACTCACCGATGCTCAGAAGCGCCAGATCTACGATTTCTACGGTGAAGAGGGCCTCAAATCGGGGGATTTCTCCAATATTTCCTCGCCCTCCGCCGGCCATAATGGCAAGGGGAAGTCGTTCCGGTTTAATTCACGTGACGCGGATGATATATTTGCCGATTTTCTTGCGGATGGATTGGATAATTGGGACGGTAAAAAGAGTGGTGCTGCTGGCGGCGGCGGGAATGATGTTCATCGGAACGCAAAGAAAGAGGCGGCCGTGGAGACGCAGCTTGCTTGTAGCTTGGAGGAATTGTACAAGGGGTCTAAAAGAAAGATGAAGATATCCAGGATTGTTTCCGATGAATTTGGGTGAGTAATTTCAACTTGTCATTTCCGTTTTCTTCATTCAACATTACTGCTATTTTTTAGCAATTCAATAGTGCTAATTTAATTTTATCAAATTCTAGGTTCTTCCCCATTTGGTTGGTTAAAACTCTACAAATAAATTAATAATATCAAATTTGACTTCTTCAATTAGTATTTTGGAGTTACACTGTTGAACTTGCATTTCCTTTATCCTTTTGATGAAGGAATCTGTGTAGAAACGTTAGTGAATGTAGAATTTTTGTCTCGTTTCGTAAACAAGATTGTGTTCAAACTCATTTATCAGTTGATAAACGATAAAAGGGAGATTTTGAGCAATTTAATTTTTTTCTTTTTATCTGAGTGTATGAAGCCAGGAAAATTTTCAGTAATCTCTGATACTCGTTGCTATAATAAATTGTAATTTGGATTGAGTGTTTCCTGATATCTGGACCAGTATATGAATTTAATTGATTGTATAAGCTTGTTTGGAAAATTGTTTAGAACTGTCTGATCATGTCCTAGAGTATTACCGGTCAACTGAAAGTGAATTGAGGGGCTGTTCATATCTCTCCTTGGACCTGGTGTGTCACTGACTCAGTACATCAGATTGTTTTCAAGCCTGAAGAATGATTTACACATCTTAAATGTCATTTTTTGTTTCAGATCAGGCTAAGGGTCCGTTCGTTAGTGTTGATATGCTAGTTGAAATGCGTTTATGTAGTTGATCCTGATAAAATTTCAACTGGTGTGAGTGTTCGGTAGTCAGAGTTGAAACATATTTATGTAGTTGATACTAGTTGATACAACAACAACAATTACCCAGTGAGGCTTCCCTTGCGGGAAATCTTGGGGGTCAAGATGGGGGCACCCTGGCTTAACGCAAGGGGGTGTGACCAATAGACCCAACAGGACCGCAGAACATAGAAGGAAACAGACAAAAGCAAGGCAAAGAGAAACAAAGACATAAAAACTTAAAGAACTTAAAACTTTGATACTAGTTGATATTTTACACAAAAAATAAGTAGGGGAAGAGTTACTTATCTAGTTGGTATGTGTTTATTTGACCCTAGTTGAAATTCTCCATCCTTTTTTACACCTATTTTTACATTAAATTTAAGATTCATCAATTACCCTTTACCGAACACATATTAGCTTATCTGAAAATAAGTATATAATTTCAACTACAAATTTCAATTAGTAATTTTAGCATCAGCTACATCAACTTCAACAACATCAACTCATATAAGTACATCGTTACCGAACGGAGCCTATATGTCAAACAAAATGCTCAATTGGTATAAGGTTTTGCTATCATGTTATGGAGGATGATATTTGGTTCATTTCTTAATCGTTCTGTGATTTAGTTTGATTAATTTCTTTTGAATTTACCTAACTACTAACTACCCTATATTACAGCCTTCCAAAATCTTAGCCAGAAAGGTAAACTTGTTTTTTTTTGAAGAAGGTAGCAATGGTCAGTGATCTCTTTCTGTGACTACTAACTACTATACTCTGTAGAGTTTATAACAATATACCCTTCTTTCAGACCACTCTTAGTGCAAATTAGAAGCCATTACGTGGTGTTTTTTTTTAATATAATTATGAATTATGATGAGCTTTTGTTATACATAATTAAGAAGTTAAGAGTCATCCATATGTTCCCTGCACAAGCTGACAGTGGAAGTGGAACGATGCATTCATTTACCATCGTTCAGAAGTGAAGAAACACAGAATCCATGAGTGGTGTAAGAATGAGAAAGATGGTATCATTATCCATTACTTAATATTGAAAATCAAGCCACTTCATTGTGATTCACTAGATTAGTATCTGATTCCAGATGCCATGTTCTTTTCATAAAGTGATTTTAGCCATTGATATAAAAGTTTTTGTTTGGCCACTTGCATATCCGTACACTTCAAATTGCTCTAGTTGCTATTATCATTGACAATTGCATGACACAAATCAAATTGCAGAAAGCCAAAGACTGTTGAGGAGGTTTTAGCCATTGACATAAAATCTGGTTGGAAGAAAGGCACAAAAATCACTTTCCCTGAGAAAGGAAACCAGGGTCCAGGATCTGTCCCAGGAGATCTAATCTTCGTCATAGATGAAAGGCCTCATTCAGTTTTCAAGAGGGACGGAAACGATCTGGTATTAAACAAGAGAATATCATTACTGGATGCACTTGCTGGAAAAACTCTCAGCCTCACCACTCTGGATGAACGAAATCTCACAGTTGAGATCTCAGAGGTCGTTAGACCAGGCCATGAAATTGTGATTCAAAATGAAGGAATGCCCATTTCCAAGGAGCCCCATAAAAGAGGAAATCTAAGAATCAAGTTTGATGTCAAGTTCCCAAAGAGGCTCTCTGACCAGCAGAAATCTGACCTAAGGAGAGTACTGGGTTAAGCTCATACGATATTAACACATCATATGTAAATGTGCCTTATATTTCGATTCCTCCTAAGATTATTTTAGAATTGTGAATACTAGGTTGTTTGAAGGGATTTGATGGTATTAACATTGACTCCTCCATAGCACAGTGAAGATGAAGAAGTAGTTCATCCTCATTTGCTTGGTATTAAATTCCACAGCTTCTTAGTTTGTGTCGGTATGAACTCCGAGATCATCTGGTTTCTGTTTCATGGTAGGTCTGTGAATGATGGAAGCTGATAATACTGATATAAGACATGCCGACGGCTTTGTAAGTAGTTTTGTGATTGATCTATCAAGAACACTACGAGATAGACTTTATTAACTAGTTATGACTTTGATTGGATTCTTTTTCCTACTGCTCTTGCATCTCTTATACTGTCCTTTGATTGTGATTGAACAATCAAAGTGGTTTTGTCCTTTGATTGCGTAAGTGAGAATATGATTTTTTTTCCCACTTCTACATGAGGATTTTGTGGCCAGAAACTCTCAAACTTTATGAATTCGTTAAAACAAGCCCGTTGCATAAATTAACATGTAAATATTTCTTATTCCAAACCCGGCACAAATTACTACATGCCATAATTGATCAAGCTTCCATCACTGGAATGCACACAAATTAATAAATAGTATAAAGCTTTTAGGTGTACTATTTTGTAGTTAGTACTTGTAATAACAGTCATTATTGTAATAATTGCTGTAAGTGTTGAGCCTGTGCAGCTCAATCTTCCTCTGGAGCTCTTCCTTCTTGACGCCCACCACCTTATCAACTTCCTGCCCTTTCTTCATGAACAGGAATGTTGGCATCATTTGTATTCCGTACTGGCTAGATACATCCTGTTTTTAAACACCATCAATTAATGATCTTAATTAATTGGTATATATATAATATAAACTGTAAATTTATAGCAATTTGCTAGAGAATTGATAACAAATAGGTGCACATGGATATATTCTTATTCTACATCATAGTTTAGCAATGTATTGAGATTAATAGCAAGCAACATTTTACCGGTTTTACTTTATGCAAGGTCAAGGAAGGAAATAGAAGAAGAGCAATTAGGCTATATATATATATATATATATATATATATATATATATATATATATATATATATATTATATATGTTGATTACCATTAACTCATCGACGTCAATCTTGACAAAGTCGACATCGGTGAACTTGGAAGATAACTCGTCGAAGGCTGGCTCTATGATCTTGCACGGTCCACACCATGTTGCGGTGAAGTACACCACAATCTTTGTACATGTCCACCACCAAAGCACAACAAGTAAAACAATTTAATAAACACGAAAAACTGAATAACCCATACTTAAAGCTGAGTGATTAGTCATAGCTAAAAACATATATACCAATTTATTGGAAGATTTTGAGGATTCCAAGTAAGTCCTCCATTTTGCAGAGGAGCGAAACGCAAGGACTCGGTTCGCATTGAATGTTGCTGGCGGAGGTGGTGGTGGGAAGAAGGTGGTTCGTGGTGGTGGAAAGTAAGCCGGCAATCTGCTTTCTGGTACGGATGTAGAAATGCCTGCTCCCATGATGATGATCCTCCAATAACTAATTTCCTGCCCTTTTGACCAAATTTAAGTAAGCATATAATTTTGTAGGTTGGTTTTCAGCTCTTTTGTATGTTATAAAATTGAGATGCAACGACGGTATTTATATACATAGGTCAGAATATTGGAGTTTGTAAAACATAAGCAAATTGGTAATTAATTGATTCCATGCGTTGCGCTTTTCTGCTGTAAGCGTAGGGCCTGAAATCTCATCTTTCCCGCTTCCCTTTAATAAAGATTGATATAACAATTTGCAATTAGAATATGGAGAAAAGCCTCCTTACGCCCATGTTTGATCTCTTCGAGTTCAAACCATTGACAACCGTAGATTAGTAGAACGAGTAACTTCTCTATCTCTCTCAGCTCTTAATCTCGTCCTTACTTTCAATTAGCAGCTAATTAATCATTATTGTTTATGGTGGAATATACAGGCACTTAACGAGAAAATCAATGCTGAAATAAGCTGTTGCAAGAGTTGGTCCCCAGTTGCAACAAGGTTAGTTAATCACCATTAGCTTCTCAATTTCTAAACAATCAAACATATAATGCAATGCAAGTACACATTATAGATTAGGTAGAGGCAGGTGCTACTTGCTAGGGACATGAGCCATGGCTTAGGCTCCTGAGTTGCCATGAACCAGGACTTGATCTTTGATTGAGTCGCTTGACAATGATGTTGAGTGTGACTCTCGGATGAATTTGTTATGGTGTTATTGGGTCGGTTCCACGCGACTTGGGCCTGCTAACTTTTTGGACTACTCTGCTTCTAAAGTTGATCGATAACCATTGAGCCAAACATTTCATTTAGGTTAATGAGATGCACTTGAGGTTGAACGACGTCGTCTAGATGAGAGGCTCGTATAATTTGAGCTGACCCTAGAGCTTTGTCTTACCATTTCCTAGTGCAACTGTGAAGTGTGAACGAGTTAGGATTTGAGCCTTGGGAGCTCTCCTTTGGCGATTTCACTATAGCTCACTAAGATCTCACAGGACCGAAGAAGAAGAAGAAGAAGAAAAAGAAAGGGGAAGAGAGAAATGAGGGTGATGAAACCCGAAATGACAAGGATTCGCTAGAGGACAAGAAACGAGATTATTATATTCGAAAGTGCAAACACTTGCTTCTTTATTTATGATTTTCTTTACAGCGAGGTTTACAAGCCAACGAGGCTAATAGATTATTTGAGAATTACACCCTAGACCTCCTACGATTATCCGAGATCTCGACCTAACAATGTCCGAGATCTCCTAGTTGCTAGCTAGCTCTAAGTGTCACTTGCCGGTCCCTTTGAGCGAGGTTGGGTTGGCGGGGCTATGCCGCTGACTAGCGAGGTTGGGTAGCGGAATCTTTGATGTGAGGTAGAACGAGGTGTGAGAGGCTTGCGAGGTGGTGTAGCGAGATCTTTGGTGTGAGCTGAAACTTTGTGAGACTTGAAGTCTTTTTGTGAACTTCACTTGTCTATAGCGAGGCCTTTTTACGATGTTTCGATCACGTCGATCTTCAACGAGCAAGATAGTTCTTGAGTTCAATATGTTTTTCGACCCCTTTTCCATACGAGATTCTCCTCTATTTATAGAGGATTGGGGAGTCGAGTTTTGGTCATTGTCCGATGTGGGACGCCCGAGATCAAGGGCTCTGATTGGCCTAGAGGCGAGGCAGTCGGTGATTGGCCCGAAGAGCGGCGTTCGCTGAGTGGTCATGGTGGACGGGCGCTAGTAGAGTCGGTTAAGAGGTCGAGACCTCGCTCCGAGGTCTCGGGGGACCTCGTGGGGTAGGAACTTTGTTAAAATAAAAGGTGGGTATGGTTGTGGGCCCCAGGATCATCCTCGGGGGTCCCTTTGACCTGGTTTGACCCTCATACTCCGGGCCCACCTCTCGCTTCGCTATTTTGAGCATCATCACAACCCCATGGCCTGGGGACCTCGCTCCGAGGGCCGCAGGGCATAAGTTCTCAAAGATCGCGGGGTGCGAGGCTCTAAGAGGTGGGTAGGCATTTTGCGAGGCTTCAAGGGTTTCCGAGGTTCCTGGGGGGCATCTTGCGAAGCCCTCCCTTTGCGAGGTTCTACACTTAGCTTTTCTTTGGTTGGCAAAGGTAAAGCTTTTCTGGGCTTGCTCTTCGTGTTTTGCTTAATGGGCCGCTCAGGAGGGACAGGCCCAATAAGCCTAACTGGGTAGGGGAGGCCCAAGCCTGCCCTTTATAAGTGCGCACTTCACACGCCTCCCCATTTATCTCTTCTTCCAAAATTCTCGCCTTCTCTCTTTCCGTCTCTTTGGCTTCCTGCGAGCGGTTTCTCCAGACGGTTTCCGGCGAGCCTCAGCCACCTTCCGGTTGCACCACCGCTTCCTCCTTGTCGATTCTGAACAAGTAAGTCTTCGGCTTTTCTTCTCCCGCTTTTTGTTCGCTTTTGATTTCTCCCTGCTTGTTTTTTGTGCTGCGTTTTGGAGAGGCGATGGAGTGTCGCCTGGTGTTTCGCGCCGGCGTTACGGTGGCGAAACAACGGTGGTGAGGTCGGCGTGAGTTTCCGCATGCTTTTTCTCGCCGTTTTTTTCCTTTGCTCCTTTCTCTTCTTTTCTCTTTTGTTTCGCCTTGTGCCCTAGCGGGAAGTGGTTGCCTCTTGGTGTTTTGCACCGACGTCACGGTGGCGAAACAACGGTGGGGTGAGGGTGGCGAACGCCATGCACTTGAACCAACACTCTTTGAACGTCGATGTCACCACTCGCCCCGTGGTACAACGACGAAGGAAAATGAATGAAGAGAGGGCGAGCGCTGCAAATGACGAGGTGGAGAAATTGCTGGCTGCGGGGTTCATACGCGAGGTTCAATACCCCCGGTGGTTGTCCAACGTCGTGCTTGTCAAAAAAGCCAGCGGGAAGTGGAGGATGTGCGTCGATTTCAAGGACCTCAACAAAGCATGTCCCAAAGACAGTTACCCCTTGCCCTTGATCGACGAGCTCGTTGACTCAACCGCGGGTCACGAGGTTTTAAGCTTCCTCGACGCGTACTCGGGGTACAATCAAGTCCTGATGAACCCGCGAGAAGAGGAGGAGACATCCTTCATCACCCAGCGGGGCACCTATTGCTACAAAGTCATGCCGTTTGGGCTGAAGAACGCGAGGGCCACCTTTCAGCGCCTCGTCGACCGCGTCTTTAAGAACCATCTCGGGCGGAACGTGTCGGCATACGTCGACGATATTGTCGTCCGGAGCAAGACCCCTGAGGAGCACCTGGTCGACCACGCTGAGGTCTTCACCACTCTCAGGCACAACCGTCTCAGCCTGAATCCCGAGAAGTGCGTCTTCGGCGTATCGTCGAGCAAATTTTTGGGCTTCATGATTAGTGAGCGCGACATCGACGTAAACCCCGCCAAGGTCGAGTCGATCCTCTCAATGAGGTCACCGCGGTCCCGCACCGAGGTGCAACGAGTTAACGGTGCGGTCAACTATCTGGGGAGGTTTTGCTCCCGCCTAGCGGAGAGGTCTCTGCCCTTTTTTGCAGCTCTCAAGTAGAATGACAAATTCGTGTGGGATGAGAGGCTCGAGCTCGCTTTCTCTGAGCTCAAGGCCTTCCTATCAAAGCTCCCCACACTGTCGCCCCCGATGGCGGGCGAAGACTTGCAACTTTATGTGGCCGTCAGCCCCGAGACGGTCAGCGCGGTGCTAACCAGAAAGGCCACACACCCAGTTTACTTCGTGAGTCGCGTGCTCCAGCCCGCGGAGCAACGCTATTCCCCAGCAGAGAAAATGGCGCTGGCAGTTGTGACGGACGCAAGACGCCTACGCCCCTACTTCCATGCGCACCCCATCCAGGTCCTGTCAGACCTCCCACTTCGAAAAATCCTCCACCAGCCCGCCCTCTCCGGGCGAATGACGAAGTGGGCAGTCGAGCTCTCCGAGTTGGACATCAGCTACCTCCCAAGGACCGCCATGAAGGGCCAGGCCCTCGCTGACTTCATGGTGGAGGTCACCTTCCCGGAAACAGAAACAAGCTCGGAAGAGTGGAAGGTGTTCGTTGACGGCTCACGATGCGACGCCGGTGGTGGGGCTGGCGTACTCCTCGCTGGGCCCTCGATCGAGACGGAGTACTCACTTAACTTCGCCTTTGACGTCACCAATAACGAGGCCGAGTATGAGGCCATGAGGGAATCGAGATGGCGCTCCTCAGTGGGGCCCGAAAAATCAGGGTCTACACCGACTCCGAGCTGGTGGCGCGCCAACTCAACGGTCAGTACGACACCAGAACGGGGTTCTTGCCCGCGTACCGAGAAAAGGTCAAAGCCTTGGTATCATGCCTGGAAACCTTCGCGGTGGAGTCCATCCCGCGAACCTCGAACACCAAGGCAGATGCGCTTGCGAGGTTAGGATCCGCCCTCCCCCTTGAAGTAGGGAACCGCGTAATGGTAGAACGAAAACTCTCGCGGAGCGTGAACAACGAGGTTCTATCTGTCACCGCGTGGGATTGGAGAATCCCGATAACGCGGTATGTGGAGAGCGGAGTCCTCCCAGAGGACCCCGCACAGGCCAGGAAGCTGAAAATGCAGGCGGCGCGATATTGCGTCATAGGTGGCTGCCTTTATCGCCGGGGCTACGCCGAGCCCAATCTATTGTGTGTCCCGACCGAGTCTACGGAGCACATCCTCTATGAGGCCCATGAGGGGGTCTGTGGCGGCCACCCAGGATGGCGAACCCTTTCGCATAAGATCGCCCACTTGGGGTACTTCTGGCCCACCCTCCAGCAAGACGCAAGGGACTATGTCCAGCGATGCGATGGATGCCAGAAGCACGGTAACCTCTTGCACGCCCCGACCTCGCAGCGCCGCTTCATCCACGCACCGTGCCCATTCGCGATGTGGGGGATGGACATCCTCGGCCCCTTCCCCAAGGCCCCCGGTCAGGTGCGATATATCCTGGTCATCGTCGACTACTTCACAAAGTGGGTTGAGGCACAAGCAATGGCGAAGATCACGGGGACTAAGGTCTGCGACTTTCTGTGGAAGAACCTTGTCTGCCGCTTCGGCGTTCCCATGACCATCATGACCGACCATGGCCCCCAATTTGACTGTGAAGAGACTCGGACATTCTGCTCAGAACTCGGCATAACCCTCAAGTTCTCCTCCGTGGCCCATCCTCAGTCCAACGGCCAGGTAGAGAACGTCAATGCCCGCATCCTGTCCGATCTAAAAAAGCGGCTGGGCATGACACAAGGTCGTTGGGCAGAGCTTCTCCCACTCGTTCTATGGACGTACTGCACCACCGCGCGCCGCGCGACCGGAGAAACGCCGTTCGCCCTAACCTACGGGGCAGAGGCCCTAGTCCCGGTAGAAACCCTGGTCCCATCGGCAAGGGTGTTCGATTTTGACGAAAAGGAGAACGAGGCCAATCTCAGGGTTGAGTTGCTCTTCCGTGACAAGCTACGCGAAGTAGCCGACCTTCGCTCCAGGGAATACAAGCGCCGCGTGGCTGTCTACCACAACAAGAAGGTGATACCTCGTTTCCTTGCCACGGGCAATCTCGTCTTGAGAAGAACCGAAGGTGGCAAACTGGACCCCAACTGGGAGGGGCCATACATCCTCGGCGAGGAGGTCGCTCCCGAAGCCTTTAAGCTCAAAGACAACGAGGGGCGTACCCTCAGTAAGACGTGGAACGTCGACCGGTTAAAGAAATATTTTATGTAAACTCTCTGAGCCCCGTTACCTCTTTTTGTGAATAAAGGGTTGTTGGACTTTCAAAATATCTCTCAAAGATAAAAACTTCGGGTTTTAAGTCCATCCCTCGCTTCCCGCGTGGTGTTGGAGATTTTCGTTAAGTCCAAACCTCGCTTCCCGCGTGGTGTTGGAGAATCTCGTTAATTCCATCCCTCGCTTCCCGCTTGGGGTTGGAGAATCTCGTTAAGTCCATCCCTCGCTTCCCGCTTGGGGTTGGAGAATCTCGTTAAGTCCATCCCTCGCTTCCCGCTTGGGGTTGGAGGATCTCGTTAAGTCCATCCCTCGCTTCCCGCTTGGGGTTCGAGATTCTCGTTAAGTCCAAACCTCGCTTCCCGCGTGGTGTTGGAGATTTTCGTTAAGTCCAAACCTCGCTTCCCGCGTGGTGTTGGAGATTTTCGTTAAGTCCAAACCCCGCTTCCCGCGTGGTGTTGGAAAATCTCGTTAAGTCCATCCCTCGCTTCCCGCTTGGGGTTGGAGAATCTCGTTAAGTCCATCCCTCGCTTCCCGCTTGGGGTTGGAGATTCTCGTTAAGTCCAAACCTCGCTTCCCGCGTGGTGTTGGAGACTTTCGTTAAGTCCAAACCTCGCTTCCCGTGTGGTGTTGGAGAATCTCGTTAAGTCCATCCCTCGCTTCCCGCTTGGGGTTGGAGATTCTCGTTAAGTCCAAACCTCGCTTCCCGCGTGGTGTTGGAGATTTTCGTTAAGTCCAAACCCCGCTTCCCGCGTGGTGTTGGAGAATCTCGTTAAGTCCATCCCTCGCTTCCCGCTTGGGGTTGGAGAATCTCGTTAAGTCCATCCCTCGCTTCCCGCTTGGGGTTGGAGATTCTCGTTAAGTCCAAACCTCGCTTCCCGCGTGGTGTTGGAGATTTTCGTTAAGTCCAAACCTCGCTCCCGCGTGGTGTTGGAGAATCTCGTTAAGTCCATCCCTCGCTTCCCGCTTGGGGTTGGAGAATCTCGTTAAGTCCATCCCTCGCTTCCCGCTTGGGGTTGGAGATTCTCGTAAGTCCAAACCTCGCTTCCCACGTGGTGTTGGAGATTTTCGTTAAGTCCAAACCTCGCTTCCCGCGTGGTGTTGGAGATTTTCGTTAAGTCCAAGTCCAAACCCCGCTTCCCGCGTGGTGTTGGAGAATCTCGTTAAGTCCATCCCTCGCTTCCCGCTTGGGGTTGGAGATTTTCGTTAAGTCCATCCCTCGCTTTCCGCTTGGTGTTGGAGAAACTCGAACAAAATACGCGAGGTCCGAGCAGGGCTCGTAGCCTCGGCATAGTCATTTTGCAAAGTCCGAAAAAGGCTCGGGACCTCGGCGAATTCTTGTAAAGATCCGAGCAAAGCTCGAAATCTCGATGCAGAATTAGAAACACCCGATGTGGCCCGAATACCACAATAGTTGTGACACTCGGACCATGGGGTTGGGTAGATATGTGCGAGCATATGCGAGAAAGCTAGAACAAACAAGCAATCATGAGGTAAGGGAAATAACATAAAAAGCTGGGGCACGTGTGCCCAGATGTTTAATTACAAGCCCCGCAGGGCCACCAACAAAACAACAAAACAAAAAAAACAGAAGCAGACATCGACATCCTTTACATCTTCGAGGCTTCGGCGGCAGGGTCGGAGGTCTTCGGAGGATCTTCAGGGGCTTGAGCAGTAGGTCCTTGGGGGGTCTCGAGCGATGGCTGACGAGGTAGGCGCCTCGCTGGCCACAGTTCCGTCCTCGTTGAGAAAAAACTCGCACTCTCCCTCAGGCTCTTCCCCGTCAAGTTCCCCCATAGTCTCCTGGTAGTTGGGGATGAAGAACTTGATGCGGGGGTCGATGTGCCCATACTTCGCGACCGCCTGTTTGACCCCCATCCGGACGGACTGGTGGAACATCTTCCTCACGCTTTCCACCATCTCAGCCTGAAAAGCCTCGGACTTCACATACCTGGGCCCCTCGGCTTCCAGCTCCTTGCTAAGCTCAACAACACGCCGTTGGAGCCTGGTAACCTCCTCCTCAGCTTTCCGAAGCTCCGCCTCCTTTTCTCTGAAAAATTGGTGCTCCTCGGATAGCTGCCCCTTGAGCTTGGCAACTTCGCCCTTGAAGTCCCCGTTCTCATCCCTCAAATCCCTAACCTCCTCCTTCACTTTCCTCAGCTCCTCCCTGATCCTCGAGGCGTCCTTGGCCTCGTCCACCGCTGCGACCTCCGCGGCACGAACACGCCTTTCGGCCTCCGCGAGATCTTTTCCCCTCTTCTCGATCTCGGTGTCGCGCTCTTTAAGCCTCACCTCCAGCCTGTCCATCTTCTTATGGAGGAGGGTGACGCGACCACAGTTGTAGTTCGCGAAGAAGGTGTTCTGAAACAAACGGAGAATACGTTAAAGATAAGAACAATGATGGTGAAACCAACAAAAAACGACCTCGTAAGAATAAGACGTACCATCGCTGCATAACGGAGGATCTCGTCATTAATGGCGGCCTCCGAAAGGTTGTTGCTCCACGCAACCTCCTCCTTCCAGACTGTCCTGTCCCAGTCCTCGGGCACGCCCCGGGCAGGTCCGGGACAATGAAACTTATCAGCGGGAGGCCCGGTGGCCGAGATAACCCGGCTCGCGGGCCCAGGGCGTTCGACCATCACGCCCCCTTGGGTCCCCCTCTGCTCGTCCCCTTTGTGTTTCTTCCTTTTTTCCCCGCGGGGAGACCCCGAATCCTTCCTCTTGGACACGGCTTTATCCCCGGACACTCGAGGGATTTGAGAAGACGTCCTCGCAGCGTCCCCTTTGGACGCTGCCCCCCCGCTCGGCTTCGCCTCCGATACCTTCGTCGTCGGGGCTGGCGCCTTCGGCTGCGAGGCAAGGGGCCTCGCCTGCGAGGTCGGATCCTTTATGACGACCCCATGTTGGCCTTGGGGTCTCGGAGCGTTGGAGGAAGAAGTCACAGGCCTTTTGCCCTGTGACTTCGAGGTAAGAGCGTCGAGTAGGTCCACTGTCAAAACAAAAAACGGGGACGTAAAAATTAGATAAGAAAAGCGAGAAACAAGTTAGCAAGGTTTAAACCCTCGCAGCTCAATGACAGTAATGAGACAAAATAGGCCAGCGAGGTTATAAACCTCGCTCCTCAACAACAAAAAGAAAAAAAAATCAGGAAAGAGATTGAGTACCCTCTTTTCCCTCGCTAGGAGGGAGGCTAAGGCTCAGACCAGCCCGCTCAAGCTGGTCCTGAGAAAGATACACCTGGTGCGGTGCCTGACTCGCTGTGGCGTATCGGACCCTGAGCGCCATGAGCTCATCAACCTCCAGCGGGGTTACACACCGAACGAATTCGCCCGGCGCCACCGGAAAATTGAGATATCTCCCGGTGGGGTCGCGAACCAAGAACCAATTCGGCTTCGACGACCCGACGTTCGAAGGGGCCGTGGTGATCTTGATGAGCGGCGTGCTAAGATTGATAAGGCTTCGGGACCGGGTGTCTCTCCTCGCTAGGAATAAAGCCGACAGGAAGTCGAGTCTCGGTCCGTCCCCAAGTTCGCGACTGCGAATCGTGTAGGCACACAGCAACCGCCAAGCATTCGGAAACAACTGCGCGGGGCAGATCTTCATGGCCCACAGATAATCAACAATATGCTGGGCCAAGGGCAGCCTGAAGCCCGCCTGAAGGCTGAAGAGGTGCACAACCACGCACCTGTCGTAAGATGCCAAGGAGTGGCCCCCCTCCTCAGGAAGCGCCAGCTCAACCCCCTCGGGCCAAGCAAAGTCCTTGGCAATGTCTGCAAGGTCCTTCAGCTCGAGTTCGGTGGCCACCCCCTCGGATAGACGAGCCTCGGCAAAACCCAGGGTCATGGGGATCCGTTCCTCCAGGACGCTCGGGACGTGGGACACGGCGTCAGTAATATACGTCGCAGGGAAGCTCGGAGGCACGTAAGGAGGCGGCGCCGAGGTCGTTCCCACAGACGGCGCCAGTGATGAAACCCGAAATGACAAGGATTCGCAAGAGGACAAGAAACGAGATTATTATATTCGAAAGTGCAAACACTTGCTTCTTTATTTATGATTTTCTTTACAGCGAGGTTTACAAGCCAACGAGGCTAATAGATTATTTGAGAATTACACCCTAGACCTCCTACGATTATCCGAGATCTCGACCTAACAATGTCCGAGATCTCCTAGTTGCTAGCTAGCTCTAAGTGTCACTTGTCGGTGTAACACCCCCTTCCTACCCTGGAGGTATTACCGCCAGTAACCTCGATTAAGACTAAACCGAAGCTACCCAAGGCTTTAAACTGACTGAACAAACTAAAACAAACATTACAGCGGAATAAAAACAATTGGTCTTATACAAATCTTAACCCAAAGAGAACTAGTAAATAAATAGAACAACCTTCTATTTAAACAAAATCTTCATCAAGTCTTCCTTGATTTCTTACTTCTGAAACTCAGCTTCGGTTCGAAGTAGTTCAACCATGATCTTCATTCAAGTATAACCATTGAAAACCTTTCTTCAACTTCTGGAGCTTCAAACATCTGAATCCGCCTCTTGAATCAGCTTCCAAGAAGAACCTGATGTATCGTATACAACGGTGGACACCAGCCGACCATATAAAAGAAAAGAAAATGGACGGGTTAGTCTAATGATAGACTAGCAAGCGAAGAATCTAACTTGGTTCTTATGGTTGTAACTAAACATATTGGCCTCCAAATCCGAATAGACTCGGATTTGATCCAACAGTTAGCAGTCTTATAGAGAATAAGAAGGAGACTCGCATATTCAAGAGAGAGAACACCACAGCTTGTGGTTTCCTTCACGAAACATAAACAATTGTTGGGAACTCATATTAATCACATCACATTTTAAAAAGCCTCTGTCGACTAATCAGATTGACTTAATCAAAGTTTGATTAAGAATTATTCGTAACCGAGAGCAAGAATGGTTATCGAATAGACTAACCATTCGAGTACATTAATGTGCCTAACGCACTTATTTTGTATTACTTTCAAAACTTTTCACAAACAAGTTGGTAACTTTTAATTGGCTCGAACTACTGCCGGTGGAACACAATACTATCGAGGTCAGAGGGCCTTTTTCATCCTTGAACAACAAATAGCACGAGTCCCAATGATGGAGAGATTAGAGGGCCTGTTTCATCCATAATCCACTACCAACATATATTGAATAGAACACAATACTATCGAGGTCAGAGGGCATGTTTCATCCTTGAACAACGAATAGTACGAGTCCCAATGACGGAGAGATTAGAGGGCCTGTTTCATCCATAATCCACTACCAACACATATTGAATAGTCACCCCTCAAGCGTAGAGAGGGCCAATGGTCATGACCTAAGTATTAGGGGATCAATATTGATACTGCCTAATACGAGTTTTAAAGAGATGCTTCCGAGACTAAGCTCACATCCCTGAACTAAGTTAATCCATATCAATGTCTCAGCATGAGACAACTAAACATACGAGGTCACATACAACGGACCTAAATCCAGTTCTAGCGCGAAATTGAACGAATAACAATATGGTCATTATTTCTAACAAAACAACAACCTATCATATTTTATTAATCATACAAGTTGTTCCCAACGCAAATATTAAATGAGATTCAATTCCTCATTTAACAACAATAACGCAAGAGAGAATCGTCCACTTGCCTGTGAAGGCGTGCTCGACGTCCTTAGCAATTCCAACAGTAATCTGTATCATCCTTCTGACAAATATAACAAAAGGATTTCTCAGCAACGAGCTCACAGAAATAATTCTTAGTTGTATTCTCAACTCCTACAACTTCCTAATCGATAAACGATTTAATTTCCGAATATCGATATATAATAAATCCTTAGTTATCATGCTTCAAGGAGCCATCTTGGCGGAATTATAACTAATTATCCGCTTCACTTTTGAAACAATTTTCTAATAAAAATTGTTCATCAGCAACAGTTCTTAAAGATTACCAAATCTCAGATCAAACGGATTAACAACGAATCCTGAGTAATTATCCAAAGTCCTTTACCTGCCAATCGGTAACCAAAACTTGTCTTCGCTATAACGGAAGATCCGGACGTCCGTTTCCCAAGTGGTTTGAACCTGTGGGACCGTATGAACGTCAAGATTATAAAATCCATAAATTTAATTAGCAAAGCGGCATCGAAAGGCCCTTACGGTGACCCCGCAATCAATCCGCTAATTAATTTCGATCGTATATACCTTTACTCGAACCCATGGCTCGTTTGGCTCGATCATGGCTCGATCCCCGAGCCCGAGCGTGGCTGGGCGTTGCCCGACAGCAGCCCTTGCCATTGGTGGTGGTCGGACAAGCTACCGATCGCCGGCGACGTCGCGCGGCGTGGTCGAAAAGTGACCGACGGTGATGACTTGAATTCTTTCTTCCCGATTGTTGTTCCGCCTGATTTCTCTCATGGTTCTGTTACAGCCAGCACAAAGGCAAGAAGAAGAAGGTGAGAGATGGAGGAGGAGCTAGAGGAAGAAGATGAAGGTGGTGGCCGGCGGTGACAATTCTTTCTCCCGATCCGTTCGTTCCGTCCCTCTCGGCCTTTGTTGTGAAGAAGAGGAGAAGTGATAACGTTGACAAGTCAAAAATTTGGCCTTTCCCAAATTCTATCTCCCAAATGCTTAGACGTTAAGCAAGAGACGGTCAAATGGGATTTTCCGTCCCGAAACGGGACTCGCGTTAAAGCGGTAAAATTATGTACCTCGGGTGGAAAAACTTACTAAACGAAAAACGTCCCGTAAAATATGTAGACCAATAAACCAATTTTCCATGATTTTATCTTGCTACCTTCAATTTTTAAGGCTCCCGTTTCGTATTTCAAATCCTTTCCGGTACATAATTAAAAGGACGGCTTATCCAATAAATATTCTTTTTCCACCGAAAAATCCTAGAATTCACATCGATCCATAACATCATTTCTTTGTGATTTTAGGATATCACCAACAATTTTCTAGAATTTAATCTCCAATAAAAATATTGGATTAAGCGTTAAAACGAACCAAAAAGGTTAAAAGGATATCCGAGAAAAATTCAAAAATATCCTCAAAAACCGCAGTTATTACAGCCGGTCCCTTTGAGCGAGGTTGGGTTGGCGGGGCTATGCCGCTGACTAGCGAGGTTGGGTAGCGGAATCTTTGATGTGAGGTAGAACGAGGTGTGAGAGGCTTGCGAGGTGGTGTAGCGAGATCTTTGGTGTGAGCTGAAAATTTGTGAGACTTGAAGTCTTTTTGTGAACTTCACTTGTCTATAGCGAGGCCTTTTTACGATGTTTCGATCACGTCGATCTTCAACGAGCAAGATAGTTCTTGAGTTCAAGATGTTTTTCGACCCCTTTTCCATACGAGATTCTCCTCTATTTATAGAGGATTGGGGAGTCGAGTTTTGGTCATTGTCCGATGTGGGACGCCCGAGATCAAGGGCTCTGATTGGCCTAGAGGCGAGGCAGTCGGTGATTGGCCCGAAGAGCGGCGTTCGCTGAGTGGTCATGGTGGGCGGGCGCTAGTAGAGTCGGTTACGAGGTCAAGACCTCGCTCCGAGGTCTCGGGGGACCTCGTGGGGTAGGAACTTTGTTAAAATAAAAGGTGGGTATGGTTGTGGGCCCCAGGATCATCCTCGGGGGTCCCTTTGACCTGGTTTGACCCTCATACTCCGGGCCCACCTCTCGCTTCGCTATTTTGAGCATCATCAGAGGGGAGTCTGGGGCATTGGTGGTTGAGTTCTTCGGGAGCTTGCTTGATTCCTTCTTTGTTCTTCTTGCTTTGTGCTACTTTATGTTCTTCGAATCCGTTTCTTAGCTTTGACCTTAGATGCCTCATTCCTAGTGGTTTGGATAAGTCCCCCTCTTGAGGATCCGCAATGTAGGGTAAAACCAAATTGTGTAAACAAAATTGCTTGTCCACTTGCATTTTCGTTTTCTTTTTCAAATTGAAACCAAACAATCGAAGCGATCTGAGTTATTTAGCATTTCAAATTGGTATTAAAGCTTGGTGCTCTCGATTTGTGGTTCCACTTGTGTTTGCGCTTTGAAAGTTAGGGATAAACATGCGAAAACCCTTAGAGATTTCTAGTTTATGGCATGTGCCCTGCACAAGGGGCTTTTAAAACATATTCGTAGGTCATTGGTATCAAATTATATAATTAATTAGTAGATTATGACTATGTTATCTATATAATGTCTTTCAAATATCATAGCTTCAACTTAATTTTATAATAATTAAAGAGTAGGGGAAGAGTTCCGTGCGAATGGGCGCCCAGGTGAGAATTGAGAATAAATCTCGTTCGTTCCTTCCAAAAAATCAACGTCCCTGATTAAACATTCATTAAAAAAATAAAATACGGCACGGGCGAATTTTTCCCGTATTATTCACCAATTTTTCGAAAAATACGTTTTTATGAGATGCGCCCAATTTGTTCATCAAAACTAGCGATTTGTTCATCAATATTGACCAATTGTTCATAAATACTAACTATTTGTGCATCGAGTTTTTGATAACAATGTTCATCGATTTTGAACTTTTTTATTTTTAATTTTATTTTTTAACCTTATTTTGTATGAATACAATATTATATAGTTTTTGATGCACATATAATTAGTTTCGATATACCAATATTTGTTCATTGATATACTACTATTTGTTCATTGATATAAACTTGTTTGTTCATTGATAAACCATTATTTGTTCATTGATATACCAATATTTGTTCATTGATATACTTTTGTTTGTACATTGATATACTTCTATTTGTACATTGATATAACCTTGTTTGTTCATTGATATATCCTATTTGTGAATAGACATATACTTATGTTTATGTGTCAATACCATCAATTTGTACATTTAGGACTATTAATATCATCAACTTGTACATTTAGGACTATCTACTTGTGTTTTTTTGTATTTATTTTGTGCTTTTAAGGCTATCTTGAATGCAAATGATAATACAAATGAAATCCTTTAAGGCTAACTTGTCAATACGAATGAAGTGTTCAATGTAGTACCTAAACAAGATAAGTTTGATTTAGAAACTTGAATACAAAAAATAATAGATAAACATGCATTTAGCAATGAACAATTATATGAAAAAGGCAATGAACACATATGCATAAATCAATGAACAAATATGCACAAACCGATGAACAAATTAAATATGCCAAAACCAATGAACAAATATGAATATAACAATGAAAAAATACGCATGTATCAATGAACAAATATGCATAAACCAATGAACAAATTGATGTTACCAATGAACAAATATGCACAAACCGATGAATAAATATGTCAAAACCAATGAACAAATATGCCAAAGTGTTGATGAACAAATCCACATTGTTGATGAACAAATCCGTAGTATTGATGAACAAATCCACAGTACTGATGAATAAATTCACATTTTCGATGAACAATCTAGGCGCGTGTCCTATTTCCGTTTTTTTCAAAAATTCGCCCGTGCTGTTTTTTCCCCTTTTAAAGTGAAATGATCAGTGTCTTCGATTTTTCTTGATCCAACGACTCTGGTTTTTTCTTATTTCGCACATGAGCGCCCATTCGCATCTGAACCGGACTCTAAAGAGTTAATTAAATTATAAAATGATTTATTAGGTCATAATAACGACATTTCTAGCATGGTTATTCTTAAAGAGAGTAGCTCTTATTGTGTTGCAAAGATGATAAAACCTCGAGTTTGTCACAAATTTTTGAAATATGACGGTCTAAATAGATTAATTTTCTAATTTTTCAAATATACATACATATCTATTAAGCAGTTTAACCACTTTCAAACATCATAGTTTCAATATACATACATATCTATGAGATATGACAGTCTAAATAGATTAATTTTCTAATTTTAATAGTAGCACACATTTTCTAATTTTCTTAATATACATACATAAATAATTTGTGCATCGACAATGAAATTATTATATTATATTTAACCCGCACGAACATAAAATTTATGAATATAGAATTATGAATTACGAAATAATTTGTACATAGAGAGTGATCCGTAATAATTTATTATAATTATATTACAAAAAAAGATATATTTATCATACTTATTGATAGAAAAGTTATTAGTTAAAAAAGATGATAAAGTATTATTTTAGTACTTATATTGAAAAATTATGTGACATACTTATGGATAGAAATGTTATATTAATTAAAAAAGATGATAAATAATGTATAGAGAGAAAAATAATATAAAAAATTCATAATTAATAATACTGCATTTAAGTGAGCTGTAACTTATGCTTTTGATTATTTGATGTCAACAGAATGTGATATGAGCTTGAAGAATGCGCTAGCTACAGAGTGCTCATCTCATTGGAATGTGCTGCACTATTAGTGAAAATGGAAAGTAAGAAAATAGATGAGGAAAACTACAATAACCATTCCTCTGTGAGAATTCTCTTCATTTCAAACCAAGATCTCCTCCTCCCTGGTACTTGTACTTGTGTGGAGATTGATCAAATGGTTTCCTTCCTAGAGGGAAAACCATTCTCCACCCACGCAAGGTAACCTCCTCCCATGTTGCTCACGTTCTTGAAATCCTGCGTAGTAAATTGTAATGTCACCAACCAATGCAACCAAGCAAGCCTCATTTAACACAAACAAACAAACCAACAAACAAAAGGGAATCAATCGATGGAATTGATAGGCTTACTGCTTTGAGAAGATCAGTGGTAGCATAAACAGATCTCACCCCACTTTGACAACCCTGTTTCATTATTTAATTTCAAACAAGAGAACTAACACAAACAGTAGTAGTGAATTAGTGATGGAGAGGAAAGTGATTACCACAACCAAGCTATCCTCCTTGTCACAGACCGACATGACTTGATCCAAGAAATCAGGGTTTTTCACTCTGCCTGCCGAGAGTGAGTGTGAGTGAGTGCGATAAACATGAACTTAAAACAAACACCCGGCCACCACCATATTGCAAAATCCTCCTCTTGTCCTCTTACTCTTACAGTCAGTTACAGTCTTACAGTCTTTATTACCTTGAGGAGTGTTAAACATGTATGGAATGTTGAGGGGATTCTCCACATCCACATGCCCTCTCTTGAACTCTTCCTCCGTCCTATATAATAATAGAGTTAACTGAAATCAGAATCTCTATTTCATTCAACTATGAGCATATATACACTTTAATTAACTGAATTACGCACCTGACATCTACATAGCGATGGCCTAAACGGAGGAGATCCTTGGCGACATGGACATCAACGGTGGTGATTTCTGGATCCTGAGCTGTCTTGGAGCTACCAAATCCGTAAGTTGAGAAGAGTGAATTAAACTACTATAGTAAGATTTTGACAACAGTAGTATATGTTTTGGATAAAAACTGATTGATGCTCTTAATCACACAAACCTTTCCGGGGAAGACGCCATCAAAATACTCACCAATAGAGAAATTAGTTTTGGGGCGAGATGAGCTCCGAGATTTTTGCACCTTGTTTTTGGTATACGAGTTCAACGTCCTGGATTTGCTCATGGAGAAGCCATTGGTGGCCGTAATAATTTGTTAGGTAGGCAGAGAAAGGTTGTTGCTCATTGACCAGCAGACAACAGCTACCCCTTTTTATAACTGAAAATAATATATAATTTTACAATTACTAGTAGTAGACTAGGGAGAAAGGAGAATTTCAAAGCGGAAGAACAGAGAAAAGAAACGATGGCAAATATTTTCAATCGGGAAAAAGGGTTTGTTTACAAGTTCTCAATAAAGAGAGAAAATGCTAAAATACTAAGATAAAAAGAAACATTTACCCACATCAAAAAGTTTGAACAGACACTCGACTGCATATATTAACAAGCCCAGAGTATGATTCAGTGCTCAAGCACAACGACAGCCTCATCAACATGAACCTTAATCCGTATGGATTTGACAAAGACATAATGAGTCATAAGAGTCATAAGTCATGTTGCAGATAAAAAATTCACAAAAAACTCTCAAATCCCTAGGATGTTGCTGATATAGGCATTAGAGTCATAAGTCAGTAAAGCCATGTTGCAGACTTTTAGCTTAAACTTGAAATCCCCTCTTATCCAATAGATTCCAGTTTTGGCAGTTTGTAAATTCAAAAAGGAGCGTCCAAACGGGTATATACAAAACCAAAGCTGATACGGGTGAGCTCAAAATTGGTTGGATAAAAAAAAGATCATAAGTTTAAGATATCTGCAACATTGCATCTTGAGACTTGAGCAAGGAAGGACCATTGAAGTTTTTGCTTTCCTTAGCGCAAGGGTTTTGGAAGGAGCAGAGTAAATAGGTTTCTTCATATTGGGCCTTGGCATATGGGCCTTCTGAAAAGGAAAGTTATTAGCTGATGTTTTTGTTTGGCAATGAGCCATACTCTCAGTCAAGACTTCTTGTGTTCATCAAATAATTTTGCATTCTTGCTCCATTACAAGTATGAGAGAACATCTCCAAGGAATGAATCTCCGTAGGCATTCCCTGGCCTTCTTTACAAGTCAACTTGCTTGGCATGGATCTTATAAAATTATTTCAAAGTACCATCACCAATGCTAAACCAAATCCATGATGTTAAAGCTAAACCAAATCTAAGTAAAATTTGACTTCAGTTTGAGATCAGAATAAGAAACACTAGCATGTTTTGATGTCTAAGCTTACAAAGTAAGAGCACAAAAACCAACTGAAGTTGCCCTAAACATTTTGATTCAATAATGCAAATTTGTTAAGAAAGTTCATACATAGTTTGAAATCTCATTAGAAACAAAAGGCCATTACAGTAGCAGTTCTATCTTAACGAGTACAGAATAACAGAACTAAATCCACAGTTAATTCTGTAGCCACTAAAAAATTAACCACCACAATACCATCCTCGAGAACTACCCTTTAATCATGTGGCTTGGATGTAAGCAGCATCAGATGCAAAAGGAACATCAGCATACATCCCACAAAGAGCACATCTAATACACTCCAAGACCGTAAACAATTGAGCAAACACGACAGCAACCCAGAAGTGCATCCCAATCTTACCATACACGTACGATCTCGGCAGCCTACCGTTTGCACTTCCCAATATCTGAAGAGCAATCCCAAGCAGTGTTCCCAAGATGAAATGAAACCTGAAGAAGTGGGGCCACTCCTTCCTTCTAACAATGAGCAAATAACCCAATGAGAAGTAAACCATCAAAAACCAAATGGGTAACCTGTTAATGACCTGTATAAAAGGTGTCGTGGCTAGTTCCAATTGGTCCAGGAAAGGATGGAGATTACATGCTGAATCTGCATACGCCCAGGATTCATGGAGAGGCAATAGGTAAGGGATGCAGGACAGGATTCTCCACCAGAACTTTGGCATTTTCTCCATGGGAGGAAAGGTGAAGATAGAGGTTATATCGTCGGATGCTCTAGGAGGTGTCATCTTGCTTTTCCTAGTAGGGAGCCAAGGGAAGGCTCTGTTCTGGTTTCTGCTAAAAGGTGAAGTTGAAGCAGTAGAAAATCTCAATGATGAATTCTCTGCAAGTATGCCATAAATAAATATTATATTAAGAGAAGGATAAAGTCTATTGAAAATAAATGTATCACTCCCAAATCTACAATAATAAGCTTTACCACTTTTTTCTTTTGTAGAAGATGAAGATTACAAGACAATACACAATAGCATACCTCTTGGTGAACAAAGTTTTAACTTACAGTCAGGTCCATACAATTTTCCAAAACATGGAAATGAAGCTCTTGGAATCAAAGGAGACGGGAATGGACAAATCGGAATACTTCGCACGAAGCTGGCTGTTCTATATTGCATATTCGTAGTTCCAGACACGGTGCATCCATTTATCATCATCTCTGACAACCTGGTGAGAGATCAATGAATGGCACAAGGATATTAGAACTGCACAGATAGGCGTATGCTAATGCTAATCGATGAAATTGCTAGTCCATCACACTCCCCAACAATAATCCAGCTAAAAGGTACCCTCTATCCAGAATTTACACACACAGCAACCTGAATGATGATACCTTAATGACTAAATAAAACAAAAAGGATTTAATACATTCAAATAACTTCACAAATAGCTAAAAACTAACAGGAATACATTATAACCATAAAAAGCCCCCACTTTGCAAGCTCAGTGGAGCAAACCTTACAGATCACGAAGCAAAATTGCCCCTTTATCAATATGACTGAATTTACTTCGCGGGAAAATAAGCTAAAGCACTTCGACAAAGGTTTTTCTGGAAAGTTTGACCCAAAAAAAAAAGGTTTTTCCGCAAAGATCAACCTCATGCCCTCGAAATCCCAAAAACAACAAACGATTTTGACAAAAATTTTGACGAAGGACTCTAGACAAGTGAAATTTATGAAATTATGGACAAAAATTCTCACAGAGAAGAGAGAAGAAAGAAGAAGAAGAAAAACTTGTCATGTTTAAGCTTTGTAAAGCAACCGGCTTTAAATCCCTAAAGCACTGGATCTCCTAGCAATTTCGCGGGATAAAGCTCAATGCAAAAGCCACATGATAGATAGAAAAAAGCAAGCAAAACAACACATTACACGAACGAATCTTACCGTTGATGGTAGCCGGTGAATACGCGGGCAACGACGAGGAAAGGCCGCGAGAGGCGAGGAAAAAAGGCAAGCGTTTTGTCGTTGCAGACTTGCAGGAAGGAAATTGAAATCGCGGTTTGTCCGTACTGAAGGATAAGTGAAGACGGGCCTAGTATGCCTATTATTGGGCCTTATAGACACCAGGGCCCATTGCCTTCTCACTTCGATAAATAGAGAGACTATCTGAATTGGTGTTTTTCAAATTCACTAATTTCAAGTTTTACGAAATATAGGTGATTACTAGTTATACCCGTCGTACCGTGTACGACTACGATTCGATATTTTATAAACATTATGAATACGATATTAATAAATAAATAAAAATATAATGTAAACTTTCATATAAGTAATTTGTTGCTGATATAATGTATAATTTTTTAATCAAATATTATATTATTCATATTTTATTACTTTTCATGTACGTAAATTTAGAAATTATCAAACATTTCAATATATTTATTAAATATTTTGTTATCCATTTTTATTAATTTTAAAAATTATAAATATATATCTATAAAAATCACTATATATCTATAAATAAATTCATCAAAAGATATATGCTAAAAGATTTATATTTATTTTAAAATATTTTATCTTTAATTTTAAATACTTGTATAAGAAAATTTTCAAAAGATATTGTTTTACTAAATAGATATTTGTTTGATGTTAAACATAGAATTAAATAGTTAAAAAGAATTTAATAGGAAAAAGTTAAAATATTAGAAATAAAAATTAATTTTATAAATATGAGGTGGGGCCAGAATGTTCTGGTAGCTCGAAAAGGTATAACTTTAATATATAGTTATAGATGTTCTATAATTTATTTATTTTAATTTTAGATAAAATCTTTTAGATCTATCCTAATTCCTAAAATATAATAGATAACATCTTTATTATAGATAGAATCTCTCATGCATTAATTTATCATATTTCTATATTATCCTAAAATAATATCAATATATATAAATTTCCAAAATAAAAAATCCTATGTGGCGAAATCCTAGGTGGCTTAACGTGGGAACGACATGTAGGAAAATCCTAGGTGGCGCAATGTTTTGGCCTTATTCCTTACATTTTTTTATATATATACATAGATTTGGAAATTGTTGAATACTAGTTGGTGGTTCTGTATTTTATATATTATAAAAATTAATGTAAGTAATTTATTGCCTATATAATGTACAATTTTTTATTTTTTGGAATCAAATTAAAAAAATTAAATACAAATTATTAAATTAATGTTGAGAATAAAAAAGATCATTGAGGTAAAATAATGTACATTTCTCCTTTTCCTTGATGATATTTGATAGATATTTAATTTTAAAAAAATAACATATGAATAAAAAGATTTATATATTAGAATATGGAAGAGATAAGATTTCCATAAAATAATAATTAAATTGAAAAATAAAATATGAAAGATAAAGATAAAAAAAAATTATAAAAAATAATGAAAAAAATAATTTGTTTTCATTTAAGGTGGGGCCAAACTCATTTTGTGGCTCGATAAAGTAAAGATTAGATATGATTAAATATTATATTTTTTATTACTTTCTATGTACCTTAATTTATAGATTATCAAATATTTCAATATATCTATTAAATATTATATTACCTATTTTTATTATTTTTAAACATTATAAGTATTTATCATTAATTTTTTTATTATAAAAGAACATATATATATATAAATATATTCGTGAAAAGATATCATGCTAAAAGATAAAAAGATATTTATACTTATTTTAAAAGATTTTAAATTTTTATCTTTAATTTTAAATATTTGTATAAGGAAGTTTTCAAATGATATTATTATACTAAATAGATATTTATATGATGTTAAAGATAGATTTAAATAGTTAAAGAAAAATTTAAAAAGGAAAAAGTTAAAATATTGGGAATAAAATTTAATTTTGTAAATATGAGGTGGGGTCAGAATCATTCTAGTGGCTTGAAAAGGTACAACTTTAATATATAGTTATAGATAGGTAAAATAAGATGACAAAAGTTTCATTTCCTTAGTGTCATTTGTCAATTTACAAGGACAACAACATAATCCAAAAACTCAAAAATAATTCAAGAAAAGACTAGCCTCTCCTACTGGGATACATAAAGTGCTTCTTGAAACAAAAAAACAAACTCAACCCAAAAAAAGATTTGAAAAAAGTCGGTTTTGAATCAATAGAATGCATTACATCTACAAGCTATGCGAGCGGAATATGTATCATTTGGAAAGCCCACCAACTCATGAGAGACACTATTGAAACAACCCACATTGACCGAAGATTTATTTGTTTCAAATTTGAAAATCTCGATATCCAACAAAAAAATGACCATTATATTAGCCTACCAAAAGAAAAAAGAAAAAAAGGGCGTTAAGGATGAGAATCAAAGATTTTATCAACCCACAAACAGAAGACAAAAAGGGCGGATCTCCTCCAACCATGAATAATTTTTAAATGCTCAATGAATTGACAAACGAATGTGATCTGATCGATTTACCCACCACGAAAAACAAGTTAACATGGATAAAATCCAAAAACTCTGAAAATAATACTTTCGAATAACTTGACCGAGTACTAGTACATGACCAAATCCTAACAAAACTACCCAACTATCCACACAAAAAATCATGCATTTATAAGATCAGACCATTATCCTATATTGTGTGAAGTTAACAACGGGAACGTTTTCAAAGCACAACCCTTCAAAGTTGAAATGATGTGGACCACCAGAAAAGACTTCCAAAACATCATAAAGTAAGCATGGCGCATAAACCATGAGGGCTCTCATATGTACAAATTCTTTAAAAACACAAACCCTTAAAGTAAAAGCAAAAATATGGAACAAGCACACATTTGGTAACATATTTCACCAAATCAAAAAAGTGAATGAAGACCTAATTATGCTTAAACAATCCCTAACAGAATAGAACAACAAAATGCTTTTACAAAGATAAGAATGGTTAGATAGGAAACGAGTAGAATTAGGGATGACAATGGGGTAGGTTCGAGGTGGGAAATACGTACCCTCCTTGAAAATTTCAATCCCCATCATCATCCTCATTCCCTAATGGTGATTTAAACTGTCCCCATCCCCCTTTGGTCCCTATTCCCATCGGGAATTCCCATCTCTATTTTATTTTTCCCATTTTGGCTCCCTATGGGTTTACCTATTTACTTTCTCATAAAAAATTTGCAAATATCTTAATTATCTTATTGTAAAATAAAATTTTCTTTAATAATTTTAATATTAATAAAATTAAAGGAAAAAATATCTTAACTTAATATAAACAAACTTAGTTTTTGATATGAAATTAGATTAAACCAGTATAATTTTTCAAATGGATTCCCCGACAAGGAGTCCCCATGGTTTTACCTATCCCCATCCCTATCCTCATGCGGGGAATCAATTACCTCCTCGTCCCTATCCCCATCCTCGTTTAGAATCCTCATATTCATCTCCATAATCCCATGGAGAACGGGGAATCCCCATAGGGAATGGGGAATCCCCTTCCCATTGTCATCCCTAAGCACAACTTCTTCATTTCTAAGTTACTTGCTGGGAACAAAGAGCGAAGAACAAATACGTTTAGCTAGATGACATGAATACAAGGTACTTTCATAGAATAAGATCCGGAAAAAAATATGAAAAATATCAAGAAAATCAAAACAAGTGAAGGAACCTCAATTATTAGGATCAATAACATTAAGCGAGAAGTATGTGAAGCGATTTCAACATCAAAAAATCAACCAGAACAAACTCAAAGAAGCCCTTAGAACAATAGGCAACAAAATATCGGAGGAAGAAAACCAACTTTTGATCAAACCAATAACAAACAAAGAAATTAAAGAGGCAATCTTAGCATTGGAGAGGACAAAAATCCATACCTAAATGATATGCCATTTGGATTCTACAAAAAATATTTAGCCATTATTGGGCCAGATGTTATCAAAGTTGTTAAAAGTTTTTTTCCACAATGTGAAAATCTTTAAACAACTAAACCACACTTTTTCAACTCCCTAATCCCAAAATGCGCAAACCCAAAGTTTTTTTCCACTATGCAATTTCTAATGATACAATTTATTACAGATTGACAATCTTACAATAAGCATAATGAAAAGAGTTATTCACTTGAACAAGTCATCTGCATCATATGTACAACTCATATGAGTATGAAAAAATTCCACTTGTATGTTTTAGTTGATGAAAATTCAACTTACCCCAAACGCCAAACTATTGAAGAGTGGAATATAAAATTTCCATAAGTAACACAACCATATGAATATGAAGTCAAGTGTAAAGATGTATCCTATTATATAGGTTTGAGGGGGTTTATTACCAGTAAATAGAAATTTAAAATTATAGCCAAATATGGACATGTTTTATAAACCTTTATTTGATGTCATATAAGGACACTTCTTTACAAACATATTAAGTAATCTAATCAAAGAGGGGTGATATTATCTAAAACACGCATTGAAGTCGAACAAAGATTCCAAGTACACATCAACTACAACACAAATCATTGCAAATTGTATTTTCCAATAAGTAAATATTAAAGAAGAATGAAAATAATACATGCTAGTTTGCATATAGGCCATGGTCTTAGTTGCTAAAAAAGACTTGTTTAAATACCAAATTTTCAACAACAAACGAATTTTTTTAGCACTTCACTGATCTATAGAGGGAAGCTTCTATTATGGAGAAGAAGAACAGTTCTGAGAAAGGAAAATTCTCCATTCCTTTTTACAAAAAGTTACTAACTTGATTACATATTGTCCACTCATTCAAAAATCCCCTAAATCCTACATTCCTTTTTACAAAAAGTTACTAACTTCTACAAACTCGTACCGTTACGGCGGCCGCTCTCTCCCCCACTCTCCTCATCCCCATCATTCTTCTTCTCCTTTACTGGAAAAGCCCTCTCGATTAACTTTTTCAACGAAGAATACCCGAGTTTGACTCCGGAAACTGCAAACTCCTTCATGAAGACAATGAGGACACACAACATGCCTATTCTCATTGCAACTAGGAGAATACGCGGCACGACGTGTGTCCAAAAGGACGAACTATGAATGGGGGAAGCCGACATGTTTTTTTATTTTAAAATGTAATAGGGCATGAAAGGGATTTTTGATAAGAGGAATTTATAATGCGTGCGATCTAGGGTTTTTTGTCTACTTCGTAGAAATCGGCCCAATCTGAAGCCCACCCACATAATGGGATGTAGTCCTATACAAGACACAAAACCGGCCCATTCCGGATCTTCCATGCTCCCATTTTCTTTCTTTTTTCAATTTGTTTTTACTTTTTTTTGGAAATATATTTTATTTATCAAACAACAATAAATATGTATTCCTTTCTTACTATAAAAACTTTGATTGTTTTTTCCAATAAAAACTTTAATTTATTATTTGAAATCTTATAATATTCTCGAATTTCAATTTTTTGCTTAGTTATTTATTTTATATTATTTTTCATATTTTTTGGCATGTTTTCCTTTCTTACTGCGAGATTTGGTACCCTTGAAGGTTAAGAAATTTTACATTCAACTATAGTACATAATTTTAAAATGCACTAGTTAGGAAGTAAAGTTATGTTCATTAGACATTTTAGACATCGATCGACTGAATGCATTATTTGGAAATTACAATTCTAGTAGAATAAGCCAACTCTAGATATAATTTTAAATGTGGGTTCAAGCGAGAATGAGTGTTAGAATTGTGTGCGCTTATCTTATAACTAAGTATGCATAATTTTGCTATTGCATGTGCATGATCTTATATCTAAGAGTCAATGGATTTTTTTTAACTGAGTGTGCACGATCTTATAACTAAGTGTGCATAATTCTATAATCAACAAGTTCGTCCAATAGTTTTTAGAGGCCCTGTGCAAAATCAGCTTCTCGATCAGGTTTGGGCTAAATTTTGGAAGGTCTCGACTCAGTAGCGAGCCCGTCACTTTCTATTTTTGGTTGCCCATAATTCAATTATGTGTAATGAGAATTGTTCCCGATGCCACCTGATCACGTCTGATGCTTGTCCTAGGTGTGGGCAACCCTAAACTCTCCTCCGTTTGCTTAGGATTGTTTGGAAGGAGCAGAGTAAATAGGGTTTCTTCATATTGGGCCTTGGCATATGGGCCTTCTGAAAAGGAAAGTTGATTATTTGTTAGGCAAACCTTGAAAATGGGAAGGGAAAAATAAACACCACAATCGCATAAGCACATTAGCGGATTTTCAACCGGAATCGGTCCACTGTCCTCGGTCCAAAAACACTTATGTCGGGGTTTTCTTTGGATTAATTTTTTTTACAAATAAGAAAAAAAATTATTTTTTATAAAAATATGTATAATTATATAATAAAATTTATTTATGATATGATCTAAAGTCTATATTTTTATAAAAAAAATATATCTTTTATTCTTTTTAAGAACCAAAAAAAATTGTGCTCAAATAACCGTTGACAAGAAGACCAAAAGTCCTTGGACACGTAATGGGTTTAATACAATATATACTTCTTTTAAAATAATATATTTTTTATAATTAAAATTGTCGGGACGGGACTAATAGGAGGTCCAATTTTTTTGGAAAATCGATCCAATTCGATTCTAGATAGATGCCTACCAGCGAAGATTTTTTTTTAAAATCTAAAAATCATGAAGTATAAAAAACCTCAAGTATAAATTTTCAATACATTTTGATATAAAACAAATGAACAAACGGTGATTTTCCAAACTAATGTAACACCCCCGAATTATCTCAGGAATGTCACACGCCAGTGACCTCGGATTTTAAGGTCCGAAGCCACCCTTGGCTTTTGCATCAATAAAATATTGGTAAAATTTATCGAAATTGTATCAATAATGAAATAGCGGAAGTCTTTTCAAGATATCTCGATTTAAATTTTAAACCTTTATTTTAAAATAAGAACTTTGAAGTTTAAATCATTAAACAATAAACTACAACGGAAGACTTGAACTACGATTATAAAAAATAAAAATCAAAACTTTCCTTGTAGTATCATGGGCTCCATTCGTCATCACCTTGAGTGCCCTCGAAGATATGCTAAAACCTGGTACAACATGTATCCAGCCCACCCCGGGTCAGCTAAATCGACTCCAATATTTATTATGTCAAAATAAATAATTAATTCAAGATTATTATTATTATTGTGAATGCACATCTTAAAATGCCTAACGCACTTTATCTTATGTCAAAACTTTCCTAGAAAGCATCATACAAATTTCATACATGAATTTCTAAACTAATACTTAAATAAACACCACAACTAGCACATAGATTTAATCCAAGTTATTACAAACAGTAGTCAATACTTGGTTACTACTTAAGTTCTTTATTTAGGTGCTTACTCGCACTAATCTTTTTAATGACCAAGCATATACACATTCAGTTGCGATTTTTAATTCAACATGGGCTCATACGTCCCAAAGAAATCATGGGCTCATATGTCCCTAAAGATAAGAGTGGGTTCTTACGTTCCAAAGGCACTTAGATAGAGTGCAACACCCCTCAATGCGACAGAGCGGGTCCGGTCATGACCAAGCACTAGGAATAATTCCATCTAGTGCGAAAATGTTACAAAGAGGAGTCCAGAGCAATTATGGCCCATCCCCTGGGTCTTATGCTAATCCAAAACAAGTCTCAATCGAGACGATAAACACATAAATCCACAATAATCAAGACCTAAAAAAAGCTAGTGTTGCTTAACAATTCTAGTACACTACAACCTAAACAAGGTCATCAATTTCACTACATCAAGGACCTAGATTATGTTTTCAGTTATCGATTTCGGTCTTGACTCACTGTATCATACTCGAAGCTTCAGGAAAGGGGAGGATAGTCGCACAATGGACAACACCAAACCCTCCTTGCCATTTTTACATGCGCATTTGATAAGCCCAAGTATGAGTTCAGATGAGAGCATGCCTTACTTATTCGTAGTAACCTAATTAATTAGACAATTATTCTTAATTCTATTTTTATGAGAGAATATAACTAAATGCTTATGCAAGTTCAATCATGATTATATTTTTAAAACACTTAATATATTTATGCATGAATTATATCAAGCATAATCACGTCAGTCAAGAAAATAAACATGGTTATTAGACTCTTCACACAAATCAAACAAGTGACTTAGCCGAGAAAGTATGAGAACTTGCCTTATTAACGACCTCGGAAACTCGGATAGGTTATAGTTGAGATCATATCACCTTGGATGGAGGGACAACAATTCGCACAAGAAGGCAACAACGAAGGGTGAACTTCAGCGAGTCCGTTCACCCTCGTCTGGCAACAAAACGAGGCGTGGTTGGCGTCGTTGGAACCGTGAGGGAACCCTCTTCCTACTGATGGCATCTGAACAACACGATATGGTGTGTGGTGGCAGTAATTCTCGAAACACCAGGTGGCTGTCGGAAAATAGGGCTATTAGAGAGGCCAGTTTGCAGCGGCTCGTGTGACTTCGTTCGACGACGGTTCGAGGCGTGTGAGGTGTTTTTAGAACCGGGACAAAACAAGCTTTCTATTGTTGGCAACCATTAGTGGAATAATGGTCGGAGTTGGGAGAAAAAGTCTTTTGAACAGGCTGTTGCGTAGAAATAGGGTACCGAATTCGGAAATGATTTGGAAGGGATTTTAGGCAAAATTTGTGCTCATTTTCGATGGGTTTCTGTTTGGCTTTATGTGAGTATGAAAGAATAAGGATAAAGGCTTTTTATAGTGGCAAAATCCGAGCCCAATCGAATTAATTTTGAGCAAATTCCGAGATTGTAACCGATGAAACAACCTCGGAATCAAATCCCGAAAATTTCGTCAATTCAAGTGCTTACAAACGGAATTGATTTGTTATTATCCTTAACCACATCATCTTATCCAAAATCCACAAAAATATCTTTTTAAATTCAGCAAGAACGCATCTAAATCGAACAAAAATCCCTATTTACTTGGAAGTGTATTTTTTTCGACCTAGGTCATAAAAATGGAGGAACTTTTTGATTGAAAACCCCAAAACTAATTGAGGGATTTTGTAGAGGAAGGAATGTTTGAACTATAGGAGTTTATGGAATCGAATTTGGTTGAGAAGCGAACACGAATTTTGATTTTGAAGATCAAGTGTCCAAGAACACCCAAAGACTCTTTTCGAATTGATTTTTAAAAAATGCCAAAATGACCCCACAATTTGTGAAAATGACACAAATATCCTAAGAAATTAACTTTGTGAAAATATTTGTTTATTACATATATATTTTTTTCATAATTTATTTATTTTTAAATAAATAAGCTATTTAAAACAAGCTTGTAATTTAATTTATCTTACAAAATTATTAAGTAAGATTCATGACTTTTTGAGTATGGTCCATTTACAAATAATTCTATATAGATTATTTGTTAAATTTTTATTTAATAAAATTGGCAACTAAATATTAATGCTTTAATGGTGCCACATATCATTTTTATAAAATAAAATAAGAGAATTTATATAATTGCCCCTTTTTTTAAAAGAGGGTTATTACAAATAGCTATATGCCTATATCAAAAGTAGACTTACAATTAAAAATAAGGGTGAATTTCACAAAAGCACATGCGAATTATAGGTTTGTGCACAAACCCATTAATAAAAATTAAAAATTCAACAAACCACCCGTAAAAATATTTTGTTTGCAAAAAAACACCCGTTAAAATTAAAATTTTAACAAACCACCCGTAAAATATTCTGTTTGCAAAAAATTACACGTAAAAATATTTTGTTTGCAAAAGACCACCCAAGTCAATAATTCCGTTAAATTTTTCGTTATTTTTTAAGAAATTTTATTATTTTCCCTACTAAAACACCAATTTTACCCTTCAAACACAAAAGTCCAAACCCTAGATTTTGAATTTGTGATTTGTGAATGTTTTCTTACTTGGATATGAAGAACGAGATACCAACACCTCTGATTCTTTCAACCAAAGCCTAAACATGAAAAACCAAATCATCTACTTGGATAGAGAATTCAGATTGATTGAAGTTCATTCATCCTCCTCGTTCTTTTCACGCAGAAAATGGAATTTGAGTTTTTGCTTTTACGGTGTTAATCAGAGAAGAGAATCTCTGTAACTTTCTTAGTAGCTAACGGGAAATGTAATAGAATTATGTACTTTGTGGTATCTTGTTTTCATATCCAGGTAAAAAAAACATTCTAATATCACAAATTAAAGATCTATGGTTTGGGTTTTATTGTTTGAATAATAGAAATTGGTGTTTTAGTAGTAAAAATAATGGAATTCCAATTTTCTAACGGAAAATTTAACGGAATTGTTGAGTTGGTGGTCTTCTTGCAAACAAAACATTTTTATGGTTGATTTTTTGTAAACGGAATAATTTTGCGACTGGTTTGCTGAAATTTCAATTTTTACGGGTGATTTTTTACAAATGAAATATTTTTACGGGTGGTTTGATGACATTTTATTTTTTACGGGTGACTCTTTGCACAAGACCACAAATTTCGGTGGTGCTTTTGTGAAATTCACCCTAAAAACAAAACACTTCTTACTTGATATAGCTGAATAAATCCAACAACTAGGAGGATGGGATTTGATAGAGAAGGAAAGAAGAGGAAAAAACTTCAGCAAAGTCTGTCGCGTCTCATAAAGATTGAGATATTTGTTTTCTTTTTCCAATTAGAATTCAGAAGCATAGGTTTGATAGATTTGGTAAGTTTTTGTCTCTATACTTGCTTGCATCTTCTTTTTTTATACACATAGATTGAAAACTATGGTTTTTTTAGATTTGCTCTCTTGATCAACCTATGCTCACGGCTAATATCATACAAACCTTTCCAGGAAGACGCCATAAAAATACACACCAAGAGAGAAATTAGTGTTGGGGTGAGGCGAGCTCCGAGATTTTTGCACCCTTGTTTTTGGTATAGGAGTTCAACGTCTTGGATTTGGTCATGGAGAAGCCATTGGTGGCCGTGAAAATTTGTTAGGTATGCAGAGAAGGTTGTTGCTCATTGACCAGCAGAGAAAAATTACTGAAAATAATATATAAAATAAAAAATTTAAATTGGAAAAAATACTTAAAATAACCCAACTTTTTAGAATCGTTGCGGTAATTAGCCTAGTGCTTCAAAATTACATATAATAGTCTAATCTTTTTAAATGATTGTGATTTCTAGCCTCTATCTTCCATGTGGCAAGATGTCTCATTAAATTGACGACATGGCAAATAATCAATCCTATGTATTATTGTGACTATGCAATTTTGTATTTGAGTAAGTAAAAATTTAATATAAGAAATTTAAAAAGAAAAATCCATTAAAAATAAAAAAACTCTTCTTCTATTGAGAAACCATCTTCTTCAACCTTCTCTTCTCCTTCTTCTTCTTGACTACCTTCTCCGCTCCTTCTTCTTCCATCTGTACTACTCTTTTCTTCTTCCATCGCTTTACACAAAGATCATACATGGTGCTCTATAATCACAATTTGATGTTTTGTTCATCAAATTTTGCCATGGGTAATTTATATCAATACATGTAGTTTTCTGGTAAAACCGGGCCAATGAAGGGAGGTCTTTTTGGCCATGATACCTCACCACAAATAGTGAACCGGATGTGAGAAACTGACAAGTGACATTAATATCATTCTAATGTCAAAACATTTTTAAGGAAAAGGAGTCCAGAGCTCCCAATATTATTTCTTATAGCTGCCAACCTAACTTCTTAATAAGACATTATGTGTTCATATAAAATTTACTCATCACGATGGCCTCAACTAAGTGGAATGTAATTGGTAAAGCATATACTATTTAATGCATTTAAATATCACCAACCACCCAGAATTTTAGTATTGACGCTGCATATATATCATGCTCTCATCTTGGCATGATTGATGATTGTTCAACTTCTATATGTTCAATCTGTGGGAACATTGAGTTTAGCATGTTAAATTTGTCCCTCATATTGCTTGAGAATGAACACCACGATCCATAGAACATCATAAACGCGTATGAATGCATTGATTTAGAGCTCAATACCCGTTCAAAGGCTTCTCCATTCATCTGCCAACAAATCATTATATCATAATTTTTCATTGAATTGGCAACGACTTAAGGTATATTCGTATCATGATGCTCTATGTAAAGATCATAACTTTTCATTGAACCGGCAACAACAAATAATTATATCCTTCATTGGCCATGATGCTCTGAGTAAAGATCATTTTGTGCAGGAAAGAAGTTAGGAGATCAGGGGTAGAACTAGAACTTTTTAATTGTTGTAAGCGCCAATTTTTTTTGGTTAACAATGCCAACATATTTTGAATTTCAAAAAAATGTAAAATACTAAAAAATTTGAACAAATCCTCAATAATTATAAACGCATAACTAGAATAAGTAATTAAAAATACGCATTTTATTACACAATTCTTTATGCTAATAAATAAAGTGTGTGACAAAATGTTTCAAAATATAATTAGTTTAAGAAAATAAGATTTATTCAGAACACAAATGGACATAATCCATATTTACTACATGCTCATAACTAAAAAACTAAAACCCAATATGCTAATAAATTTAGTGTGTGATTCAAAACATTCCAATCATAACTAATTGTTTCGACACTATCGAGTTTTATTACAATATGAAACTATGCAGTCAAGCAAATAATAAAACATTCTCATTAAGTAAATGATTTGTAAAAGCAGTTTGTGTACCATCAATCTTCAAACGCTCATAACTTTTTATATAGGTGTCAGATTAAAGCCTATAGTATATCAAATTGAAGTTTTCGGTAAAAGGAACACATATGCTAAAAATAATTTTGGATTGGGAGGCATGGTCACCTCTAGCCCTATGTTAGTTTTGCCTTTGTAAGAGATGCAATAAGAGAGAGAGAGAGAGAGAGAGAGAGAGAGAGAGAGTATTAGATGGAAGAAGAAGCATGCCCGTCTTAATCATTTTAGGAGCCTTAGGCGAATTAAAATTTGGAGGCCCCTTAACATAAAAAATACATATTAAAATTCTAAAACATTACCATAGCATTAAAATTGTCTAAAATTGTCTTACACTTAAGCTTTCACTCTAGAGGAACATGAGCTTAATTGTCTTACATGAAAATTATAGTTTTGCGATAATAAATTAACATATAAAAAGAAAATGCCAACACTTGTTGCAAACTTAAACAACAAAAATTCAATAAAGTCTACAAAATAGCACCCGTTGCAAATTCTATTGTTGACACGTGATAGACCTAAAATGCTCCTATGTTGTAGACTAGTCACGAGTTACATCTTCCAATCCAAGCCATCAAAAACAAGTGACAAACTATCATCTTCCAATCCATGTCGTCAAAACAAGTGAACCGGCAAAAGAAACATCCTCATTAAGTGATTATGTAAATCGACTTCTTCGAGCAGTCTCTTAACCAAAATAAGAAATGATATCAATAGCATCAATTTTTTCCAACATGTCCTTCTCAATACTAAAAATAGCTAGATCATTCAATTTTTCTTATGACATGGATGATCTTAAGTAAGTTTTCAATAACTTTAACTTTGAAAAACTCCTTTCAGCCGAAGCTACAGTCACAGGTATAGTTAATAAGATACGAATAGCAAATGAAACATTTGGATAACACTTGGTATCTTTAACAAACTCAATAATTTCAATGGATGACATGCTAACATCAGGTAAAGCGTAACACCCCGTCTTTCCATAGGGCGCTACTTAGAAATAGACCTTACTAGGTACTATTTAAGTAGGTTGACAACTACACTTTAGGATCTTGCAACGCGCGCACGACGAGAAAACATAATTAAAAATCCAACTTTTCCTTTAATGAAAGCATAGAAAAACATAGTTATGCATGTATTCCCGAAAACATAAATATTCAAACCCGATAACACTCTTACTAATACTGAATTATTCTAGAAATCATAATAAACAAGACATAATACTAACTCCAGCAAAATAATAAATCCAACATCCTAATATGTAATAATATACTAAAGTGAACCCAACCCACTATGTCACGCGCTCTTCACCGCTCCGCCCCGCCATCTGGCCTCGGTTCCTGCACGGTTCCCTGGTTCATACCTGGAACTGAAAAATATTCCCCGAAGGGTCAACTACTAATCTATCAAGTTAGAAAGAATACGAAAATTGCAAGACCTTTTAAAAGCATTTCTAAAGTCAGCATCCAAGTCCACAATCGCACTCATAACTCTAAAGGTCAATACCTAAATTAGTCATAATTAGTCACACATAGCCACATACACATTCACAAAACACAACCTTACAACAACGCAATTCCTCCATCTCGCAATCCGACTTCCAAGGCGCTCGACCCCGCGCCGAGTGCAGAAGCAGTCCCTCTCACTCCACTTCACAATCACCCTTTTAACCCCGGCTAAGCCTCCACTGGAGCACTTGCCAAAACACATAGATAATAATTTTCGTTTTGAAGGGTCACGGTTTCCCTGTCACACGGGTCATACATAGCCAAGTCTTCCTCCACGCCGGCTACGATGGGCCGTATCGGAAATGGTACCAACACAGAGAAAACGTTCCGAAAATCTCTTTTCGATAAAATGCATTCAAAACCATTTACACACAACACACCAATAAGTTCAAAACAATTTAAAAAAAATACTCGGGACTAGTTCCCAAAACCCGTCCTACAATAACGGTATATGATCTAACAAGATAGACAAGAACCGAGCAAGTCGAAAACGACTTACCTCGAAACGAAGGATCCTCGAAGAAGACGGAAATTAAGAGTGTGGCCAAAAACGATTCCCTAGAAGAAATATTAACATGACAAGTTGAATTAGGTTCAACCCACACTTACTCTAACGAGATCTATGAACGATCATCCCTTATATTATAAATCCGACTTAAAATGTGATCCAACTACAATTTTAAGCTCTAATAATCCCAAAACTCCACTACCTTATACTAGCACTTATATATATATATAAACTCGTGATCCGCTCTTTACAAGACTAATCAATCCACAATACTTATTACTAACTGGCCTAACCCAGACCTTACGAACATAACACCAATCCCACTAAGTTTAACATTCCCCTAAATTAATTATTAAATCTACCTAGAAATTTATCACCAAATCTGTAGGATGAATTCATCTACCTAAACAACTGATCCCACTCTTATATACCATTAAAGACACGATTTAACTAAAATAAAATAAAATTCTAAGATTGCAAACTCCCTTCTACTAATCCTATTTGTCATCTCAAACGAAATATACTACTATCTCAGTTAAAAAAAATTGATAGGTGACAAGGCAACCCGAAGCAGAAACCAGGTAAAAGAAGGTCGGTTCCTTACCGGCAAGAGCTGTTAGCAACCTGGCGTCTTTCACCGGCGACGGTAATACCACTCCTTCGGCGCGGCGACGACGTAGTCCGACGACGAAAAAAAAGGTGTCACCGGAAACAGAAAGACGTCAGCGAAGAAGGTGACCGTTGATCCGTCGTCGGGGTGATTGGAACCGAAAAAGAAAGAACTCGATAGACGGACTCGTCGTCAATTGGAAACAGAGCAGGAAGAGTACATAGGAGACGAGCGGCTTCTCGGTTTCACGAGATTAATTCAGTATTTGGTGGAGGCTCCGAAGATATTATATACTTAGGGTTAAGCCTAAGATAGATTTTTTTTTGGTTAGTTGGGCTTAAAAGATAAGATTAACGAAAAAGAATTAAGAGATTGGGTAAAAAGGTATAGATAACTTTGTAATTATATAATAGGTATAAATATAATTTAGTTAAAGGTATTGATAAGGTCTAGTGGATTATAAAATTAAGAATTACTCTCGAGGTTATTTGCGGGTCAAGACAACTTCTTTTTTTTATACCTAAAACGAGATCGAGTATTACATACTATCCCCCTTAAGAAAGTTTCGTCCCGAAACTTTTTATAACAAAGGAACTATATCTCGAGGTTTCACAACTTCTCCCCCTAAAAATAAAATGGGTTTGTCCTCGAATTGGAATTTATTGATGAAGACAAACACAACCAATACTATCCATCCAAAACACAAGCAATCAAATAATCAGACGGTCAAACAGGCAAGTCAAAATGAACAACAATCACACAAGCAATCATCGAATCCGAAACAATTCACTAATTACTAACCTTTCCCTCAAACGCCTCTACTAGACTCGGGTAGATCTCTGGATAACTCTCACTCATCTTGGACTCAGTCTCCCAAGTGGCCTCCTCGACTCCCCGTCGAGACCATTGAATCAACACTAAAGGAATCTCCTTGTTTCGCAGCTTCTTCATCCGCCGATCTAGAATCTTCGATGGTTGCTCCCGGAAAGTGTGATCTGGTTCCACCACTAACTCCTCATAATTAAGTCTATGACTAGGGTCGGGAACATACTGTCTCAATTGTAAACGTGGAATACAAGATAAACTCCGTCTAAAGCAGGCGGTAATGCTAGCCTATAGGCCACCTCGCCCACTCGTTCCAGAATCTCAAATGGACCGATATAGCGGGGACTTTGCTTCCCTTTCACCCCGAATCTCCTGACTCCACAGGTAGGAGATACTCTCAACCAGATGTGTGCTCCTACCTCAAACTCCAACGGTCTACGCCTCTTGTCCGCATAGGACTTCTGTCGACTCTGAGCAACTACCATTCTCTCCCGGATCAAGGCCACCTTCTCGATCGTCTCCTTAATCATATGTGGCCTCTCATCTACTACATCTGAGGGGTCATCCCAACATAGCGGTGTCCTACACCTCCGCCCGTATAAAGCCTCATAAGGAACCATCTGAATCGATGAGTGCCAACTATTATTATAGGCAAACTCCACCAAAGCCAAGTAGTCCGACCACTGACCTCCCCAGTCTAGCACACAGGATCTCAGCATGTCCTCTAGAGTCTGAATCGTCCTCTCTGTTTGGCCGTCCGACTGCGGGTGGTAAGCAGTCGTGAAATGCAATCTCGTCCCCAATGCCTCATGTACCTGCTGCCAATATCTGGAAGTAAAACGCCCGTCACGATCCGACACAATCGTCTTAGGCACTCCATGTAGTTTGACTATCTGACTGATAAACACCTCTACTAGCTTGCTCACTTGCCATGTCTCTCGAATAGGCAAAAATCGAGCAGTCTTTGTCAGTCGATCTACCACTACCCAAATGGCATCATGGCCTCTTCTGAGTCTCAAACCTGTGATGAAATCCATGGAGATGTCCTCCCACTTCCATTCTAAAATAGGGAGTGACTAAAGCATTCCTCCAGGTCTGTGGTGCTCGATCTTCACCTGCTGATAGACTTGACACTTAGCGACAAATCTCGCTACATCCGGCTTCATGCCATCCCACCAATAAAACTGTCACAGATCCTTGTACATCTTACTCGCCCCGGGGTGGATTGAGTAAGGTGTAACATGGGCCTCTTTCAAAATATTCTGCCTCAACTCTGCATCTCGAGGCACTCAAATCCGACCACGCAAACACAAATACCATCTGCTCTCTCCACAAAGTCGGGTGCCTCTCCACGGCTCAATCTCTTCCTCAGATCCTGAATCATCGGGCAACTCTCCTGCTTCTGCCTCACTTCCTCAAGCAAGGACGGCTGACACTCTAGGGCCCTCAGGCTGCCCTGGTAACGCTGAATCTGTACCTCAATACCGTACCTCATCAACTCTCTCTGTAACTCTGGCTGAACTGTCAAATGAGCCAACATACGCTCCTGAGGCGTCTTCCTACTAAGTGCATCAGCGACCACATTCACTTTCCCTGGGTGGTAAAGGATCTCAAGGTCGTAGTCCTTCAGTAACTCAAGCCATCTCCTCTGTCTCATATTCAACTCCCTCTGCGTGAAGATGTACTTGAGGCTTTTATGATCTATCATCACTTTGCAGGTGCTCCCATACAAGTAATGACGCCAAATCTTCAAAGCATGTACCACAGCTGCCAACTCCAAGTCATGAGTGGGGTAATTTTGCTCGTTCGGTTTCAACTGTCTGGAGGCTTAAGCTATCACCCTGTCCCTCTGCATCAGCACACAACCCAAGCCTACCTTGGAGGAGTCATTGTAAATCACAAAATCCTCATTCCCCTGAGGAAGAGCAAGTATAGGAGCCGAAGTCAACCTCCCCTTCAGCTCGTCAAAACTCCGCTGGCAGGCTTCATTCCACTCAAAGCGAGTGGTCTTCTTAAGCAGGTTGGTAAGTGGTTGGGCTATCCGAGAAAACCCTTCCACAAACCTTCTGTAATACCCTGCTAGTCCTAGAAAGCTCCTCACCTCCTTCACATTCTTCGGAGGCTCCCAGGCCTTTACAGCCTCAATCTTCAAAGGGTCCACCATAACTCCCTGAGCGGATACCACGTGGCCTAAAAAGGTAACCTCAGACATCCAGAAATCACACTTGGACAACTTAGCAAACAACCGATGATGTCTCAATACTCCCAACACCAGCCTAAGATGCTCAGCGTGCTCCTCCCTACTCCTAGAGTAGATCAAGATGGCATCGATGAACACTACTACAAATCTGTCCAAGTAGTCTATAAACACCCGATTCATCAGCTCCATAAATACAGCGGGTGCATTCGTCAGTCCGAACGGAATCACTACAAACTCATAATGCCCATATCTCGTTCGAAAAGCCGTCTTGGGAATATCCTCCTCCCGAATTCTCAGCTGGTGGTATCCCGACCTCAAATCCACCTTGGAGAACACCGTAGCCCCTTGCAGCTGATCCAACAAATCATCAATACGTGGCAGCGGATACTTGTTCTTGATGGTAACTCGATTCAACTCCTGGTAGTCGATACACAGACGGAGAGAACCATCTTTCTTCTTTACAAACAAGACTGGAGCTACCCATGGCGAAGCACTCGGGTCGTACGTACCCCTTCTCCAATAACTCCTCCAATTGAGCCTTCAGCTCCTGCATTTCCATCAGGGCCATGCGATATGGGGCTCTCGAAATCGGTCTCGTCCTCGGCTCCAACTCAATACCAAAGTCTACCTCTCTGAGGAGGCAGTCCTGGAAGCTCCTCGGGAAAAACGTCCTTAAACTCGCACACTACTGGTATATCCTGAATGTGCGGTCTCTCCTTCTCCCCTTGTAGGACATAACACCAATATCCTACACATCCATCATTGAGCAACTTGGCGGCCTTTACCATACTAATCACCGATCCGGGCCCTTCATGCTCTAACTCCTGACACACATGTCTGGTCCCATCATTTGCTGTCACTGTAACTGTACCCTTGTGTGCATCCAAAACAGCTCGGCAGCGTCTCATCCAGTCCATCCCCAGAATCACGTCATCGTCCGACGACAACTGCATTACTATGAAATTCGCATACCAATCCATATTCCCTATTCTAATAGGGCACTGTAAAATCTCCTTATTCCCGCTCACCTTACTGCCGTCAGGCAGCCCTATAGCAAAAGACACCCCCTCAGTGCAAGTCAGTCCTAGTCTAGCCACGCAAGCAGAAGACATAAAAGAATGGGTAGCACCTGTATCAAACAATATATGAACAAGTCTAGACTGAATCCAAATCAAACCTGTAGTAGTCGGCACGTGTAAGGCATTAGCCCTCCTCATCTCAAACATACGAGGCTGATTGCCCCCAGTAGTATTGACTCCTGCACCGCGACCTCTGCCCTAACTCGGTGCTTGTTAAAACTGCTGAGGCTGACAACGAGGCACCTGGTTCACTGTTCCCGGTGACGATCCCTGTGAGGGAGCTCCCACATTACAGTACAGTTGTAAATGGCTAGGCTTCCCACAAGTGAAGCAGCTCTTGACTGGCTTCGGGCACTGACTCCTCAAATGAGCAGTGCTTCCATAGTTGAAGCACTCTCTCAGCCCACCAGTGGACTGACCCTGACGGCGCTGATCTTGACGACCCTGTGACTGAAACCCTGGTCGTTGCTGCTGAGACGAGCCGGGACGACTGTCTCTCCTAGGCTTTGTCGAGGCAGACAACTTCTGCCTCTTTCTCCCCGTGGAATGCACCTCTAGCTGACTCTGTCGGGTCGTGGCCATAGCATAAGCCAAAGCAGATTGTTGAACATCTATCAATGTCGCGAGTCGGAGACCAGACACATAGGCACGTAAATGCGACTGCAACCTTTTTAGAAAGGTCGCGATCTTCAACTCCTCAGTAGGGGCAACATTCGGCACCGCCGCCAACTCTTGCTGAAACTTCAGAATAGTCTCAGCTACTGTGATATTTTCGGGTCCAGCATCCCAAAAAGCAGCCTCCCGAGCCATCCTCACCACCGGAGGACAATACTGATCTCGAATCCTCCTCTCAAACTCCTCGAAAGTCACCTCAGTCTGGTGATCCCTACACAACTCCCACCAGTCAAAAGCACTCTCTTGTAGCAGACTTTGTACCAAGGACATCTTCCTCTCCTCCGGTGCCTGAATGGAGTCCAACGCAGATTTCACCCTCCTCAACCACAGCTCCACATCGGAACCTTGAGCTCTAGCAAAGTTTGGCACCCCAGTCTTCCTAAACTCCACGAGCTACTTGTCAGGCCGAGGCTCGCGATACTGTCTCCTCAGTTCGACCACACGATCAGCAATCACTGGTCCTCGCGAATCTGGTAGTGCTCCCAATTGGGCTGCCAAAACAGAGTCTGGTCCTGGTACCCTCCTCTCAGCCCCTTGTTGCCCCACAACCGCGTTCAGATTAGGTACAGCCCCCGCACCCATCAAAGTCTGCAACAACAGCTGGATCACAACGTTCACCTCTGGGGCCAGTCCTGCTGGTGGCACTCCTCCTCCCACTTGTGCCCCGTTAGCTGGGGGAACCCCTCCAACGACAGATGCACTGTCCCCCTGATGAACAGCAGCAGCCACATCCTGACTCTCAACAACCTCCTCCTTATGAGAAACATTATGTTGTACCTCTGGCTTAGCAACCACAAGGCCCTCTCCTCTACCCCGACCACGGCCCCTACCTCGGCCTCTACCGCGGCCTCTTCCACTGGCTTCAGCAACTCCCGCTCTGGTTGGTGGGGCCATCTATAACAGAAAGTCCCACAGTCAAAACTTAAACATCCTATTTATTAACGCAATTCTTACTATTCTACGTGAGGTCCTTCGGCTGATGGGGCGGAGTCGCGACGTGTCACCTTCCCACTATATGCAACATGTCTACCCCAGTAAAAACATTTTAAAAACACCGGCCGATTTTGGTTTTAAGTTGGACCTCGGGTACACTCGTTGGTAAGTTCCTTGTGCCCTGTTGTCAACCTCGCTCTGATAACAATTTGTAACACCTCGTCTTTCCATAGGGCGCTACTTAGAAATAGACCTTACTAGGTACTATTTAAGTAGGTTGACAACTACACTTTAGGATCTTGCAACGCGGGCACGACGAGAAAACATAATAAAAACATCCAACCTTTCCTTTAATGAAAGCATAGAAAAACATAGTTATGCATGTATTCCCGAAAACATAAATATTCAAACCTGATAACACTCTTACTAATACTGAATTATTCTAGAAATCATAATAAACAAGACATAATACTAACTCCAGCAAAATAATAAATCCAACATCCTAATATGTAATAAATATACTAAAGTGAACCTAACCCACTATGTCACGCGCTCTTCACCGCTCCGCCCCGCCATCTGGCCTTGGTTCCTGCACGGTTCCCTGGTTCATACCTGGAACTGAAAAATATTCCCCGAAGGGTCAGCTACTAATCTATCAAGTTAGAAAGAATATGGAAATTGCAAGACCTTTTAAAAGCATTTCTAAAGTCAGCATCCAAGTCCACAATCGCACTCATAACTCTAAAGGTCAATACCTAAATTAGTAATAATTAGTCACACATAGCCACATACACATTCACAAAACACAACCTTACAACAACGCAATTCCTCCATCTCGCAATCCGACTTCCAAGGCGCTCAACCCCGCGCCGAGTGCAGAGGCAGGCCCTCTCACTCCACTTCACAATCTCCCTTCTAACCCCGGCTAAGCCTCCACTGGAGCACTTGCCAAAACACATAGATAATAATTTTCGTTTTGAAGGGGCACGGTTTCCCTGTCACACGGGTCATACATAGCCAAGTCTTCCTCCACGCCGGCTACGATGGGCCGTGTCGGAAACGGTACCAACACAGAGAAAACGTTCCGAAAATCTCTTTCCGATAAAATGCGTTCAAAACCATTTACACACAACACACCAATAAGTTCAAAACAATTTAAAAAAATACTCGGGACTAGTTCCCAAAACCCGTCCTACAATAACGATATACGATCTAACAGGATAGACAAGAACCGAGCAAGTCGAAAACGACTTACCTCGAAACGAAGGATCCTCGAAGAAGACGGAAATTAAGAGTGTGGCCAAAAACGATTCCCTAGAAGAAATATTAACATGACAAGTTGAATTAGGTTCAACCCACACTTACTCTAACGAGATCTATGAACGATCATCCCTTATATTATAAATTCGACTTAAAATGTGATCCAACTACAATTTTAAGCTCTAATAATCCCAAAACTCCACTACCTTATACTAGCACTTATATATATATAAACTCGTGATCCGCTCTTTACAAGACTAATCAATCCACAATACTTATTACTAACTAGCCTAACCCAGACCTTACAAACATAACACCAATCCCACTAAGTTTAACATTCCCCTAAATTAATTATTAAATGTCCCTAGAAATTTATCACCAAATCTGTAGGATGAATTCATCTACCTAAACAACTGACCCCACTCTTATATACCATTAAAAACACGATTTAACTAAAATAAAATAAAATAAAATTCTAAGATTGCAAACTCCCTTTTACTAATCCTATTTGTCATCTCAAACGAAAAATACTACTATCTCAGTTACAAAAAAATTGATAGGTGACAAGGCAACCCGAAGCAGAAACCAGGTAAAAGAAGGTCGGTTCCTTACCGGCAAGAGCTGTTAGCAACCTGGCGTCTTTCAGCGGCGACGGTAATAACGCTCCTTCGGCGCGGCGACGACGAAAAAAAAACGGTGTCACTGGAAACAGAAAGACGTCAGCGAAGAAGGTGACCGTTGATCCGCCGTCGGGGTGATTAGAACCGAAAAAGAAAAAACTCGATAGACGGACTCGTCGTCAATTGAAAACAGAGCAGGAAGAGAACATAGGAGACGAGCGGCTTCTCGGTTTCACGAGATTAATTCAGTGTTTGGGTGGAGGCTCCGAAGATATTATATACTTAGGGTTAAGCCCAAGATAGATTTTTTTTTTGGTTAGTTGGGCTTAAAAGATAAGATTAACGAAAAAGAATTAAGAGATTGGGTAAAAAGGTATAGATAACTTTGTAATTTATATAATAGGTATAAATATAATTTAGTTAAATGTATTGATAAGGTCTAGCGGATTATAAAATTAAGAATTACTCTCGAGGTTATTTGCGGGTCAAGACAACTCCCTTTTTTTTACCTAAAACGAGATCGAGTATTACATAAAGTGATTCTCAATACTTTCAATTCAGAAAAGAGATCATGTAAATTGACATCAAAAATATTATCATGTGAAAGTGTAGCATGAAATGTAATACAACACTCCATCAATTCATTCTCATTCAACAACTTCAAGTTATTTAAATTCATTAAGAATCCAAAAATACTTTCAAACATTTTTAATTGCTCAAATCAATCATTCAATGAACCAATGGCCATGTCTACAATAACCAGAAAGTAGTTATATTCAAAAGATTTTTCAGTTGATTGTGTTTCTTCTTCATGGACAGATTCATCAAATTTCTTTTTCCTAAAAATTCATCTTTTAGATGGAAAAACAGGTTCTACATTTATCTCTAATGCAAGACTTTGGCAACATCCATACTTGAAACAAACCCTTCTATCCTATCTTTCTTAAAAAAATGCTATTGCACCTTCAACTTGCTTAATAGTAGTGTCAATACACATAGATTTCGTTTGCAGCTTCTTACTAATCGGAAAATAAAATCTCATACCCTATAAGCATACCAAATAAGAACTCATAATTCTCAAGTGCATTCATTAAACTCTCCACTTCACTCTTTGACTTAGCATCATCACAGATTTTGCACAAATTAATTCAGATTTCGAACATTGTGAGGGAACAATATTCATCAAGTTATTTTTGTAGTCCAACAGGTTCTATGAGTTTTTTGAAGAGGAGGAGTTTGGCTTTCCCTTGGATATGAGCAATATCTCGAGGATAAAGTTCCAAGGCGAGTCAAAGGGAACTACGACGAAGAAGACTGCCAAGAAGGTTGGCAACACTCTTCTACTAGGGGAAGTGTTTATGCCTAGATGTTACTTGAGCTTCAACATATTTCCTCCAAGATGGATGTCATCAATAATCGTCTGCCTCGGTAAGACACTGGTCGTGCCGCTAAAGATTCCACCTCCTCCCAACTTTTAATGGAACACTTATCATTATCCTAATAGTCACCCCTCTCAAATATGTTTTAAGGACTTTTAAATTTTGGTTGTTTTATGTTTTTAGTTTCTTTTGTTGAAGTTGCCCGCTAAAACAATATAATGATGTAATAATTTTCGACTACCATTGTAAATGCTTCTAGTTCACTTAAGTTTGGTGATTGCTCTGTGTTTTCTTTGATTGCTCTAATATTTTGATGATGCCATAAAGGGGAAGTTAAGAAAAATATAGTGATGTGTTCTATCCAGGAAAATGAATAATTAATGGGAACTTCTGCTAAAGGGGAATATGATGGTACACTTGGTGAGTAGGAATGATGATGGTTTCATTAAGGGGGCCTATAAAATAAATCTCTCTATGTCTTATATTAATAGGTTTCTGGATAGAGTCCAAATCTGGTGTGAATGGGTGCTATAGTACGAAATGAGAATGAATTTGAGGTGTTGGATGAAGAGAAATCAAGAGTGCGGATTGTTTCACTTAAAATGGGAAAAATGTGGAACAAACGATTTATTGGCAAATTATTCACATATTTTTCGAAAAAATGATACACGGATGCGTGCGAGATGTACATCAAAATTGGCTTTTTGTGCATCAAAGTTGGCATAACTAATTGTTAAAAAAATCGATGCACAAAAGTATGTCTTATTATGTATGTGTATTAAAACTAACCATATGTGCATCAAAAGAACCAAAAAGTGCATATTGTTTTACATGTGCATGAAAACTAACGACATGTGCATCAAAGAGTAGCTCACTATGGTTTTCATTCACATAAATAAATATTTAAAACATAAAAAAGTTCAAAATCGATGCACAAACAATTAGTTTTGATGCACATCCAAATCAAAACGGATGCATATTCGAGGTGAAACGGATGCACAAAAGTGTGCCTTATTATGTATGTGCATTAACACTAACCATATGTGCATCAAAACAACCAAAAAGTGCATGTTATTTTGCATGTGCATCGAAATGAACGGTATGTACATAAAAAACTATCTAACTATATGATTCATAAGCATAACTAAAAGGCAAAAAAATAAAAATAATTAAAAAAATAAAAACGTTTGAAATCGATCACTATGTGCATCAAAAAATTGATGCACAAACTATTATTTTTTATGCACATAGAGTTAGTTTTGATGCAAATCCAAGGTGAAATCGATTCACACGATGACTGCGTCCTAAGAAACAACTTTTTCGAAAAATACTCGAATAATTTGGAAAAATGCATCCTAGGTAGAGCTGTCAAAAGCTGACCGAACCCTAGGTAGAGCTGTCAAAAGCTGACCGAACCCCCTAACCCGACCCGACCCGAACCGCCCCGAAAATTTGAACCCGAAATCCGAAATCAACGAACTCAATAGTACCCGAAACCCGTTGGGTTGACCGATTTAATATATTTATAGAAATTTTAAAATTTATTTTGAAAATTATAATATGTTTTATTATTAAAATAAATGAAAATAATATATTATAATTAAACATTATTATTTAATTAAAAATTGATTTTAATAATCATAAAAAATGATATTTTAGACTCGCTGGTCAACCGGACCCGATTGAAAACCCGCTACAACTCGACCCGATTGACCCGTGACCCATAACAAAACCAAACCCGATTTAAACCGAACCCGAAATGACCGAACTCAAACCCGTCCGACCCAACCCGATTGACATGTCTAACCATAGGGCCAAAAATTTATGGAGGTTTTTATGTCCACAATTTGACAAATTAGACCTTATATTTGGACCAGATCGAGTTGATGAGAGTACATATTATGAATTATAAGAATATTTGGAAGAGAAAGAGTCACGTGTGAATGGTCGCCCAATTGAGAAATAAGAATAAATCTCGCTCGTCCCTTCTAAAAAATCAATGTCCCTGATTAGACAATCATTAAAAATGATAAAATTTGGCACAGACGAATTTTTCCGTATTTTTCGAAAAATACGTTTTTATGAGACGTGCCTAGTTTGTTCATCAAAACTAGCCAATTGTTCATCAATACTAACTAATTGTGCATCGAGTTTTTGATAACATTGTTCATCGATTTTGAACTTTTTTAATTTTTAATTTTATCTTTAACCTTACTTATGTGTATGAATACAATATTATCTACTTTGTGATGCACATATAATTAGTTTCGATATACCTATATTTGTTCATTGATATACTGTGAAAGAATGTTATCCCACATCGGGAATTCTGATATAACTTGCCCAACATATATACCCTTGGGCTACTCCTCCTATTGCCAATTGGTTTTAGGATGGAACCCCATGGGCTTATGTGATGGGCCTGTCGGCTGTCGCGCATGTGCTCTAGGACGGTCTCCCCCTCCGTCCGTATTGTGGCCCGCCGAACTTTCACATGGTATCAGAGCGGTTCGGTCCTGGGCCCGGACTCCTGGTCTATTGACGGGCTAGCCAGCCTTAAGGCATGACGTCAAATTGCAGCTGGCATATTGTAGGGCCAGGCAATTGCACTTGAGGGGTCGTGTGAAAGAATGTTATCCCACATCGGGAATTCTGATATAACTTTCCCAACATATATACCCTTGGGCTACTCCTCCTATTGCCAATTGGTTTGAGGATGGAACCCTATGGGCTTATGTGATGGGCCTGTCGCGCATGTGCGCTGGGACGATCTCCCCCTCCGTCCGTATTGTGGCCAGCCGAACTTTCACATGGTATCAGAGCGATTCGGTCCTAGGCTCCATTATCTACCTTGGGTTGGGCTTAGCAAGTTGCTACCCGCCTGTTATCTATTCTTTTATCTTGGGTTGGGCTTAGCGAGTTGCTACCCGCCCGTTATCTACTATTCTGTCTTGGGTTGGGCTTAGCGAGTTGCTACCCGCCCGTTGTCTATCCTTACTTGTCCAAGTGTCAACCGGCCATCCCAATTGCACTTGAGGGGGCGTGTTGAGAATAATAACAAATCCCACATCTGAAATCCAAAGATATCAAGCCTAACATATATACCCTTGTGTTACTCTTCCTATTGCCAATCGGTTTTAGGATGGAACCCCATGGGCTTATGTGCTAGGCCCATCCGCACATGTGCGCCTGTACCGACACGTCCCTAGTTTGTCTGCCTGTCGGGCCCACGAACTTTCACATATACCCCCTATTTGTTCATTGATATACCCTTATTTGTTCATTGGTATACCATTATTTGTTCATTGGTATACCATTGTTTGTTCATTGATATACCCTATTTGTTCATGGATATACCCATATTTGTTCTTTGTTTGTCCATTGTTTGTTCATTGATATAACCTTGTTTGTTCATTGATATATGTACCCTATTTGTTCATGGATATACCCCTATTTATTCATTGATATAACCTTATTTGTTCATTAATATACTCTTATTTGTGAATTGAAATAAACTTATGTTTGTGTGTCAATGCCATTAATTTGTACATTTAGGACTATCTATTTGTGCATTTGTGCATTTTCGCATTTATTTTGTGTTTTAAGGCTATCTTTTTTTTCCTTACTCGTATAATTAATTTTCACTCACATACTCATATAATTAGTTTCATTGTACACATATATTTATCTAGTTTATGTAGTTGTTATACAAATCCTTTCTTGAGAGCAAATTGTTAATTAATATACCTAATTCAGCAAAGTCAATTATACATGGCAGAATATCAGTTACAACGACTTTTTCATGTTCGGATTAAGATACAAACGTGTGATAAGGTGAGGTACACAATTGTCATGTCTACCCAGTGTTCTAAAAATCGGGTTGGGCGGACGCCTAGGCGGCGTCTAGGCGCTCGACAGCGACCGATCGTCCCGTTTTGGCCCTAATCGGGTTTCTAGGCGGATTTCTTGGCTAGTTAGTTGTTCAAGGCGGCATCTCTGTTGAAAATTGCTCTAGGCAATAGCAAAGGAAAAAGGTACAAAGAAGAGTATATGTTCATGTCAGAGGTGCGGTGGTAGTGAGGGGAGATGTGGTAGTCGGAGAGGGAGGTGAATGAGGGAGAAATCAGCACGGCGTACCGATCCGGGGAGTAAAAGTGGGAAGGGATGACGTGGGAGAGAATTAGGATTTGAATGGACTTCAAATTCCCACGCTTGAGACCAATTTCGTGCTCCAATGTCTTACTGGTTTTCGACTTACGAGATTGCGCCACATGCCTCGTTCACTATTAAGAAATGAATGAAGAAGACGTTTGATATTTCCTAGGGTTTTTATGGGTATTTGGGCCTATTTTATTAATGGACTTGTTAATTATTAGTGTCTTTCATGTCTATTTTTTATGAATGGGCTTCCAATGCCTTGCTAATGGGCCGATTGCCTCTACTTTCCAATACTAGAGATTAATGAATGGGCAAGTTAATTCATTAAATCTCCGCCTAGGGATTCGCCTAGGCACCCGCCCGTTTGATATTTCCTAGGGTTTTTGTGGGTATTTGGGCCTATTTTATTAATGGACTTATTAATTATTAGTGTCTTTTATGTCTATTTCTTATGAATGGGCTTCCAATGCCTTGCTAATGGGCCGATTGCCTCTACTTTCCAATACTATAGATTAATGAATGGGCAAGTTAATTCATTAAATCTCCGCCTAGGGATTCTCCTAGGTACCTGCATACCGTCTAGGCGCTAGGCACCCCCTCTCGCCAAGCTCACGCCTAGCGTTTTTTAGAACGCTGTGTCTACCTATATGAGCACAACAAAAAGAAACAAATGAAGTGCTCAATATAGTACCTAAATAAGATAAGTTTGATGTAGAAGCTTGAATGCAAAGGACAATAGATAAAGAATAATCTGACTTTGTAATAATATGATGTATGCTAAGAGAACGAGCCAACTAAAAACCAAAGAGGAGTGCTTGTGCCTTTAGCTATGTTCGAAGCCCAAGAAGTAGCCACATGTTTTACAGCAGCAACAAATGACAAATCCAAATAAGTTAAACAAGACAATACCGAGACTGGCATCAAAACAATTAGTTTTGTCTCACATACAGCTAATTACGATGCACACATATATTACGCATGCAATTTCGATACACATTTGTCCATTTTTTATGTATAAATAATATATTTTTGATGCACAAACAATAGTTTATTTATGCACAAAATCTCAGTGTTGATGAACAAAATCATAGTTTTAATGAACAAAATCACAATTCGGATGTACAAACAATTGGTTTTGATGAACAAAATCATAGTGTTGATGAACAAAATCACAGTTATGATGAACAATTTGGGCACGCATCCTATTTCCGTTTTTTTTCCTTAAAAAATATGCGAATAGTTCGTCAAAAATTCGCCTGTGTCATTTTTTTCCCTTTTTAAGTGAAACAATCAGCGTCTTTGATTTTTCTCCAGCCAATGACTCTTGTTCTTTCTTATTTCGCATTTGGGCGTCCATTCACACGTGAACCGAATCCTATTTGGAATATGGATATTGAAGTGTTAATCTAATTTTATTTTTCGGTCAAGTGAAGTGTTAATTTAATTGATAAATAAGAGGATGATTTTATTGAATTGTCAACACTACTTAAGACTCGTTGATAAATAATATGTTTCAAGATGAAAAAAATAACTTATTTTACTAAAATCTGAATTTAACATTTTATATCAAAGAAATTGGTACCAAACAACATGTATTAAATATTAGATATCTTATACCTACACTAGCATCTAATATTTAAAATATAATACCAAAAGAGCTCTTATGATTTGGTAAAAAATTAAAAAAATATCCATTTTATATTTTATTTTAATGTAACGGTTTTTCTAACCTATGCCCTAAGGACATAGCCGCATAGGTTAAGGATATAGGTTAAGTATACTATATAAATAAATTAAAATCCTATTAGAAAACTAACCTTTTTACAAAAATAATTATTCCTAAATAAATACTCTAAAAGCTTATAAAAAAAATTATCATTTTAAGGAGCTTAATCTTCTTATAAAAATCGTTAATTTAATTAATACACAGTCGGATGGTAAGTGGAGGTCACATAAATGATGTCGGTATAGGCATTGTCTCGTACTCTCTTTCAAGTATTTTCCGCATTTGTCTCATTCAAGTATTTTCCGTGTTTTTTTCTTAATATAGAAATTATTTTCTGAGGAAGTAGACGAATTAAAAAAAATAAAATAACAAAGATCAATTCACGGTCGAAATGCGAAGCACCCAAAAACGTCCAGGCTCGAGCTGAAATAAACAAATGATAATCTTTCCATCCTCTCCTTCCATTCTCGCTCTCGTTTGTTTAATTGTTTTACACCCCTAATCTATCTTGCGTGAGTGCGTGACCCACGAATAGACGTGCTTGCGTTATCCGCCTTCAATTGGTATCGTGTTCGGGTTGTGCTACTATTACACCTCAATTGCGATTTCTGGACTTGTGCCCATTGTTCGTTTCTTCTCAGAGTCTGCGGCCTCGTTTATTGGGTTTTGCAAGCTTTTGCTCTTCTTCTGGGTACATTTGGAACTCATGCTTCTTGCCCAAGATTCTTATTGCACGGAACCTGCTCGAAGAAATGCCTGAAAGATGGTTTCGCTCATCGCAGCCCCTACCCAGTTCAGGTTGCCGCGTCCAAGCTTCCTTCCTGCAAATTCCTCCGCCGTTTTCGTCGTCTGTCCCGCCACCAGACAGTTTCCGGTGGGTATTAGGCACAATCCGACTGCGTTGAAACCGGAGAGCCAGTCCTTGGGGTTTCCGCACTCTGTTGGGGTTGTGAGGAGGTGCATGATTAGCGAAAACCAAGACTATTCGGTTCTTGAACAGGAGGTTTTGGAGTTCATGCTGCGCTCGGAGGAACCTGATAAGTTTCCGACTAGGAAACAGCTGATTAAGGCTGGGAGGAGGGATTTGGCCGATGCAGTTTTGAGGAGTGGTGGTTGGATGACTAGGGGTTGGGATTCCGAATCTGACGATGAGTTGGAGAAACCTCAATTAGATGCTGTGCTAAGCAAGTGGGATTCCGTAGATGCTATGGAGGGTCAAGATACAGAGAAATGTGAGTTCGAGGTCAATGGAGTAGAGAATTCAGAGGTTTCTTCAACTGAGCTGAGGATTCCAGAAATTTCTCTTGCTCAACCGAACGAATCGCAGGGTTCTTCTGCTGAAATGGCAAGTATAGATGATTCTCGCGGTCCATGTGATTCTTCACATCCAACTCCTTCATCATCTGGTCGATCAGTGTGAGTGAGAACTCTTATTAAATTCTACTTACAGAGACTGTATGCTCTTTTTCTTCCTATCATTTCTTGTTGAGTCCTTCATGTTTCTTGTTTCATAGGGATCCATCTCCCGCAGATTGTTTCTACTGCATTTTTGCTCATAAGAGATTCTATTATGCAACAATTTGAAGTTTGTGGTGCTTGGACAGATCTTCTGGTTTCAATTCTAGTTTTGGAGACACAACTGTTCTCGTGTTCTTATAACTTCTGCTAATGTGGTTTTGTTTCTTCTTGCTATATGATTGTTGCTGTATGGTTTATCTATGCTTATGAAAGGACTGGGTAATTTGCATTGAATTTGACGAAATGGTGTTGAATTGGTTTGGAGATAAAGATTATGTTTCATGAGCTTAAACCTTTCAGAATGTCAGATACAATTAGTCACCTCTGAAGGTATGATAGAAATCTGTCTAACACCTCATATATATTCCAATTCTTTCTTGTTCTATTGCATTTGATACATGAATGTGAATTATGTTAATCTCTTGTTTCCCCTTTAATAGTTTATCTATGCTCTTAGTCATATGGCTTGGACAGTAGCTAGATTATTTCATGTATTTTAGAACAGGCAACCAAAGGGTGGACTAGGGTCTGCTCCAGCCCGCCCCAATAAATGAAAAAAAATAGCGAAAAGTAAGGTAATTTAATAAAAAATAATAAACATTAATGTAAAAATTTAGTACTAGATAAATTGATATTATAGTAAATTTAGCCTACCAAGATAAATTCAGTACTACATAAGTGAAAATTAAGGTAAATTAGTCTATCAATGTAAATCCAGCCTACCAAGAATTTAATTCTTGGTTCATCCCTGTTTTAGAACATTATGAAAATGGAAGGGTAAATTCGATGAACTAGATACTATAGAAAATGAAAGTTCACCCTTTGCAACATAATCAAAGAGAGGCTAAAAACGAGCTTTCTTCTATTGCATATGAAGCAAAGAATCAACCCAGTGTAATCCTGCTCAAAGCGAGTTCTTGGGGTCAAGATGTACGCACCCTTACCCCGAGAATTTCGAGAGGATGTTCCCGAAATATGAAGCAAAGAATGTAGCTTTAATATCTGTATGTGCAGAGGCAACTCTATAAGAAATATATACAGTATGTGATAATTTAATATCTTTGTGCTTGTATATACTTTTATTGTGTATTTGTTCAACTTGATATAGTGACAAGTCCTTAATCTCTGTTAGTGATCTGTGCATGGACTGGTAACGCGCTTGGTTTTAAATGGGGTTTCTATCTGTCTATGCATTTGTATATGCTATTCCTGGCACATTATTTACACAATTACACATCATTGTATATGCATTTCTTAGGTTTGGCTATAGACTATAGGTGTATTTTGATTATTTACACATCATTGTTTCATGCTTGAAGTTATTTTTAATTACCCGTTTTTAAATATACGCTCTCGAATTACATCTGTTTCATTGTACTTGCTGTGGCCTTTTCTGTCATAAGTATTAGGTTATTGCAGCCTGTAGATATTTAAATTCATAGTTTTCCTACATTTTATAGTGTCTTGCTTTTGGCAAAAAATTTCACTTGCATATATGGAATTTTGTCCCAAAGATTGATTATTTAAGCATAGGTCAGGGTCAGCTGCTACTACAGTGGAACATTAAGCTTCCAAATTGATATAACATTAGATGGGGGTCTTGTCAGCTAATTACGAGTATTAATTATATCTTGACGGCTGTGTTGATTAGTCACTTGTTTCAAAATGAAGATGTCAAACTACTCAAAACTTCATGATCATTATTGTGGTAAAATTGAGCGTTTTAACCTTTCCATCAATAGTACACTTTTACCATAAAAACTTGAAGCTTGTGCAGTCCCTGGATTTCTCATCGCAATCCTAGTTAATTTGGACACCTGTGTTTATCCAGATAAAGTAAAGTAGCTTGTTATAGCTTGGCTCTTAAAAACATATACTTTTATTTGCATATATCTCAAGACATGGAGCTGCACCTCAAGGGTAATCATTGGCTCAAGATGCTATAAAATGTTACATCTGAAATTTATTCAACAGAAGATGTCATATTGCTACTTGTATTTGGTATTTTCTCCTATGTGGACCTTCAAACCATAAATTTTCATGGCAATATTTCTATCAAAATTTGGAAACTTGTCTTGTTTTTACTCTCAACTTATGTGGACCTTTATACCACAGATTAACAACCTCAAAAAGCCTTCAAATTTATGATTCTGTGTTGCAAATAGTGTATGGATGTATATGGTTTTCGTAGCTGGAAAATTTAAATTTCAAATACATTTAAAAAAAAAAAAGAATGAAGTGAGAAGGACATCATAGAATTTTCAAATTCCTAAACCAAATGACATCGCAAGTATCCTTCAATCTGACTGAAGATATTAGTATGATATTTCACTTGTAAAGTTGACCATAGATGGTAAATGTTAGTTCTTTATCTGCAGCCTTTTGTTTTTGCTTAAACAATGAGTATAGTCCTTGTTTTGCACTTTTGTTTGCTATTATGTCTCTTTACAACAGTGTACATATAGAATTATCATAGTGCTTGAATTACCAATAGCGCATCGTGTTCCATAACTTCTAGTTTTGCTCTGTTGTAAGTATTTTATTTTTAATTATGTTAAACTCCTTGTTAGGTTTCATAATGTTATTTATGCCACATATTTTTGTGTCCACTAGTTGAAAAAGGGAAACAATAAATTGCATGTCTTCTGAATGTTGTTCGAGGACTTTTGTGCTTGTGCATGTCTTTTTGTTAATGTTGTCTGTGATTAGTGACTTTTGTCTGTATTTGTGCAGAGAGATTGCAGCAGACAGAGGTTCTGGGATTGAGGGTATTTTGACTGGATTAGAGAAACAAAGAAATTGGAGCCTGGGTCTCAAGGTGAAGAGGAAGGATAACACTTCATTTAGCAATGAAAATGGACTACTTACTACTGTGTTAGACACAACAGGCAAGTCAGTTGCCCCTCAACTTCATTTCTAATTTTAGTCATTTACATACTATATACGTAACTGTAATCCATGTCAAAGTAAAAAGATATAGAGGCCTAGCCTTATTTCACCCTTATTTCATTTAATTGATTTTCTCCTTATCATAACTACTGGTGGAGAAGCATTTGTACTATGTTTCAGATGAACAGAGGATTCTAAAATATATGTTTTACACTGTAAAGACAGTTGCTATCCTTGTAAAGATGAAGCTATGCTGAGCCTTGAGAATAGCACCATTGCTTCCCAAGATGATATGCTCAGCAATCCCAGGAATGCGAATAACAGAAAAACCATGCCAAAATTGAATGGAGTGAAATCCTCTCTTGAGCCGGACACATGGAGAACGTGGAGCATTCAGAGGTCTGGCTTTTCACATAATGATTTTGAAGGTAGCATGGCCTATTTTCAGTGCTCAAAATTTTAAGTACTAATTTACTTGCCTCTAGTTTTGTTATTTAATTTGATTGTCTGCTCTTCAGCTGCTGAAATTAACTTTGATGATGGCGGAAGAGGGAGCGTACCAGATTCTGAAACAGACCAAATAATTGCTCTAAAGAAGGGTAATAAAAAGGAGTCTTCTAAAATGATTGAAGACTTAATGTCTGGAGGCAAATATAGTGGAGATAGGATTAAAACTCGCCTTCAGAATCTAGAACTTGAACTTTCGTCTGCACTTGGTTTGTTGAAGTCAAATACTGATAACTTATCTCAGAAGGTGGTAAGTCAGATTCTAGATCATCAAAGATTGCTCTCCTGTCTTGAATTTTATTATTGCCCTTTAAACCCTTACTTCTCAGCTACACCTAGTATGAAATTTCACTTGCTTCTCAGTACCTGTGTACTTTATTCTAGTTTTCAACATTTTCTTGCTTACGAAGAATCATATTATTCCAAGTGTTTGATATCTGATTTATTATATAGAATTGGCACTGTTTATTTGGGATTATCTATAGAAACTCAAATAATCGTAAGAACATCTACAGAAAAAATACTCTCTCAGTTTCTCAATAGATGTCTTTTTAGGCTTGTGCACACTTTTTGAGGATGCTATTGAAAATTCAAGTATACCCTCATTTATTATTCAATTTTCTTTCATTTTCTTGAAATTTCTACTCACAATTTCATTTTCTTAATGATTACTAATAATTACATAGGCAAATGTGGAAAGTAGATGGTAAAAAGCCTAAAAAGACAATTATTTGGAAAAAAAATTAAATGGCTAAAGGGACATCTGCTGAGAAACGGAGGGAGTATCGTTTTGTAGTTAGTCCAATAAGGGTGTTTGGAAATGGCGTTAACTTTTGATAAGGTTTTTTGACTAATAACGCTTGATAAGGTTACTAATTGATGAGGGGGCTGACAAATTGTTGTGAGCTGATGATACCTTTCTTGAAGGATTAAATGGTCTCCTGCCACTCATTAACACCTTCGGCGTATTAGCTAATGATGTGATATCCATTCATATCTTTGGCACATGACAGGATTGTGAACGTCTACCTGAGGATTTCAGGAACCTTTCAGATGATTGGGAATTCCAAGAGAATGAAATCATGAAAGCACAGGACAAACTGCGATCTTTACGTGCAAGGTTTGCTGTATTAGAAGGAAAAGTGGCTCTGGCAAAAATGTGAGTATCCTTTTCCCTCCCTTCGCATCGTTTAATTGTCGGTTGTGCAATATTCCGATATATTTGCATCCTTTACAGTGACACTCAAAAGGTAATAGATGAAAAGCAAAAGAGGATTAATGATGCCCGCAAAGCTCTGAAGCTTCTGCGTAATACCTGTGTGATTTGGCCCAACTCTGCATCAGAAGTTTTCTTGACCGGTTCATTCGATGGCTGGGCTACTCAGGTACGACTCTGCATCTTGTTTAATCATTGATCTGTACAACTGTATAAGTGCCCTTGATGTTTTTTCCTCTAAGGGTGTCCAGTAAACATGCTTTATAACATAAGAAAGTGTTGATAAAGCCTGATAAGTGATAAGGGGACAATAAATTTATGCGGAAAGCCTTTTGATGTAATTGTATGTTGCCAAATCCTCCCTAAGCATACCATTGATGTAAAGATATCTTGTCTACTTTCTAGACAGTGAACTCCAGAATAGGAAAAGTAGTGTACAGCTACGAGTGTCAATTAGCTTCTTTTTAGTTTTGGTTGAATTTTGCGTGTTCATTTTTTTCATTCTGTACTTGAGAATAAAATATTATCCTAGGATAACTGCCTTATATAACTTCCAAGTAAATCTGTTTGTTCCTCTCTTGCAATTAGCATTCTTTTTAGGCCATGAGTTGAACAACAGATAAGTACTTATACCCGACAGCTTACCTCTGATCCATATGCTTAATAATGGCAGAGGAAGATGGAGAAGTTGAGTAACGGAACCTTCTGTGTGTGGCTACGGCTGTATCCAGGCAGATATGAGGTGCGTCTGTCCAACCAAATTTCTGAATTCACATTTCCCCTTTAAAGTGACCAGCGCGCTCACGAATTCCTTCTTTGTAAACATTGCAGGTTAAATTCATTGTAGATGGCGCTTGGAAAGTTGATCCGTTACGCCCCATTGTTAACAACAATGGGAATGAGAATAATCTTCTTATCATCTGACAGAGCTAACACCATTTCATGGCAGAATGTATTAACATTTTGATGTCATACCAAAGCTGTAGATAGTAGTGTGTAGGATTTGTGGATTGTATTGCTAGACATGGATCAGTAATCCCACTGGTGGAAAGATGATACATATTCAATTCTGTATTAAAAGTAGGATAACATCAACTTTACAGAATTGCTGGTTTTATTACCATGAAGACATGAAGGGAAACATTAATACTCAAATCAGATTGCTATTCAAATAATATTCCCTCTCCCTATCATATAGATATCAATCATCCAATACTTGAAGCTCTGTTTGCAAATTCCACCATTGTTATTCCTACTAACACCATCCAACGTAGTACAAATGCACAGTGCATACGGCATTGAACCAATCTATTATACTGATACAAGGGCTAGAAGAACTACATTCATAAATTCATCGAGCTTGTAAGAATTCTAGTTTTAAACCTCATACTCTTCAAAATTCAAATTCTTCAGTGCCCACTAAACTGGATTCAACACCACTTTCTTTTTTGTGGAGTAATCGGGAAAGGAAGATCACAATAAATCATCATATGCAACAATTCTTCTACCCTTGAAGGGTGCGGCGTCTAAGCTACTGTTAGGTTTAGTACTGGTGTCACTACTAGCGCGATTGCCGGAGGAGCTCACAATTGCAGAGCTCAAACGATTGCCTCTTCTATGTCTGCTCAGAGGCGTCTCCGCCTTCACCAGCTTCGAAGTGTGTCTCGCCTGCTCCCCACCAGAATCAATTCCACCGTGTCGCTCTCCTCTCTTCTGCGAATCGCTCGCCAAAACCACTTGCACCTAAATCAAAACTCAAATTAGGGATCACCTAAGAAGAAGAAAAAGAACATAAATTGATGGAGAGAGAGCCGATGTTTCGAAGCTTACTCTCTTGGAATCAAAGGTGATGCCGAAGGAGGGGGCGAGGGCGGCAGAAACGGCGGAATCGGCGGCGGACCTGGATCGAAAAGTAACGAATCCGATGCCGTGGGGATCAATTCGGGTGCGGGAGATAGGGCCGTAGATCTCTAACCGCGACTTAAGGTCGAGGACGGAGCAGTCGGTGGGAAGGCCGATGACGAGGACAGCAGCGGGCGGAGCAGAGGGCGTGTGGAGGTCGTCGGCGTCGGAGGAGAGTAGCGGAAGAGGACGGCGGCGCTTGGGGAAGGAGGAGGGGAGGTGGCGGGAGAGGTAGGGTTTCTCTCTCTTCCGGCTCATAGTTGACAACGGAGACTGAAGATTGGAACGTGCGACGTTCAATAAAGTTCATTATTCTTTGCTTATCCATTTTCACCTTTTTAGCTCCGAGTAGAATTCTTGGTTAAATTTTTAGGTAAAGTTCATTTAGGTACTCTCTATTCTGAAACTTAATTTATTTTGAATACATACCCTTATTTGTGAATTTTTTATATATTATAATAAAATTTATTTATTTTTTAATTAAAAAATTATTTTCATATTTTATTAGCTAATACCAATTTTAATTTAGAAATAATTAGTATAATTCTAAAAATAGCTATAAAATATTATATAATTTAAATATTTGAACTAAAAACCTAACAAATTTTTAATATTTATATTAAAATATAAATTATATAATTTATATTTGTCAAATAGATTTTATGTAGTAAGTTCTGACCAATTTAAAAAAAAAATTTTGAACAATCATCCTATCATGTAACTTATATAATTTAAATTTGTCAAGTATAAGAATTTAAATTTTATTTATTCTTTTACTATCAAGAAAGGAAAATTTATATGTTGATTTATTCATATATTATATCAACTAGAAAGTTCGAATTGATATGATAAAATTGTCACAAATTACTACATAAATTTTATTTGATAAATTCGAATTATATAAATATTTTATTATGGTATATTTTTAAAAATTTTATTTTTTTTTAAATTAGAATTGTTTATTAACTTAATAAAATAAAAAATTATTTTTTATTAGGAAAAAAACAAATAATCTAATGGAAATTAATAAGGATACATGACAAACTTTTACAAAAATTCAGGGGTACCATCCAGAATAATTTTTTTTGAAAGTACCATCTAAAAAATCCAAAAACTCGAGGGTACTGAATGGAATTTCCCATTTTTTTTTTTAATCTTGGGTCAATTACTGAAAATCACAGATACTAAATCACAACGATAATAGATAATTAGATATGGGTCAATTACTGGATGAGATAAGGGCTTTGTCATCCAACTCTGAACTGGAAAACCTCATTTTCTCTTGGTGGAGTATATGGTTCTTCAGAAACAAGGCTGTTTTTGAATCATCCAACTCCAACCAAACAGACCAACATATTAAACTATGTGAGTTTATTCGCAATCAAATAAGGGATTGGCACAACACTAAAAAGAACGATGACGCTGATCCTCCACCTGGCAACCAAACCGCGAAGAACACACGAAATCATGGTAAATGGAAAAAGCCCATAACTAATTTTACTAAACTTAATTTTGATGGTGCAGTTAATGCGGATGGGATGGCGTCGTTCGGGTTTGTCCTCAGGGATTTCAGCGGAGACCCTATCCATTATGACGGTGGACAGATTGGTCGGCAGTCTGTCCTTATGTCCGAGACCATCGCCTTACGACAGGGAATTATTGAGGCCACAAGACGTGGTATTTCCCACCTCCAAATCGAAGGCGACAATCTTCAGCTGGTCAAGGCCGTACTTGGTGACTGGTGCTGTCCTTGGGAGATCGAGATGTTACGTGCTGATATCCACTGTTTGCTTGCCCGTTTCCAGTGTTGGAGTATAGCCCATGTCACTAGGGAGTGCAATTCAATGGCGGACTACATTGCTGTTTCGTTTCGCCGTGTCTCTTCCGTCCCTCTTACAGTTGATCCGGTTCTTCGGAACCTCATCCTTCAGGATGCTCTTGGGAGGTCGCTAGCCTGTTAGCGGCCGCCCAAACCTCTTTCCTTATCAAAAAAAGAAGATAATTAGATATATACCAAAATCACCCAAATAACACTCTTCCTTAGCATTTTTAACACCCACGCTTAAGTTGTCTCCATCCCATTAATCATTTGCATAACTCATTTTTTTATTTTATATTCTATTAAATAGAAAGGGTTTGAATCTAATGAGAATGGCGCTTAGATGAAAAATGAGAAAAAAAAAACCGTTAGATGGCGGAGAAATTAAAGACGTTAATCATTCACTTCAAAAAAGAAAAATATACGCCACTGTCGAATTTGTGCATCTAGAATGGCCATATTTTTGGTGAAATGGATATAGGGACGCACCTAGAATGTTCATCAAAACTGTGAATTGGTGCATCAAAATCGATTGTTTGTACAAAAAGAATGGCCGAATGTGCATCGAAATTGTGTGTATTAGTATATGTTTGTGCATCATAATTAGTTGTACGTAGTCAAACTAACTATTTTATGTTCATTAAAAGGAATCACTTGTGCATCAAAACAACTAAAAAGTGCATATTGTTTGTGAGTGCATCAAAATCGACTGAATATGCATCAAAACCTTATTGAAGTTTAAAATCAACGCACAACACAAATTACTAGTTTTGATGCACATACAAGGCGAAATCGATGCACAAATTACTAGTTTTGCCTTACTTATACATATGCATCAAAACTAATCATTTGTCCATCAAAACAACATAAAAGTGCATCTTATTTTATACGTGAATCAAAGCTAATTATATGTGTATCACAAACTAGATAAATATTATATTCATACACATAAATAAGGTTAAAAATAAAAATAAAAATAAAAAAAAGTTTGAAATCGATGAACAATGTGCATAAAAAACTCGATGCACAAACAATTAGTTTTGATGCACAATTGACAAGTATTGATGCACAATCGGTCAGTTTTGATGCACAATTGATAAGTATTGATGCACAATCGGTCAGTTTTGATGCACAAATTATGCGCATCACTCAAAACCGAATTTTTCGAAAAATTCGTTCGTGCCGTTTTTTAATCCCTTTTAATGAAAGTCTAATCAGTGCCATCGATTTTTTTGATGGAACGACCAAGATTTATTCTTATTTGTCACATGGACTCTCATTCTCACATGAGACTTTTTTAAATAGGAAATGTTACAAAACTAAAACCAAAAGATTTATTCTTATTTGGGTTTAGGTTAGTTGGATTCTGGTCTTTATATAGTAGGCTTTAGTTTTAATTTTCGACATGAGACTTTATATTCCGATGTATGGAATCAAAGAGGAGTGAACTAGCTAGTACCCATTGGAGTGTTGGACTACTATGGGGACAAAGGGACAGAGTGGAATTTTATCGGCCTGTCTAGATAATGGGCTTTGAAGCCCAATTGTGTAGTGCAGTGCTAGCTTTTTTTGATAGTAAAAGGGGGGATTTTAACCCGTTTTATTTAATACTTAGTAGGATTACATAATATTATTCATAGCCTTATCCATCTCTAAAATAGCATTAATCCCTTCCGGGGGTTCCTCAAACAGAATAAAAGTACCCATACAAGAAGCACTAAATCTCGAGAGCCAATCTGCTGCCTGATTCCCTTGCCTATGGATAAATCTTATCTTCAAGCACCAGTCCGGATTTTTAGCCAAATCAAGTTGTGAAGACGCTGCTTCCTGTAAACTTGTGAAGTACATTGAATGTAATATCAAGTTGTTGAGAGCAGTATAACCAAGTTAGCTACCACACATTCAAATATTCAATGAGACCACTGTTGGAACGATGTTGGGACCTCTGGTTCTAAACATCGGATCAACGATACAGTTCTCCGAGTTTTGATAATGACAAACGCTATAAGGGAACTAATGTGCTTTGATCAAGTATTTCTAAGGAACACAAGTTTAGCAAAGAACTTCCATGAATGAGCACACAATGAAGAGTTCCCATCAAGGGAACTCTGAAGAGGAAAGTTCCCATGAAATGAGAACTCCCAGGAATGACCAGAGAACACAAGCTTACACAATGAAGAGTTTCTCTCAAAGGAACTCAGCAGAGGACAGTTCCCACGATATGGGAACTCACATGTGCGGACAAGGACCGATCAGCGCATATCACGGGATCCTGTCTTGGACAGGATGAAGGCACAGTCTGAGGAGCAGACTGTCACGATTGATCCAACGGTCCGATCATCTCAAGAAGTTGACCTAGTTCAAATCGAAGTCACATGTGAAGAAAGTACAACTTGGACATCAAGCAAAGGGCATTTCGGACACAAATGAAAGATGCGATTGAAGCCCAAGTTCACTCGAGTATAAAGCCAAATGAATAGTGCTCGGATTGAGCACTTCTCCCAGAACTTACAAATACCCACAACAAAGAAAGAGAAAAGAAGAAGAGAAGTCCCCGACGACGAGTGTCTGATCTCGACGACGGTGAAGCCAAGTTCCCAGGAGCAAGGGAACTGCGATTCGGTGTAAGGTTTGAGTTACTTATTTAGTGATTGTTGTTCGCTTAGGAACTCAGTTGAGAAGATTCATTAGTGTTGCTAGAGTTAGGTAGAACTCGTAGGAATAGAGAAGTTTGAATCTGGCTGTTTGTAACTAAGGAACAAATCAATAATATAAGTAAGTCATTCAAAATCCTCCAAGCGGAGGTAGAGGTTTACCCATACAACTAGTTGGTTGTAGTGGGGTTCCTCTATAAGGAACTGTGCTTTTTCAGTGTCTTAATTACTTGCGATTATTTCTTCCGCTGCCTTGGGAACAGCTTAACAGCCAGTTCCCAAGCTCTTGCTAACTCGTTTATGATCCAACAATTGGTATCAGAGCAGGCTGCTCTAGATTTGTGTTAGCATCGCAGGTTTCAAACATGGCTCACGAACTCACCCAAGTCGGTCACAACAACAGCAAGCTACCAAGGCTCATCACTGGGAGATTCGAAGTCTAGCAACGCAACATGAAGAACTGGATGCGCAGCCAGGACTACCAAGCTTGGTGCGTCAATGAGAAAGGGAACTTCAAAATTGATCCAGCAATTGAGAATGACCTGTCAAAATGGGGACCTAATGAGTACAAGTGCATGGAGGCCAACTTCAAAGCCATCCAGTACCTCAAGAATGCCATGTCGGTGCAAGACTGCGACAGAGTGGCAAACCTAGACACGGCAAAGGAAGTGTGGGAAGCCATTCAGCAAATGCACATTGGGAACTCAGACCTCCGAGAAGATCTTCAGATGAACGCAAGGAGGGAGTTCTTCACCTTCCAGATGGAGATAGGAGAATCCGTTGATAGTTACCAATCCCGTTTTGAGGGACTTTGCACCAAGATGACTGGCCTTGGGATCACTAAAGAGGAAGTCACCGACAAAATGAAGGTTCAACAACTCTTCAATGGGTTGACTGGAGAATGGACAAATGAAAGAACGATGTTCAAAGAGAATCCCGAAAACAGGGCTCTTATGCTCCACCAGGTTTTTGGAAAACTGGTGGGATATGAGAAGAGAAAGATAGATGACAGGGAGCAAAAGCGAGCACATCAGGGGATAGCTCTCAAACTTGAAAAGGTAATCAAGGCAGTACAAGAGCAACATGAAGAATCTGAAGAAGATGAGGATGAAGAGCTAGTCCTTGTAACAAAAGCTCTTCGATCTTTCTACAAAGGGAAGTTCAAGAAGAACTATGAGAACTCAGGAAAAGGACAGAGTTCCCAAAGAAAATCTGCTGAAAAGGACCTCTCGGATGTAACGTGCTACAAGTGTTACAAGAAGGGACACTTTGCCAAGGAGTGCCCTCAGGAGGCGGACAACCGAGGAAAAGGAAAAAAGACCTACATAGCCACATGGAGTGACGATGAAGACGAAGAGCCTAAATCATGGGCTCAACTTGACATGTGCGCCATGGCCTTAGGAGAAACCACTGGGGAACAACCCAGTGAGGTAACCCCCGAATCCGTTCTTGCTTCCTTGTCAAATTATGAGAAACCGGAACTGCTTAAAATTCTCACAAGTCTTGTCAAAGATAATATTAAATTGCAAAAGAAGTTGAAAAAGTCGGAACACACAAATGCTGAACTAGTTGGTCTAGAGCCATGTCCCAACTGTGTGTCCCTTCTAGAAAAACTTCAGTCTTATGTGTCTCACATCGTAGAACTTGAGAATGAGCTTAAAACCCTAGAAAGTGATGAAAACACCCTTCTACAAAATCTGAGTAAAGCAAAAGGGAACTTTGAAGCCTCTAGTTCCCAAACCAAGTTTGTCCCAGCCAGACACGGAATAGGGTATGAGTCAGAGAGCCCTAGAAAAGGGAAGTCCCTCTTGAGTGAAAAAGAGATGAACGAGTGCAGGGCCCTAGAGCTTCAGTGTGAGAAACAGAAAAATGCACACCTGGAAGAAAAAATCCGTGTTCTGGAGAGTGGGGTGAATGGAGAAGTAGATTATTACACTGGGAACACTAGACACAAGTTGTATGTTCAAATAGCTAAGGGAAACAGGTCTAGAGTGTACAATAAGGAAACTATGGATAGGAACAGGATACAGAGACCCCATCCTAAGTACTACCTAGGAGAATACTATAAGACCTGCTGGAACTGTGGTGCTCATGGGCACTACAAGGAAAGCTGTCCCAAAGCTAAGGCCCAAGCCCAGAAAAACCACGAGTACTGGAACAAGTAGAATCAACAAACCAACAAGCCTGCCAGAGTTCCCATTAAAAGAAATAACCATAGGAACCTTGCCTATAAAAAGTACTCTCGTGACATTAACATTGCTGATTATGTGCTATTTGAGACTGTCTTCCCTTGCAAGGAACCAGGCAAGAGTCATCTTGCCTGGGTCCTCAAAAACTAACTTTTCTTGTAGGTGGCAGTGAGGGGGAACAACACATGGGTCATTGACAGTGGATGTTCCAACCACATGACTGGAAACAAAGACAACCTCACCTCACTCCACCCAAAGGCCGAAGGAGGTCACGTGTCCTTTGGCAACAAAAATAAAGGAGAGATCATAGGAACAGGGGAAGCGCTACTCAACAAATCAATCAAAATCAGCAACATTAACTTGGTGAAAGATCTGGGATTCAATCTCTTGAGCGTCTCTCAAATATGTGATCAAGGGAACAACATCGTCACCTTTGACTCAAAGGAATGTCTAGTGATCAACAAGAAGACTAACAAAATCATCCTGAAAGGAAGAAGGTCCAACAACATATATGTGGTGGATACAAACTTTGAGCCACCAAGGAAACTGTGCTTGGCAAGTTCCCTTGATGAAACGGAACTTTGGCACCGAAGGTTAGGACACGCAGGTATGAACCAAATCTTGAAGCTCTATCTACAAGATCTCGTCGTCGGTCTCCCACGAATCAACCTTGAAGGAGTCAAGATGTGTGAAGCCTGTGCTCGAGGAAAGCAAACAAGGACCTCCTTCAAGCCCAAAAGGATGGTGAGCACGACCAGGCCCTTAGAGCTAATTCATATGGATCTTTGTGGTCCCATGCACACCAAAAGCTATGGAGGAAAGAGGTACATGTATGTTTTAATCGATGATTTTTCACGATTCACATGGGTGCTATTCTTGAGATCAAAATCAGATACCTTCAAGGAATTCGAAGTCCTAATCACAAGAATGGAGATCAGCATGGGACTCAAACTAAAGGCTCTTAGATCTGATCATGGAACAGAGTTTGAAAACTCACAGTTCCTCAGATACTGTGACAAACATGGGATCTCTCATAACTTCTCGGCCCCTCGCACTCCTCAGCAAAACGGAGTTGTCGAAAGGAAGAACAGGACCTTGGAAGACATGGCTAGAACTATGTTGTTTGAAAGCGGAGTTCCAGAGTACTTTTGGGCTGAAGCCATCTCCACAGCTACTTATATCCTGAATCGAGCCATGATCAGACCCTTGATCAAGAAGACATCCTATGAGCTCATCAAAGGGAGAAAGCCAAATATCGCTCATCTTAGGACCTTCGGATGCAAATGCTTCGTCCACAACAATGGGAAAGACAACCTTGGCAAATTTGATCCCAGGAGCGATGAAGGGATATTCTTGGGATACTCTTCCCATAGCAAGGCGTACAGGGTCTATAACAAGAGGACCAAGAAGATAGAGGAAAGCATTCACGTCATCTTCGACGAGAAGTCTGTAAAGATGGGAACAGAGGTTCAAGGAAAGGAAACTCTGTTTAAGCTGGTCAGACAAGAAGCAGACGACGACGAGGATGAACCAAGAAAGAAAGATGAAGACTATCCAAGTGGGAACAATGCCCCACAATCAGGGAACAACGAAGGAGATCAAAACTCCACAGATCAAAGCTTCTTTGAAGTTCCCTCTTCAACAGAAGAACCACAAGATGCCTCCAATTCTCTCGTTCCTCAAAATGAAAATGCACCAGAATCTAGTGTTCAGGGGGAACAACGAGGGAACTCCGAAGAGAATCCTGACGAAAGTCCCAGCGAAGAAGCTGAACATAACTGTTCTCCTGAGGAAGAGGAAACTCAAGACACAGATGGAGAAGAGTTAAGGGAACAGGTTGACGTCTCACACATTCTAACAAGAAACTACCAACAAAAGAGAGATCACCCCATCGACAACATCATCACTCCATATGAAAAAGGTGTTCTAACTCGCTCTTCTCTCAATAATTTTTGTGTTTTTAATGCCTTTGTCTCAATGGTGGAACCAAAAAGCATAAAAGAAGCTCTAAAGGACCCAGACTGGATCCAAGCTATGCAAGAAGAACTACACCAATTTGAGAGGAACAAGGTATGGATGCTAGTTCCTAGGCCCAAAAACAAGAACATCATAGGAACTCGATGGGTGTTTCGGAACAAGCTAGATGATACTGGGGCTGTAGCTAGGAACAAGGCTCGTCTGGTTGCTCAAGGCTATAGACAAGAAGAAGGAATCGACTATGACGAGACCTTCGCACCAGTTGCAAGGATCGAGGCCATCCGCCTTCTCATAGCCTATGCAGCCCACAAAGGATTCAAGCTATACCAGATGGATGTGAAGACGGCATTTCTCAATGGGCACCTCAAGGAAGAAGTATACGTAGCTCAACCCCCAGGATTCGAAGATGAGAAGCTACCCAACCATGTCTACTTCCTGGAGAGGGCCCTCTACGAACTCAAACAAGCTCCTCGAGCATGGTATGACAGGTTTGCTCAGTTCCTTCTGTCTCATGGATACCTTCGAGGTTCCATAGACAAAACTCTTTTCCTTAAGAAAGAGTCTAAGGATATCTTGATTGTTCAAGTTTATGTTGATGACATTGTTTTTGGAGCAACTAACGAAACTCTTGTAGAGAAGTTTAAGGACCTCATGAGTAGTGAGTTTGAGATGAGTCTCATAGGGGAACTCACGTTCTTCCTAGGACTCCAGATTTCTCAAACAAAGGAGGGAACAAGGATTCATCAACAGAAATACATCAAAGAAATGCTAGTCAAGTATGGGATGGACCACTCACGGCCCATCGACACTCCCATCTCCCCAAATTCCAGGCTCAATGCATATGAAATAGGGGTAAGTGTCGATCAAAGGAACTTTAGAGGTATAATTGGCTCTCTCCTATACTTAACTGCTAGTAGCCTGATATTATGTTCTCAGTGTGCTTATGTGCACGTTTTCAAGCTAATCCCAAAGAATCACACCTGAAAGAGGTGAAGAGGATTTTCAGGTACCTCAAAGGGAACGACAACTTGTGCCTCTGGTATCCAAGGAACAGTTCCCTTGAGCTCATTGCTTATACAGATGCAGATTTTGCTGGGCACCTAGTTGATAGAAAGAGCACATCAGGAATGGCCCAGTTCCTTGGGTCATGCCTAGTCTCTTGGGGATCCAAGAAGCAAAATTCAGTGGCACTCTCCACAGCTGAAGCAGAATACGTGGCTGCCGCATCATGCTGTTCCCAAGTACTATGGCTCAAGTCCCAACTTCAAGATTACGGTATGTCATTTGGCCCAGTTCCTATACTCTGTGATAATACTAGTGCCATTAACATTTCCAAAAATCTTGTGCATCATTCTAGGACTAAGCACATAGACATTAGGCATCATTTTCTACGTGACAATGTTGAAAATGGGAACATCTCTATGCAACACTGTAGAACAGAAGAGCAAATTGCGGACATTCTCACCAAAGCTTTAGACAGACGTCCCTACCAGCGTTTTCGAATGCTTCTAGGGATGATAACTCTAAACTAAACAAGTCCCTGTTTGTCTCTCCCTCAATGCTTGATTAGTCTAACTAGAAATGCATGATATGGAACTGTAGGACTCAGTGCTTTCATTTTGCCATATTACTAGTCTAGAGCTTGATGTGTATAGAGGAACATTATTTCTTTTGACCCAAAATGATCAACCAGAGTTCCCTTTAACCCTCTCTACAAGCCACTATGATGGTTGATCATAAAACCTACCCTAAGCTAAGGACCAGACAAACGTTTCTCATCAGCCCAACTCTTTATCCCAAAATCGAGTTGCAATTGTCTGGTTCTCTTTTGAGTTCCTCAGCCTCACAAAGAAAATTGAGTGTGAGTTCCCTAACCTCTCCACTCAATATGACCTTTCTAGAGATCATGGGAACTGGTGCTAACAAGCAAGGGAACACTGGATCTGAAAAGATGAACCGTCACTAGAGAAATGGGAAATTGTGTCAGACTCTGAAGCGTTTTGGGCCAAGCACTCAAAAATTCAAAAGACTTCCCCTGGAAGAAAACGACGCGTGTCAGAGGCATGCTCGAGAAGTTGAAACGACTCTCCGCTCTTATTGGCCAACGGTTATCGAGGCCTTTCTCAACTTCCCTTTCTACCCTCGTCTCTCTCTCTCTCAATAAAACCCTACTTTACCACTTTTGGGTTCCTTCTTCCTCATCCTTCCCTGTCATTCTCCTCCTCTGCAACTTTGCCTCCTCCCTCCTTCGAGAAAACTTCCAAAAAAAAAAAAACTCTCTTTCCCAAACCTTTCTCAAATGGCTCCAGCCCATTCTTATGCCGAGATGAAGGCATGGATCCAAAACAACCCTAAAGCTCTCTTCCTCACCATGATGGTGGACGTCGAGAAGGAGCAAAATGAAGCTCTTCGCGATGTTCTCATCGAGGGACTTTACAATTATGTAAGTCCCTTTCTTCCTCCTCCCTCGGCGGCGCAACCTCCAGCACCGCCGACCTCCACTCTTCCACCTCCCTCTTCCTCCGAAGTTCGCATCGTCGACACTTTCGGATCCGAACCCCCTTCTAAATACGAAAAACCCAAACAATCCAAACACAAACACTCGTACAAAGACCCCTCCAAAACCAAACACCACTCCTCAAAATCCAAACACAACTCCTCCAAACGCAAACACTCACAAATCTCCACTTCTTCATCCCCATCTCTTCCCATTCCAAAGAAAAAATCCCTCCTCAACATGGAGGAGGTCCTTAATCTATCCAAACCCGACGCCTATGCCATCATTCACCCATCCGAGGTCGAGAAGCTCTTTCTCCCTCGTCCCCAATCAATCCCTGAGACCTCCGGTCCCAGGGACTCCACGATAACCACTTCCTCCCCTGTTCCCATGGTTGAGGGAACTACTAACCCTCCACCCTCTTCCTCCCCCAGAGTTCCCCCACCCACCTCACCCATTCCCACATCCCCCATCACTTCAAAATCTGCCTCTAGGACCTCAAGTCCCAAGGCTCGCACCCCTACTCCTCCTCCTTCCACTCCCAAGGTCCCAACTCCACAAAACTCTCCTCTACCTCCCTCTTCTCCCACCACACTAAAACTCCCTTCCCCATCTTCTTCGGCCCAGAAAACCATAGACCTCGACTCCGACGAGGATAATCTCCCCATCGGAGTCCTTGTTCGCCAGAAGACCAATGCCCCCATCGTGATGGGAACTGCTGAAGAGGAAGCGCAACTAAAGGCCCTCGAAAAAGAATTCGAAGGCGCACTCAACGGGCCTTCCGCAAATCAAGGGGGCAAAGCCTAAGAAGAAGGGAACCCAACACCAACTGACGGTGCTGAGACAAGCAGTCCTCGTCAGGAAGACGACGAGGAGGAAACAGGGCTGACCTCCTCCAATGATGAAGGGACCTCCAGTGATGACGCTGAAAAGGAAGAAGAGGCCCCCACTTACAAAGAGCTTGCCAGCATCCCTGCTCCTGAACAACAAATGGTGGTGTCGGCACAGGTCCGAGAGGAAAGGACCCGCCCACTGCTGATCGAAGCGGTTGACCCCCCTCAGCAAAAAGGAAAGACTACGGTCTCTAGGGGGAACTCCAAGAAGAAAGGGAAAGGCACTGTGCCCAAGAAAGTCCATATCTCTGAGAATCGCAAGCTCCTTCCCCCACTCATCCTCTCTGAAAGACAACTCGTTGATGAAGGGCTCGGGCAACTATGGGACCTGATCAAGGCCCAAGGATGGGAACACATGTGCAGTGAGGCCGTGAGTATTGATCCCTCTCAGGTGCGCCGATTCTACAACCATTTTGTGGTCCATGACAACGACACCAAGGGAACTCTCTCCCTCGAAGGCGATGACTTCATCTTCACAACCTCCACCATCCGCCTTCAACTACAAGTCCCTGTCCAGGGCCTACAGGAACTGCCCACCAAGAGCTGGGGCGACTTCAACAGTGATGAGATTTACAACACGATCTACGAGGGCCATGTTCCCACCACTGGCACCTCTACTCATCACTTGTCCCTCATTGCAAAGCTGGCTCATCAATTCATCATCAATATGGTGATCCCTCGCCAGGAGAAGCGCCTTGTTATCAACATCCCTGATGTCATTGTCCTCTACCACTTCCTCCTCAAAAAGCCCATCAATCTTCCTCGCATAATCTTGGGGCACATGGAGAAGTGCATGGCTTCCAAATCCCACTCCCTTCCTTATGCTGGCCTCATCAAGAAACTCTTGCTAAGAGAGGGCCTTTACGACACATCCCAGGAAGAGGTCACCATAGGTAGGGAACTGGACATCTCAATTGTCCAAAAAATGCGGCACTCTGAGCCTGTGGAGGAACGAGAAAGGCTGCCATCTGGTGAAGGCACTCAGGATGGGAACACTCCAGTGTTGGTGCACATTGCCAACACTCTCGACAAGATAGCCAGGGAACAAGAAAAGATGGCAAGGGACCATGAACAAATTGCTAAAGGCCAGGAAAAGCTTGTACAAGTCTTGACACGACTTTGTGATGCCCTGTTCCCAAGCCAATGATCTTTCCCTTCTTTTTCCTAGCCTCAATGTTCCCACAAATATTGTCTCTTATGTTCCTATGTACAAATTTTTGCTTAAGTAATGCATGGTTTTTAGTATGATTGCGTGTTCTTTTCCTTCCTTATCTATGTGTTTACTTGTTTTCGATGATGTGAAAAGGGGGAAAGACAAAAAATGCGAGATGAGTTAAGTTGAAAAGATATCACAGAATACGCTATAGCTAAGGGGGAACAATTGCATAAAAAGCTAAGTACGAACTCAGTGATTCACAAGAAGTGGCTCCCTAGGAACACGCGTAGGAACTCATTTGCATATCATGCTTTGAAATACTTGCTGATTTTTGCGATAGGTTTGTCATCATCAAAAAGGGGGAAATTGTTGGAACGTTGTTGGGACCTCTGGTTCTAAACATCGGATCAACGATACAGTTCTCCGAGTTTTGATAATGACAAACGTTATAAGGGAACTAATGTGCTTTGATCAAGTATTTCTAAGGAACACAAGTTTAGCAAAGAACTTCCATGAATGAGCACACAATGAAGAGTTCCCATCAAGGGAACTCTGAAGAGGAAAGTTCCCATGAAATGAGAACTCCCAGGAATGACCAGAGAACACAAGCTTACACAATGAAGAGTTTCTCTCAAAGGAACTCAGCAGAGGACAGTTCCCACGATATGGGAACTCACATGTGCGGACAAGGACCGATCAGCGCATATCACGGGATCCTGTCTTGGACAGGATGAAGGCACAGTCTGAGGAGCAGACTGTCACGATTGATCCAACGGTCCGATCATCTCAAGAAGTTGACCTAGTTCAAATCGAAGTCACATGTGAAGAAAGTACAACTTGGACATCAAGCAAAGGGCATTTCGGACACAAATGAAAGATGCGATTGAAGCCCAAGTTCACTCGAGTATAAAGCCAAATGAATAGTGCTCGGATTGAGCACTTCTCCCAGAACTTACAAATACCCACAACAAAGAAAGAGAAAAGAAGAAGAGAAGTCCCCGACGACGAGTGTCTGATCTCGACGACGGTGAAGCCAAGTTCCCAGGAGCAAGGGAACTGCGATTCGGTGTAAGGTTTGAGTTACTTATTTAGTGATTGTTGTTCGCTTAGGAACTCAGTTGAGAAGATTCATTAGTGTTGCTAGAGTTAGGTAGAACTCGTAGGAATAGAGAAGTTTGAATCTGGCTGTTTGTAACTAAGGAACAAATCAATAATATAAGTAAGTCATTCAAAATCCTCCAAGCGGAGGTAGAGGTTTACCCATACAACTAGTTGGTTGTAGTGGGGTTCCTCTATAAGGAACTGTGCTTTTTCAGTGTCTTAATTACTTGCGATTATTTCTTCCGCTGCCTTGGGAACAACTTAACAGCCAGTTCCCAAGCTCTTGCTAACTCGTTTACGATCCAACAACCACCACCATCGACAAATTAGCTTTTCGTTGTTATTTCTGCATTGAATGCCGAAAGTTTGGAAGCCTCATGCACGTTGACTCTTGTTCAAAATACTACGGATCGGAGTAATAATATTTTCAACTCGTAGTTTTGGGCTATTGAACAGGCCGGTAACACATTCATCTCAAGCAATTTGTCACTCTCTCATAAATCCACAGCCTTTCAAGTTTCAAGCTATGGCCGATCGATCTCCATAACGAATCTCGTGGATAAATTGAACGTACGTATGATTCATTTTGCCATTTTGGTATACGTCATTCGATATTGATTGAAAGCGTGAAACGACACATTCTACAATTATAAGGGCTCGTTTGGAACCATACAAGAATCAACTTCAAAATCACTTGACCTGATTTTTTTTTTTGACCGATAATTCCCAAATATGACCCATTCTATACTTGTATACATATTATTAACATATGACCACCTCTACACCATATATATACTCATTATTTATCCGAACACGATTTCTTATCCGAACCCAAGTGTAATTCAATCCTCCAATCATAAAATTTATTTTATGACGACGAACAAAGAGAAAACACACGAAGCACTATCATATATAAACGTTGCTTTCCCATAATAATTAAAAATTAGAATTTGGGCATTCATTTTATGCACGTATCCAAGAAATATCACTGCTCCGATTGAATTGAAAGAGACGGAAAACGCAATGCATGAAAAAGCTAAAAAAAGATGCCTTCTCTTTCAGCCATACGATTGATTATACGATGTGCCTATATGAGTCTGTGCCTGTGCAAATGCAATGCATCACGTACAGTAGTAAGCTGTAATTTCCATAAAGCCTTTGCTGACATGGTGGCGTGGGTGCGCACGTGGACTCTGGACCCCACGATAGAGACTGTACACGTGTACCATCAAGCCACAACACTACAGCAGGCCCGCACCCCAAACACCCCTTTTCCCCGGCCTATGGAATTTCTTAAAATCAAAGGCTCGGGCCCACCATCTGGCCCAAACTTTATTGACAACGCAACCACCAGGGCCTACTGGGTCGGGTCATGGCGGGGCCTCCCTCCCACTCCCACTCTGAAACTGGAAGCAGATCAACGACAGTGATCGGTCCGATCGATCTTAATGCAACTTTTTTTCTTCTTTAGTACTCCCTCCGTCTCATTTTGTTTGTCTAATTTCCATTTTAGTTGTCCCAAAATATTTGTCTAACTTTTTTTCTTTCCTTTTATATCCAACTTTTCTTACAATATTACCCCTATTCAATCTCACTTTTTACCTACATTTTCCAATAAAAAATCTACTCCCAATCAACTTTTTAGTCATTTTCTTTTTCTTTCTCTTTCTTCTCATTTTTATCCATCAACATCATACACTCTCTCTTCTCCCCCATTGGTTACTTTTTCTCCCATTCCACTTTCTTAATTTGTGTGAGAATTGTCCTTTTGGGACGGAGGGAGTAGAATATTTTTTATTTTAATTGAAATTATCCTCATCCACACGCCGTGAGTATAATGCCACGTAGCGTATGTCGGAGTGGGGCCCTTCTTTGAAGTTGCGTGGAGTAATTAAGAAATGTAGTGGTTGCGTGGCATCTTGATCGACCCTACATCCGCTCCGACACGTAGACGGCCGGTTTATACGCCTTTTTTGCGCGTTTTTGTCCAACGAGATTGTTGGTTCAATGTCGATCTAGCTATCAATTAACTTGAACGTTGAACACTGCTTAAGAGGGAAAAATGAACGTATCATCAAAGCTTCAAAATTCAACACGTTTTAAGTTACTTTTAAAGTTTATAAATGAATGGCCATATAACTTCAAATTACCTTATTTAAAAGTAAATAAAATATAAACATTACTTATAATATAAAAAACATATGAAATAGACAATATCATTGTTTATTACTTACAATTTTATATTCACGACAACCACGTTATTTTAAATAATAAAAAATTACTTACAAAAAAACGTAAAAACAGTTATAGACAGGATTATTTAGGACTGCCAAATTAGGATGAAAAATAATTCATATATCTTAAATTGATAAGCATTGATTAAGTGATCAAATAATTTATATATGTAGGGTTCTTAATATTTTGTTTTGTTTTTGTATGCAGTTAATTATAATATTTCATAATGCAATTATTTAGTATGCCTCATACTTTCTAAAAATCTGAACATTTTAAAAAAATAAAAAATAAAAAATATAAACTTTATATCGTTCAACGGAAGGGTATTCGCGGTTTAGCCACTCTAGTAACTTGTAAGGTAGCGTTAGAGTCTCCATATTAAGGCCTTGCAATAATTTTAAATAAAAGCACTTTTATTGAAAATTATTGATTTTATATATAATTAAATTGAAATGGGTGAAAAATAATTATTTTTCCATTATTTAGTATGCTTATAATTTCCAAAAATTTGAACATTTAAATAAATAATAAACACAAAATATAAATCCTATCTCATTCAACGAACAAAATTTAACACTCTAATAACTTGTAAGATAAGAGTTAGGGTCTATTAAGGCGTTACTATTTTTTTTTATCAGGTAGGGATTTGATATGGGTTGATTACCTAATACCAAAAACATCCTGTCACATGAGAGCACAGAGCTCTGGATGAGAATCTAATAACCATGTTGGATAAGCAAAGCCAGTTTGACAATCTTGTTAGCAACAGAATTTACATTTTTGTAAATATGGGAGATGACTACTTCCTCCATAGAGGAGCATAACATCAAAAAATCTATTACTAAAATTTCAATTTCCCATAGACACATTCCTTCACGACACAGAGCTTTAACCAGGATCTGGTTATCACTTTCAATTTGTACTTTTCAAACACCTAGATTCATAACAAGTTGGAGGCCTTTATATAAGACTAGTGTTTGAGCATGGAGGATTGACATGTCTCCCAATTAGTGGTTTTGCTCTATAACCTTTTTCATAACCTTTGCCAAGTTTTGAATGGACACTTTTTTTTAATAATATTATTATTTTATCTTGACAAAAAAATATTTATCATTTATTTATGCATATATTACTTTTATTTGGTACGTCAATGTCGCCAATAAAATAATGAGCACGAATATTATATGTTAGTTTGTTGTTTCACGTGAAATGTGATCTATCAGTCTGATTCTCCAAATCAATATATCATACTTAAATTTATATTTGTACGTGGATGATGTAAAGATAATATAATATATAAGTCTAGGTAGTATGTGGGTTATAGTTTAATAGTTTATTGAAATGAGACTTGGAAAGGATCATATTTTCACGACTATCTAAAGAATTAATTAGGATATTGAAGAAGCTTCTTCTTTCCCCATTCGGAAATAAATCATCATAAGACAAACCCTAAACCCAATGACAACTAATAAAGTGTTTTTGTAATGCTCATTTTCTAAATTTTAACAAAAAATAAATTAAAATTAGTCAATTTATATAATGTATAATAAGGACCGTGTGTACTAATTAGTTATAATTTACAATCACTTTTTTTTTGAAAAATGAAACAATATGGTGTGTAGAAAGTATAAAAATAAGGGTATCAATAAATGTGATATTTTATGACTGTTGATTTATATACATGGACCACAGTCATCCAGTTAAAGTAGATAATCTCCAGGTCATTAATACGGTTAAATGGAAAATCCATAGTCCGTGGAAGATTGAACTCATTATCACTGATATCCTTATTTCCATTTATGAAAACCAGGATATAGTGATTAACCATGTCTTTAGGGAATGTAACGTTGTGGCCGACAAAATCGCTAATTTGGGCCACAGTCTCCCAGTTGAGAGTATCAAGACTCATCTAGAACTTCTAGTTCTCATCCAAAAGGATGCTCTAGGGCGCCCTCCGTAAATGAGAGCACTCTAATCCTTACCTAATAAAAAAAATACACATGGGAAATCTTGTAATCGCACACAGATTTTCGCGCAACGTAGGGGCGCGTGAAACGGTGTTGCGCGTAAGGGTAAAAACGGGATTTAAGAAGTTACGGAGTTTGACTGCGCATAACCGCGCAACGTAGGGGCGCGCAAATAACGAGTCTTCAGCATGCGCAGACTCGTCATTATGATCTTTAAAGTTCCCTATGTCGTCATTATGGACCCCACTTACAAGACCAATAGGTATGTTATTTTAATTTGTAATTGATTTGATTATTAATTTTCCAGTATAAATGTTTAAAATAACTTGTTTTGCTAGGTACGACATGCCTTTATTGGAGATGGTTGGCTTCACTTGCACCGAAAATACTTTCAGCATCGGGTTTGCATTTATGTCAAACAAAGATGTCGCTAGTTATAGGTGGGTGTTAAGTCAATTGAAATTCGTGTACGGCGAGCTTGGAGTCCAGGTCAATGCAATCATGACAGATCGTGAGCAGACTCTAATCAAGGCGATAAGTCAAGTTTTTGGGACGGAGTACAACATTTGTTGTGTTGGGTGCACATCAAACACAAAATTGTGGCGTACGGCCTAAATGTGTTTGCCAACTCTAAAAATCCACATGAGTTGTCACGCGGGTTTGCAAACGCATGTTGGGTGCTATTTTCGTCCACCACAGAGGCGACATTTGCAGAAAGGTATGTAGAATTGAAGAGAAGATGGCGACCGACGCTTATTGCATACGTGGAGAAGGTGTGGCTTAATCCATACAAGAATAATATAGTACGTGTTTGGACCGATCATACCCTCCACTTCTAGACGAGAACCACCAATAGGTAATTTCATTTTTAGCATTTCAATTCATTTTGAATATTAGAAAGTGTATTCGTTCAATGTTTAAACTTTGACATGTGTTTTTAGGGTCAAAGGTATGCATGTTGTGCTGAAAAGATTTTGAATTCATCTCGAGGAGGCTTCAACACCGTGATACTAAGGATTCACATTCAGATGGAATCTCAAACCAATAGTTTGAGGACAGCAATTGACAAAACCAAAATACAGAAACCAAGTAAATTGAGACTGCTCAAACCAAAGTTCAGAGCGTTGTTCCGTCCTATACGTGACCATGTTTCAAGGCAATGCCAAGGTAAGTTGGTAGACATGTTTTATGACTTGGTTGTTGACTTGAAGCAGGATACAATCGAGGAAGACTAGTGCCACGACTACTTTTGGAGGGAATGTCACGGTCTTCCATGCAAGAATCAAGTTGCACAAGCTGTCATACGTAGAACACCTATCATGCTGGACGAGGTACATCCTTTTTGGCAACAATTGAAATGGGATGGCATGTGTGATGACGATCAGCTTGCCCTTGCTTGCGTACCCTTGACCATTGAAGACGTCACATGGAACGAGATGGTTGCTAGATGAAGCAACGGTGAGATTCCTAGAGACCAGCTATTTTAGATCACATCAGCGTAAAACGATTCGAAACATCCCGAAGACACAAACCTTATTGAGTTGATCCCTTACAAGACTCCAGATGGTGCCAACAAGTATTCGACCACCCAAGATAAAACACACCTTGAGCACGTGATGGAATAGTAAGAGAGGGAGCAACAACGACGGGGAAACAACGACAATCAGAGCAAAAAAAATACATCAGCGCAATATCGACCACGTGGACAACCTAGAGGATCTAGGAATAAGAAAGGGACCAGACTTGATACGCCTCCGGTTGCGGCCGCGTATCCTAGCACCGCACCCCCTCCTGCCACTTGCGCGTCTCCTAGCATCGATACCCCAGCTGGTGGAAGCTACTGTGGTCCCCCGACGAGCGTCACCTGGCACGGGGATAACTTTGGCATCGGAAATGTGGATAGTTTTATATTTCCATTCATTGATGATGCTAGAGACGTGATGGGAGACGATCGTTGTGGCTTTCAGTCCCTTGGTTGTGTATTGAGGAGGCTGCAGTTGGAGTATTACAATATTCGATGGGAGCTTCAGCGAGAATTGATGCAGAAATGAGATATTTATGACATCTTGTTTCCTTGGGGCCTTACATCATTTGAAGAGTTCTTGGAGTAGATCGGCCATATGGAGTCGCCTTGCTAGGAAAGATACTGGCTAGACATACCGCTACACGGCTGATAGGCGTGAAATGGTCGTGCAAATCACGGCTATGCAAAAGAGTCCTAACAAACCTAAAGACTGTAGTCTTAGGGAAGTAAGGGTCGAATCCGCAGGGAGGAGATTTATCTTTTTATGTGAATTTTTTGTCAATTAAATTAAAAGGGGTTTATGAAGTAAATTAAGTAACAATTATGCAAAACGAATAAAGCAATTAAAAAGTTGGTGTTTTTATCAATTTGGGGAAAAACACTTGGTCAAACAGAGATCCGCATTCGTATGACAAGTTGATCTTAGATTCACTCAATATCGCATGCATATGGAATTCCAATTCCTTTTCAAAGATAATTAATAGCACAACTAGATACTATCAATCCTAACTAATTGAATAACCCTGAAACTATCAAGATTCAATTCAAAATCAGCATGAAGAATAGGAATATAATCAAGATACAATTCTAGCATAAAACAACCAGCTTTTATACTAGAATACAATTTAACTCTCTTCTGCAATAGACTAGCACAACCAGATACTAGTACAATGCAGTTTGCTAATATGAAATAGAGAAACTCAACCAGTAATTTCTCTAGATCTAGCAATTGAGATTCAATAACAACAACCCCTTTTAATTCCTATTATGGGTTTTATTTGTCAACTTGCATGCTTTGTATACCAAAAGAAATTCCTATTAATGATAAGATTATAAGTTGTGATCTTAATTGAATAAAAGAATTATAAATTAATTCAAATGGATTATTAACCTTAAGTGAATGAATATTTAATAAATTTAATAATACTATGTCTTAATTGTCGAAAGCGCATAATAATTAAATTAAAATAAAGAATACAAGGATATTACAAATGTGAAATAATAATAAGGGATATTATTATTTTATCGTCTCCACCGAAATTATTATTATAATAATTTAGTAATTAACTCTCTTATATAAAGAATATAAGAGATATTTTTAAAACTTTAGAAGAATTAAAGAAATTCTTATTAAAGTCGTTCGTACCTCTCGTGTCGATAGGTCGAGTCTCCGTCCTGACTAAAGACAACGATTTCCGTTCATCCGTTCGTACACAATCGTAAAAGCTAAGGCAAGTGGAATTCTCCTTGTAGCCTTAATAATTCGTTTCGTAAAATTTCTCGATGCTGGGAACAACTTGGTTGCTAATAATAAACGAATCTAGGAATATCGATTGTTAGAAATAACGACCCATTTGTTATCGTTATTCTGTTATTTAAATATTCAATAGGACTATTATGCTAGTCTTGATTGCGACCTTGATTGTTTACGATCTCTTTTCGTGATCGGTTTGGATGAAATAGTGAGGGGTGCGGGACTAACCCGACACCTCTATATAACCAACTAAGTCGTATTGCGACCATGCCTAAATTACGACTTTTCGATCATGATCCATGTCCGCTCCTATGCAACGGAGGGATGCATGCACTCTAGCTAGGTGCTGGAACTTTGTTCCTGTCAGTGATCCGGGCCTAGGCTTGGCAATTTCGGGTGATGGAGCGGGTACGGTTTCGGGTATGGCCTCACCCGACCCGACCCGATCCGTTCACCCGACCCGGTCACTCGATCCGATCACCCGGTTTTTTGTCCCACATCGAAAAATTAGTAGAAGGAGAGGAGAAGGGGAGCTTATAAAAAGGGAAGGAGAGGAGAAGAAGGGGTTTAAGTGTTTGAAGCCTAACCATAGAGATGGGCTTTAAGACTTTATAATTAAATCTATTTTTTGGGCTAATCCATTATGTAGGCCCTATATAAATAGATTTAGATTTTAAAATTTTATTAGATAAATGGATTAAACGGGTTGACCCGTAATATGGCCCCGTAAACATGGGTTACGGGTTAAGTTTATTTTGTTTACGAGTCCTTGGGTTGACTCGTTGAACAAATGAAATTAAGTTTGAACATTTTTTTATAACACCCGAAAAAAACCCGACCCGACCCGAAAACCGACGGGTTTTGGATGGGTCGGTTTCGGGTGACACCCGTCGGGTGAAAATACCGGGTCGGGTGGGCGATTTGCAACCGTGGGTCGGGTGGTGGAAGTAGTCCACCCACACCCGACCCGACCCATTGCCATGCCTATCCGGCCTATGCAGGCCCCCCCCACTCTTAAAACAAGTTAACGTAAGTGAAAGTTTTATCACGACATAAGATAATTGCCAAAGCACACTTAAAAGAAATCAAAACCGGGTCGGATTAGTACAACTTGGAAGACTACCCGGCTCCTGGTTCTTGAAAAGATCGTCTTTCCAATCTGAATGCTTAGTCGGGCTTGTCTAAGGTGCGCAGGTACTTAAGCGCTTTCGAGCCACCTCCCCTATCTGGAGCACCGATTAAGATGAGGTTGGTTGAGGTCCGACAAGGGCGCGGGAGGTTTTTAAAAACTTGTATGAATTAATAATGTTCCCAACATACTTTCTAATCTACGAAGTCTACAATCTAGTAGTACTTCGTTTCAATTTAAGAGTTATCTCATCTAGAGATATACTTATTTCCGTTAGTAAAAGCTCCACATAAAGTTCTATACCTCAAATACATCCTGATAATATTTCTCGAATATTATAAAATTACCATAATACCCTTGAGAATTTCCATTCTCACTTGCTTAGTCTCCTTAGACTAATTCCCCTATTTCCGCAATTTTGCCTGGTATTTCTCGCTCTTCGCAACAAATGCCAGACTGTAGGAATGTACACCGAAGTGTTGAAGACGAAGTCTAGAAGGTTCGAGAAGCATTAGGCGAGAATCGAAGGTCAAGGCAAGACGACGTTGAAGGAAGGAAGGAATTCTCATAAGAGCGAGGCATTCCGAAGATAGTGCACCAACTCTTCCCTTTTTAAAACCAAGCAAATCATCATCACATGAGTTGTCTTGGAAAAGAATACTTGTATTTTTAATTACGTCTTTTCAACCCTTTCTAAATGGGCTTTACTTTCCGCTGCTACATCATTTGTAAAACGACTCTCAATGTAATGAACGAAAGTTCTTATCAATAAATAAAATTCCGCTTTTAGTCAATTTCATCTTCAATAAAAGAACAAAGTATCATTCGTGAGCATCCGTTTATTTATGTAACCTTTATGTAAATTTCCGCATTTCTATAAGTTTTAATATCATTATAAAGCCTAGGGTGACTTTGGACGGTAAAATCCGAGGTCACTGGCAGTAATACCCAATGTTGCAAAATAGGGGTGTTACAGAATCTGCCCAAAAGTACTTCAGGTTTAGAAGATATATATATATATATAGATTGGTTGATTATAGATTATAGATATTTTAACTTGAAGAAAATATATAATTAAATTGAAGATAGATTTTCTATCTATATTATAAAATCTATTCAGTACATATTTAAAGGCTTGTAAATATAAAAATTATTAAAAATAAAAATTGGATATATAACAAGTATAATATAAGTTATTTAATATTACTATAATAATTGATTAAAGTTAGTTTATTCAAGGTGTGCCATGAGATACAATTTATAATTTATTAGGATAGCTTATTTGAAATTTTTTGTTATTTTTAACAACTATAGTGAAAATTTATATTATTTTAATCAATTTTGTCTAAAATGTCCAAGCCCCGAACTATTTAACCTGAAAGTTTAGTCTCGATCCCACGTCCCACTAGTTAAAATTGAATAAAATCCTTCACTGATTAAAATAGAACATATAGTCCTTGATTTGATGAGATACTCGACTCTGCCGCGTCAGCACAACCGACTCAAGAGGAGCGTGCAAGTGGAGTGTGCAAGAGGAGCGTGTAATAGAATTAAGAGCGGGAGAATGAATCATGAAACATTCAATGTATCTAGATGCATTTCTACATTGAAACAGAGTTGTATAAATATCCTGTAAATGTACAACAGAACATCAATAATACACATTCTCAATTTTCCCTCTCTTCTTCCTCTCGTTTCTTTCACCACAATGTAACATGGTATCAGAGCATTTGGTACTTCTCGATCGTTTTCTCTAGTCAATTTTCTTCAATCTCTACTTGTTCTTCGTCCTCGCCACAAGAAAGATGACTGTTACAGAAGTTCAGACTCAGGTGGATACACGTCCAGGAAAGGATTTTACGGATCCGCTTTACTTACATCCTGGATATGCACCTGGTTTGATTCTAGTTCAACATCAATTTGATGGCAAAGGATTCGGAGAATGGAAGCGATCCATGCGCATCGCACTATCTTCAAAGAACAAATGGTGTTTTGTGAATGGAGTCTTCAAGAAACCAGATCCAAATTCTCCAAGCTTTGCCGTATGGGAGCGAGTGAATGACATGATTATGTCATGGTTACTCAACGGTTTGAGTGCAGAAATCAGAAGTTCAGTCATTTACAATTGCACAGTTGAGGCGATCTGGAGAGAGCTCGATGCACGATATGGCCAAGTCAGTGGTGCACAACTCTATTCCATTTAGAAAGAATTAATGTCTCTCTCGCAAGGATCGCTGTCAATTTCAAGCTATTACACCAAAATGAAGGCTCTATGGGATGAGTTGAGTGGTCAGCGACGCTTTCCAAGTTGTTCTTGTGGAGCAATCTCGGCTATTCTCAAATATGAAGAAGAACAGAAGTTAATTCAGTTTCTCATGGGGCTGAATGAGAGTTACAATGTCACCAGGGGGAATCTTCTCATGATTCAACCTCTTCCAGATGTGAATCAAGCATACAATACGCTTTTACACGAGGAAACACAGCGTGAGATAAAGAATCAATCCACAATTCTGACTGAATCTGCCTCGTTTCATGTTGATTCCAAGAAAGGATCACATTCCTCCACTTATCAACAGTCTCAAAACAAGAAGACTGGCTTGTACTGTACTAATTGCAAGAAGAAGAACCATAATGTGGATAAATGCTATCACATTATCGGTTTTCCTAAGGACAGAAACAAGAAAGCTTCCACCAATGCAGCAGAGTCACATGGAGGTAATGATGCAGGATCAAGCTCGCACAGAGGTGTTCAGGAACTGACAGCAGAGCAATATTCTCAACTCATGAAGCTTCTTCAAAGCAAAGATCACAAGGTTTCAGATTTGGGGAGTGACTTTGCAGGGTTTGCAGGTAACACTTTTGAGCATATAAGTTCTTCTCACGCTTGGATATTAGATACCAGAGCTCCCAACCATATGTGTCATGATAGAAGCCTATTTTCCTTTCTAACCAAACTTAAACAACCTTTATCCATTAAATTGCCCAATGGAGAGTCCCTGTTAGTTAATCTCAGTGGATCTGTTGCAATATCTGGTCATTTAGAACTCAAAGATGTTCTCTATGTGCCTGGTTTTCGACGCAATCTATTGTCTATTGGGAAATTGGTCAGAGATCACCAATGTAATGTGGTTTTACACCTCAATTATGCATAATGCAGGATGGAAGGATGAAGAGGCCTATGATCCTTGGTAGATGCTTGCGGGATCTGTATTTTTCTGAAAAGTCAGGTTGTGAATCTTCTCAAAGTTGCAAGAAGATAGAGAGCAACAAATTACTACATAGCACATGTATAGATAATTCCATGACCAGTCATGTAGATGCTCACACTTGGCATCATAGATTAGGTCATTTGCCTTTCCCTAGAATAAAAGACTTGTCAATTTCAGATATGATTGACAATGAAACAGAAAGTGTTTGTGAAGTCTGTGCTAGAGCAAAACAACACAGACTACCTTTCCCCCATAGTGCTATAAACACTACTAAACCCTTTCAAATGCTACATGTTGATGTATGGGGTCCATTCAAGACCACTACATATAATGGATTTCGATATTTTGTTACTATTGTTGATGATTACAGTCGTTCTACATGGGTTCATTTGCTTTCTAGTAAGGGTGATTCTTTTTCCATCCTTCAAGCATTTATCACACTGGTGGAAAAGCAGTATAATAGTTCAGTTCAGACAGTTCGGACTGATAATGCTCTGGAACTTGGATTGAGTCATAATTCTGCAGCATATTTTTCTTCTAAAGGCATCGTCCATCAGACTTCCTGTGTTGCCACACCACAGCAGAATGGCGTGGTAGAGTGCAAACACAGACACATTCTAGAGGTGGCTCGAGCTTTGTTGTTTCAATCCAGACTTCCACTCAAATACTGGGGTGACAGTGTCTTGACTGTTGTTCATATTATTAACAGGATTCCATCTTCAGTTCTTAAAGGTAAAAGTCCATTTGAGTTAGTTCATAACCAACAACCAGATTATACTCATTTACAAGCCTTTGGTTGCTTGTGTTTTGCTTCAACCTTAAAACAAGGGCGACATAAATTTCAGGCAAGAGCTTTCCCTTGTGTGTTTTTAGGATATCCATTCGGGAAGAAGGCTTACAAGGTTCTTAACCTTGATACTCATACAGTCTAATATTCTCGAGATGTTGTTTTTCATGAGCACATTTTTCCCTATCAACAAAACACTCCTCCAAACATTTTTCCTTCCTCACCAAGTTCTTATTATGATGAAGATATTTCTCCTTGCTTACAAAACATACCCTCATCTTCTTTATCACCATCTCATTCTCCACATTTTTCACCTCCTGATAATCAACTCATCCCAAACAACTTGCGTAGAACCACCAGAATACGCCACCCTCCTTCTTATCTTCAAGATTATGTGTGCCATGTCACATCTTCTGATCATTTCTGCTGTCATACCCTTACTTCCACAATCAACTTTCCTCAGATCACTACATCCAGTATTCTTGCTCCTACCACTGAACCTTCCTCTTATCATGATGCTTGCAAGTTCTCTGAGTGGCAACAAGCCATGACACAAGAGTTCTTAGCACTTGAATCCAATCAAACATGGGACATTGTAGCTTTACCAAAAGGAAAAAAACCCATAAGCTGCAAATGGGTGTATAAGGTGAAGCACAAGTCAGATGGCAGTATTGATAGGTATAAGGCTCGGCTTGTAGTCAGGGGATTCACACAAAAAGAGGGTATTGATTACACAAAAACTTTCTCTCCAGTAGTGAAGATGACTACAATCAGAGTTTTGGTCACTGTGGCTATGAAGAATGGTTGGGAAATTGCTCAACTAGATGTGAACAACGCCTTTCTCCATGGGGACCTTCATGAAGAAGTGTACATGGCTGTTCCACCTGGCCTAGAAGTAGAAAAAGGGAAAGTTTGCAAACTCAAGAAGTCACTTTATGGGCTTAAGCAAGCTAGTCGTCAGTGGTATTCTAAGCTTTCTCAGGCTCTTCGAACCAGAGGCTATAAACAATCATTGAATGATTATTCCTTGTTTTCCAAACAAGAAGGTGACTCATGTACCTATGTGGCTGTTTATGTTGATGATGTGTTGCTTACACGGAACAATTCAGGGGAAATTTGTGATCTCAAAGCCTTTCTGAATCATGAATTCAAGATCAAAGATCTGGGGCAACTTCATTTCTTCTTAGGAATTGAATTTACAAGGACTCTTAAAGGTATTATGATGCATCAGCAAAAGTTCATTAATGAAACTGTTCAAGAGTTTGGTTGTCAGCACAGTAGCTCTGTAGTTGGTCCCTTGGAGTTACATTCCAAAGCAATGTTTGAGGAAGGCTCTCCACTTGCTGATCCAACAGCATATAGAAAGCTTGTGGGCAAACTAAACTTTGTTGTGCATACCAGACCTGATATTGCATTTTCTGTCCAATTTCTTAGTCAGTTTATGCAGTCCCCGACTGATGTACACATGAAAGCAGCTTTTCACACCCTTCGGTATCTCAAGAGTACCATACATAGAGCCTTGTTCATCAATGCTGATCCATCTTTTTCCATGACAGCTTACTGTGATGCAGACTGGGCATCATGTCCACTCACTAGGCGCTCAGTATGTGGGTTTGTCATATTTTTGGGAGGAAGTCCGATTTCATGGAAGTCGAAGAAGCATACCACTGTTTCACTGTCTTCAGCTGAATCAGAATACAGATCTCTTCGAAGGGTTTGCACTGAGTTATCTTGGCTTAGTCGATTGCTTGCTGAACTTCGTGTCACTGGCATTACTCCTATATCCGTTCAATGTGACAACCAAGCAGCTATTCACATTGCTCGTAACCCAGTTTTTCATGAGCGTACGAAGCATATCGACCTTGATTGTCATTATGTTCGTGAACGCTTGATTGATGGCATGATCTCCCTTCATCATGTTCCCACACAACATCAGCTAGCAGATGCTTTAACCAAAGGTTTACCAGGATATCATATGCCTTCTCTTCTTGACAAACTCGGTGTCATTCAACATACCTCCAGTTTGAGGGGGGATGATGAGATACTCGACTCTGCCACGTCAGCACAACCGACTCAAGAGGAGCGTGCAAGTGGAGTGTGCAAGAGGAGCGTGTAACAGAATTAAGAGCGGGAGAATGAATCATGAAACATTCAATGTATCTAAATGCATTTCTACATTGAAACAGAGTTGTATAAATGTTTGCCTTAGAATTTCAGTGAGGTCAATTAATTATGTTACAAGGCTTAATGTAAATCGCATAAACTTCCGTAAAAAAATTAATTAGTGACTAATTCTACTCATGAACAAATATAATTAATTTGGGTAGATGGTTCAGCCAATGAAAGAGAGTTTATTCCCATCTTTATTCTTTTTGTTCCATTTTGAGAGATAAAACCACTAGTAGACACGTACAGTTGTGCAGTTAGTGGATAGTTTTACAGAATATATTTATAAAAAGGGGAAAAGAAGAAGTTTAAGGGGGACGGTTATATTCTAGTTACTCAAGTAACATCTTCTCAAGAAGCCCCCTTTATATATGTGCGTGGTTGAAGGCAATAGTCTGGTTCCCGAACTCCACAAGAAAATTGAGAGAAACGACAATCTGCACAAACACAAAAAAAAAAGTAGTTGTCATCCATTACCGTCATCATCATCCTTTCAAATTCATTTCATTGATTGAAGAAAAGGTAGTGGCGAAATATGCCTATATATATGCACGCATACGTTTCTGTGATCCGTTGAGGTTTATGTATGCCATTATATATGTTATTCATCATACGTTTATGTATATGTATATACTCTCTTGATGATATATTTTGATTATATATATGCTCTTGATCACGTTTATATATATGGATAAACTCTCGGTCATATACACTGGTTTATATGTTCCTTTGATTATATATGTATAATTAACTATATATACTCTTGTACATATATCTCGATATATAGCGATCTTGTTGTATATGTATATATACTACTATGTATATCTCGACATATGTGTATACAATCTGTCATATATATAAATTGTCATACATATATTATATTGTCATGATATATATTGTCATACAAATTTGTCATGATATATATTGTCATACACATATTTTGATATACATGTGTATATATTATCATCAATATACTATGTCATATATATTTTGTCATCTCATCATATATACTTGTGACCAACGAAACCGAATGGATCTACAAATCATAAGAGATGACTTTTTCATGCCGTTATAATGCCCATTTGGATTCTCAAATTTTAAACATCGAACGGGACGAGGCAGATGACATGGCTGGACAGGACTCTAACATGATCATAATGTTAATTATGGTCTAATGGTTATTGAGTTCGAACAGAAATATGGGACAAAAGGCTTTATAATATATATGTATATTAAACGCAGTGGGGGAGGTGAACATTTGTTAATTTTAAACAAACAGGACAATATCATATTGAGGAAGAACATGAAAAATGGAGCCTTCGTATTAATATAATCTCGAACTCTCTTGTGGCAAACTGATGGCAATCGGTGAAAATAAAAATTTGTTAATTGAAGAGAAAATTTTGAGAATTAACATACCTCTTCACTGTGTCCTTCAAAATTGCAAATGGATTTGAGAAAGGATTGAAATTTGAGAATAATAGGGTTTTTGCCCTTCCTTTGAAACGTATTTTGTTTCTTGAAAGAGAATTTTAAATTCTTGTTAGGATTTAAAGTTAATTAAGATAAGGAGAAATTCTTTTAAAAATATACTCAGGATTTAATGGGGTATTTGTTTAAAATTTGTTTGAAATACCGAGATTATAAATTGGTGATTTCCAAATCCAGTGAGGATCAGTACAAATTTAATCTAAGCAAATAAATAAATTAATTTAGCCTTTAATAAAAAGGGGAATGTTAAATTTTTTTTAACGTACTTGAAATATATGGTTAGTACCGAAGTTCAATCATAATAAAGCTTGGGTATATATCTTTTGATTGGGTTTTAATCATTTATTAATTAAAGCCCAACCTGGCCATTTTGATAACGTGTGGATTGTACACGTTGATGATGAATAAATATAAAGTTTGATTAATCATTTAAGTCACTTATAAAAATGGCCGATATTTGAAATGTTTTTTATGAGAGAACTACGTATGATTTGATCCCTTTTAAAAGGGTACGTAGGAAACTTGACATAAAATATATATTTGTTAAGTTCAATCACATCCTTAAGTCAAAATTTAATGTCTTAACTTAGAACTACGTTTGACTTGATTCCACGTCATATAAGTGGATACGTAGGAAATTTGACATAAAATATAAAAATGTCATATTCAGTCATAAATTAAATTAAGATAAATCAAACAAAAATATATAAATTTTTTAATCACATGTTTGATAGTGAAGAGATTAAGCAACCCTTCCTAGAAGGTGGGTTTAATTTTATTCACATCGCGCAAATGATAGTTGGTTTGAATCTGAGCAACCCTTCCTAGAAGGTGGGTTCGGGTTCGTTCCACTAATGCGTGAAAATCAAACCAAACACTAAAATCAAAATACTCTGAACTACGTAAGGCTTGATTCTCTTTAAAGAGATACGTAGACAACCCATCAAAATTGGGTGCAACCCAAATCCTAAAAACCACATAATATTTTGTATCGGTATTGCTTTTAATCAAAAGAGTCAAAAGAGAGGGTCGAACTAAAATAAAAATAATTTAAATGTGTTTTGCAATTTTGTGTACATTTTTGCTCAACATATTTTTGGCACGCCCAGTGGGACCCTTTGTTTCTTTTCATCTTTAAGTAATAGCGATACTAACGTTTATTATACTTTGTTTTGTTGCAAGGAAATGGCTCCACAAGCAACAATCAAGTTCAACGAACTCCCCGCGACTTTCATTGTTGACGGGGGTAGCTGGGTCAAGAAACGATCGTTTGAGGTGCTCTTTAATGTCACTAGGGAATCGATCACTGCTGAGATCCCTTTAGAGAACTCCTTCAACGCTCTCCCGTTGCCTACGGAGGAAGTTGTTGACAAACAGGGCATGAAGCCCAAGTATGTGAAAGTTAGTCACCCTTCGGTGAACAAGCCTAACAACAACCAAGCCACAGGTAACAAGGATCCATCCACAAGTGGCACCAAGCCCGTTGTTGGAGTCCCTCACAAGCCTATAATTCGGGTCGTGAAGACTTATGACGAGGCTGTGAAGCCTACCACCCAACCTATCTCAAAGGCCAAAAAGTCTAAGAGAAGGGGTCGTAAGAACGGTTCCAAGAGGGGTGGAGTGGCACGTCGACTAGCACACTCCACTGCTTTGGAGTTGGCTAACAAGACTTTGTGGGAAGCTGCTCGCGATTTAGCGATTCCGAGGAGGCTACCTCATGTCCCTCAAGTTAATCCTCAAACCCACATCCTTATTGGATCCATACCTATCTACATAGGCGAGGTTGAGGAAGTTAACATGGCTTCTTTCACCGAAGATGCTCCTCCAAAGACCTCGAAAATCAAGATTGTCAAACCCTCGCAATCCAAGAAGGGTCACGAAGAGCGAACTATTGCTCAAATTCCACATGCTTCTGCGAGGAACAAAGGCTCATCGAAAGCTACAGGCTCGACTTCACAAACAGTCGGGTCTCAAGCCTATACTGGTGCCATTACTAGGTCAAAGGCTAAAGAGATGTCTTTTGCTAGCATAGTCTCACGTTCCCCTTCTCCTCCACCACTTGTTACCCAAAACACGAGTAGTTCGGAGGAGGAGGTTGTGAGTTCTCCACTATATGGGGACTTAAACACTCTTTTTCAAGAGGAGGAATTTCCAACTATGACTCCTAAGTCAAAAGCTACTATTGTCTCACAAGAAGAGACAGAGAGCATGCCAGTTTTGGTCACTGGTGCTACTGGCTTGGAAGATCAACTTCGAGAGTTACAAAGGCAATTGAGTGAAAAAGATGCTAGAATCGAAGCACTTGCCAATCAAGTATCTAATCAAGCTCATGAGAGTAGGCAAGATCAAACAGGGATGAGTGGTGAAACCCAAGGTGCCACGCTAGCTGTTACCCCACAAGAAATCCGAGGGATGATAACTCAAGGGATTAAGGAGTTTCAAGCATTACAAAATCCTCCTGTTGTGGGGTACCGAAAGCCATACCCTACTCATTATGATCCGGTCCCGTTTCCACCTGGTTATCAAAGGCCGAATTTTGACAAGTTTGATGGCATTCATGGCTCACCTCATGAGCATCTTGCTCACTTCTATTCTGCTTGTGGTGAAACCGCACTCAGTGATGCACTGCTTATAAGGCAATTTGTGCAGTCATTGAAAGGATCGGCGTTTACATGGTATACACAACTTCAGCCTGACTCGATCCAAACATGGGATGACTTGCAAAGGGCATTCTTGGCCCAATTTGTGAGCTCGAAAGCCAAGGTCTCTATTATGGACCTTGCAAATGCATATCAACGCTCAAATGAGTTTGCAAATGACTTCATTGCTAGATGGAGGAGCTTAAGATTACAATGCCCAGAAAAGTTAAGCGAAGAGGCTTGCGTGCAAATGTGCACCAATAACCTCCTTCTTGAGTTAGCAGTGCATGTCGGAAGCGTCGAGCCTACATCCTTTGATGCTTTGGTGTCGAAAGCTTGTAATGTTGAGCGTCAACTTGCTAGACGTCAAGCAAGCTCTAGTCGTTCTCACCATAATGAGACGAAAAGAGATGATCACAAGAAGCCACAAAAGAAGGGTGAAACCATGGCTACTTTTATCAAGCCTGGAAGCAAGCCCCCTAGTGGTAATAATTCTAAGGCTCAAGAAAGAGGAAACTCCAAGGAGCCCTACAAGAAGCTCACTCTTGAAGACAGGAGGAAAAAGAAGTATCCCTTTGATGATGATGATGTTAAGGGGATATTCGAAGAATTGATGGCTGCCAAGCTTCTAACACTCCCAGAGCCAAAAAGGCCTAAAGAAGTTGGCAAAACGAGCGATCCCAAGTATTGCCCATACCATCGATTGATCAGTCATCCAATTGAAAATTGTTACGTCCTCAAGGATATCATAGAGAGGATGATTAATAAAGGAGAAATTGAGATTGAAGGAGCGTCATCAAAAACTCCCTCAGCCTCATCAAATACAGTCTCAACAGTGGAAGTACAAGGATCTAGTGCTCCACTTTTAGAGTCTAGTGAGACTCTTGAAATACGAGATGTTCCTACTGTTTCATTGCCTCCAATGGCAGTGCCAGTTCAGTTTCAAATGGAAGGTGAAGTCCGCGTCATTTGGACTTATCCTGATATGCCAAGACCTGGGCCTACACAACCGACATTATATGAGGTAGTGACGAGTTCATACGTCAAGGAGTTGCGCCTAGATACAAATGATGTTGAAGGTGATAATAGCTCTGAATGGAAGACTTGTACGAGCAAGAGAAAGCCTCGACAAACAATGACTCGAAGCTCAGGTCCTCTAGGCTTTAGAATGATAGGAAGAAAGCCTAATAAAAATAAAAGTAAAAAGAAGAAGTCTACTAAGAAAGAAAAGAAGTTGAAGGTAGACTCTGATGAAGAATATATACTACCCGAGCGTGTGCCATTCACCTTGAAAGACTACGTCCCCAAGAATTTCTTATATGATGAATCCTCAGAAGATGAGATATTTTGGGGTGAAGAAGTTGTCCCATGTTGTATGGACTCGTGGGATGACATGTGTGAAGAAGAAGAGTCAGAAGTTGATGCAGTTACTCTTCGTTCTGGGCGTGAACTTGCGCCTTTGAAATTCAAAGAAAAAGAAACTACCTCTAACGAAGTCCCACAAGAATCGAATTTTGAGGAGGGTGTTGAGAAAGAAGTTCCCAAGTCACCTCGAAAAAACAAGGAAGACCGAAAGGGGACAAGTAAAGATTCTGTTCCTCAAGTGTCAACATCGGGATGCAAATCTCTTCCAAAAGAGCAGGTCAAATATGATTTTGTTAATCACTTGAAGCGTATCCCTGCGCGATTAAGTGTCTATGATGCTCTATAAATGTCAAAAGACTTAAGGAAAGCACTCATTCAAGCTCTCACTAATCCTGATGACTATAAAGATCAAGTCGATCCGATAGAAGTTGACGAGGTGACATTGTCGCCGCAGTTTCAGTGTGCTTCTTGTATGGCTTGCATAACCTTCTCCGATGAAGATCTTCAATTAGGGGAAGAGCACCATAATAGGCCATTATATATAACAGGTACGATTGGAGATGCAAAGGTCAACCGAATCTTACTTGATTGTGGATCAGCGGTAAATTTACTTCCTTTGAAGACATTACGAGCGATAGGGTTGACAACAAGTCATTTGTCCCCTACATTGCTCACAATTCAAGGCTTCAACCAAGTGGGTCAAAAAGCCATGGGCACTATTGCTTTAAAGATAGTGCTGGGTGATCTTTACAAAGACGCTCTCTTCCATGTCATTGATGCTAACACTTCCTACAATGCCTTACTTGGGCGGCCATGGCTACATGCCAGTAGGTCCATTGTTTCCACACTTCATCAATGCTTGAAGTATACTGACATTGATGGGAATGAAAAAACCATCCGTGGTGATCCTAACCCTTTTCATGGGGAAGATGTCAACTACGCCGATGCTAAGTTCTATAAGTCCGTCAGTTTCGACGTGAATGCATCTCAAATTAGTAGGACATGCTCGAAGGTTGCTCAGATTCCAACAGTCTTCCTTGGGCAAGAGAGTGAAAGGGGTCCGCGATCTAAGGTGTTGTTTAAATATACACCAAGAGATAAGAGGAGAGCTGACCAAAAACCACTAACCTCTGTTGAGGAGGTCCTTCACTCCCTCATGACAAGCTATACATGTCCTCTTCGGAGAATTGATCAATCAATCCCTAACGAAACATTGGTCATTCATTGATTTTATGGGGATAACAAGGATGACAATAAGAGGGTGGTACTAAAAAGGAGCACTTTCGACCCATCGTTCGAAGCCTCTTCCTCAAGAAAACATAAGAAATCTAAAATCAAGGCGTGGAAGTCAAAGCACTCTTCCAGAAAATCCCTACAAAGAACTTTTGACAAGAGTACTTGTGAGAACTTACAACTGTCTCAAGATGGGGAACTCTTGGTTGCAAGTGTGACAGAGCCTATGGTATTGACTCCTCAAGAGCAAGATATGTTCGCAGGGGGTCATGCCTTATCTCCTCGAGTTTCGGTATTCGAAAGGCTTGACACAACTCCCACACACAGGCCATCTCAAGCTTCTGTATTCCAAAGGCTAGAAGATGTCGAGCCTAAATGGAAGAAAGTTCGAGCAAGAAGGAATAGAAAGTGGAGGCTCAAGAAAAAGAAGCATGTCAAGGTTCTTATGAATAAGCTTGAAGACCTTGCAATCACTAATGTTGAAGAAGTGAATATGGTATATGTCTCTGACGAGGAAGAATCTCGGAGTCACGAGTCCGCTCAAAAGCTATTAGAAGACTCGCAAGATTTCATTAACACAGTTCAACCCGCACCACCAGAGATGGAAGATGGAGGTCAAGCCACAACTGATGAACTCCATGAAATCAACTTGGGAACTCTCGAGGACCCTAAACCCATTTTCGTTAGCGCTTTGTTGACGAAAGATGAAAAGGTGGTGTACGAACAACTCCTTAGAGAATATAAAGACGTGTTCGCTTGGGGGTATCAAGATATGCCTGGCTTGGATCCAAAAGTTGTCGTTCATAAGTTGGCTATATCGGATGAGAAGAAGCGAGTGAAGCAAGCACAAAGACAGTTTCGTCCCGAGTTAGCTATTCGAATTAAAGTTGAAGTGAACAAGCTCATTGAGGCAGGATTCATACGCGAGGTCCAATATCCTGTGTGGTTGGCTAACATTGTTCCTGTTAAGAAGAAAAATGGCCAGCTTCGCATTTGTGTAGATTTCAGGGACTTAAATGAAGCATGTCCTAAAGATGAATTCCCTTTACCTATCACCGAGCTGTTGGTTGATGCCACTACTGGTTTCCAAGCCTTGTCTTTTATGGATGGTTTCTCTGGGTACAATCAAATTAAGATGGACCCAAAAGATGAAGAGTTGACAGCCTTCAGGACACCCTTAGGCACATTTTGCTATACAGTGATGCCTTTTGGTTTGAAGAATGCTGTGGCAACATACCAAAGAGCCATGACAGTCATATTCCATGATCTACTCCATAATACCGTTGAGTGTTACGTGGATGACTTAGTGGTGAAGACAAAAGGAAGAGAAGACCATCCAAATGATCTTCGTAAAAATTTTGAGAGGTTTCGTGAGCACCAACTTAAAATGAATCCTCTCAAATGTGCTTTTGGCGTAACATCAGGAAAGTTTCTTGGTTTTGTGGTACGAGGCCGAGGAATTGAAATTGATCCTGATAAAATTAAAGCAATAATCCAAATGCCTCCTCCAAGAAACCTCCGTGAGCTCCGAGGACTACAAGGAAAGCTCGCATATATTCGACGTTTCATTTCCAATTTGACAGGGAGGTGTCAACCATTTCTAAGGTTGATGAAAAAGGACTCACCCTTCATATGGGATCAACAATGCCAAAATGCTCTTGATAGCATCAAGAAATATTTGATGAATCCACCAGTCTTGATGGCGCCTATCCAAGGAAGGCCTTTGATTTTGTATACAACAACCCTCGATCGGTCTTTAGGAGCTATGTTGGCTCAAAATAATGACGAGGGGAAAGAAAATGCTTTGTACTACATAAGCCGAACAATAGTGGGGGCAGAACACAACTACTCCTCTATGGAGAAGATTTGCTTAGCATTGGTATTCGCCGTTCAAAAGTTACGACATTACCTATTATCCCACCAGATTACTTTGGTCTCCAAGGCGGACCCTTTAAGATATATCCTTTCGAAGGTTGTGCTATCAGGAAGGTTGGCCAAATGGGCGATGCTTCTAGCACCCTTCGACATCAAATTTGTGCCTCAAAAGGCTATAAAAGGGCAAGTTATTGCTGATTTCCTTGCTGCCCATCCAACCTTGGATACCGAGGAGTTGCTATATGACCTTCCAGATGAAGAGGTTTTTGTAGTGGAAGAAGATATATGGCAATTATATTTTGATGGTGCAGCGAGAAGAAAGGGCGCTGGGGTAGGTATTGTCTTTGTCACACCCTCTGGCGGATTAGTGCCTTATTCCTTTTCTCTACTAGAGAATTGCACAAATAATGTGGCAGAATACGAGGCACTTATCATAGGTCTCGAGGTAGCCCTTGAAATGCATATTGATCCTTTAAGGGTGTTTGGTGATTCTCAATTAGTCATCAGACAAGTAAATGGCTTATATGAGGTTAAAACTTCAAGCCTAATCCCTTTGTGCCAAAGAGCAAGAGAACTCGTGCACCAATTTGATGATATTGAAATTGTGCACGTAGCCAGGTCTGAAAATGGTAAATCTGATGCTCTAGCTAAATTAGCAGCGTCATTAACGCTGCCTGATGAAAGGGAAATTCAAGTCACAATTGGGGAGCGTCATGTACTAGAGTCATCCCTAGATAGACTTGCAGAATTTGAAGAAGTGAATGTCGTTTCAGTTTACGAGATTGAGGAAGATTCTGATTGGCGACAACCACTAATTGAGTATCTTCAATACGGAATTCTACCCGAAGATTCAAAGAAAAAAGTGGATATAAAACGACGAGCACCAAGGTTCTTATTGAGAAACGATACGTTGTATCGAAGGGCCTTTGATGGAATATTACTTAGGTGTCTGTCGAAGGAGGAAAGTAAGCATATCTTGGCTCAAACTCACGCTGGGGTGTGTGGGGCACACCAAGCTGGTCCTAAACTAGCCGATCAAGTTAAACGATTGGGTTATTATTGGCCAACCATGGTAAAAGATGCAATGAAGTTTGCTAAGGCTTGTCATGCTTGCCAAATTCGTGGTGACTTCATTCATCAACCACCCCAACTTCTTCATCCATCTACGTTGTCATGGCCCTTCAATGCATGGGGTCTTGATGTGGTAGGACCTATAAAACCATCTTCATCCCGTGGTCATCAATACATTTTGGCCGCGACAGATTATTTTTCTAAATGGGCTGAGGCTATATCGTTAAAGGCAGTTGGAGCAAAAGAAGTCGTCGATTTTATAAGGATTCATTTGATTTATAGATATGGAGTCCCTTCAAAGATAATCTCCGACAATGCTCTCTACTTTAGGAACCAATACATGGTGAAGCAAGCTGAGAAGTTCGGGTTTAAACATAGTTTCTCATCGAGTTACAACCCCACTTCAAATGGTCAAGCCGAGGCATTTAATAAGGTCCTTTGTAAAACCCTCAAGAAGATGGTTTCAAAATCCAAAAGGGATTGGCATGAACGCCTCCCCGAAGCACTATGGGCGTATCGAGCAACCGTTCGAACATCAACAGGTTGTACGCCTTATAATCTAGTCTTCGGGTCAGAAGCTGTTTTACCCTTGGAGGTGCAGCTACCCTCTTTTGGAGTTGCGGTGCAGCTTACAGATCCCGAGGAAAATGTCAAGATTCGCCTAGCCGAGCTGGAAGCCTTGGATGAGCACAAGCTAGCAATACAACAAAGACTCGAAATTTACCAAGCGCAAGTCGCTGGGGCATTTAACAAACGAGTCAAATTTCGTTCTCTTTCAGTTGGTGATTTGGTTCTTACTATAAGGAGGCCAATTGTCATAAATCGAAAGGCACAAGGAAAATTTGAGTCGAAATGGGAGGGTCCCTATGTCATTACTAAGGTCTTCCCTAAAGGTGCTTATGAACTCTCGAACATTGAAGGTGGAGTTCTATATTCTTGTGTGAACGGAAAATTTGTAAAGAAATACTTTACTTAAAATCCATAGTATGCAAATGATAGTGGGGACGATTCGGGCAACCCTTCCTAGAAGGTGGGTTCGGGTTGTACCTATGATGCGTACGAGGGATAAATAATTAAAATGTATCTCACATGCACATGATAGTTGGGTTAAATTTAGGCAACCCTTCCTAGAAGGTGGGTCTAGATTTTATCCTCTGATGCGTGTGGGTTATAAAAAAAAAGTTAATTAATTAATTAACACTTCTTGAACTACGGTCGGCTTGATCCCTCAAAAAGAGGGTACGTAGGCAATCTAGCAAGGCCAAATATGCTAGACGCAGCCCCAAATATAAATAAAAAAATTATACCCCTTATAATATATGTGTGTCGAAATTATGTATTACAAATAATTAGTACAAATGGATATCAAGTAAAAAGATTATGATGTCCTATTGAGGTCACGTGATATACATGTATATCAAAGTGAGTCAAATAAACGAAAATTTAGAATTTAATTCCAATTAGTCTGCATTAATTAATTGTAGCAAATCAAGCATAACAAGCTGATGATGTCTAGTGGGATTAGAGTTAAAAAAAATATACATAATAATTGAAAGTTGCAGGGCATGTGCTATGCCACGCCTGCCGGTCAAGTCACGTTTACAGGCCATAAATTAAACATACGAAAGGAGCCAAAAGCAAATGGCTAAAATGTTGCTGGATTCATGAAACATTCAATTTCTGTCTAGGAGGCATCAGTTAGCGGCATCTTCAACCTGGAGAAGTGTATAGAAGGCATCAGTAAACCAATTAAAAGCATGTACTGTATAGCCAGATAAAAAAACAACAAAGCAAACTTGCAGCTTACTTGTTAAGGTGAGCTGAAGCTTCTCAACACAGAGGCGCAAATATGAACAGGCTGGTGAGCAGGTCCTGCAAATGGGATTTCTTGGTATTTAACTCTTCGACTTTGGCTTGTCCAGCACGGTCAAGTTCAGTTTGCAGCTGCTGCAGTTCACGTTGACATTGTTGAATGGAACTTTGTAGGCTAGCATTTTTTGCCTCCAAGCTGGCCTTTTTATTCTTGAGATCAGCTTCAATCCTCTTAACTTGCTCTTTCAAGTCTGAAAGTTCAGATTCTTCCTTTTGTATGAAGATAGATTCTTGGGACAATTTAGCAAGTTCAGCTTGCTTTAGCTCAAGATCATTGCGGTGCTGTACAAAATCAGCAGAAAGTTGATCAATACGTTCAGTATCCACATTGTGAGCCATTGCGGTAAGGGCCTCGGCAACGTCAAACACTTCTGTAGCTTGTGATACGAATGTCGAAAGGTCGACGCTATTGATAGCAGCCATAGCTTGCAAAGTTTCCAATGACTGAGAAACACGGGGACGCGCAACTATGAGTTCATGTGGATCTTTGAGGCTCGAAATCTGTTTCATAACTGAATTAACGCCATTTCTAATGCCGTCTCGGATCCAATCATCCATTGACAAGGAAAGTAGGCTATGCAAAGTCGCGGGCACAATCTCAAGGGGGGTGACATCAAACGAACTTTGCTCTGTTTCTGGGAGAGGTTGTCCAGACGCAACTACAATTTCATTATCACCCTGGGTTTGGTTGATCTTAGGGCTTGGTGGTTCATTCTCTACAAAGGTTGCATCGTTGGAGTCGAAGAAGGTCGACGAAGCAGGTTCATCATCATAATCAACCTGCTCCTTGGAGCTGGAGCCTGAAGACTCGTCTTGGTTAACATATCTTGCTCTTTTGAAATATATATCGTCACTAGGGGACCGATGTCTAGCCGACCTCTTCGATGGATGTGCACTTGTTGTCGCTCTACCAGCGGATTCAAAAGGCGTTCCATCGGAAGATGATGAGGCGGATTTAGAGAACTTTACAGAATCTTTATGCCCACATGAAAATTTTCTCATATCGGTTATAATGTATGCAGGGTTCCTCAAAATAACTTTCTTTCCTATCAAAGTGGATTGAATTTTGCCCATCGGCTGGCCCAAATATGGGGTTGCTGTTCTAACCCACCACTTGCAATAGCCTAAAGTGCAAGAACCCGGGTGACATGAACGGGGGATATGGAATTTAGCTCCTGTGTTCTTGACAAACAAACGAGCATAGCTGAGGGCAATGTTTTCCAAGGAACATCGACTCCTTTGAGAGAAATCAAATTTCAGGGCATTAGTAGGAAGTCCCTGTTCAAAACCGTGTTGGCGTGCACACTTGTTAGGATAATACGGTTCTAAAATTAATTCTTCACCTACTCTAACGGGTAAAACACTGGAACGTATGGAAATTAGGCGCTCAAAATCAGCATCTAATAGACCGTCTAAGTCAAGTCGCTCCATACTCTCGAACTCGTCTCCAAAGTTTATGGCCCGATACGATAAGTATCTCGTGTGCCTGAATACTGACCTAGCCTGATCTAACTTCATTGCTTTGGGTTCAACTCCAGAATATCTAGCTAGGAGCGGAAATTTTTCACTAAATTGGTCATCAGGGCGACGCTTGTAAAAACAAGAAAAATATTCTCCCAGCCAACCAATCACAAAGTGAATAGCAAAAGAGGGATTGGCACTACCGGGGGTCAGCTCATGAGTGGCCATTTCTCCCAATCCATGATAAATATGGCCTAAAACTGTAGGAGCTAATGAAACCTTGGTTCCTTTCACCATTAAGCAAGCCATCACGAATGTTTGAGGTCGGATAATCTCACCCCCCATGTGGTAAAACAAATCTACTGAGCAAAAAAGCCAGGAAAGCAGCTAAATATCCCTCATGACTCACATTCAATAGTAGCAATTTTGAGGTATCTATTTTAGGGGCGTCATGGAAGTCCTTCTTTGTAGGATTTTGGCCCGTAAATGTTTCTTTGTAAGCTCCGTAGGTTAATTCTCCTCTAAAAAATGAGTCTGCCAATTCCACCAAGACACCTCCGTGTCATTATAGTGCTTACACAGGGCTGAGTGTATTTGCAAAAGCTCCATAACAGTAGGAGGGAACTTTGACTCATCTAGCAACTGGTCATTGGGGGGCAAAAACTCTTCATAAGGCTCCCCAAGGATGGGCAAACCTCCAATCTGCTTAAGATCATTCAAGGTCATGCCTAATTCACCACCTCCCTGATGGAGTGTATTTGTTGAAGAACTCCAAAGTTCACAAAAATCTCTCCATACCTCTGTATCGTACATATAGGGAAACTGAGAGACTGTCACAAGCCCATAGATGTCAGCCTGACGGAGTGTTTGCTCGTGTTTCTCTAGAATTTCTCGTGTCCACTCCGTTATATAATAATCAAAACCAGCCAAACCCCTGAATGTAAATTGCGAGCCCCAGTTGGTTCGGTTTTCCAGGAGTCTTTGTAAGACCGGGTAGAAGTCTTTTGTGATAGGAAATGGATTGGACCCTATTCGATCAATACGAACTTTTTCAAGAAATACACCTTTGAGATGGCGTCCTTGTTCATTATGGCTAAGGACGCGTTCACTTTCTTTGTAAAGTCAAAATCTGAAGTACCCTTCGCTGAAGTCTTCTTTCGGTGTCCATGTTATTTGAGAGGGTGCTTGGTAATTAACAACCAACTCCTTGATAGAACGTGATCGGTTGTATAAGCGACCACCCTTTATCACATGACCATCAGTCCCTAGCGCTCTCTGACTATCTAGCTGTCCAAAAGAGTCCATGATGACAATCTGCAAACATAGAGAATACGTGCTTAAATAAGGGAGAGGAGAGTTACAAATATCCAAACTTTGAACAAGTTCAAACCTTCACTTGTACAAAGTTTGGGGGTCTCTGTTTGCCTTAGAATTTTAGTGAGGTCAATTAATTATGTTACAAGGCTTAATGTAAATCGCATAAACTTCCGTAAAAAAATTAATTAGTGACTAATTCTACTCATGAACAAATATAATTAATTTGGGTAGATGGTTCAGCCAATGAAAGAGAGTTTATTCCCATCTTTATTCTTTTTGTTCCATTTTGAGAGATAAAACCACTAGTAGACACGTACGGTTGTGCAGTTAGTGGATAGTTTTACAGAATATATTTATAAAAAGGGGAAAAGAAGAAGTTTAAGGGGAACGGTTATATTCTAGTTACTCAAGTAACCTCTTCTCAAGAAGCCCCCTTTATATATGTGCGTGGTTGAAGGCAATAGTCTGGTTCCCGAACTCCACAAGAAAATTGAGAGAAACGACAATCTGCACAAACACAAAAAAAAAGTAGTTGTCATCCATTACCGTCATCATCATCCTTTCAAATTCATTTCGTTGATTGAAGAAAAGGTAGTGGCGAAATATGTCTATATATATGCACGCATACGTTTCTGTGATCCGTTGAGGTTTATGTATGCCATTATATATGTTATTCATCATATGTTTATGTATATGTATATACTCTCTTGATGATATATTTTGATTATATATATGCTCTTGATCACGTTTATATATATGGATAAACTCTCAGTCATATACACTGGTTTATATGTTCCTTTGATTATATATGTATAATTAACTATATATACTCTTGTACATATATCTCGATATATAGTGATCTTGTTGTATATGTATATATACTACTATGTATATCTCGACATATGTGTATACAATCTGTCATATATATAAATTGTCATACATATATTATATTGTCATGATATATATTGTCATATAAATTTGTCATGATATATATTGTCATACACATATTTTGATATACATGTGTATATATTGTCATCAATATACTATGTCATATATATTTTGTCATCTCATCATATATACTTGTGACCCATAAAACTGAATGGATCTACAAATCATAAGAGATGACTTTTTCATGTCGTTATAATGCCCATTTGGATTCTCAAATTTTAAACATCGAACGGGACGAGGCAGATGACATGGTTGGACAGGACTCTAACATGATCATAATGTTAATTATGGTCTAATGGTTATTGAGTTCGAACAGAAATATGGGACAAAAGGCTTTATAATATATATGTATATTAAACGCAGTGGGGGAGGTGAACATTTGTTAATTTTAAACAAACAGGACAATATCATACTGAGGAAGAACATGAAAAATGGAGCCTTCGTATTAATATAATCTCGAACTCTCTTGTGGCAAACTGATGGCAATCGGTGAAAATAAAAATTTGTTAATTGAAGAGAAAATTTTGAGAATTAACATACCTCTTCACTGTGTCCTTCAAAATTGCAAATGGATTTGAGAAAGGATTGAAATTTGAGAATAATAGGGTTTTTGCCCTTCCTTTGAAACGTATTTTGTTTCTTGAAAGAGAATTTTAAATTCTTGTTAGGATTTAAAGTTAATTAAGATAAGGAGAAATTCTTTTAAAAATATACTCAGGATTTAATGGGGTATTTGTTTAAAATTTGTTTGAAATACCGAGATTATAAATTGGTGATTTCCAAATCCAGTGAGGATCAGTACAAATTTAATCTAAGCAAATAAATAAATTAATTTAGCCTTTAATAAAAAGGGGAATGTTAAATTTTTTTTAACGTACTTGAAATACATGGTTAGTACCGAAGTTCAATCATAATAAAGCTTGGGTATATATCTTTTGATTGGGTTTTAATCATTTATTAATTAAAGCCCAACCTGGCCATTTTGATAACGTGTGGATTGTACACGTTGATGATGAATAAATATAAAGTTTGATTAATCATTTAAGTCACTTATAAAAATGGCCGATATTTGAAATGTTTTTTATGAGAGAACTACGTATGATTTGATCCCTTTTAAAAGGGTACGTAGGAAACTTGACATAAAATATATATTTGTTAAGTTCAATCACATCCTTAAGTCAAAATTTAATGTCTTAACTTAGAACTACGTTTGACTTGATTCCATGTCATATAAGTGGATACGTAGGAAATTTGACATAAAATATAAAAATGTCATATTCAGTCATAAATTAAATTAAGATAAATCAAACAAAAATATATAAATTTTTTAATCACATGTTTGATAGTGAAGAGATTAAGCAACCCTTCCTAGAAGGTGGGTTTAATTTTATTCACATCGCGCAAATGATAGTTGGTTTGAATCTGAGCAACCCTTCCTAGAAGGTGGGTTCGGGTTCGTTCCACTAATGCGTGAAAATCAAACCAAACACTAAAATCAAAATACTCTGAACTACGTAAGGCTTGATTCTCTTTAAAGAGATACGTAGACAACCCATCAAAATTGGGTGCAACCCAAATCCTAAAAACCACATAATATTTTGTATCGGTATTGCTTTTAATCAAAAGAGTCAAAAGAGAGGGTCGAACTAAAATAAAAATAATTTAAATGTGTTTTGCAATTTTGTGTACATTTTTGCTCAACAATAAATATCCTGTAAATGTACAACAGAACCCTCTCTTCTTCCTCTCGTTTTTTTCACCACAATGTAACATGATTTCTTAAACCCTAAACAGATGACTCTCCAAATTGCTGTCATTTTCAGTTTGAGATGAATTGATCAATCAACACTAACGTTGTAGATGAATTGATAAACACAAACTCTTCAACCAAAAGGATAAAAAAGCTCTTATATTACTGTATCTTAGATAACTTGCATAGATCCAAAAGCTGCATATGATAATTCTACTGACATGCATATATATAGTTGTTCGATCTGCTAGATATTAATCACCATCATATATAGAGTATATATAGACTAAGATCAAAATGTGCAGTAAAAACTGATGTCGAAATGAACTACTAGTAAAGCCATGGCCAGTATGAAGGGTGTCCCTCCAAGCCAGGCACCCCAAAGCCGCTGCAAGAACCACCATGAAAATCGCCTTCCTCCACCTTCCCAAACCCAAACCTGTAATCGTCCGCCGCCACCGGCATGAAGCTTCCGGCCAGATCCTCCTGGCTGAAATCGGACCCCTCCGGCGACGTCGGATTCGGGCTCTCCGAGTCGACCACGTCACTCTTCCCTGAGCTCGCCTCCTCCAGCTTCACCAACGCCAATGGCGCCTCCGTCTGGATAGGGCAGTCTGAGTTGCTTGTTTCCTGTAGCTTTAACTTGGCCTTGAGCAAACACACCTGTGCATTTTTATTACCAATTTTATTACTAGTATGAAAATGGGAGTACTACTTTTTTAGGTTTATTTCTAAATATGGTTTCACAGATTCGTATCCATAAATGGGTTTATTTCAAAACTGATTGACACCGAAAGTTTTCTAGGGATTCGTTGAATTCAAAATTATGGTACCTCATTTTGGAGTTGATCCTTCTCCATGAGAAGATCATCGTAACGAGACTTGAGGGAATCGAAGCTGGATTTCAAAACGCCATAATCCTTCTCAAGCTGCTTCGTCTTAAACCTAGCTCGCCTGTTCTGGAACCAGATCGCCACTTGCCTGGGCTGCAAATTGAGGTCCTTGGCCAGCTGATTCTTCCTCTCCGGCTCCAATTTGTTCTCCACCTCGAAGCTCTTCTCCAGATACTGGACCTGCGTCGCCGAAAGCCGCCTCTTCTTCTCCGACCGCCTCCTCCCGAGCTCTTCCTCCTCCTCCTCGTCGGCTTCTCCGTCGTCGGATTCAGCCTCCGATCGACGCCGACGGCGGCCAATGCCACCGAAATCGACCATGGACGGCTCTGCAAAACGAAATTTCTCAGTAATTTGAAATTGGGGGAAAAACAGAGGATGAGGAAATTTGAAATTACCGTGAAAGGAAGGAGAGGAACCGCAGGCGAGAAGAGATTGGAGGACTTGGGAAGAAGAAGGGAGATTATGGAAAGGAGCACCAACGATGTCGTGAGGATCCATGGGATTATTCATTCAGGTCTTCGTGAGGGTCGCTCTGTTTCAGCGCTCGTTGTTCTTGTAGTGGTGGATGCGGCGCGTTGGAAAACGTGGGGAGAAAGGGAAGGGGCTCACGGAAGAGGAGGATCTGAAACGGTCATAAAATCAGGAGAAGAAAAGGGGAATTTTAATGGAGAAAGGGGAAGGCCACAACAAAACGTCAAAACCCATCACTGTAAACCCAAAAAGCCAGTCCACAGAGGGGAAAGGAGGTTTGCGCGATCGTGTATGTAGAGAGAGGGAGAGGAGATTCCTTTGTCAGAAAACTGGGATAACTGGGATTTGGAGCCTCTGAATTGTGATTGATTGGAGAGAGAGGGAGAGAAGAAGAGAGATGAGAGAAGAAGGGATTGTTTGTTCTTCTTGAAAGAAGAGCGTTATGGAAAAAGAAAGAAAGCGGGGTGGTGTTTTTCTCGATGCGGGAGGAGGATAAAGAGCGTTTTTCCCCTTCTGGTTCTGGCCACCTCCTATATTTACCTTTATACCCTTTGTTTAACTTTTATCATTTCTCATCCATTCCACAAATAGATTACATGTGCATTTGATACAAGTTTATAACATTGCAATGCCTATTACTTACATGAATGTTGTTTCACTAAAAATTATAACAAACAAAACTTCTTATGAGAACCCGCAGTTATCCACACAATGAATAGTTGAAGTGAGATTTGCTAGGAGTAAATCGAATATAACGATTACAAGTTTAGAACTACTTATTTTGAACCGTTATAACGAAATGTAACCACGTTATATGACACACTAAGAACACAGAACAACCTCTATAAGTATCTAATCAATCTAGCTGACATATAATGACGTATATAACAATGAGGTTACACAAGGATGAATTCCCCCTTCCCATTATAATAGCCTTACATGCCTCTTATGGATAAAAAAAAAACACAAAGCGACAAACAAACAACAACGGATGAAACGTTTAACTAAAAAAAACGACAACCCTTCATCTTTTTTCGCATGTATGGGGATACAATACGTTTCAAAGTTAACGAACTTAAATTAACATATTATTTCTTCTTCGACGGGTATTTTTTTTTGTCTCCTTTGCCCAATTCCCTATAGTTTTAACCTAAATTAACTTAAATTAATATAGTTTATTATTCAACCTTATACGCAATCACTAAGGTTCAATTCCCTATAGTTTTATTTTAGTGTTTTTTCATTCAAATTTAATGCTTTCCTTAATAATATAATTTTTTTTAATTAAATAAGTATAAATTTACATATTTAAGAATATTGACTAACTAAACTCATCGATAATTCTCGAATTATAGTTCTACTAGAGTAATAATCCCGTCCGTTGGACGAGGCAAAGGTTATATTTTATGTTTGTTATTATTTCAAATGTTTAGGTTTTTGGAAATTATAACATACTCCCTCCCTTTAGTTCTATTTTTCATTTTAAACTTAATTTTTTGTTTAGTTCTATTTGTCATTTTAGGTATTTTGTTCAAAATTTTCTGATATTATCCTTTGTATTTATCCAATCAAAGGCAAAACACATTTAAATGAATTGAACTATTTAACTTTTTTCAATATGAATTTAACAAGGGCAATTTGGTAAGAATAAGGCGTGTCTTAATATATGTGCATTAGGCTATAAGGACAAATAAAACTAAACGGAGGGAGTATGAGTTTATTGACTTACATTATGAAATACCATAACTAATCATACAATTAAAACAAAATAAAATATTGCAAATCATATATAAATAAACTATTTGATTATTTAATCAATGTAAACTACATAGCAATTCAAGATATAATAAATTTCTTTTTATCTAAATTTGGTTGGAAGTTTAAGTATTATTTTGATTTTATTTGCTCAATATACCACCATCAATTTTGAGGGTTTATTTTTTATAATTTTTTTTTCAAATTCAAATTAATGTGGTTCTCGTACATATAAAATTATGAATACTAATAGCAAACAATGATATTTTGTCTTTTTAAGAAAAATGATATTATGTATTCCGAGTTTGGTTCAAATGAAACAAAGTCTTATCCTAAAACGTGAAACGAATGCACTTTTCCTACTTCATAGTGCACTTTTCATTCAAAAGTGCATTGTAAAATACAAAAAGTGCAATACAAAAAAGTGCACTCTGAACTAGGAAAAGTGCACTGAAAACTACGAAAAGTGCAAATCCGAAAAAGTGCACTTCAAAATAATTATGTGAGGCAAAACTAATTATTTTGATGTCGGCCTTGGTATTATCTTGTTTGACTCCTTTGGATTTGTCATTGTTGCTACTGTGAAACATGTGGCTACCTCTTGGGCTCCAAACATAGCTAAATAAGGCACAAGCACTCCTATTCGGTTTGCAGTTGGCTTGTTCTCTTATCATACATCATATTATTGCAAAGTCAGATAATTTATCTATTATCCTTTGCATTCAAGCTTCTATATCAACCTTAACTTATTTATGTACTATATTGAGCACTTTATTCGTTTCTTTTGTTGCGCTCATATAGGTAGACATGAAAATTGTGTAGATAATCCTAAATGTACAAATTGATGGTATTGACACATAAATATAAGTTTATTTCAATTCACAAATAAGGGTATAATAATGAACAAACAAGGTTATATCAATGAAGAAATAGTAGTATATTCATGAAGAAATAGGGTATATTAATGAACAAACAATGGACAAACAAGGTTATATCAATGAACAAAAAAAGGTTACATCAATGAACAAATAAGGGTATATCCATGAATAAATAGGGTATATCAATGAACAAATAATAGACAAAAAAAGTTATATCAATGAACAAAAAAAGGTTATATCAATGAACAAATAGGGGTATATTCATGAACAAATAGAGTATATCAATGAATAAACAAGGTTATATCAATGAACAAATATAAGTATATCAATGACAAATATGGATATATATCAATGAACAAAGAAGTTATATCAATGAACAAATAGAAGTATATCGATGAACAAATATGGACATTGAAACCTCTTGATCCAGGATCGGGTTTGTCTAAACTTGATGTCTAAGCATGGTAATCCATGGAGGTTGCGAAGCTTGATCCGTCATGGCTTCTAAATGATCTAGAAGAGCATGAGTTGCATCTTGTATCTTCTTGTTTGGAGTTCTTGTGATTGGTCTGTCAAATGACACCTTTAGCTTTTCCTCGACGTCGTTAGGAGTCATAGACACATGTTTGGCATCAATTATTGAACTTGAAAAAAGAAGAGCTTTGGGGTTTCACTTTTGCTTATATGTTGTAGACAACTTGGAAGTATTGTAATGTCCTTATCTTTAACAATCAGAACACCATTTCTGGTTTGAAAATAATTATATGTGCATAAAAAACTAGATAATATTGTATTTATACACATAGATAAGGTTAAAAAAATTGAGAATTAAAAAAGATCGAAATCGATGAACATTGTTATCAAAAACTCAATGCACAATTAGTTAGTATTGATGAAAAAATGGTGAATATGGATGAACAAATCGCTAGTTTTGATGAACAAACTGGGTGCGTCTCATAAAAACGTATTTTTCAAAAAGACGTGAATAATACGGAAAAAATTCACCCGTGCCGTATTTTATTGAAAAATATGCGAATAATACGGGAAAAATTCGCTCGTGCCATATTTTATCTTTTTTAATGAATGTTTAATAAGGGGCGTTGATTTTTTGGAATGGACGAGCGAGATTTATTCTTAATTCACACCCGGGCGACCATTCTCACACGACTCTTTCTCTTATTATTAAATAAGTATAAATTTTTCATATATAAGAATATTGACTAACTAAACTAGTTGATAATTCCCAAATTATTGACTTTATAGGAGAAGTGATACGTGATTGCCTTGGAATACTCCTTGTTGATCAAGTATTGTAGCCTCACATGATCCCGATCTTGCCAGTAACTCGATTTCCAACCTGATTTGCCTTGAAAGTTAGAAACTTGGAGAACAAGTAATGAATAGCACTTTTATATCGCAGTAAAAGCGTTATCAAAGAAAAATCCTAAATTCCAAACCTAAGTATAGTGGAAGCAAGGGTCGTACCCACAAGGACTCAAATTACTCGTGTTTAAATAATATTACTAAGTAATAAAAGGGGATTTTAGAATTCAAACTATTAATCTAAGTAAATAAAACAAAGCAAGTAAAATAATTGGGTTTCAAAAAGAGGAAAAGCGTCCAACTAGTTTCGTATCCATTGCATAAATGAGTTTTGATCCTTGATTATTTTTATTTCAATTCCCTTGACTAATCTATTGTGAATTCATGAAATTCAAGCTTAATGTGGCTATCAATATACACCGTCTTTAATAACCTTTTAACCAATTAACCAAGAAAACCTTCTATGTCGAATTGATTATTCAAATTAGTTCAAAACATTCAATAGAAACATAATTCATAAATTCCACCGTCTATTCATGAAGTTTTGTGATTGAATTCTCCTCCTTTGATTAATCCTATTCCATCGTCTATAAGTTTAATCAAAAGATTCATCCATGAACAACCAAATTCCACCGTATATTTAATTATTCTAGTTGTAATTCAACTTGGAAATCAAAATAGGTGATGAAGCTATTAAAACCCTAAGTGAATTTAATCGATTAAGCATGAAGTAATTCAATCTAGTCAAGGAAAGTTGAAATAATTCAAATCTCATAATCAATCATGCATACAACTTCAACTAACTAGTTGGACAAGGAAAATTAGCTAGAAAACGACATTAAAGAAGAAAATCAACTTACAAGAGTTAGATTTTTCTTCAATTGTGCAATCTAGGGTTTTTTTCCTCCCAAGAGTTCTCTCTAGTAGAATAATAACGTAGAAAAAAATTATGCTTAACCTCCAAAAAAACCCCTAAAAGAGTATTAATATCATATCCAAAAATATCCTAAAATAACAATAAAATCGGCCTAAAGATAAACCAAAGTCGAAATCAGCGTCAGATCAACGCGGCTCTGGGCGCGGTTTGACCCTTGGGAGCATGGTCGCGCTTCGACCCACTTTGCCCGCGCTGAAGCCTAATCATTCAAGTGACACTTTAGAGGTTGTTTTAACCCCCTTCGAGTTGGAATTTGGACTCAGAGTACAAATATGAATTGTAGCTCTTCGAGTTAGCTTTCCAGTGATAACAAATTCAGCTTCATTCGACCACTGTATCTCCCAAACCAATCATATCAAGATAGAGGTGTCAAAATAAGACTCGAATGCATGACCCGGGTTTAAATGTTTTTATCCCTCAAGCTCTTGGGTCTTAGCTCTTCCAATCTTCACTTGCACCACTTTAAGCTTCATCTTGATCCTCCACAATCATCTAAGATCCATCCCTTCCACGCTTGTTTACCTAAAGATTTGCAAACCGAACAAAACAAGCGCAAAACCCGAATTTCCTAGTAAACCTAAGAACCTAGAAACTAAGCTAAACTAAACTAAAACCATGAAAAATAAACATAAATATGCATCCTAAACTATACCTAAATTCAAGCTATCAAATTCCTCCATGCTTAACCCTTGCTTGTCCTCAAGCAAGACATAAATCCAAGTCACACCACATCAATACAATCATGCATCCATCTCATAATCAAACAAGTAATTCAACATATAATTAACACGTACCTGACCAAGACTTCATAACATGCATTACATCAAGCATAGAGAAAAGATCATTCATTCATTCTAGACCTTACCAAAAGCAATGTGCTTGCTCTCACTCTCAAGTGTTTAAAGGACGTGTTTCACTCAAAATCTACCATGAAAACTAGACTACCATATGCTTGCATCAACGTCCTAAATCTCCACCGATGTGGACCAAATACACAACAAAAATCATGAGGACTTTTAAGGGATGTAATGGTGCCAAGGTAAAGAGAAATTTGGAAGGGATAAATTTTTGGTCATGTGGTGCTAAATCCGAGATGAAGAACTAATTCTAAAACCCAAACTTCACACTTTTTCTTTTCTTCACACTCCCAAAACTTTCTTCACCAACTGCATAAACTCATCAAAGCACTTTGTTTCTCCTCTTTCTTTCTTTTCATCATTTTTTTCCTTGCATCTTTATTCAACTCTTCTTTCATTTTTTGAAGGTTACTAAACTTTCAAGCTCATTCTTCTTCTTTCTTTGCACTTATCTTTCACCTTCATTTTTTTTCACTTTGCACACTAGAGTTGTTGTTGGAAGGGTTTTACCTCGATCCTAACAAGCAAATAAATTTATAGATCAAGACCCCGCTGAGTACAAGGAGGTCAGGTTCGTCCACGGGAATTAGAAGTATCTAAGTCTAGCTATTAATCATACTAAAATTAAAACAAAACACACGCAACAAATGCTCGGCACCGACCCACACCAGGTCGGAGACGACCTACACGCGACACTAAAATTCTGGAAAAACTGGAAAGGACTGAGAATGCGGTATCGACCTAAAGGGGGTCGTCACCGATCTATCCGGGTAACAAATAAACTCCGAAAAATTAAATTAAAAGAGATCTAGAGCAAAGGATTCACCACAACAAGCTATGCATGGAAACATGAATCAAAATCAACCAAAAATAATCTCATGAATGACTTTCGTCATGAATAATCAAGTAAAAATCTCAACTTTCATAAAGATCTAAACTTGCAACCCTACTTGTTTTCTAAAGGTTTCAACTTTCGCTTCAACCCAAATATAATCCAAATTCACAATTTAATCTTTCAATTCAACTATGAACATGAACATGCCTCAACTTTCATCAAGGAATTGATAACAAACAAGAGGATAAAGGATAGAGATTCAAAAGAATGGTTTAATCAAAGATTCATACTTTAATCATGCACAACTCGTCGGGTTTCACCCCAACCCTAGAAAAATAGACTACTCACGATCCATAACGCAATCAACAATCATAGATAAAAGAGAAGACATAATTCAAAACCAAACAAACTTCAATTGAAAAGACAACTTACAATCTCAAGAAAACCTCCAAGTCTCTTTTAAAATTGTCCAAGAGCTTGGAATAAGAGTTAACCCTAGAAAACAAACTTGCAAACTTGTTCTCCAAAAAAACGTCCCCCAAATATTAACCCTAAAAGAACCTTATATAGTGGTAGGAATGTCTTCATAAGGAAACTAAATTCTATCTTAAAAAGGTCCATAAATAGAACATTTACTAAAACCTAACTTAAGGCGCAAGTTTATTTTTCGCTAGACACGGAGGCGGTCGGCACCGACCCAAAGTGGGTCGTCACCGACCTAGGCAGCACTTGGTTTTTTCACTTCTTTGCCCGAAACTTGCTCCAAAGCTTGGTTCTTCTTCAATGGTTCCTCTTTAATCGCTCTCGGCCTTCTAAGACTTCCTTTAGCTCCTTTTTAAAGCATCTTCATCTTGCAAACTTCACCTTGGAATCATCAAACCTTCAATTGCAATCGACTCTCGGACTTCTATCAACATCACCACAAGACGACTCTAACGCCACCTCCTAGAAAGCTTGAAAAACGGGGTATCTCCTCCTCAACGCTTCAAATACCTACAAAAACAACAAACAAGCACAAACGACTCCAACTCTCCAAAGAGGGTCGGAATTATATGCAAAACAACATAATAAAATAAGAAAAGACTCAACTTAGCTAGAAAACTACCCACAAAAACCAACTAAAAAGTGCGACATCAGTTGTATTTCCTCTTTTCCACCTCTCTTTTCAACCGCTCTCATACTTATACCAAACTCCCACAAAACAAAAACACAACCTAAAGTCCTAAATCCCGGATGGGTCAAGCTTAATAGGCTAGGAAAATTTTGTGGAGCTATAAAAATGGGCTTAAAGCTTAAAGAAATGGGGTTGTCAAAACATGGATCTTGTAAGGTAGGAAGGGAAATAATAGGCTTAATAAGAAACAATGCCTCAATCATTTTAATGTCATGCATTCAATCATATAAAAGCATTCTTGAAAAAGAGTCTAAACGCAAGTTCTAGAGTTAGAAAATCATGGTGATACACTCAAGAATATAGAAAACAAATAATCATGAAAGGCCAAAAATCTCACAAGGCAAATTGTGTCTAGAACTTCAAAATGAATCTAAAACTCAAGTTATATACATGCTCAGTCCTATAGTCAAAGTAATCAATCAACGATCATGCTCATATCATAGAAATTTCAGCATATCATGCAAATCATGGCTTAGAACTCATACTTAGCATAGAAACACAAGAGGTATTAAACAATGGGGAAATAAGAGCCTACGTGCAATATTTTTGTATTTTTCTGAAATTTTTCAATATTTAAATCAATGCAAGCAAAAATATAAACATGCCTAATCTAATGCAACTACATGCAATGCAAAAGTAATTCCCTTCCCCCATGCTTAAAACATATTTTGTCCCCAAAGTAAAGGAAAGAGAAAAACTCACAAAGAATCTAGCTATTCGAGTAGTGAGGCGGGAAATCCGACGGTGGTAGTGGTGGTGGTGGATACTCTGTCTTCTTCGGGAAATTAACCTTCAGACCTGGGATATTTGTAATACTAAAAAAACTACCTAGAAAAGCAAAAGATTATGACTGAAAATTAAAACTACTCTAAACCTTGGGTTGTCTCCTAAGAAGCGCTTATTTAACGTCATTAGCTTGACGTTTAGCATGAATTGACAAGATTAGACATTGTCAATGCCCTTAACAACCTATCAAACCCCTGTGCACACATCTCAAAAAGACATAAGTAACACAATGATAAATTAAAGATGTCTAATATAACTTTCACAGATCGTTTTAATTTATCAAACATGTGTGCCCAATTTTCATGAGATGACATTTGTTCAAATAAATTCAGCACAAGTGGTGGTTTAGAAAATACTTACAGTATGAATCAAAGCACTTGTCAGCAATACCACATATATCCAGCATGAACTCCATATATTCTCCATCTTCCACCTTGTGTTGTAGGCTTGGCTCCTCATCTTGGAACTCCATCAGCTCTGGATGTGAAAAGGTGGGGAAACTGAAGCATCGGATGTCAAGGCCTAACATAGGATGCACCATGACAACGGGAGACTTAATAGATGCATCATCTTGATTTTCTCCCTCACGGTTGTCTACTTCATCAGCAAAGAAGTCATCATGATCGACAAAAGAGTCTTCTTCCAAAACCACAAAACCCTGTAACAATTTACTCCACATAGGTAAAGATGACTCAGGCTCTCTAGGCTCTGTAAGAATCTCTATACCTTCACAGACTTCCCTTGGCTCTGTGATGATCTGCTTAACTTGCCTTATAGGCGTGAATTCATGTTGGGCATAAAATTCATCTTCATAACTCACACCAAGTGTAGTAGATTGCTCCTCAACTTGAATTCGAGTGTCTGAATCATGATTGCTTGACTCCAATGTGATTCAACCACTCCTTTCACACAACTCAAAAGGGCATGAGATTGTGGAATGAAAATATGAAGAACAAGACTCACAGTGCTCCTTGATTATAGTATCTGCCCCTTTGTAGAGATCCCTAATTATATCCTCAAGAGACTTATCAACCGGATGAGGTGGTTCAGAAGATGATTCGACCAAAAAGCTCTGATGGCTCATGAAACAGAAGAAATCCCAGCATTCCTCAGGTCCCATAAATAAAAGCCTCTCATTGCTCATGTAGTCAGCCAATTCCCTTGTATCAAGATTCATACCATGGATAACTCCGATGTTTACCTCTCTATCACTGTATTGTAATCCCCAAGTACCAAGTTCAAATACATGGTCTTGAAATCTTGAAAAATAGTCATGGAAGTGTTCATCCTGCAGCTGTCTACATTCAAACAAAGCCATGGACCAGTAGCACGGGTGTTATGAACCGTAAGATAGGTTCACAACACCAAAAATAGTAATATTAAGTAAACACAAAGAATTAGCCGAGTCCCCGACAACAACGCCAAATTTGACGAGCACTTTTATGTCGCAGTAAAAGCGTTGTCGAAGAAAAATCCTAACTTCTAAACCTAAGTATAGTGGAAGCAAGGGTCGTACCAACAGGGACTCAGATTACTCGTGTTTAAATAATATTACTAAGTAATAAAAGGGGATTTTTAGAATTCAAACTATTGATCTAAGTAAATAAAACAAAGCAAGAAAAACAATTGGGTTTCAAATAGAGGAAAAGCGTCCAACTAGTTTCGTATCCATTGCACACATGAGTTTTGATCCTTGATTATTCTTATTTCAATTCCCTTGACTAATCTATTGTGAATTCATGAAATTCAAGCTTAATGTGGCTATCAATATACACCGTCTTTAATAACCTTTTAACCAATTAACCAAGAAAACCTTCTATGTCGAATTGATTATTCAAATTAGTTCAAAACATTCAATAGAAACATAATTCATAAATTCCACCATCAATTCATGAAGTTTTGTGATTGAATTCTCCTCCTTTGATTAATCTTATTCCACCGTCTATAAGTTTAATCAAAGGATTCATCCATTAACAACCAAATTCCACCGTATATTTAATTATTCTAGTTGTAATTCAACTTAGAAATCAAAATAGGTAATCAAGCTATTAAAACCCTAAGCGAATTTAATCAATTAAGCATGGAGTAATTCAATCTAGTCAAGGAAAGTTGAAATAATTCAAATCTCACAATCAATCATGCATACAACTTCAACTAACTAGTTGGACAAGAGAAATCAACTAGAAAACGACATTAAAGAAGAAAATCAACTTACAAGAGTTAGGTTTCTCTTCAATTGTGCAATCTAGGGTTTTTTTCTCCCAAGAGTTCTCTCTAGTAGAATAATAACGTAGAAAAATAAAGTTTAACCTCCAAAAAAAACCCTAAAAGAGTATTTATATCATATCCAAAAACATCCTAAAATAACAATAAAATCGACCTAAAGATAAACCGAAGTCGAAATCAGTGTCGGATCAACGCGGCTCTTGGCGCAGTTTGACCCTTGGGAGCGCGGTCGCGCTCGAACCCACTTTTCCCGTGCTCAAGCCTCAGCATTCAAGTTACACTTTAGAGGCTGTTTTGACCCCCTTCGAGTAGGAATTTGGACTCGGAGTAAACATATGAATTGTAGCTCTTCGAGTTAGTTTCCCGTGATACCAAATTCAACTTCATCCGACCACTGTAGCTCCCAAACCATTGCAAGATAGAGGTGTCAAAACAAGACTCGAATGCCTGACCCGGGTTTAAGTGATTTTATCCCTCATGCTCTTGGGCCTTAGCTCTTCAAATTTTCACTTGCACCACTTTAAGCTTCATCTTGATCCTCCACAATCATCTAAGATCCAACCCCTCCACGCTTGTTTACCTAAAGATTTGCAAAACCGAACAAAACAAGCGCAAAACACGAATTTCTTAGTAAACCTAAGAACCTAGAAACGAAGCTAAACTAAACTAAAACCATGCAAAATAAACATAAATATGAATCCTAAACTATACATAAATGCAAGCTATCAAGTAACTCGAAATATCAATGAATGGTAAAGAACGAATCTGATTCAAAGAGTTAAGATAATCAAAAGGATATTTCAATTGAATTGGCTCCAACGCTAAATTCAATTGATAAACTAGTTGATCTTTAACAATCAAACTAGAACAATCACATTTGACTATATCAATGAACCAAATTGATGAACACGAGTAAGAGAGAGAGAGAACGAATGAAGATGATGATGATCGACCGTAGAACCAATTGGTTCTATAGACTGATTTGGTGAAGATGATGATCGAAATTATTGAATCCTTGCACGAGTTTAATTGTGTTTTAATGGCTCAAGAGCAAGACTAAACCAAAGAGATTTAATCTTACTTCAAGCTGATTTTTCATTAATGAGAATGCAAACTATTTAAAGGAATACAAAGAAGTCTCCTCGGAGAACAAGTCAAGAGAATGGACGACCCTAGAGGGGTAGTTTTGTCCATTGACTTGTTTCCCAAGATAAATTACAATAATTGAAAAACTTCTATCTGAATTCCTTTACTTTAAATAAATCAAATAAATAATTATCTGACTTATTAAAAAAAGAACACTAAAAAAACAAATCCTAAAACTCAAAAAGATATTAATAATAATAAAGCAAGACAATTCAGCCATCTAACAAACTCCTTAAGGCTGAAATAATGCATAAATAAAATATCTATTTAAAGATAAGATTCTCGTAAGACTTGAACAACTCTCAGTAAATTGAATTGTTCGCCTCTTTTCTGTTGGATTTTGGATTCGACTTAAACTACAAAGTTGTAGATCTTTTAATTATGTTTCCAATGCAATTTGAACGGACTTGAGATCAATTTTATATCCCAAGTTATGACCATTTTACTGAGCACTGTTTTTAATTTGACGGGCTTCTTAACTCTCCGAAAAATCATGACTAGATCCTCTTCCTGGGGTGGTCTTGGACACCATTGATGAACATAATCAAAGGATAAGATCAAGTCCTTGAAGTTATTCTTGAACTTAAATGTCCGAGACCTTGGAAATGGTCTTGGTCTTGGCCTTTGAGACACCTTCTTTACAAATTTATTCTTCATGGTCCTTTAATTGCTATCAAGAAGTCGTGTCCCCTTAAAATTTAGTCTGTGTCCGCACTAAGTATAAGTTAAAGAAAATAGAGAATGTGAGGTAGGAAATATGGCTAGGATGGAGAAACAAAATTACGATATTAGGTTATATAAATTTTTTAATGGTTTCTTTATCCTATGCCCTTAGGGCATAGGTTAAGAGTACTAGTTATAGAAACTAAAACCCTAAAAGGAAATTAATGAACCCTAAAAAAATAATCAAAAAAATCCCAAATAATAAAATTCAACAAATCATTTCCAATTTAAGGTTCTTAACCTATGCCCTTGGGGCATAGGTTAGAAAAATTAATTTTTTAATGTGGGTCTAGATGCTCACATTAGGAATACTAACTTTATCACGACAACTAGGTTAAACCACCGTGTCTTACATGGTAGTTATTTAAATATTTGTGGGTTGTATAATTTAATTTAATTTTAAATTAACTTTATTATATGAACATAAATAGAAATACTAGCTTTAGATCTCTAAAAATATTTAAAACGGTTTTCTAAAAATAATTACAAAAGATCAAAATAACTATTTCTTTTATATATAAGGATATTAATTAAAAAATTTAACAATAGGTATCTCTTTTATATGTGAAAATTAGTTAAAAATCTATTTATTTTGTATTTGTCATAGCCCGTTCGGTAAAGTAGTTGATGGTGTTGATTTAAGTTGATGTTGAAATCCATAGAAAATATCAACTCTATCAACTACAAAATGGGTGTTCGTTTAAACTACTTGAAATGAATTCATGGTGTTAAAATTGTACCAAAAAATAAGGTGAGGGAGTTATGGTGTTGATATCAAAATACAGTAGTTGATATCATTCATCCTTTTTACCCTTCTTTTTTCCAATAAAATAAATATGTCCTTAATGGTTCATTTTCAAATAAAATTCAACTATTCTTTACCAAACACATGCTAGTTTATCTAAAAATATCTATAACTATATATTAAAACTAAACCTTTTTTATCCACCACGTTAATTCTAGCCCCGCCTTATATTTAAAAATTAATTTTTATTTATCTTGATTTAGCATTTTCAATTAAATTCATTTCTATCTATTTATATGAAAATAATTTTTAAATTATAAATTTATTTAAAAATAACAAAAGTTATTCTATCTTTATCTTTTTATATATTATGTAAAAGATTTATCTTAAATCGAATTTTGATAAATAACAATAAAACATTTCAATATTTAGATAATTACTTGCCTAACTTGAATTTTGATAAAAAAATTATATTATATTTTTATTAGTTTCCTTTTTGCCTTATTCATCTAATATAAAAGATTTTTTTATCTTTAAAAAATTCAATCTTTATTCATATTTTTCATCTTTTCTTATTAGTATCTGTTTAACTTTTTATTTAAAATATTTTTAAGGAATTGAATTTCATTAAAAAAATTATAATAATATACATTTTTGTGTTTTTATCTATTTTGTAAAAGAGTAATTAAATTTATATTAATATTTTTCCATATATAAATTATCATGAACCATGAAAATCATATTAGGCTCACTTTAATTCTTTTGAATTCATCTTACATTATAAAAAATGTAAGATTTTATATAAAATATTTATAATAAATAAGTTATTTTATTTTTTATATTAAATTAAAATAATTCATTACATAAATTAAGTATTAAATTCATATAATCGTGCATTGCACGACGTGTATAACTAGTAAGTATCTAATTTAGGCTCCGTTCGGTAGTGTTGAAATGCTAGTTGAAATGCGTTTATGTAGTTGATCCTAAAAAAATTTCAACTAGTGTGAGTGTTTGGTAGATAGAGTTGAAATGAGTTTATGATGTTGATACTAGTTGAAATATTAGGAAAAAAATAAGGTGGGGGGAGGGACCTTAAGGAGTTGATATGAGTTTATTTCAACAATTAAAATTTTGCCTCCTTTTTCTACCCCTCTTTTTTAATCCTTTTTTTTATCCATACGAAACTCTCACCATTTGCTCCTTTGACCTGGAATTACATTGTACTGTTTGTTAATCGATATGCCGAAGAATCTCATAAAACGACACGGTTTGTAGTATGTAGCATCTTCAATCAAAATGAGAGAGTCAAACGGTCAATGATATTTATCATCTAAGAACCTAAACTCTTATCCTTACTAGTCACAAAACAACCACAATATCCTAATTGTTTAGTGTAGAGTCACGAACAAACGATTCATATTGTAGCATTCTCTAGATTAAACATAGTAGAATCTTCTGTTGTTCCAAAGAGCAGCGGCAATTGTATCTCGGATGTGTCCCATACCTCCCGGAATACCATCTTCCCCTTCTTCGGTTGACATCGGCCCCACTTCCACTTCTTCATCACCCTCAAGGAAGGCGTCATGATTCTTGTAAGTCAATATGAAATTGTGGAGGGCAAAGCAACTTAGAATTATGTCGACTTGAGTTGATATCTAATAGCTTGGCATACGTGTCAAAATCTTCCATCTTTTCTTTAACACTCCAAAACATCTCTCAATCGTCGTCCGAAGAGAGGAATGAACTTTGTTGAATACCTCTCTGGAATTCTGTGGGATGTGGTTATGGAATTGTGAAGGATGATACTTTATGTTAGAATACGGCACCATGTAGCCACATCTGTCTGGATAGCCCTTGTCAACGAGATAATACTTACCTAGTATAATAAAGCGTGGTCACTTGTGTTATTAGATGTAGTATAAGACAACATTAAAAACAAGAAATATATCATTATTTATAAATTTACCCGGTGGTGGATGCGGAAAGTTCATCTCTGGAGTTGACAAAGCATGATCAAGCACCCGAGCGTCGTGTGCACTTCCTTCCCAGCCAGCTGAAATGAAGGTAAAGTACATATCGAAATCGCACACTGCCATAACATTAAATGACGTCATGCCCTTGCGTGATCTGTATGGGATTTGCTCGGACAGCGGGATGCATGCGTCAATGTGTGTCCCGTCAATGCAGCCAATGGCACCCTAAAAAATGCATATATGGCCTCCAAATTTTCCAATAGCACCCAATAGAAAACGTAGTTGAACACGTACCTTGAACAAGCTGTATCTCCGCTCAGAATTAATTTTTTCAGGAATTGAAGCAAAAGTAGGATCACGAGCATGCAGCATTCGACGAGCAAGTCCATCAAACCCTTTGTTCCGACCCGTTATGGCATCCAAAACTTGATGAAAGACTCGACTAATAGTGTCTCCCGAACGCTGAAATCTCTCACACACGTCTCTATTAGAAACTCCCAATGCCAATGTGTAGATAAATATTCCTACCTTCTCCATGACAGACATGTTACGCGAAGGACACAACCCATAGTTCATCTCCAACTGAGTGCACAAATTCTCAAAAACATGGGTCTCCATTCTAAGAGCATTTGTGCACCTAACGCCATTCTCATGGTATAATATTTGCTTCATCCACATATATCCGGTAAACGCGGAATCATAACATGAAACCTTGTGGATGTACTTGAAATAGTGGTATGACAAAAGGTGGGCGTTGCACTTGAAGAACAAACAAGTCGCCCTGGCCAACTTCTTTTGTCTTTCCTTTTTAGTTTTGGTCGACTCATCTGAAAGCAATGTTTCCATGCTCTCCCTATTAATCAAAAATCCAAACAAAACAAATTAGCTCACATGTCATGATTTTCGAGAACCTAATCTGATACATAATGCTCAAATCATCAATTCATATTTAATGCTCAGCTGGATGTTTAAGCAACTCAATAAAACACCTAGTGCAACTGAAAAAATTCCATTAAACACATATAATTGTCATGGGTACACATAACAAATGAAACACGTAGTTAAACTAAACCAAGTCAAATGAAACACGTAGTTAAAAAAAGATCATGAAACACACATAATTGTCAATACACACCCAACATAAATGAAACTCATAAACCAAGTCAACGGAGTTACACAACAACCCCATGAGAAAACATCACCCATAAACCAAATATGGACTACTTCTGATTGTCCATCTGGAATTGCAACCAGGAAATCCTAGCATAATCACTCTTTAGCCTCATGAACAGCTCACGACTGTCAGGTTTCAGGATCTCAGTCATAGCAAAGCACCAAATTTGCGATCCCACTATCATAGAACCTTCATTCACCATTTGATCAATGATAGGTACAACATCATCTAGATCAAATGGTTTCTTCCCAGCAGGAGTTTCTGATGGCTTTTCATCCTCAAATATGGTCATTAATTTCTGACTAGCTTGCCCCATCATCTCTAGGTGTTGTTGGTACATGCTCGCCCCAACTGACCTCTTCTTACGACTTGGTGGCACAATAACGGATGGAGCTGTTGAGATAGACTTTTTCCCCATTGATTGAATTGACTTACCAATGCCAGTCATAACCTCATGTGCAGATTGCAACACATCGTCGGTAGATCCGTCTACTCTAAAGCTACTAAGATCTATCTCGGGCGCTTCATTCCTCAAGTCCTCTTCATAGTCAAATTCATCATCAAGCTCGATATCCTCAATGTGAGCTACATTTGTTTCCATAGTAGCCGCAACACAATGTTTCCCAGTTGCCACAATGCCTCCGAAAACTGAATCCCAAAGGTCAGAAAGTTCTGGGTCAACCCCCTTCTTTCGGAACCGATTGTATCCAGGCTTCTCCTACAATATAAGTGAATACCAATCAATTCTAATAAAATTTTCATTACAAAATGCAAAGGTTGTTGCTAGTCCAATTACAAAGTACATACCTTAATCCTTCTCTCCCACCAACTGTCATCAGCAGTCACTTGGCCCTTCTCAGGATCCCACCCCACACCAGTCTCTTTGAACCTCAGATCAGTCCAACTACGCCAAATAGCCTTTAGATGTTCGAATTTATTCCTCGCAACACTCACGCTACACTCTTTTCCAGTTTCTTCATTAAACTTTTGAGTAACATCCCCCCAGAGAAATGGATGTTCTTCCCCATGCTTCTTTTGAAATTCTCGGCAAACCAATAACAATTGCTTTGCCATTAAATCGGTCCATATGAAAGACTTTTCCTTCTTTCGTTTTTGGCCCATATCTAATTATGAGGCATGCATGTGCATAAACATCAATGAATAAAAACTATGATGAAGTAAATAAACTATTGTTTTTTATGTTTGCATGTGCATAAACATCACACGTATATAATGACTAATTACTGTTTATGAAGCATGCATATAATTCTTTTCCGACCAAGTGAATAGAGAGTGAATGCATATAATTATTTTATGAAGCATCACACGTATAATCATCCCCAACAAATCCTAATTAGTTAAATGATTGCCCGACCAAGTGAATAGAGAGTGAATGGAGCAAGAGGCACGTCATACCTGGTTGAACGATTGACTCGACGAACAAATGGTTTGCTTGACGCCGACTGAGAGGGAGGAGAAGGAGATATATAGCTAGGGTAGAGCAGTTGCAGCACGAGAGAGAAAAAATAGATCGTGTGAATCGCAAGCATATATTTTTTTTTTTGAGATTGTGTGAATCGCAAGCATATATTTTTTTTGAGATTGTGTGAATCGCAAGCATATATTTTTTTTGGTAGAAAATCGCAAGCATATATATTTTTTTGGTAGAAAATCGCAAGCATATATGCATGTAGGGTTAATTGCACGTGATTAGCACGTGATGTTCATAGGCAAATGAAGCCCATTTCTCTACAGATTATGCCCTTAATTGTAATTTTACATTAATTTTCAACTTTCATAAATTATTCTTTTCCAAACTCTATATATTTTATATAAAAAATAAACATCTCATTTCAACTACAGATTTCAACACATAATTTCAACATCAACTACATCAGCATCAACTACATCAGCATCAACTCATATAAGTACGTTGTTACCGAACGGATTAAGCTACTAATTTTCAACTACTAATTTCAACATCAACACCATCGATACCATCAACTACAACGTTAACAAACGAACCCTATGTATAGAAAAGTTATGTTAATTAAAAAATATGATAAAAAAATTATGGATAGAAAAATTATAAACAAATTCTTATATTTGGGGATTTTTGGTAAAAAAACCACCTTTTAAAATATGATTTTTTTAAGAAACCTCCTTTTAATTTTTTTTAATTAAAACACCTTTTATAATTCAAACACCCAAATTCCACCACCTTAAGTCATTTTTTGGTGGAATTTTATCCTAATCAGACTGATATGCCCTTATACAAAATAATTAGATTATTTTTTTTTAAAATATAAGGGGGTTTGGTAAGAAGTTCATAAATTATAGATGTTTCTTTATAAAAGATATAAAAAAGTTGTTAGTTAAATATTTTTATTTGAATACAACTTATTTTATTATTAAAAAATTAAAAATATAATATTTTTATTATTTTATGTCTTATTTAAAATACACCAATGGAAAAGACATTGTATGCAATAATGCAAACAATTTATATTCTGTCATTAAAATAAGGATGGTTGAAAGATTAGATTTTTTTTTGTTTATGTAGTAAAAATACAATAACAAAATCTATAAATTACTATTTTTAATTAGTTAAGACTTAAGAGTGAAATAAAATTTTATGTAAATAAAAATATTTCACTTAACAACTTTTTTATATCTTTTAAAAATAAATATATATTAAATTATGAACTTCTTACCACATTATATTTTAAAATAAATAATTATTTTAATGGGCGCAAATCAAGAGGCTATTAACAACAATATACAATGATTTAAATGCTTGGATGTTGATTGATTGTCAAAATATCCGACTCTCAACTCTATTCAGAAGAGTTTCTTCACATAGAAAAATTAGAACCAAAGTACATATTATGAAGTTTCAAGAGTTAGTCTACTCATAGAATGGTTGATTATAGTAAGCTACTAAGTTGTTAGATATCTCAATTGTTATTAAAATGTTATATAATAGAACTAATTCATTAATTGAACTAAATGGGGATGTAGCTCAGATGGTAGAGCGCTCGCTTAGCATGCGAGAGGTACGGGGATCGATACCCCGCATCTCCATTTTTGAACTCTTTTTCTTTTTACTTGGACAAATATCATGCATTCCTTCTATTCAAATATCTTGTACAATGAAATTTCTAATGGAGCCAAGATTATGTTCTTCGAACCATTTGTGGCCAAAATCCTTGTGACCTGTGACACATGATAGAGTAGCAAACAAACATATTTTGTTTGCTTCCCGATGGTATTATTTGATTTATCTCACTGTACGTAGATTTACCATCTCCACAAGATAAAGAGGATTTTAGAAAGCTCGAGAGCTTATGAAGAGACATTTAATTCAACAAACATTTGTGGACAAACCCAATTTCATTTCACATACGCATGTAAAATTCAAGGGTTCCTTAAAAAATTAATATGGCGAAGGAAAGAGAAAAAACAGGAAGGCAAACAATCTAACACCAGCCATAACATAGTAACATAGTAGACTAAGTCCCAATATAAAATGCCTCTTTAACAAAAACTAATTAAATATGAATCCTCCATCCATAACCGGAGAGTTTGCTAGGAAAACTAAACTAGGGTTTAGGGAAGCTTATTCTTTACACTTCATAATCACCAAAACTCGAAAAAAAAAAAAGCATTTGGAAACTACCCAAAGGTGCCTTAGCTGGATTTAGCTGAATCAGGGCTTCAAAGCCATGGCAAGTCCTACCTTAGCACTTTTGTCAATTGCCCTGGTGTCCACCTCGCCCGAGATGGTGAAAAGTGATTTCGGGCGCCACTCGTGTTGAATGAGTGCACCTGCCTTCCCGTAATTGTCCACACGAGCCTTGACAAGTGTTAGTGGATCCAGAGCGTGCTGAGTTCCGATTGTCAGCTTATTCTCATTGGTTGAGAAGCTGTGACTCAATTCTGCCCCAACAGAAGTGTTGCTCAACGGGCTCACAATGTGGTAGTATGAAGCATTTAGAATATCACCCTTGTCGTTCCTTCAATACCGAAAAAATGTCACTTAATCAAATTGCCACATCATCATCCAATATTTGAGGGATAAAATGCTTACAAGTTTAAGGATGCAATGAGATCATCTCCAGTGTAGCTAAGCCCGCCATTGTATTTTGTGAGTTTCCCAGAAGCAGTGTCAAATGAAACATCGGTTCCCAGGGCAAGAATGTTAGTTCCGACAACACCAGAGAAGTTAACAATGGGGTTAGCTGTCATAGCGATGCTGGTGTTAATTCCAGCATATTCATGCAAGTACTGGAGCTCAACCTGATAGAGAAAATACAAGTCAAAGATTATATTACTACTTTGAGAACCCAATACATGAATTCAAATGGCCTGTTTTATTTACCTTGCCTGATCTCTGATCTGGAACAATAAAGCTAAGGATAGCCTTCAATCCAGGAGCAGGTTGATCAATTGTGACTGTGCTAAAAACCTAAAAAAATCACCAGAACGATTGGAAATTGAGCAAATTATATGTACTGTTTGAATAGGTCATCAATGCAAGTACTGAATTTGCATAAAAAAGGTCAAAATGACCCTGGTGCTCACAAACACAAGAACATATAATCAAATTTAGATGAATCATATATAAAACTCCCAAGATCCAATAATAAAGAACCCATGAGAACAAGGCCTACCAAGTACCAAGAATTTACAAAGCTAGAACCCATACTCTGCCCTTGTGAGAAACTGACAAACATCAATTTTAAGGCAAAACCCTACTGCTAAGCACAATATTCTTCATTAGGGGATCTAAATTAGCATAATTAATTATTCCTCCGATCCTCTATGTAACCATTTTTTAATTTTGTTAGCAATCAAAGAACAGAGATCACAGCAAAAAAATAAAAAAGGATGAATAAGCTAATGAAACTCAATTGACTCCCTGCTGAGAACCACAGAAAAGCTAACAAAGAAATTCTTGATGAAATGTATTTTAAAAAAAAAAACAGACTGAGACTAATTAATATGTAAACCAGCTAATTGGATAGCAGGGCATTAAGCAGTATAGCCATAGCTTACATTGGAGTTTGTGTCTACTTTCACTTCCGTAGTGATGTTCTTGTTTATCAGCTTAGTGCTGACATCTGCAAGCAACAAATCGCCCTTTTGGACTCCAGTAGATGTAATAGCCTACAAATGTAGTAGATCATAATATAACATCACTTCTAGGACATATCACTACTAAAGAAAGTGTTGATGTCTTATTTTAAGAACACAGTATTCAGTTTGAGGCACATAAATGTACTAAAAGTCAATATTAGACAAGTGATAAAAAATATACATATAACTTGGTTGCACACACTACACAAGTCTCAATTAAATGGATATATCTGCTTTTGAAATGTGAACATATGACAATTGACAAAAGTTACACTTTTCCCTTCACTCCCTTCCCTTCTAAAAAGCATTTACATATTTCCCCACACTTAAAATAAAATGAAAATAATTTGGAGTTCTGAGCATAATCATGTATGCTAATTGCTAATTAGCAAATCATTGTGGGAGGAGTGAAGAGCATATTCTGCACTTCTTTTCAAATGAGAGTTATCTATTCAAGATTGAGCCAAATGCCATATATGTTTCATCAGTTTGTGTTGAAATCCATTAACTATTGGGTCACTATAATGGCTACGAAGTAAACAAGTATCGAGCTTTCATTTGGAAAATGTTTCATCAGTTCCACCGTCAGATTGTTTTCTATCACACGAGTGCTCAAAATCATTGAACGGACAATTTACATATCATTTTTCAACCTAAACCAGATGATATCGACCCAGATACTTCAATCTAACTGACCATTACTCATTAAAAGCCCTAGAATTACCCAATTAATCAGCTCCAGCATCAATTAACACTTAACAGAGATTACAGTTACAAAGAAAGAGAGAGCTTACAACTCCGCTCGAAGTGAAAGTGGTAAGAGTGAATTTATGGTCACTCTGGTAATCCCTATAGAGAAGATCTGAAAAACAACAGAGACGAGAAGGATTCAGCAAAAATCCCACAATATTTCAGCACAAAAATTGAGAGCAAGAAATTGAAATGAAACGAAATAAGATAATAAAGATAAAGAATGAGTTGATTTGATCACCTCTGGCCTTCTTGCCGATGTCGGAGTAAAGTCCTGGACCGTTCACCATTTCCGATTCCGAGCTGAAAGGTTTGAGAGGTCTGAGGGTTTGGGTTTGGGGGCGACGAGCACGACTCGGTTAGTATTTAGAACAGTCTCCGATGGCCTGCTGTCCAAGAAATAAATCTGGAGCCCTACCCCAGGGGTTTTATCACCGTTGGATCTTCTTTGCTTTGCTCATTGCTTTCTTTGCCGTTTGATTTCCTTGAAACAATTACTATACAGTGCACCTTATCGTAGTATGGATAAGCTCAATCATTTCATCTCATAACTATATACTAAAGCGGATGTTAAAATTAAGAAAAAATGACTTCTAATAATACCAAGTATTCACTTTGAACCAATAATAATATGCTTTAAAAATCACCAAATTATATATGAAGTTTTACAATATTAACCAAAAACGATACGAAATATTTTTCCGGTAGCTTTTCCGACAAAAATGATGACGTGGCACCGGAAATCTGACATGGCATAATATTATTTTACATGTCATTTGTTCCATCTCTAAATTCCAACTCATTTCTTTTCTAAAAATATATAAAAGATACGGGCAAGAAGAGTCGAACTCATGAACCACGAATCCATTGCTAACCCGCTGACCACTGTGATAACTCACTTTTATTTAATTATTCCAATACAAAACTAAAACATCTCAACTTGAGTTTGCTGGGTTTTCATTCCCTTCAACTCTGAGCATCTCTGAATTTGCTCGGTATTCTCCGCCAATAAAACTCGAACCAATTTTTACTGGTTTAGATTTTGAATTGTTTTATGAACAATGGGTGAAGATAAATTTCAGTGTTGGATCCGGCCGTTCTGAATCGGATCTGGATCTGACTCCGGATTCCTCCATTATCGGGGACTTGGATTTGAAGGTGGTGAATTTCGGTGAAAATTCTTGACGGAATTTGGGATCAGTTGTTGAGTTCGGTGTGACTGATGATATTCTGCTAGGAGTCGAGTTTTTTGGCGAAACCGATGGGGTAGAGAAACCGGAGATTTACGACACAACTGGCGTAGCCGGAGCCGATGATAGTGCTTCCCGGTGGAGTCGATAACGGCGCCGGCATTCCAGCTCTTCAACTTTACGGATGGAAAAAATTAAATTGAGGTGTGTGCAGATGGAGGCTAGAGGAAGAAGACGAACACATCCATAGGGAATAAAAGGATTATTTGTTTTATTTTTATCAGTCACTAAAAAGACGTGTCATTGTATATAAAATGAAAAATGAGTTGTTATTAAAAAAAATTGACACGTCACATCTCCGGTGGCTACGTCATTAAATTTTCATCGGAAAAGGCTTTTGTATTATTTTGGGTTAATATTGTAATAGTTTGTATACGAATTAGTGATTTTTAAAGTTCGTATTATTTTTGGTTCAAAAGCGATACTTGGTATTATTTAAGGTTATTTTTCCTAAAATAAATTATTAAACGAAATATGTCGTTTTTAGATTGAACCACGCCATCCCTTTTATTAAAACTAATATTTGGAAAATATTAATGGATAGAAAATCTCATTTTTAATTTAAAAAATCTTTTATTTTTGGATATGATAAATAAGGAGATTATTAAGATATTTTTTATGCTATATATTATACAAATATTAGGATATTTATTTTAGTTTTAGATAGAATGCATATGCTAGGTTTAGATAATTAAGTTTAATATAAAGATAGTGTAATGTACGTACAATCTTATATCACTATAATTAAGTTTACTTTGAACGGTTCTATGTATAAATTTATAAGTTTTTATCTTATTACTTATCTACTTTCATAATTAAATAAATTATCATGTTTTGGATATTAATTTAATTCGTAATACTAATAAAATATTATTGTTTCAAATAAACAACTTTTATAGTTTATTGATTTTAAATATTTATTCAAATTTTATATTTAAGCATTTACATGATTATTTTTCTCGAATAATAAATATATTTAAAATATATTATTATTAATATTTAATTTAAGAAAAACCCGTACAAGGTACGGGAATGCATACTAGTAAAGTTCTAATCTAAAATCACATGACAATAAGTAGAATAATAAGAAAACATGTTCTTATGTGGAAGCAAAAAGCTTCCCACATCTAAAAATTAAAAGATAAATGCTTACTATATAAGCACGTGGGTTACTCTTATTGCCAATTGGTTTTAGGACGGAACCCCATGGGCTTATGTACTAGTCCCATAACGCGCTTATGCGCACACACGGACGTGTAGACCCCATGTCATAATTGACCCACCAGGTCTGGGACATGACTCCTCATGACATCAGGGGCTAAGCAGTTGCACTTGAGGGGGTTTTCCATCTTTTAAGATGGAACACGCCCCATGTGCTTATGTGCTGGGCCATAAAATTACAAAATATGGCACTAACTATAAGTGATAATGACACATTTCTCGTGGTGTGTCAAAAATAATATTTTCCTTACTTCGATGTTAGGTTCAATGTATGCACAAGTTCAAACCGAACCATGTGCTTTTGTCCTCCAACCATATGCTAATTGAGGTGATAGGTAATATGATTGGGAAGCCTATAAACATGGATAGAATTATCAATAAGGTTGAGAAATTATCCTATTCCCGTATCTTTGTCGAAGTATTCCTAGACGAGATCGTGCATGAGAAGAGATGTAGTGTTAGAGAGCTAGAATGCCATCATTTATAAGCATAAAGTGGAGTCTAAGTGGGTTCCTTGGTTTTGTGAGAAATGTCAATCATTTGGGTACTTGACTTCTCATTGTGGTTTAAGTAAAGGTCCTAGAGGAACCAACTACAAACATTGATGGGGCTGTATTTTGGCGTCCTAAATTGTATAAAATGTACAGGATGGGAATAAGAAGGATGGGAACACGACAGATCGTGTCCATGACAAAAAGTGGCTCATGGAACTTAGTGCCTTTAGAAGTTCCAAAGAAGTCTATAAAAGAGACCAACATATGGAGACAAAACACGTGTCATAGACTTCTACCATGCAACCAAGTAAGGTTGACAATTACCAATGGGTGATTGGTAACCCAGTCAAAATAAAAAGGCCAAAATTCGAATAAAAGCGAGTGATAGATGGTTCAGGTTATGGGTAAAATGGGTTTTGGGTCAAATAATGATGAGAGTTTGTCACCGAATAACCCAACCCTTCACCCACTTACCCGAACCACCCATTCATTCCTACTTATTTCAAATGTAGTATAAATACACATTTCAAACATTTTGTTGACATTTAACATTTTAAATGTATTTTTGTGTTTCTGACATAAATATTACTTTATGGATTCGTGTTTCCACTCATTTATATGGTGTATTGACAAATTACTTGTACGGAATAATTAATGTTTTTTGCATTTTTTGTATTTATTTGTTTTAAATATTCCCTTATAAGCAATTGAAAAAAAGTGGTTTCGCGAGTGAACAAGTCACCTGAATAACCCATGGGAGATGGGTTGTTCGGATAGGATCGAATATTTCACGGTGACATGTGAGTCAGGTGGGGCATTTTATGTTGTAGATTGGGTAATGGAATGGCTCCACCCATCCATAATTCGACCCATCGACAACCCTTCAACAAAGAGTGGATAAAAATAAGGGGATCCTCCCATTTCCAAGTAATATAGAGAAGAATGATGCCAACTTCCCTCCTTTGATGAATAGCAAACGTAACAAGGAGAAGCCTCACCTATCCAAACATGATAAAGGGAAGGAGAAGGAAGATGAAGAATGGATAATACAAAGGCACAAATCAAGGATATTTACACACCCACTTGGATATAAAAAAATATTGAGTTCGAATGAAGCTAAAGGGGGTACCAAACCCTTTGAGTTGTTAAATGACCTTAGGAGCCTTCCTATGCCTAGTAAGGTCGACTTGGTCTTTTTCGTCTTTAGTTTATATGGGTCTTGTGGGCATTTGTTTCTCTTTGGTCTTGGGTATGTAGGATCCTTAGTGATCCGTTTTTGTTGATGGCAGGTTTGGTTTGGGTTATGGGAGTCTTAGACCTGGTTTTGTTAGGCAAATTTCAAGTTCGGTGGTTTGGAACTAGTTGATCCAAATTTTGGAGTTACTTTTGTTTCAACTCAACCTCTTTTTAATTTGAGTGTGAACAATAGATATTTTGTTCCCTCTTTTTCTATATATTTACCACTTTGAAGAATTAGAATTGAACCCAAAATCAGAATATAATAAAGATAGAATCCTATCTTAACCATATGTGTATTATCCTGTTAATATTCTAGGATAGCATATCTTTATTCTTGTATGCCAAGTTGTACATCTCTATTAATTTGGCCCAAGGAGGGATTAATGAAACATAACTTTCAATTGCAAGTTGTACACCACCCCTTTCCTCAATTGCAAATCACATCCATGTCATCCTCAAATAAATCGTACCCTATTGTCGCTCATATGTCTACTGCTCATTTTTCTAACAACTATTGCAAGTTCTTGGTTGTTGTTATGCCTCATGAATTGACAAATTTCTCCGAGGTTGTCAAAAGTTTAGAATGGAGAGATGCAATGCAATCTCAAATGGATGCTCTTGATCAGAATATTACATGGGATCTCATGACATTATCTTCAAGCAAAAAGGCAATTGGCTCCATGTGGATTTACCGTATAAAGTACAAGTGGAATGGCTTTGTTGAACACTACATGGCACGCCTAGTCATCCTTGGTAATAAAAAAAATTATGGGAGTCTATTTTAATGAGACATTTGCGCCAGTTGCCAAGATGGTGTCTGTTTGAGTTTTTCTCTCAATTGTCGCTATTAAAGGATGGGAATTGCATTAAATGGATGTCCATAACACATTCTTACATGACAATCTCGATGAGGTTGTCTATATGCATCCATCAACGGGCTATTCCAAGGCTTCCAAGTGAAGTGTATCCCCTACGAAATTATCTCTATGGGCTAAGGCAGTCTCCTCAAAATTGGTTCTCTAATCTAGTGTCATCTCTTTGAGTTGTCGGGTTTCGACAAATCTATGTCGATTAATCACTTCTTACAATGGCTCGTAATGGCCATATCCTTCATGAGCTCATTTATGTTGACGATTTGATCCTCATGGGTAATAACATGTCTTCTATTGATGTTTTTAATTAGGGAAATTCCGGATGGTACCCCTGAGTTTTGTACTTTTCCGGATGGTGCCCAAAAAAAATTCTTATTCCGCGAAATACCCCCGAGTTTCTAGTCGAGTTTGTCCCGTGCCCTTTTCTCTCAATTTACCCCAACTTCTGTTAGTTCGCTGTAAATAAAAAGGAAATAAAAATAAACATAAATAAATAAATAAAGAAAAAGAAAAATAGCACCTAATTTGTACTTTTATAATTAGTTTTACTCTTTAAAAGGGAAAAAAATAGCTAGGTCATAACAGTAAAATTAGAAAGAAACTTTATTAAATAAAAAATAAACACAAGTAATTTTAATTGAAATTTTTTATAAAAAAGTTATGCATTTGACTTACGAGGCCGCCGGTGGCGAACTTGAGGAGGAGGCAAGCGACGGTGGACCCGAGCAACTGAGCGAGTAAATGACTCCCCGGAGGAGGGTGATGTGTCCGCCGACGAAGGCGTCGAACGTGACGGCGGGGTTGACGTGTCCGCCGGAGACGTTGGCGGCGACGGAGACAGCGACGAACAGGGCGAAGGCGTGGGCGAGGGTGGCGGCCACGAGCCCCGCCGGCGTGGTGGAGCCGTTATCGGTGAGCTTGTTGAACGCCATGCCGGAGCCCTCGCCGGCGAAGACGAAGATGAGGGTGGAGACTCCGCAAGCGCGACTTTTAGCGCGGCCGGGTGGGTGGCTTCGTTGGGGTGGCCGATTGCTATGCGGTTGATCGGCATTGTTGGACGGTTGAGATTGAAAAATAGCACCTAGTTTGCTATTTTTCTTTTAATTTTTATTTATTTATTTATGTTCATTTTTATTTCCTTTTTGTTTAAAGCAAACTAACAGAAGTTGGGGTAAATTGAGATAAAAGGACACGGGACAAACTCGACCAGAAACTCGGGGGTATTTCGCGGAATAAGAATTTTTTTTGGGTACCATCCGGAAAAGTACAAAACTCAGGGGTTCCATCCGGAATTTCCCTTTTAATTAATATTTAAGCTCTTTCTTTTATATAAAGACTCTTCTTTCTCTGAATTTTCTTGGCCTTGAAATTGCTCGCAACTCATTTGAGATTTTTTAATTCAACGCAAGTACGCTCTCGAGATTCTTGCCGAGTTTGGACTCCTAGGAGCTCAGCCATACAACTCTCCTATCGACCTGCACAATCAACTCGCTATGGTTTCCAACATGGAATTTGCACGGCTAGACCACTATCAACGACTTGTTTGGTGTTTGATTTATTGGAGGATCACAAGACTGGAATTGATTTTTCCTATACATATTGTCATAGTACATGTCTCAACCAAAGGAAGCCCATTGGACAACCACCTTACGAGTTCTTCAGTATAGTAAAAATCATTTGGGCCAAGGTTTGCATATTTCAAGTACTAGTATTCTCAAATTGAAGACTTATTATGACTCGGATTAGGCAACTTGTCCTCTTACTCATTGGTCCATTATGGGATATTTCAATACCTTGGGCCAGTCTCTAGTTTCTTGGAAAACGAAGAAGCAACCATTCTATTTCTAGATATTCAGCTAAGGCCGAGTATATAGGTCTATGGATAATACTTGTCGTGAGGTTCTTTGGTTATAATCTCTTATTCGTTCTGTAGGAATATCTCATTATTTGCTTGTGATACGTGATGTCTCGGGATGATTAATCTCGTTAGGTTAGGCCCGATTTTGCAATATTTTACACTTCTCTTCCCTTGGTAGGAAAGTAAAGATATTTAAACTTGCAAAGACCTAGGAATCTAATACTAGTTGATACGTGACAACTTGGCGTGATTCGTCTCGTTATGTTAGGCCCGATCTTGCACTAGTTTACGCTGCTCTTTCCTTGCTTTATTATCTTGATTGGAACATGTATGCTTGACGTTTCTTTCTCTTAGATTGTTAACAAAACAAGAGTTAAAACCCCAATGTATTCGAACGTCCCAAACCTTAACGAGAGAGTAATTGTTCAAGCTCTTCAAAACTTACTTGTGCTCGTTTGTGATTGTAAGAACTCGAACTGATATGTATTGATAATGAACTTGCAAGAACACATAAAAAGATTTTTGATTGAATATTGAAGAACACTTAGCCAAGTGCTCCTCAATATAATTTCAATGTAGCTAATAATAATGAAAGACACGAGTTTATAAGGAAAATAAATAATCAAAACTAGGTTAAAAGAACAAGGCGGAATCTCGGCCCAATAAGGCGACTTGACAAAGGCACACGACTCAAAGGGTAACTTGAGAAGAGGCGCACGACCGTGCGTGGGTGGCACATGACCAAAAGGCAAATTAATCTAGGTTGGAAATGGAGGTGCACAACCAAAAGGGAAACCTAATTTAAGGCACATGACCTAAAGGGAAGACTAATGGTGAGGTGCATGAGCTGAAGGGAAAATTGAAAGCATGCACACGACCTCTTGGGTTTTGATCTTCTAGGCATGTAGGGTGGAGCCTAGCCTATGGTTGAGTATGGTGATCCAAGGCATGTGAGATGGCGTGTCCATGATACCTCTAGTGCAATAGCTTCTATAGAATTTATTCTAAAGGTTTGTTTCAAATGAATATCTTTACTTCTTCCATTGTTGAATTATTGTTTGTTCTAAGTTTTTTTTGTTTCATTTTTTACCCTCTTTAAAATAGGATGATGAGTCTGGAGTGTGTTTTGCGCATCTTGGGGGACACTTGAAGGTACCTCATGTTGATAAAAAAACAAGGTGGTAGTGATTTGATTGGCAATGAAAAGTGGAGCTTTTATTTTTTGCAAGGTTTCTATCCATGATTATGTCAAGGTTATACTTGTGAAAATTTTTTGCATTCAAGTGCATACTCATGAATGTCTTAGATGATTTTGATCCATGTATGTACTTATCTTGCATGCTGAAATCACACATCTACTTATCAAGTATCCTTTCAAGTACATACATAAATTGTATTAGATGTTGTATGATAAATTTGTATAAAAGTTGGAAAAGGATCTTGTTCAATGTTTAATGGGTTTGTTTTGAATTCTAGATGATCAGAGACAATCTAAAGAAATCATTGAATCGCAAGAGGTGTTTGAGGGATTATACGAGGAGCAACATGTTTTTGAGGAAGTACCTCTAGATAATTCTGTTACGGTTCTGTGAGAAAATGTGTTGAGACAACTAAGACTCTTGTGTGTATTGAAACAGATTTCACCGAGGATGTATTAGTTCACTGGGCTATTTGTAGAGATGATCAGAGGATATGGGAGATGCCAATTTCACCTCATCCACCCAATACTACAATATTCAAGAACAAGGCGTTACGTACAAGATTGCAGGTATTACACGCTACTAAACTATTTTTTCTTAAAATTGAAGGCATATGGATAACTTCAAACTTAAACAAGTCAACGCATCTTATAATGGAGGACTTTCTTATTGCAAAATGTACGAACACAACTACAATTAAGATCAAGATTATAAATTCAGATCATTGTGGTTATTTTAAGTTTGGGTTTTAAGATCTAAAAATTTGAAAACCTGTTGATGATAAGAGAAATTAGAAAAAAAACGTTACTTTCATTGTCTTGAATCCAGATTCAGGTTGGGTAGAGTTAATCTAGGAAGAGTTGGTAAATTTTTGTTCATTACTCTATAAATAAAGGGGAAAAGATTAATTCAGTGCCATAATTTTATTTTTGTAATGAGGTTTATAAATCTACACGTGGAGTTTCTTGCAAAACTCCACTATGCATATTCTCTATTTTACTCCTTGCTTTTTTTTTGTCTTTTTGATAATGAAAGTAAATTGTACTTGATCCCAATTATGTTGATTTCTTTAATATTTTTTGTTATATTTTTCTTGGAAAGTAATTTAACAAAATCCTTAGTGCAATTGTAATGTTTTCCTAATTTGGTTACTACCCGTGTTTGACCTCGAAGCTCACCGCTTTTGCAGCCAAAAGAAGACGGCGATGGAAACATAGGGTTTTTTAGTTTGGAAAATGATCTTGTTGGACTTCTCTTTGTGCTCAGGCTAAATAGTGATAATTGGTTGAATTATAAGGCGAATGCCTTCTTTATACCACTTCAAAGCCCAAATAAAACACCCAATTGGATCCAGAATGCGAAACTTAATGATGCAAATGGGGTAGACATGTCTAAAACCCATGAGGAAGAAAACCAAGAGAGTTCTCGTATAATATACACTAAAGGATTTATAAAAAAACATTAGGAACTTAGTGAGCGACATCTCCTCGGAAAAGGACATGATCAAAAGAAGTAAAGATAATCAAGAAAACATCCTTATAGAGATTGAAAAGTTGGCTGCTAAAGCTTACAGTATCTTCAGAACTACTTGTCTCCACAAGGACCTACTTGTCTCCTTTTTAATTCTAATCAACCAGTAATCCAGTATATTTATTTCTTCTTTACAATACTAGATAAATTACTTATTTGTTTTTTTCTTATGTGTACTATTAAGTTTTTAATTGATCAAATTAACTAAAATTACGGTTTGTACCAACTATAGTTCAAAACTTTATTTAGGCTTAAAATTTATCAAAATAGCATAATTTTAATTTTAAAATAGGGCCTCCAAAAATATTGAAATATCCTTGTGTGAAATGTACTGTCTAAATCCTATCCTAGTTATATCACCTTCTACAAACCTTATATGTATTATAATATAAGGTAAATCAAACCCACCAAGATTTTAAATTCATGTTCTGTCCCTGCTCCTAACCATGCCTTCTTTCTCAAGGTGTCATCTAAAACATTCTATTGATGGCATAAATCCTAGAGAGATGGTAGCCACCCGCCGTCAATGGAGAGGGTCGACAGGTGGTTGGTATTGCTTTTTCGAATTTCCATTTAAATTAGGGTTTTGATTTCCTTTTACCTCCTTGCTAGAGAGCTTCTCCATACATTTTGCTTTGCACTTGCTCAACCTTTTCTTTAACCATCTAGGCATTAATTTTACTCTCTTCGATCTTCTTTTCACACACACCATTAGAAGCTTTTGCCACGGGCATGTAATTTTCCAAGTCTAGAAAGGTAAAGAAGATTTGGTTCTTGGTTCAAAATCTAACGACCACTTAAATAAAATGCTACTTCTTTGTTGAAATTTTCTCTATATACCTGTCTTATCGAGACTTGCTTCATGATCCTTAGATTTTGACCAGTAATATTCGTCTTGATATGGATCAAGAAAGCGAATGTTGTATGGGTCAAAAAACATCTCTACCTTAAAATCATTTCTTATTAATAGAGAGTCGACGTGTTGCAACTTTCCGGATCAAAACTTCGTTATTTATGAGTGAGAATTCTAAATGGTTCTAAGTTGCATATTGTGAAAGAGAAAACCAACTTATAGTAATTCACTGCTGGAAAACACGTCTATAGTCAGGACCGTTGGCCACGCGATAAGCCACAAAGTTAGCTAGGAAACAGCCTTCGCCACAGCGGTAGTCACCGGTGTTCCCAGGACGAAAAGTTTGTGGTTAAAACGCTCGCGGGTATAACATAGAGTGAACACTACCCAGAAACTTTTGAGTCGTGCCTATTTAACCACAATATTGGGTACGAAAATCATGTTATGCTAAATACATGGTATAGCCAAAGACACTTTGTGCCTGCGTTTGAGTCTATTTTACCAAAAATTTAGCGTCGAAGTGTTTTTTTGGCTAAATTCGGGAGAGATAAGTCGTGTTCATCAACCACCTGTCGTGGCCATTTATTCTCAAAATTTTCCGCGAATAGATTTGGTGGATAAAGTTGTGGCTTTTAGCATGAAATTTGGCTACGAATTGGCAGAACACATTGCATGGCCAATGTCGTGGCCCTTTAGCATGAAAATTGGTTTCGAATTGATTGAGTGGATTTAATAGCCAAAGTTGTGGCCTTATTGTCTCAAACTTAGCCTCAAAACCATTTTGTGTCAAATTCTGTGGTTATAAAAATCAGTATAATCCACCTATTTAATTGCAATATTAATATGCACCATGCAATTGAATGCAATATTAAATATATGTACCATATGCATCACATAATACAAAAATGGTTAGATCATCAAACCATGTGGCATATGGCCAAATCCAGAAGTATTCAAAGCAAAACCTTCACCTACTGTTTTCAAGTACCAAACTGTGCTGAAAACAAAAACCAACAATCAACAATCCAAAACCTTAAATCAAATCCAAATATCCACAATGGCATCACCAACAGCCAACAAGTTTCCCAAAATGCATGACCACCACAAGTAAAGACCTTAAATTACCATGGAGAGAGAGAGATAGAGCTAATTGCTAGCAATGTGTTCCATCAACTTTTTAAGCATGCCTTTCAAATCCTTGTTTTGGCTTTGAATTTCTTGATTCTGAGCTTGAAGAGCCTTCATCTGGTCCCGCATTTCCTTCATCTCATCCTTGAGATGCTCGGTAGATGGTTGTGGGTGGAAAAGGCTAAAAGAAGGAGAAGAAAAGCATGCATCAACCTTGTCGCTGCGAAGGAGGGCTATCCTATGCTCATCAAATGCGAATATCTTCCGATCTTTATGCCCCTTAGCAGCTTTGATCCACAACTCTATCATCTTTGTGTTTGACAATGGTTGACCTGATGCATTGTTCAGTTGTTCCTCAACAACCAGCCATTCAAACTCAGCCTTGAATAGAATGAAAATGCATTAAAATGAAGATATGAAAGCAATATATGACTATAAGAACAAGTTGTAAAAACAAATGTAAAATAAACAAGTATGCAAGATAGAGCACATTGCATTCACAAACAGATTTCATTCACAAAAAGTTTATGGTTAAAAGATTCACAAACATCTATCATTGACATAAGATAACAACAGATTGGATTCACAAACATCTCTATCTTTGGCACAAGATAGATCACATATAGAATGAGCACCGAGCACATAGCTTATAGAAAATTGCATTCATAAACATGACTTGCTAACTAAAGGAGCATTACACATGCCAAATAATACTAAACATGAGTTGTAGTATTTCCATCATTCTTGTAGTATTTCCATCTTCAAAATATACTAAACATGATTTGCTAACTAAAGGAGCATTACACATGCCAAATAACACTAAACATGACTTGCGTCTCATTTACACATCTTCTAAGCTTCATTCAATCATTACTTGCTAACTAAAGGAGCATTAGCTTCAAAATATACTAAACATGACTTCTTCCATAATCCAAACAACCCAACAATTTCATAATAGCATCAAAATCTTAGCATAAAAATCTCACTCAAAGGCTCAACTAGAGAGGACTAGAAAAAGAAGTCAACAGTACATCCCATCATAAAAGGCAACCATAAAGCAACCATAAAAGCCATATTTTGACAATAAATGTCAACCCAATCAGATGTGTAAATGAGCCAACCATAAAGCAACCATAAAAGCCATATTTTGAGAATAGATTTCAACCCAATCAAATTTGTAAATGATAAGTAATATTCAGCCTAATACTTACAATGATAGCAGTTGGTCATTCACCAACAGTTCTATCTTTGGTTGACCACAACTTCTTTACAAACTCAGAAATCATAGGCATGGTACGCAACTCACCACCCTTGAAAAACAAAGAGTAAAATTGATCTCAACATCAAAAGAAAAGAGAAGTAATATGTGAAAATTGATTGCAAATACCATCGTTTCCATCCACTTTGTGAACTTGCGAGAACCCCCTTGGTATGGTCCAAACTCGAGTGATTTCTTTGAAGTCCTGTTCTCCTTATTCACCTTAGCTTGGTGCACCAAGTTGGGATCAGTTCTCCACAAGGTCTTCATCCTTGTCCAGTTCCTGCTCGCTAACCAGGTTGGTGGTACATTTTTAGCACGCGCATTCTTGAAGACATTGCTATGGTGCTTTCCAATTTGGTGTAGAAAGGCATCCTTCATCAGTTCATCCGTCTCCCTCCAACAGAAATACCTCTACATTGAGAAACAAGAAATAAGACAGCCTTTGTTTAATTAGTTTAAAGAAATAGAAGGCATATTACATCAATAGGCTGATTTAAACTAAAACGTATTGTTCTTTCATTTTTAAAGAGAAAGAAAGGCAGAATTTTAGCAATAGATATCAAACAAAAGATTAATTTCTAACTTCAAACAAAAGATTACCAAGATCTCAATCATATTTTCCTTACTAGAATTAGATCACAACAGAATCATGCTATCATATACCAAAGATATCAATTTCAGCCAAGACTATAATACATAACACAACTAATAAGCTCAAATAAGATAAACAGATCACCCAACGATATCACACAATGATTTTGCATTTTAAGCAGTAGAAAATAACCTGAAACTCTTGAAACCACATGGTTTGCACATGTTTTGGCACTCTAGATATACTGGTCCAAGGACCTCCATAATGGCCATGGACGATTTCCTTAGCCTTAGCAAACGGTAACTTTTTTGGTTCAAAGTCGCTACAAAGAATTAGATAAAATTATTAGTAATCTATAAAATGAAACTTAGGATTAATAGAGAGTTGTTTTAGCATTGACCGACTGCCTTCCCCAACAATCCATATAAGCTTCCGTTGTGTGCCTTGTTCCTCTTCTTCAACTTCATCTCCTTGTTCTTTATCTCTTTCTTCTTGCTCTCCTTGTTCTTTGTCTCCTACATCTTGTTCTCCTTCATTTACCTCCTCTTCTTCCTTAGCATCTTCCTCAACTTGTTCTTCAAGTTCTTCCTCAAGGTCTTCCTCTAGTTCATCCTGAACTTCCATACGAACCCCGGGCTCATTATCCACATTGCAATCATCCTCATGTTGGTCATAATATTCTTCCTCAACTGGTAGTAGGGCTGGTGGAACAACTTTCTTTGTACGAGGTCTGGGAATCGGGCTAGGAGTTCTTGAATGAGCATTTAAAGGAGCCCTTGAAGGGTTGAGTGCTTGTGGGACAGGAGGGGTAGTCTTTGGATGAGCTAGTGGGGAAGTTTTTGAATGAGCTTTTAAACGTGCAACAACTTGTTGTGGAGGGGCTGCAGGTGTTGTTGATTTTTTAAGCCTGGAGCTACTATGAATAGGGAGCTGGAAGGGTTGTTTCAGAGGAGGTTTTCTAGGGCTTAAATCACCCTGCGTTGGAGAAGAAAGAGGTGGACCACGCACAAAGTTGCACCTAGTAACCCCATCACGTCCACGAGCTGTGCTTCGAAGGTGACACATGATGACCTGAATCAGAGCAATACAAGGAAACATAATTAGAACTCAAGTATATTTAGGGCATGCAATTGATCATGCAATTGAATGCATGTTTATCTAGGAAGAAAAGAGCATGCAATTGATGAATACCTAAAGTGAGTCTAGAATTAAAATATCACAAATTATTAGAACTCAAGTATACTTAGGGCATGTAATTGATCATGCAATTGAATGCATGTTTGTCTAGGAAGAAAGGAGCATCCAATTGAGGAATACCTAAAGTGAGTCTAAAATTAAAATATCATAAATTATTAGAACTCAGGTATACTTAGGGCATACAATTGATCATGCAATTGAATGCATGTTTGTCTAGGAAGAAAGGAGCATGCAATTCATCCAAGAAATGAAAAAATAGAAGAAAGAGGGAGAGAGTAGGGACTTGTACCTTTACTAAATGGATAGAAGCAGATAGGGTGGGTTGTCCAAGAAGAAACAGGCATCATTAACGACCCATGAAACCGCCAGCATGAAGGACCCATGAAGAGAGAAAACAGAGATGAATTAAAAAGAGTCAAAGTTAAGCGAGAGCAAGGGAGAGAGGGAGAGAGACTTACCAATCGGCTGCCTTGTTCCAAACGCGAGCTTGCTCTGAAAGAACACCACAGATGGTAGTGAGAGCCCAAAATCAAATATCCATTGTATCAAACTCAAAGGAAAGGAGCGATAACAAGGGAGAGAGGGAGAGAGACCTACCAATCGGCGGCTACTTTGTTCCAAACGCGAGCTTGCTCTGAAAGAACACCAAAGAGGGCAGTGAGAGCCCAAAATCGACCATCATTGTATCCAACTCAAAGGAAAGGAGCGATAACAAGGGACGAAGAGATGACTTACCAATCGTCGGATGCCTTGGTCCAAAGGGCTGCAATGAGCTTGCTTGAAAGAACACCAAAAAAGTTAGAACGAAACCCTAAAGGAAAGGAAGCAACCTCGAGTGAGAATGAAAGGAGCGAAAGCAAGGTCGAGAGGGAGAGAGACTTACCAACCCTGACGTGATCGAACAGAATCGCCAGGGAGCGCCGCCGCGAGTGAGAACGAAACCCTAGATTTGAGCAACCTCTCTGAAAGCACAAACAAGTGTGAGAGCTCGAGAAGAATGATGGAATGATGCGCGTGTTAGGGTTTGAGATGGAATGAATTCCACTAATGGGCCTACGTAGATCGAGCTCAAAAATTTCCCTCTTAGCCCAAAATTAAAATTCCCTTCCAACCCTAAACCCAAAATTAAAATTTCACTTTCAAACAAAAATTTTCCTCCTAAATGCATAATTCCATCCTACATTAATTTTTCCCTCCTACCTCAATATTTCCATCTTAAACCAAAAATCTAGATGGTAAAATGAGCAAATAATTACATAGATGGTAGAATGAGGGAAAAGGATTTACCAATCATATTTTTCGAAACTTGTATATGATGGAAAATCATCTTCTTCGTTGTCGTTTTCAATATCGAAGCTATCATCGCCACTTTCGACATTGTATGCTTCCTCATGCAAAGAAACTGGATCATTAAGATTTGTAGGTAAAGATTGAATTTTCGACCCTACGAAGCCATCAATCTCAAAGTCGTCCGGTTGTAATGGTTCAAAAATGGTTTGTTGTTCAACATTGTTCTCTGCCCATCGTTGCTCAACATTTGCTCTTGGCTTTGTCTTACACACATATCTCCAATCTGCACGACTTCGGGGTGCGCTAGGGTAGTTAAGATAGTAAACTTGGATGCATTGTTGAGCAAAGACGAAAGGATCATGGTTGTTGTAACGTCTCTTCACATTAACCTCTTGGAAATGGTAATCTGGATGGACTTTTGTCCAATTAGGGCTAGGGTCAAACCACAAACACTTGAACATTAAAATCTTCTTACACGGCATCCCAGTGAACTCAAACTCCAAAGTCTTTTCTATCAAGCAAAAGAAATCTGATTGTGTATCACCATTAGAAGCTTGCACACACACACACACACACACACCACTATTCATGGTTAACTTTCCTTCTCCGCGTTTCAACGTTTCAAATTTATAATCATTGATGCAATATGATGGCCAGGACAACACCTTTTGGGATGGCCCTCAAGATAAACTATTTATCAAATCATGATCCTCAAGTGGGGGGTGTAGGACATTTACAACTAAAACCTACAAAACATAGACACATATATTGACCCTATACACTCGTGATATTAGAATTTTGTATTGTTGACACAATATGAACTAGTACTTACAATTTCATGAAACCATGTACAAAAATAGTTGGCAAGTCCGTGCAGATCTCCTTGTCCTACAGTGTGTTGAAATTCCCTACATATGGAAAGAACAACATAAGAATAGTACTCAAAGTTTCACTCAACTATTTATATTTTATACATGTCTAAAATAACATATATACAAGTTTAATTGACTTACTCGACATAGGAGTCGACCTCTCTACAATTAAATAGGATTTAAGTATGTGCTGCATGAAAGTCTGACTCATCGGACAACCAAATAGCCTTGCATTTTCCACTTGCACGACCCGGATGGTTGAAAATTGAAAATTGAGGATGCACACTCACCTCATTCGTGGTGGTTTTCTTTCTCTTATAGGAGTCTTGATGTTGAGGATAATGTTGAGCGAAACTTGTTATCTCCTCAAACAAATATGATTCCACTATGGACGCCTCCACCTTTTGCGGGTTCATCATGTTCCCTTTCAACGTGAATAATAATCTTTCAACTGGATACATCCATCTGTTCTGTACAGGACCCCCTAACTTTGCCTCATATGGTAAATGAACAATGAGATGCTCCATGCAATCAAAGAACGATGGTGGAAATATCCTTTCCAATTGGCATAATAAAAGAGGTGCAGCCCGTTCTAGATCCTCAATCATTTATTTGTCAAGTGTAGATGAACATAATGATTGGAAAAACAAGCTTAGCTCCATCAATGGCCCCCATACACCCACGGGAAGAAGTTCTTTGAAAGCAGCTGGTAGAAGTATTTGCATGAACACATGGCAATCATGACTCTTCATTCCTTGTAGTCTACCCTCTTCCAATTGCACACATCGACCAATATTAGAGGCATAACCATCCGGAAATCTCAAGCTTTGTAACCAAGTAAGCAACGTTGTCTTTTTCCCTCTATCTAATGCATAAACTGCTTTTGGTTTTGGGCCTTTGTGGTCATCCTCCACTTGAAGCTCTAGGCGATGACAATATAAGCATAGGTCCTTTCTTGAGCTCAGGTTGTCCTTTGTCTTACCCTTAACATCCAATACAATGTTAATCACATTCTCAAACACATTTTTCTCAATATGCATGACATCAAGGTTGTGACGGAGCAAATTATGCTTCCTTATTGGAAGCAGCCAAAATATACTTTTCTTCGTGAACTTATGAGTTTCACCATAACCATCAGGATATTGAAGTGGACTCTCCATGGCGTTCGGCAAATCATGAACACGTTCCCACACCTCTTCACTAGACAAATACGGAATAGGAGGCTGGTCCTCCTTTCGCCCTTTGTAGAAGTTTCTCTTGTTGGTCCTGAATGGGTGATCTAGTTCCAATCTGCACCTATGACAATCAAACCATGAAGCCTTTCGTCCATGGTGTAATCGAAAGGCTTTTGTGTTCTCCATGCATTGAGGACAAGAATAAATACCAGCAGTACTCCACCCAGATAACATCCCATATGATGGGAAGTCATTCATTGTCCACATAAGTGCAGTATGCATCCTAAAGTGCTTCCCCGTAGAGACATCAAATGTTGGCACACCCGTTTTCCACAATAATAACAAGTCATCAATCAACGGTTGCATACAAATATCTATTAACTTCTTCGGATTTTTTGGACCTGGAACAATAGTGCTTAAGAACAAATAAGGAGCCTTCATGCACATATCTGGGGGTAGGTTGTAAGGGGTGACAATCACAGGCCATGTCGAGTATATCTTGCCAAACTTACCAAAGGGGGAGAATCCATCTGAACACAAGCATAATCACACATTACGAATCTCCTTGGCAAAATTAGGATAGGTTCGATCAAAATGCTTCCAAGCCTCGGCATCAGACGGGTGACTCATATATCCTTCATCTTCTTGGTGCTCAGCATGCCAACGCATCTTTGAAGCCGTTTCCTCCATAGCGTACAATCGCTGCAATCATGGGATCAATGGCAAATATCGTAACACTTTATTGGGTATTGGCTTTCCTTTTTGAGACAAACAAGATTGATATCTTGGACTGTGGCAAAATTTACACTCAAATGCATCATCATCATCCTTCCAAAACAACATACAACCTTAGGGTCATAGGTGTATCTTTTGCTGGGGCAATCCTAACTCTCTAGTCATCTTCTGCTGCTCATAGAAACTTTTTGGGAAGTTGTTTTCCCTTGGTAAAACATCATTGACTTTTTGAAGTAGTGCACCATATCCAGTTTGTGACATGTTGTATTTGGTTTTCAACTCCATAAAAGATCTGACAAGAACTAACTGTTACATGTGAGAACCATCATATAATGGTCGATCTGCTGCTCTCAATACATCAACAAAGCACTCAGATAATAAGGACATTTCCTCGTTGCTAGGACCAAACATTGTGGTTGTCGGTTGTTCCAAGTAACTTCCTTCTTCAAGGTAATTATGGTTTTCACCCATCTCTAAATGACTACTACTCGGCTCATTATAAGAAGTGCTTGTGTCAAACCACGAGGGTGGAACAAAACTTGGACCAGCTGCATCAAACACCATTCTTTGGGTGGGATTCAAATTATCAAACAAATGCATCCCAATCCCAAAGAGATGCATATCATTAGGATTTGAGGTGGAAGACAACTCCTCCAAAAGGGGCGCATTGGCAAATGGTGACACTCTATGTGCAGTCCACCAATAATAACTGTCAACAAAGCCTTTTTTGAACAAATGAACGCGGACACTATCTACATCATCAAATCGCCCATTCCTACATTTCGAAAACGGAAATTTTATCTTCTTCCCATCCATGAAATGCTTTTAAGCTTTTGAAAATTTAAGAAATCTCTCAACACCATCAATAAATTCACTACTCAAACCACGACCACCAGGAAGCCATCTATCATACATCCAATCGCGATTCTCCATCAATAATTCTGCATGTTTGTCCAAACAAACTTAAGTTGACATTAACAATTAAGCAAAACCCACAAATATATACTAAACACCTTAAATGGGGAGAGAATGTTGTGAGAGAATGTACACTTCTTAACATCAAAATGTATATATAGAGTATTATCTTTAAACTACCAAGATTGATGATCCAAAATAAGCAAAATCCACAAATATATACTAAACACTCTAAACCTAAAACATGAAACCCAAAAACCTCTTTGCAACTAACTTACCTGATCCAAATCAGATGTACACCTCATATCGTCAAAATGTATAGAGTATTATCTTCAAACTACCAAGATTGATGATCCAAGATTTGAGTTTGTTTTTTTGGTGAGAGAATGTTGGGAAAAATGGGGAGAGAATGTTGAGAGAATCTTGGGAAACAAGTAGTGAGAATGAGCTTATTGACTTATCAAATTACAATGGTAGTTGAGAATTGATTGAGGTTGGTACGAGAAGCATTTAATGAAAGTGCAAGTTTAAATTAGCCACAAAAATAGCCACAAAAATGGCCACAAATACATGTTGGGCTAACTAAAAAGGCCAGATCCAATTCGCCCCATATGTTTGGACTATATGTTAGGGTTTTTCCGGCCCAACCCTAAAATTGATCCCATATTTTAGGGTTTCAAAAAAACCCATCTCCTCATTTGCCCCTCATTGTCGTTCTCCATCTCCCTCTCCCTCTCCCTCACGAGCCACTCGAGCGCCATCTCCCTCGCCATCTCCATCTCTCTCGAGTGACATCTCCCTCTCCCTCTCTCGAGCCAATTCTTCTCGCCTCTCTCTCGCTCTCGATCAGTCACCATTGGTTTCGCCTCTCTCCACCGGCTACACCATCGACCAGATCGGCAACACCGTCCACCACACCGGCAACGCCTTCGACCAGATCGCCTCTCTCGCTCTCCTTTTTCTCCACTTTCTTCATACTGGTATGAAACTTAAAAATGCAATTTGATAGTATTATGTTACTTTGTTGAGTTGGTATGTGATGGATTTGGATTGCAAATTTGATAGTATTAAGAATCTGGATTTTTTTGTTGGAAATGAAAATGCTTGAAAATTAAGTTTTGTTTGAAAATGCTCTTCCGCACCATTTTTGTTGGTTAGGACTTGGGAGATGTATATGAATTTAGATTACATTTGCTCATGTTTTCGGTTTAAACAGTTGTTCTCCCTTCTTGTTTCTTTCTTCTACAACTAAGTGTATTTTTCCCACACATTGGATGTATATTGGTTAATGTATATGAAATTTGATTAATATTGGTTGATGTCATGAGTACACTAGTGCACCTTACTTCTCATCTCTCTAGGCCTTGGAAATTGTCAATGACCTCTATGTTTTTTTTGCATCTCAAACTTTTTTTTCAATTGATGACAAGTAAAATGAAATCAATTTGATTGCTATAATATGCTGGTTGAGGAAGATCATCTCTTTGTTCATGCCATTTGTGTGTCAATTGTTTTTATTTGGGTTTGGACAACTATTGTGACACATATTTTGACAACTTTTCCTTCACCATTTTTCCACTCATTATTTTGTCAATTACTTGATTGATATTTTTCCATTTCTTTTCTTGACAAATTGTTGCAATGCCAATGAACTGGACGCATGGCCATGAGATGATCTTCCTCAAAATTGTTTTAGACCTTATTCCCCCTTGATGATCCCACCCCCCCAACTGTGTTGATGTCCACCAGCGATTCAAGGCTGAAATTGGGTGTTTGTCCATGAGAATCACCGCGTGATCAAGATATAAGCACTATTTTAGGTTTTGGAAGATATGGAGCTTTTTCCGACAAACGAAGGGGGGTATCATGTGGGATTTAAGTACCTAGCAAATTAATGGTCATGACGGTGGTGGGCGGTGAAATACAAAGTAAGCGCAAATCCTCCTTTTTACTTAATACAAACCTGTACTCTACCCCCTCCAAAATAATACCAAGTTTACACTTCTCCTTTTGGTACAAACTTTCATTATATTTAGCAAAAGTAATACAAGGTCATATTTAGCAAAATAATACCATGTTGATTGAGCTTAGAGTCTTGGAGATTCGATTTTAGATTTGGACTTAATTAATTGATAGAACTTTCATCATATTTAGCAAAAGTAATACAAGGTCATAATTTCACCTTACTTCTCATCTAGGGTTTACTTTGCCTTGTGTTTCATGTTGTTTTGGAGATTTTAGTCTTAGTTCTCATCTAGGATTTTAGTAATACAGGTCATAATTTTACCTTACTTCTAACCTTACTTCTCACCTAGGATTTACTTTTCCAAAAGTAATACAAGAGATTTTAGTATCGGAGATATGCTTTCATTTTTTAAGGTTTACTTTGCCTTATGTTCCATGATATTTTTTTTCTCATTTTTTAGACTCTTAATAGGTTTACTTTGTCTTGTGTTCCATGTTGTTTTGTTTTCATTTTTAACTTGCAAATCTCTTGTATGGTAGGAGTGCAAAGCTTACAAGTTTTCAAGAAAAATGGCATGGATCCCAATATGAGTTCTCTTTTGGACAAAATCTTTAACTCTCGAACCATGGAAGATGAAGATGTGGAGCTCTACCTGTCTAGTGACGATGATGAGGAAGTGGGTTGTAGCAAACAAGAAGAAGAGGAAGAGGAAGAGGAAGAGGAAGAGAAAGAGGAGGAAGATAAAAAACATTTAGAGGAATGTGTTGGTTTTAGTCATCTTAGACTTGTAGTTTGTAGTTTGTATGACTTTACTTGGTTTTAGTGACATTAGAGGATTGTGTTGAACACATTAAGATTGTGTTGGATTCTTATTGTGTTGAAGCCATTGCACTTGTTAATAATGTGTTGAACATTTTATGCATTCTTGTGGGCAGGTTTGTATGTGCATTTTAGGCCAAGTTATGGCAAATTTTATATGTGCATTGTTTGAGTTTGGGACAATCCTTTGAGGAGTTAGATATATAGTTTAGACAAGCTATGGAGTTGAATAGTTAGTTTAGAAAGGTTATGGAGTTGGATAGTTTGATAAATTATAAGACTAATCTTCTATCTTGGTTAATTTGGGCTAGATTGGTTCAAAGCACGACCTTGTAGTTGCATATATATAATTCTTAACAAGCGCAATGCATTCGCGTCAAATTGACCACAAATGTAGAACCAAATTTAGCTTCGTAATCCATTCGCGTCAATATCGCCGCAACTATAGCCGCAAACCATATTTTCCTAGCTATATGGCCACAAACTTAGAATCAAACTTAGCTGCATGCTTATTTCCGTGACGATTTTCCCATAAATTTAGAACCGAATTTAGCTTCGTAATATATTCGCGTCAATATAGCTTCAATTATAGCCACAACTCATGTTTTCATGGCTATGTGGCCACAAACTTGGAATCGAACTTAGCTGCATGATTATTTCGCGACAAATTTCCCATAAATTTAGAACCGAATTTAGCTTCGTAATATATTCGCGTCAATATAGCTCCAACTATAGCCACAACCCACAATTTCCTGTCTATATTGCCACAAACTTTGAATCAAACTTAGCTACATGATTATTTCAAGACAAATTTCCCATAAATTGAGAACCGAATTTAGCTTCATAATATATTCGCGTCAATATAGCTTCAACTTCAGGCACAACACATATCTTCATGGCTATGTCGCCACAAACTTAGAATCGAACTTAGTTGCATGATTATTTCGCGACAGATTTCCGATAAATTTAGAGCCGATTTTAGCTTCGTAATATATCCGCGTCAATATGACAACAACTATAGCCACAACCCATATTTTAGTGGCTATATGGCCACAAAATTAGAATCAAACTTAGCTGTGTGTTTATTTCGCGACAATATTCCCCCAAATGTAGCGCGAACCGTGAATTTCATGGGTAAACAGCCAGAAAATTTGAAATTTGTGGGGGATGTTGTGGCAGTTACCCTCAAAATTACCCACACCAGATATTCCTGTCTATAATTTCGTGGTTATATGCGTGTTTTCTAGTAGTTAGTTCTAGAATAGTAAAAAGAGCACGAGTACTCCAAACGAGGATAATCAAAATAGTTGAAACTTTTTTAAAGTGTGCGTGAATTAGTCTCACACACAGAATAAAGAGTAAAACTTATGTATACCTATTTTATATTAATTTAAGTCCTCAAACTTAATGCTCGTTTATATCAGGTTTGAACAGGTGGATTATCCCTAGTGTCGAGTCGTGCTTTGCAAGTATTATAAAAGATTGTAATTAATTTGAAGACTTCAGTAAAATGTGATTTGGGGTAGAAAGTTAGGGAGTGAAGAGGCATCCTTGTGATGTAATTAGTCAATTTTGGCCTTGAGTATGCATGGTTGAGCACTTTGATTCTCTTTTGGGACTTTTTGGTTCTTGCAAGATCACTTTTTTTTATTAGGTAAGGATTAGGATGCACTCCATCACGGAGGGCGTCCTAGAGCATCCTTTCGGATGAGAACATGAAATTCTAGGTCAGTCTTAATGACCTCGACGGGGAGACTGTGGCCCAATTTAGCAATTTTATTGGTCACAACATTACAATCTCTAGTAATATGGTTAATCTGTAAATCATGATTTCCAAAAGTGGAGACAAGGATATCGAATATTATTAATTCAATCTCCCAAGGACATTTAATTATCCCTTTAAACGCATTAATAACCTGGAGGTTGTCTCCTTCAATAACAACCTTTCTTAAATTCCTATTTTTCACTTCCCGAATAGCTTCTCGGAAGGCCATAGCTTCGGCTTTTAAAGCTGAGATTTTTCCAAAGTTACATGTTTTTCAAGTCTATTATCTGGCCAAGGTGGTTCCTAAGTACGATTCCACTCGTTGCTTGGTTATTAGAAAGCCTAGATGCATCAAAGATGATTTTGACTTGGTCTTGATTAGGTTTTTTCCAAAAATATGCCTTTGTTAGAATTTTTTTTCCGTTTTATGCTCTTTTAAGAAAAAATTTCTGAAAATATGCCCATTTAAAAAAATTTCCGAACATAGGCTGGTTACGATAGTTCGGATCAAAGTCGTTGAATGGAACAACGACTTTCTATACTAAAGTCGGTGTTACAAAGAGCGACTTTATTTGTTCGTCGTAACAAACCAAAAAGCCCAAGGCTGAGATCTGCACACCAAAAAACCCATTTAACAGAAGATATTGATCATTTAATATTTATTTTAAACATGAGCAAAAACATACGTATATTTTTTTTATATGAAAAATTTGGTAATTTTTTTTAAAATGGGTATTTTTTTATAAAAAGCATCTTATCAAATCTCATACTCCTTTTTATATAAAAATGGGTCAAGAAGATCTCCACATGTGTAATACTTTTGTTTTTTTTATCATAAAAATGGATATTAAATTTGTATTATTATTAAAAAAGGTTGTTGATTTATACACACGGAAAATTTTGTAAGCACACACAAAAATCCGCGCAATGGATAGGACCTCCCGCCACGTGTGTGGAATACGTCGTGAACAGGCTGTCGTCCATAGGACCTCCCGACGCGCCCTCCGCTGGGGGAGGGTCCTCAGGAGCGGCCCCTGCTGCTGGTGCAGGGGAAGGAGGGGGTCCCTTTGGAGCGGAGGAAGGGGCAGATCCAGTTGGAACGTGAGCAGGGATGGGTGCTGCTGGAACGGGAGGAGGGGGGACGAAAATGTGGATGTAAGAGGAGGAACTGAGGGTCCCGCCACAGATGTAGTAGTATTGGTCGTAGAAGTATGTGGAGGACTGGAAAAGACCGGTGTCGGGACAAGGGTCGTGGGGGAAGGGGCAGAATCGCATTTGCATTTTTCAGTTTTGTCTTTCCGCGCAACGCTGTTTCGCGTGAATTTATCTTACGCGTAAATTCTGTGCGCTTTTTAAAAAAATATGTGCGTATGAATAGTTCGTATCTTAATAATGGAATGAATCAAGAATAGTAGACCACTTTGACCTCTTAATAATGGAATGAATCAAGAATAGTAGAGCACTTTGACCTTTCAAACATAACTTGACCGGCCGGAATTATTTCTCATCCAATATTTTCACACAGGATTACTACTCATAAAATACTACTGTATAAATAATGGAGTACTCCTACAATATATTGTTGCATAAAAATGTTTCGACCCATGTGGGCAAAATAGCGTAGCAACCATTCTTTTTAAATTGTTTTATGAAAGTTGCTGTACGGGATATCGACTTTGATATTGAAAGTCGTTGTGCCTGATCCGAACCTCTCAAGCCAGCCTATATCCGGAATTTAAAAAAAATAAGCCTATTTGCGGAATATTAAAAAAAATAAGCCTATAACTGAAAAAAATTCCCTTTTGTTAAGCTTCTCAGTTTTTTTTTAATATATTTCCAATTTTTTAAAGCAAAAAGAAGGGATAGAGTGGAAAACTAATTAAACGTCTCTTTTGTACGTGTCTCGCAAAATATGTATATTGGAACCAAAAACATTGCTATAATGATCATATATTGACGGAAATGCTATTCGATCACCAAAATGATCAAAATAGCCACTAATTTCACACTTAAGAACCTAAAAACCTATTGAATTACTAAAATTATATGTTAAATTATTTCTAAAATTGATAAAAGAACACAGCCCAATTCGGTCAAAAAGAAAGTCACGCTCACGCATATTAGAAATCAAATCCATGTTTCGACCAAAAAAAAAGAAATCAAATCCATGATTAACAATAATCTAAACTAAGAGATATTAAGGCCCTATTTTAGGGATAACCACCAAATTGTATATAGATTTCCGTGGAGTGGCTATCCATAAACTTCCCGGTTTTTCCTGCTCGGACAACTCCCTCACAAAATGCTCTCTTCCTCATCTTAAACCTTCTTAACAAGCCAGCCATCTCTTTAAATTCTCACTGTTTCTCATCATCAATTAATAAAATAGATTTTTTACTAGTTTTTCTTTCTCTAGTATATGTCTAGGGTAGGAAAAAACACAAAAATAAAAAGTAGAAAAATTGAGAAACCTTAGAAATAAGTTTGATATTTGTGTAGAATAACATAAAATTAATAGTGCTACATTGTTCTTGCAATGGCACCTACCCGCCGGATCAACAATGTTTGGATCACCAAGACTTCCTTTTAGGCACGACGATCAACATGCTTTCGACAAATGCCAGCATAGCCGATGATGACGAGTATTGGAACAACAGGTCAAAAGCATCTAGGAAAGCTATAGAAGAGGCTCATAATCCTTACCCGTACAACGTCACCAATCACCTTAATCATCAAGTGCGCTTGTAAGTTTCAATACATCATAAAAACGATAGAGGAATGCATGCTTATAATCAGTGACGGACGAGAAATAAATCGAAGCGGGGGCATAATAGAAATTTTTTAAACACATACATATATTGTTAAAACTTAATAAAAATAGAAAAAAATGAATTAACTACAAGAACTCTATAAAAATTAATATCAATTAAAGTGCTAATGTCATCTCTAATTCGATGTTCGTAATCACTAACTGGTATCCTCAATGTCGAATGACTAATAATTTCATCCTCAATGATAGTCTCCATTCGATGTCTTTTATGGCTCGATTCACCAACATCACGGTCAATATTTTGAAGCTCGCTAGAATTGCTTGGAGGTTCAATATTTATGGCCGTCGGAATTGACGAATTCTTATACCGAATAATAAATTTGTCCATTTTTCCTAAACATAAATCAAACAAAACCATTCAAACCAATTCAATTAGCCAAAGTAAGTATACAATCCTAAACTTTAGTTTTTACATTCAAATTTATACAAACTAAACAATTGAATAAACAAATTACACAAATACCAAAACGGCAAAACCCTAGATTAGGATTTCAACACAGCATATTAAAAAAATTGTAGGATCGTTAGTACTTAAACGAGTCGGCGACTCCTGCGAAGTCATCGACTTTGAGTAACTGTCGAAGTCACTGACTTTGGTAAAGTCAGTGACCTTGAAATAAGCAGCGGAATAATTAATCAAACAGGAAAGATATTACCAAATTGTAAATGACAAGCGATGTATAGTGGAAACTCTTCGTAAACCAACTAGTTTACTTAGAGAAAAACCACTCCCTTCCAAGCTTCTCACTTGGTCGGATTTCAAGAGTCCTTAGACTCGCTCTATTGATTTCTTGAGTGTTACAAAGCTCTCCCGTGTACAAGTTGAATCCCACAACCTTGAACCACGCTCTACCTTTGTACCTACACTCTCAACCTCACGCTATGCCTAAGAACACTCGAACTCACCACTTGTACGAATCTCACGCACAAGTCTTCTTCCCTACTCGTACGAATCCCCCGCACGAGTCTTCTTCAACCTAGAACTCTCTCTTTTCTTTTTCTCAAGATATACAATTATGCACGAAAGTCCTTACTTCTAACCTAAAACAATGCAGTATTTAAGCTAGAATAAGGTGTGATTTCGTGTGATATTATTTCCTATTCGGTTCAGGAAATAACATCCCACGCAATCTTACAAGATCTTTCCTAATATAACATTTACGTACACATAAAATATCTCAATGGAATCATATCACCCTCTTATGATTTTAGCACTCTTTTGTGATGATATTCTCCATAAATAAATGCCCCAGCTGTCCTGCAAACAATCGCACACGATCTGTGCGTTCCTTCCATAAATAGTTTTCCTGCCAGCTGGTCATGGTCAGTGACTTTGCCAAGACTTTGCCAGGTCACCGACTTGGCTTGCAAACTCGAAGTCACTGACTTCCTTGGAACCATCAAAACACAACTTTTCAACAATAGTTTCTTGCAAGTTATCCTTTGTCAGTGACTTCTTCATAAGAACTTGATGTCGCTGACTCTCCATGCAACTTCTGTGTCACTGACCTTTGGAACCATCAAAACCCAAATCTTCTAACAAATTCCCCCTTTTTGATGGTGACAAACAACCTGTTCTGATAGAAACTTTGCAGCATACAAACACAATCACAGTAAAAAGAGCAAAGCACAAAAACCATAAAAAGTTCCCCCTAAGCTTAATATCCACATGGTTTCAGTTTTTAGATCCCTCCCTTTAAATCTATTCCCCCGGTTAATTCCCCCTTTTGGCATCATAAAAAAGATTGCTAAACAAGAAAAGAAATCAGAGGCAAAATATGGAAACTTAAAACATAATATCAAAACAGTCATAGATAGTCATCCACCAAAGCAAGAGATAATGTGCGATGCAAAAACAAACAGTCCAGAAATGCAGTACAACCAAATTGAACTAAAAAGAGAAGTCTTTTAAACTGGGAGAATAATGTGGTAAGGGTAGAAGAGAGGGATAGAGAGAGTCATGAACATGCAGCAGTCAGTGACTCAGAATCGAGACAAGCAAGCCTCTCCTCAAACTCCATAAATTTTAACATTAGGATCAGAATGAGTACCTTCTTCATATAGAACTATAGGTTGCTTAGAATGTGTGGTCTCTTCCAGAACTTTGTCATTGACATCACCGGAGTCTTCTTTGTTAGTGACTTTTCGCAAGTCACCGACTTCTTCTTTTTCCTTGGTTACTCTTTGATCACCTTCTTCTTTCTCGTCTCCTTCCAGTTCATGCTCTCTAAACCTAGAGCCCTTGTTTCCTTCTTTTTAGATTTTTCAACTCCATTGCCTCCAAATTTTGAGTTATAACCAACTCCTTCTCCAAATTCTCCTTAGCACTCTCCTCGTCCCTTTTTGGGTGTGTCACTCGATTCCGGAAACGCTTACCGGTTGCGCCGTTTGGCGCAGCGTTCCAGTTTCAAGTGACACGGTTAGGGTTTCTTGGTTTGTGTTTAGGTTCATGAAGCTTTTGGATGAGGATGGAGGTATGGTAATAAAGGAACTTGTTCTCTCTTAATGGGAAAGTATCACTTCAGTCAAATCAAGCTATGCTCAGAAAAAAATTCTTTCCAAAAACAAACTGATCTTCTTAATATTCTGATTTGATTCACACGCCAATTTTCATAGTCGCTGACCCTGCTCATGTCGGCGACCATCAAACCTGTTTTTGTCATATCAACATATCTATCCATGACATTTGCACAGTCCATGACCTTCTCTTTAAAGAACTTACTTGGCGTTGGGGTTGCACAGGGAGTGCCAAAACAAACCAAGTAGAAAGAATTATTTTTGAGGATTTGTCGATCATGATGATAAGTCTCCGTTTTATAAAGAAATTCAAAAATGGGCTCATAGAGACTCTCAAAACATGATAGGTCAGGGACAAGCATTAGAACCAACCATCATTTGGGCTTGTAATGAGGGTTAGGATCATCAGGTTGATTCTTTTGGGCTAAAACAAAGAGCTCAAAAAGGTTGCACACATACTGAATGTAGTAAAAGTCATCGACAAGTCAAATGCATGGGGTTTCCTAGATATGATGTCTATCAAGAATGCTAAGAATTATACCATAAAAGCATGTCTTCAAAACATATGCAAAGAAATCAATTCTAGCCAATCATCGAGGGAATTCATGTAGGGAAATAGATCATTGAAGAGAGATCATACCTAATTCCATGCGGAGTTGTTCAAAGGGTTCACGATTCAAGGCCTTTGTGAAGATGTCTGCTCTTTGATCACTTGTTCTACAGAATTCCATAGTGACTATGCCTTTTTCAACACAATCTCGAAGAAAGTGGTGCCTTATCTCAATGTGTTTAGTCTTTGAATGTTGCACTGGATTCTTTGAGATGTTGATCGCACTAGTGTTGTCACAGAGTATGGGCACTGACCCACACTTCACACCATAGTCACTGACTTGTTGCTTAATCCATAAGAGTTGTGAGCAACATGCTGCAGTTACAATATACTCTGCTTCCGCCGTTGATAGAGCCACTGAATTTTGCTTTCTAGATCCCCATGACACAAGACAAGGCCCAAGAAATTGAGCCATCCCTGAAGTGCTTTTTCTATCAACCCGGTTCCCAGCAAAATCAGCATCTGTAGCCGACGAGCTCAAAATCAAATCCTATTGGACACCATAAACACAGATTGTCAGTCCCCTTAAGATATCGAATGATTCCCTTAACAGCTTTCAAGTGGGACTCTCTCGGATCGGCCTGAAATCTAGCACATAGGCAAACTCCAAACACAATATCGGGTCTACTTGCTGTAAGATAGAGCAATGATCCAATCATACCCCGATACATTGTAGCATTGACTTTTGGATCCTTGTCATCCTTTCCAAGTGAGGTAGTCGGCGACATGGGAGTATCAAACGGTTTAGCATTCTCCAGACCGAACTTCTTAACACATTCTCTAAGATACTTTTGTTGATGAACTCGTGTCCCACCCTCACCTTGAACAACTTGAAGTCCTAAAAAGAACTTGAGCTCACCGACCATACTCATTTCAAACTCACTAGACATGAGGTCAGCAAACTTCTTCACCAACTTATCATCTGTTGAGCCAAAGATGATGTCATCGACATAGACCTGAACAACAAGTGTGTGACCTCTCTCCTTCAGCAAGAAAAGAGTCTTGTCTACTTCACCACGAACATAACCATGCTGAATCAAGAACTGAGACAATCGATCATACCAAGCACGCGGTGCTTGCTTCAATCCATAAAGAGCTTTGTCCAGTTTGTAGACATGATCCGGGTAGGCGACATCTCCAAAACCCGGAGTTTGTTCAACATACACTTCTTCCTTTAAGTAGCCATTCAAGAAGGCAGTCTTGACATCCATTTGTTGTAGTTTGAACCCATGATGAGCAGAATAGGCAATGAGCAATCGAATAGCCTCAAGACGAGCCACTGGAGCAAAAGTCTCATCATAGTCAATGCCCTCCTGCTGATTGTATCCCTTAACTACCAGCCTTGCTTTATTTCTGACCACATTTCCTTCATCATCTAGCTTATTTCTAAACACCCATCGTGTTCCAATCACAGATCTTCCCTTTGGCCTTAGGACCAAATGCCAAACCTTATTTCTTTCAAACTGATGAAGTTCCTCTTGCATGGCACTGACCCAATCCGAATCTTTCAATGCTTGTTCAACATTTTTAGTCTCCAACATTGAGATGAAAGCATTGAAATCAAAGAAATTGTTCAAAGAAGATCTGGTTTGCACACCCTTTGAGAAATCAGTCAGAATGTTAGTGACAGGATGAGCACTTTTCTGTTGATATTTCCTGACATGTAGATTTGTCAAGTCACTGACTTGAGTCTGTGGCATTCTCTCTAACTCTTCATTAGAATCTTCTGGACTTGAGCAAATCTCAGGCGTTTCCTCATCATTTGTCTCATCGTCACTTGTTCTTTGATCATGATCACTTCCCACTGTTCTATCGGAGTCGGTGACACCAGCATTGTCACTGACATGATCACTTCCCCTTGTTCTGTCTGAGTCGACGACACCAGCATTGTCACTGACTACTGTCTCCTTTTCTGATGCAACAACTGGAAGTGGATCATCTTGAAACAGATAATATCCTTGATCACCATCATCATGATCCTCAATCATCGAGCCTCCCATCGTGTTCTCATCAAACACGACATGAACACTTTCTTCAATCTTCCTCGTCCTTTTGTTGAATACTTTGTAGGCTTTACTATGAGGGGAGTAACCTACAAAAGTGCCAACATCACTCATTGGATCGAATTTTCCCAGAATTTCATTGCCATTATTATGAACATAGCATTTGCATCCAAAAGTGCGTAAGTGGGCGACACTGGGCTTAACTCCTCTAAGCAGCTCATAAGGAGTTTTTTCAAGAAGTGGACGAAGCATGGCTCGATTCATCACATAGCAAGATGCATTAATGGCTTCACCCCAGAAATTTCTTGGAAGAACACTTGAGATAAGCATGGTCCGCGACATCGTCTCCAAGGCTCGATTCTTCCTCTCAACCACGCCATTTTGTTGAGGAGTTCTTGGCGCTGAGAAGTTGTGACTTATGCCATTTTTCTTGCAGAAAATCAGAAACTCAGAGTTGTCGAATTCCGTTCCATGATCTGACCTGACAGACACAAGAGCAACTCCAAGCTTTTTCTCAACAACCTTCACCCATGCTTCAAATTTTTCAAAGACCTGATCTTTAGAAGACAGAAAAATTGTCCAAGTATACCGTGAAAAGTCATCAACAATGACAAAAATATAGTTATTTCCTCCACGACTTTGGATTCTCATGGGACCACATAAATCTATATGAATCAACTCTAAGGGTTTAGTGGTACTTACCTCCTTCTTGGATTTGAAGGATGACTTCACTTGCTTACCTCTCACACAAGTTTCACAAACCTCATGCTTGTTTGAATCAATCTTGGGCAGTCCTCTAACCAGTTCTTGCTTATGAAGTTTGTCAAGAAGTTGAAAGCTTTCATGACCAAACCTTTTGTGCCAGAGGTCGGCGACATCTGAAACTGTTCTAAGACACAATTTTTCTTCAGGCTCAAAACAGGGGTCCACCTTATATAGATTGTTTTCACATACCCCTTTCAGAAGAATTTTGCCTGAACTAATCTCTTGTACCTAACACCCAATCTTATTAAAGACAACTTGATATTTCCCATTAGCACAGATTTGGGAAACACTCAGTAACTTGAAACTAAGATTATCAACTAGATTCACACTGTCTATGGTTAGCTTATCAGAGAATCTTACCGTACCAATACCTGAGATACCACCTTTACTGTTGTTGTCGAAGCTAATCTTACCTCCCTTGTATTCTTGAAGTGAGACGAAATCCCTGGGGTTTCCCGACATATGAGTTGAGCATGCACTATCAATAAACCAGGGCTCCTGGTCACCCACTTCAAGCTGCATTGAAAAGATTAGTTCTTACGAACCCAGAGTTGTTTAACTCCTCTGGGTTTGGCAACAAAGTAACTTCTAGGACAACACTTATTGCAATTAGCACAAACAGATCCTGGAGGATAGTCAGCGACAACAGGTTTGTCACGACTATTATCTAGAGTCCGTGACCTTGCATTTTTCTCATCCCTGTCCTTTTTGTGACAATCATATTGGTAATGACCATCCTTTCCGCAATACCAACATCTTCTATGAGACTTCAAGGCCACATACTTGCTATAGCCATGATAAATGGGTTTGTTGTTGATGCGAGATTGAAAATCGATTTGTGACAAAGCCGAGTTCTGGAGTTGTTTTTGCCATATGTTGTGCACCTTTTGATCAGGATACCACTGTTGCTTCCCTTTGTCAAGATTAGCCACCACATGTGTAGAACAACTTGCATTGTCACTACACATAGGGGTTTTACCTTTAGACCCAAGGGGAGCAGCCTTGGTACCCTGGGTATTGGGTGCACGAACAAAGCCAATTCCAGATCTGTCTACCTCCTTCACAAACTTCTTTTTATAGTCATTTCTGACCTCTTGATCCTTTTCAACAACAAACTCATCCAACCATTTCTTTCTTTTAGTCTCATCCTCAACTTTAAGGGTTTCTAACTCAGTGGACAACTTAGCATTTCCAAGCTTAAGCATAAGTCTTTCCCCTTCTAAGTCAGTGACTTGCTTTTCTAGGTCATCGACTTGTTTTCGCAAGTCAGTGACCTGAGAATTGAAATCAGTGCATGACTCACAAGTAGCTGATTTAGGAGAGGAAATCTTTTCAAGTTCAGTAGCTTTGCTAGACCAGAGTTTATTATCATCGAAGAGGTTGGAAATGGTTTCTTCATTTTCATTTAATTTTTCTCTTAACTCAGTGACCTGAGTTCCAAGCTTTTCGATGATAGCAACCAGCTGTTCTCTAGATTTTTTGGCTAAAAGTGAAGTAAGTTCAGAGTCATTTACCTCTTGGGAAGATTTATCTTCAATGGCCATGCAACATTTCCCTCTTGCTGGCGCCACCTCATCATCATCGTTAGACATGTCCCAAGTTGCCATCATGCCTTTACCAGCTTCACCACTTTTTCTTCTTGGACAATGTTTGGCAAAGTGCCCTTTACCCTGACATTGATAGCAAATGACATCCTTCATATCCTTCCCTTCTTTAGTTGGTTCTGGAGTCTTCAAGGGAGCCTTGTTTCGAATCCATAGTCTTTTCATGGCTTTAGAGATGAGAGCCACATCTTCATCTACTCCATCAGTGTCATCGTCTCCCTGAGCCAAGTCAAAGGCTCTTTCAACTTTGAGAACAATGTTTTTTACTTTCTCCGAGTTGAGTCTTTCAACTCTTCTTTGTTGAATGCCTCCATACATGGTAAGTTGTCCTACAAGATCCTCCAGGGTCAATGACTTGGTCTCCTTTTGAGTAAGGAGAGACGCAGCAATACTATCCCAGTTCTTGTTCAACCCTGAGATCAACTTGTTTGTGAGTTTCCATTGAGGAATCTTTTCACTAAGAAACTCGAGTTGATTCACAATCGTCTGGAATCTTGAATGATAATCACGAAGAGATTCTCCTTTTGCTTGGAAAATATTGTCATACTCTGCTTCGAGACTGATAATTCTGTCCTTCTTTACATCATCATTGCCTTGATGAAGTCTTTTAAGAGCATCCCAGATTTCTTTTGCCGTCTTGTATCCGATGACCTTTTTGAGGTCACCATCAGTGAGAGCATGATGAAGCACTTTCTTTGCTCTAGCATTTTTCTCGAGCTTCTTGAAATCAACATCATCGTACTCGACTGTGGTCTTTTCAGTCTTTCCATCTTTTCCAAGAAAAGTTTCTAGACCTAGTTCAATCACTTTCCAAAGCTGACCATCAAGCGAGCAGATATGGGTCTTCATCTGTTCAACCCACCAGTTATACTCTCCAACCTTGAGGATTGGAGGCTTCCAGAAAGAGTCATTCATAGAGGTGTTGGTGGACGTCATTTTCCTGCAATAATAGTAAAAAGAGCAAAGCACAAAAACCATAAAAAGTTCCCCCTAAGCTTAATATCCACATGGTTTCAGTTTTTAGATCCCTCCCTTTAAATCTATTCCCCCGGTTAATTCCATCCCCCTAAGCTTAATATTGATTTCTTGAGTGATTACAAAGCTCTCCCGTGTACAAGAATGCATCCCACACCCTTGAACCACGCTCTACTTTTGCACTCACACTCTCAATCTCACGCTATGCCTAAGATCTCTTGACTCACCACTTGTACAAATCTCACGCACAAGTCTTCTTCCCTACTCGTACGAATCCCCCGCACGAGTCTTCTTCAACCTAGAACTCTCTCTTTTCTTTTTCTCAAGATATACAATTATGCACGAAAGTCCTTACTTCTAACCTAAAACAATGCAATATTTAAGCTAGAATAAGGTGTGATTTCGTGTGATATTATTTCCTATTCGGTTCAGGAAATAACATCCCACGCAATCTTACAAGATCTTTCCTAATATAACATTTACGTACACATAAAATATCTCAATGGAATCATATCACCCTCTTATGATTTTAGCACTCTTTTGTGATGATATTCTCCATAAATAAATGCCCCAGCTGTCCTGCAAACAATCGCACACGATCTGTGCGTTCCTTCCATAAATAGTTGTCCTGCCAGCTGGTCATGGTCAGTGACTTTGCCAAGACTTTTCCAGGTCGCCGACTTGGCTTGCAAACTCGAAGTCACTGACTTCCTTGGAACCATCAAAACACAACTTTTCAACAATAGTTTCTTGCAAGTTATCCTTTGTCAGTGACTTCTTCATAAGAACTTGATGTCGCTGACTCTCCATGCAACTTCTGTGTCACTGACCTTTGGAGCCATCAAAACCCAAATCTTCTAACAAAAATTAAACAAAGTAGATAGGAGAGGGTTAGAGGACGAACAAATAGGAGGAATTTGCTGGTGTGGAGAGAGGCAAGGGCGGATTATTGAGCCCTTTGTTTAATTTTAAAAAAAAACTAATAAAATCTAAAACAAGGAGTTAACTTTTTTTAGCAAAACGACGTGTTTTGATTCATTTTGTTTTAAGAAAAAAGAAACCTAATTGGGTCTTATTCTACCCCTTTCTAAAAATCAGATGAAGCTCCTCTCATGGCGGCCGCCTCCGACACATATACTCGCCTCCTCCCTCGGTCCTCTCTAGGTACTCGCCGGACGGAAGTGGGGGCACCGGCCCCCACTGGCCCCCACTCCGGTCCGTCACTGCTTATAATTAATTCGTCATAAATATTATGATGATGATGATGATGACGACGATGAAATTGAATTTGATGATGAAGGTCTGTGGATCGGAGGAGAACTTGAAGCACAACATGCCAGGGACTCAGGGAGGAACATGCAAGAGAAATATCATGGGCCATGCCTTGCAACAAACCCTGTGGACAGGTGCTGGAGGTGTGACAAGGACTGGGCTAAGAACCGACAACGTTTAGCAGACTGCGCCCTTGGATTCGGTCATGGCACCACCGGTAGCAAGGGAGGGGCTTTCTATGTGGTGAACGACCCTTCTGACGATGATTTGATCGAGCCGAAATTGGGGACGCTTCGCCATGCGGTCACTCGGGAAGAGCCGCTTTGGATCATCTTCGAGGGTCTAATGGTCATCAAGCTGCAACAGGAGCTGATAGTGGCAAGTAACAAGACGATCGACGCCAGAGGGGCACAAGTATACATCGTAGGAGGGGCGGGACTGATGATATTCCATGCTCATGAAGACGGGTAGGTGGAAGACGTGGACATGGAGATCTGAGCAGGATATGTTCCTTAACGGAGCCTTCTTCCGCCAATCAGGGTCCCCACTCACCAACAACCCTCACGCCGCCGAAATGATACCGCCTCAGCCAGGGATCCACGTTAGAGATCTCACCCGCTTTGTAGGGCCTCTTAAGTGCATACCTGATGTTCCTTGCTGATACATTGCCCACATTCAGTGAGCATCTAGGATTGTGATGACAAGGAGACCGTCCTTGGCCGCATTAGACGTTGACGAGGACCATTTTTTACTAGTATAAAAAAATACGTGGGATAGTAGAATTTCAGTTGCTTATTTTTTGGATAGTAGAATTTCAGTTATTATAAGTATAACTTTTCTTTGATAGGTCTTTCTTGTAAAAGTATGTCTAGTTTTTTTATGGCAAGACTAGATCTGAATATTTAGGGTAAATGAAATTCATGAGTTGGATGAATGGCTTCTTTTTTTTGTTGAAATGAATGGCTTTTTTTTAACCTTAATAGATGAGAACTAGTAATCTTATGGATGGTATCTAATCTATGTATATATATAAAAGACGCAACGAATAAGGCTACCATGTTGCGTCACCTAGGATTTTCCTATGTGTCGTTCCCACGTTAAACCACCTAGGATTTTGCCACATAGGATTTTTTATTTTGAAAATTTATATATGTTGATAGTATTTTATGATAATATAGAAACATGATAAATTAATCTAGGAGAGATTCTATCTAAAATAAAGATATTATCTATTATATATTAGGAATTAGGATAGATCTAAAAGATTTTATCTAAAGTCAAAATAAATTATAGTACATTAGATATTATATATTAAGATAAAAATATTAATTTAGTTTTCCAATTAAATTTCCATCTATTTATATGAAAAAATTAAATTCGAATTTTATTTAAAATTAAAGAAAATTATGTCATCTTTATTTTTTATCTATTTATGTAAAAGATTTATCTTAAATAAAATTTTGATTAAAAAACATAATTTCAATCCAGATAATTACTTGCTTAAATTGACTTTTGATTAAAAGAAATTACGTTATCTTTTCCTTAATTTTCTCTTTGAATTATTTATGTAAATATAAATTATTTTCTTATCATTAAAAAATTCATTCTTTATTTATATTTTTTCATCATTTCTTATTAAGTATATTTTTAATTTATATTCAATTTTTTTAAAGAATTGAATTTGATAAAAAAAATAACAAGAATTTAGATTATTTTAACCTTTTTATATTTTTTAAAAGATTTTTAAAATTAAATGATTCTAATTCATATAATTTTTATTTATATGTTTGCATAAATTATCATTAAGCAATAAAAAATTATAGTGGGCTCAACTTAATAATTTTCGCTCCATTTCACATGACACCAATTATAAAATTTTATATGATTTAATTTTCTAATAAATAAGTTTTTTATATTAAATTAAAATTATATTCATTAAATAAATTAAGTATTAAATTCATTTAGTCGTGCATGGCACGACGGGTATAACTAGTAACAAAAAAATATTCCATCTACAATATTTGATGAAATTATATCCAATGGTTTTTTTAATTATGAAAATATCCGATGGTTAATTATTGCTTGATATTGAAATATTTTCAAAAGCAAACATATTGCTAATTATAATAGTACGACGTTCGTGGGATGTTTGCAAGATTTTAATTTATCCATGCAATATTAATTTTGTAGTTCCAACCAAAAAATATTAATTTTGTAGTCTATAGACGTTGAAATAACTTTTCAATTTTTAAATGAATAGATAGTACAATTGTCAAAAGCCGACATAACCCGCTAACCCGACCCGAATTGTCTGATAATTTTAGGTCAAGATCCGAAAATTTGAACCCGAAACCTGATATCAACTGAACCCGAAACCCGTTGGGTTGACCGATTTAGTATATTTATACAATTTTTAAATTATTTTGAAAATTATAATATATTTTATTATCAAAATAAATGAAAATAATATACTATAATTAAATATTATTATTTAGTTAAAAATTAATTTTAATAATCATAAAAAAAGGTTATTTTAGACCCGCTGGTCAACCTAACCCGATCGAAAACCCGCTACAACCCGACCCGATTGACCCGTGACCCATAACGAAACCGAAGCCGATTTAACCCGAACCCGAAATGATCGAACCCGAACTCGCCCGACCAGTCTTGCGGCCTAGCTGCTCTCGCCTCTCTTTCTATCTTTGAGTTTAAATTGTGGAATACAAGAATTTGAGGCTTTTTATCTAATTTTTATTAAAGCTAGTTTTACGTGTCGTACCATGTACGACTACGATTTGATATTTTATAGACATTATAAATAGGATATTAATAAATAAATAAAATTATAATATAAACTTTAATATAAGTAATTTATTACTCGTAGAATGTATAATTTCTTAATAAAATATTATATTCTTCATATTTTATTACTTTTCATGTGCGCAAATTTAGAGTTTATCAAATATTTCAATATATCTATTAAATATTATATTATCTGTTTGTATTAATTTTAAAAAATTTAAATATTTATTATTAATTTTTTTATAAAAGAAAATCATTGTATATCTATAAATAAATTCGTCAAAAGATATATGCTAAAAGATTTATATTTGTTTTAAAATATTTTATCTTTAATTTTAAATACTTGTATAAGGAAGCTTTCAAAAGATATTGTTATACTAAATAGATATTTGTTTGATGTTAGAGATAAATTTAAATAGTTAAAAAAGAATTTAATAAAAAGAAGTTTCATAATAGAAAGAAAAATTAATTTTTTAAATATGTGATGAGGCCAGAATCGTTCTGGTGGCTTCGAAAAGTACAACTTTAATATATAGTTATAGATTTTAAAAAATTTAAAAAATTTTATCTTTAATTTTAAATGCTTGTATAAGGAAGCTTTCAAAAGATATTGTTATACTAAATAGATATTTGTTTGATGTTAGAGATAAATTTAAATAGTTAAAAAGAATTTCATATAAAGAAGTTATAATAATAGATATAATTTTTTTTAAATATGAGGTGGCGCCAGAATCGTTCTGGTGGCTCGAAAAAGTATAGCTTTAATATATAGTTATAGATATTTAAATTATAAAAATTAACTTGGTATGATTTTTTGAAATTAATCTACTTTTTACAAGATCAATTTCCTTTAACAATTCATTAATTAGATATCAATTGGACATTAAAAAAATGTACCACCAGGTTCACAAATAAACAACAATGCTAATAATAAATATACCGTCGGCGCTGCATGAGCTCCGTCCTCCGTACGTCTTCCTATGCCAGCCTCGCAGATCGCCCAATCATCCTCACCCCCGGAGGATCGCCCCCGCCCTACCTTGCTTCAATTTCCTGCTCAGACTTCGGTGACATGGGGCCCGCCTAAAAACTACTTTCTACCCAAAAATTACTTTTACTTCTCTCCCAAAACTACCTTCTATATAAAAACTACTTTTAATACTCTTGAAATCCGTACATTCCTCTACTTTTTACGTTTTTCAAGACACAAAAAGATTGAGTGCTCGGGCAAGTACACATTCATATCTATCTTGCAATGCTTGGTTTGGGAGCTATAGTTGTCGGATGAAGCTGAATTTGATATCACTAGAAATATAATTCAAAGAGCTACAATTCATATTTTTACTCCGAGTCCAAAATCCAACTCGAAGTGGGTCAAAACAGCCTCTGAAGTGTCACTTGAATGTTGAACCGAGGGTAAAAGCGCGAGTTACCATGTAAAAGCACACGTCGCGCTTTTGTAGGTTAAGCCGCGCAATTGGCTTTCTACGCGGAGATGTCTTGCGCTGAGAATTGAGATTTAGTTTTGGGCCTGGCTTTATTAATTCCGACTAATGGTTGTTTGTAGGGTTATGAGGATATGTTTCTTTGATAGGGTTAAGAGATATTTAAAAACCCTTGTTAGTTCTATCTTTTTCATAACTTGGATCATAATTTGGAGGCTAGGGTTTCTTCTCTCTAGAGGCAACTCTTGAACCTTTGTAAGTTTTTCTTTAATTCAATTATGCATTGCTAAATTCCTTTGTGTTTGACTAGTTATTGAAGTCATGATTTGCATGAGTTGTGAGGTTTGATTGATTCTCAGCAAACTTGAATAGAGTTTATTCCCTATGCTTAATTGAATCTAAACTAGGGTTTTGTTAGATTGATCACCTAATTCAATTTCTAGTTATAATTGAATCTTATTAATTACCGATCGGAGTTAATTTGATCAAGAGTAGAACTTTAATCAACTTAGTACCGGTTGGACTAGTTGGTTAAAGAAGGGAATAAATTCACAAGTCATTTAGATGTCTGGTTGCTCTAAGTGCTTGTTTCTATTGATAACTTGAATCGTTATGTTGTTGTCTAATTGAATCTAGAAGGTCTTCTAGGTTGTTAGATGATTAGGGTTGTTAGACTAATAGTTCTATCAACTAAATCTGAAATTCGGGTCATAATCCTTAGTAGGGTCATAATCCACAATAGATTATTCAAGTAAGAAGAGAATCAAGAGAATCGATGATCAACAAATCAATGTCATGACGGAGTTAACTAGCTGAACACACTTGTCCCTTATATATTACAATCAACTTTTGCATTCATATTTACTTTTAGTTTGCATACTTGTCCCTTAAATAAATCATTCATAAACCCCCTCTTTGGTTACTTGGCAATCAAGTAATAACACACTTACACGAGTCTTTGTGGGATCGACCCTTACTTGCCGCTCTACTGAGTTTAGTAAAGTTAAGGTTTCTTTGATAGGTATAACGACCACCGAAAATACCTCATCAGTGTTCTCTTGATGAGATCTTTTCGTTGAGTTTTTTGTGCGTACAACTAAATGAATCGGTTTTCTAGCCTATATCCTCTTTAGACTAGCCGTTATTTCCCTATATCTCATGATCTCCACGTTCCTAGGGTATACCTTTAACCGTCAACCACTCTGCGTAAATTTCAGAACATGTTACTGCTGCTAACGATCAGCCATAAGCGCATATCTTCTTCTCTTGACCGCAACTTTCTTCCTTTTCTGACGACCACTGACTTCTCTACGCCTCTTCAAGACTTCTGCCTTCTCTCTCTTATGCATTTCCTCTATTGCTCCGTGAATGATCGTTCCCTGGATGCGGAGCTCCTTCTTGCGACCGAAGCTTTCTACCTTCATTTTAGTGATCGATGCCCTCTTCTTGCTCCTAAAGATTTCTTCTTTCATTTTCTCTCGTGGCTTCTCATTTGCTCTTGAGTTGATATCGTTAAATAGGCCGACTCGGTTTTGGGCCTAACAATACCATTGTCCTTTAATAGTTTTCATGATTGAAGGAGTTTTAGGGTGGTTGCACATCCAAAAAATGTTAACAAAAGATTCTTTGGAGCAATGACTTAATCGGTTCGCCTCCATGAAGAAGTGTATGACATTTGTCTCAAGATTCTTAATTAGCTTTGAATTGCCTCATTTATGTTGTTTGTGATAAAGAATATATTATCTTCTTTATTAGTCAATAACGATAACTCCATCTTGTTTTGGTCTTGATCTTGACATGTAATTCTCTTTGCATTTTATCCATGAATTAACACTCTTATATCTCAGTTTTGGGGATGAATAAATTGAATATAACACTCACGAAATTGTATTTGAAAACTCACAGAAATTGCTTGTTTAGAACATGGAACCCGAAAACACGCAAGAGAGTTTCGAGGACCAAAATTGAGATTAAACTTAGCAAAGTTTAACTCTCAATTCGATTAGATTTTTCAATCAATAAAATGCCGTTTAAGTAGATAAAAAAGTTTCTAAGGTTGCTTGAATAAAAAAGCAATTTATCCTAAACTAAAAGATAACAAAGACTAGTAAGAGATAGAATTTTAGCATAGGTAGCTTTCACATATTGTGCATCTGGCTCTATGACTTTAATACCTAAAATATAGTTGAAATATTAAAATAAATATAAATAGTTAATCCATAAGCTAATTATAATCTTAAAATAAAATATAAGATAATATAATCTAGCTAAATATGGAAAGTCTATTATTCCAATAGGATCTTGTACAAACCTTAGTAAAATTAGATTTTGATCTTCTTGTTGTTGGAAGCACAACTCGACGTACGTGAACTATGAAGATGTAGATCTTTAAGTTATCTTTCGAACACATTTTGAATGAACTAGAGTACAATTTTGTAGACACAATTATTATTATTATTATTATTATTATTATTATTATTATTATTATTATTATTATTATTATTATTATTATTATTGTGTTGGTAAAAATTAGGCCGAAAAATTCAGCTTGTACATCCTTACGGATGAGGACTCTCAGTCCATGATGGGTCTGAATTTGATTGATACTGTAAGAATTTTGTAGACACAATTATGACCGATTTACGAAGGCATGTACAAAATACAAATTGAACACAAATTTCTGAAATTTATATTCGAGACTCCATTATCTTTATTCTCTTTTTTAATGGTAATGGTCCATGTCTATAGAGGAATTTTAATGTCTTCATTTTGTTGTCATTATTTTAGCATGCTATAAATGACATTATTATTATGAAATTATCCCTAGTGTCTAGCCGTGCATTACTAGGATTATCAAAGGGTAGAAAGGGTAGAGAGTGGAGAAGCATCCTCGTGATGCAATTAGCCACTTTTGGCCCTTGCGGATGGTTGGGCATTTTGGTTCTCTTTTGAGACTTTTTGGTTCTTTCATATTCACTTGGTTATTTACCTTCGTAGAGGTTTTAAGCTTTCTTTATATATTACCAAGCTTTTTTTTTAAAAGAAGGGATAAAATGGAAGGCTAAGTGCATATGGTGATACAAATCGGAAAAAAAATTTGTTGGAACGGTGTTGGGACCTCTGGTTCTAAACATCGGAACAACGATACCATTCTCCAGTTTTGATAATGACAAACACCATATGGGAGTTAACGTGCTTTGTCCAAGTATTTCTAAGGAACACATGTCAAGTGAAGAATCTTCATGAACACTCAAGGAACACCAGCTTACATGATGAAGAGTTCCTATCAAAAGAACTCTGAAGAAGACAGTTCCCATCTCATGGGAACTCACATGTGCAGACAAAGACAAGTCAGCGAGATTTGCGGGATCCTGCCTCAAGACAAAACAAACGCTCAGTTTGAGGAACAGACTGAGGCGTTTGATCCAACGGCCCGATCAACTCTTAAAGTTGACTCAATTCAAATATTGTCACATGTGAAGGACAATGACTTGGCATACAAGACAAGGGGCATTTCGGACACAAATGAAAGTCAAGATTGGAGCCCAAGCATCACAAGTATAAAGCCAAGTGAATAGTGCTCGGATAGAGTACTTCTCCCAGAACTCACATATACTCCCATAGAAAGAAAGAAAGAAGAAGAGAAGTCCCCGACGGCGAGTGTCTTATCTTGATGACGGCGAAGCTAAGTTCCCAGGAGCAAGGGAATTGAGATAGTCAAGGTGCAAGGTTTGATCTACTTGTTTTAGTTGAGTCGTTCGCTTAGGAACTCAGTTGAGAAGATTCATTAGTGTTGCTAGAGTTAGGTAGAACTCGTAGGAACAGAGAAGTTTGAATCTGGCTGTTTGTAACTAAGGAACAAATCAATAATATAAGTAAGTCATTCAAAATCCTCCAAGCGGAGGTAGAGGTTTACCCACACAACTGGTTGGTTGTCGTGGGGTTCCTCTATAAGGGAACTGTGTTCATTACTGTTTGTTTGCCTGCGTTTATTTACTTCCGCTGCCCTGGGAACAGCTTAACCGCTAGTTCTCAAGCTCTTGCTAACCCCTTACGATCCAACAATTGGTATCAGAGCTGGTCGCTCTAGATTTGTGTTAGCATCGCAGGTTTCAAAATGGCTCACGAACTTACTCAAGTTGGACACAACAACAACAAGCCTCCAAGGCTTATCACTAGGAGATTCGAGAACTGGCAACGCGACATGAAGGACTGGATGCGGAGCCAGGACTTCCAAGCTTGGTGCGTCATAGAAAAAGGGAACTTTGAAGTAGATCCAGCCATCAGGGACGACTACTCCAAATGGGGGCCAAATGAGTGGAAATGCATGGAGGCCAACTTCAAAGCTAAGCAATACCTCAAAAATGCTATGACGGTTCAAGACTGTGATAGGGTAGCTAACCTAGACACAACCAAGGAAGTGTGGGAAGCCATCCAACAGATGCATATTGGGAACTCTGATCTCAGAGAGGACCTCCAAATGAATGCCAGAAGGGAGTTCTTCAACTTCTAGATGGAAATGGGAGAATCTGTTGATAGTTACCAATCGCGCTTCGAGGGCCTATGCACCGAGCTCGTGGGACTAGGAGTCACGAAGAAGGAAATCATTGATAAGATGAAGGTCCAACAGTTGTTCAACGGCCTAACTGGCGAATGGGCAAATGAAAGGACGATGTTCAAGGAGAACCCCGAAAACAGAAATCTTATGCTCCACCAAGTTTTTGGAAAACTAGTGGGACACGAGAAAAGGAAGAAAGATGATAAGGAGCAAAAGAGGGCACACCAAGGGATCGCTCTCAAACTTGAAAAGATGCTCAAGTCAGTCCAAGAGCAACATGAAGAATCTGAAGAAGAAGAGGATGAGGAACTAGTCCTTGTGACAAAGGCCCTTCGATCCTTCTACAAAGGGAAGTTCAAGAGAGGCAATGGGAACTCACAGAAAGGACAGAGTTCCCAACAAAAACCTGTTGAGAAGGACCTCTCGGACGTCACATGCTACAAGTGCTACAAAAAGGGACACTTCGCGAAGGAGTGCCCACAGGGAACTGATGACCGAAGGCAAGGGAAGAAGGCCTACATCGCCACCTGGAGTGATGACGAGGACGAAGATCCTGAATCTTGGGCATCCCCGGACATGTGCGCAATGACCATAGGAGACACCACTGGGAACAACCCAGTGAGGTAACCACTGAATCTGTTCTTGCTTCCTTATCAAATTATGATAAACCTGAACTGCTTAAAATTCTTTCGAGTCTTGTTAAGGATAACATAAAACTGCAAAAGAAGTTGGAAAAATCGGAACACACTAACGCTGAATTAGTTGGTCTTGAGTCCTGTTCCAACTGTGTGTCCCTAATCGACAAGCTTTAGTCCTATGTATCTCACATCGTAGAGCTTGAGGATGAGATTAAGACCCTAGAGAGTGATAAGAATACCTTTCTACAAAAGCTGAGTGAGAGGGTTGAAAGTCTTGAAGCTTCCTGTTCCAAAACCAAATTCGTACCAGCCAAACACGAGATAAGGTATAAGTCAGAGAGCCCTAAGAAAGGAAAGTCTCATTTGAGTGAACAAGAGATCAACGAGTGTAGGGCCTTAGAACTCCAGTGCGAGAAACAAAAGAATGCCCACTTAGAAGAGAAAATCCGTGTCTTGGAAAGTGGAGTAAATGGAGAAGTAGATTATTACACTGGAAACACTGGGCATAAGTTGTATGTCCAAATAGCCAAGGGAAACAGGTCTAGGGTGTACAACAAGGAAACTATGGATATGAACAGGATATAAAGACCTCATCCTAAGTACTACCTAGGAGAATACTACAAGACATGCTGGAACTGTGCTGCTCATGGGCATTACAAGGAAAGCTATCCCAAGGCTAGAGCCCAAACCCAGAGGAACCACGAGTATTAGAACAGGCAAAACCAAAGGTCCAACAAATCTGCTAGAGTTCCCACTGGTGGGAACAACCATAGGAAATTTGCTTATAACAAGTATTCCCGTGACATTAACATTGCTGATTATGTGTCATCAAAAACTAACTTTTCTTTCCTGGGTCATCAAAAACTAACTTTTCTTGTAGGTGACAGTGAGGGGGAACAACACATGGGTCATTGATAGTGGATGTTCGAACCATATGACTGGGAACAAAGACAACCTCACCTCACTCCACCCAAAAGCCGAAGGAGGTCATGTGTCCTTTGGCAACAAGAATAAAGGGGAAATCATAGGAACAGGGGAAGTACTACTCAATAAATCAATCAAAATTAGCAACGTCAAATTGGTGAAGGACTTGGGATTCAACCTCTTGAGCGTATCTCAGATATGCGATCAAGGGAACAACATTGTCACATTTGATTCAAGAGAGTGCCTGGTTATCAACAAGAAGACTAACAAATCATCCTGAAAGGAAGAAGGTCCAACAACATCTATGTGGTGGATACAAACTTTGAGCCACCAAGGAAACTGTGCCTAGCAAGTTCCCTTGATGAAACGGAACTCTGGCATAAGAGATTAGGCCATGCTGGGATCAATCAAATTCTAAAGCTCTATCTTCAAGATTTGGTTATTGGTCTTCCACGAATCAACATCGAGGGAGCAAAGATGTGTGAAGCATGTGTTCGTGGCAAGCAAACAAGGAGTTCCTTCAAGCCGAAAAGGGTTGTCAGCACAACAAGACCCTTGGAACTCATCCACATGGATCTATGTGGTCCCATGGACACCAAAAGCTACGGAGGAAAGAGGTACATGTATGTTTTAATTGATGATTTTTCAAGGTTTACATGGGTTCTTTTCTTGAGATCAAAATCAGATACCTTCAAAGAATTTGAGACTCTAATCAAGAGGATGGAAGTTAGCATGGGAATCAAGCTCAAAGCACTCAGATCTGACCATGGAACTGAGTTCAAAAACTCAAAGTTCCTAAGGTACTGTGACAACAATGGTGTATCTCACAACTTCTCGGCTCCTCGCACTCCTCAACAAAATGGTGTGGTGGAAAGAAAAAACAGAACATTGGAAGACATGGCAAGAAGCATGATGTTGGAGAGTGGAGTTGCTGCAAACTTCTGGGCCAAAGCCATCTCCACAACCACTTACATCCTGAATCGAGCCATGATACGTCCCATGATCAAGAAGACATCATATGAGCTAATCAAGGGAAGGAAGCCTAACATCTCTCACCTAAGAACCTTTGGGTGCAGATGTTTCATCCACAACAATGGCAAAGACAATCTTGGGAGGTTTGACCCTAGGAGTGATGAAGGGATCTTCCTGGGATACTCCTCCCAAAGCAAAGCGTACAGGGTCTACAACAAGAGGACCAAGAAGATAGAAGAAAGCATTCACGTCATCTTCGATGAACAATTTGTAAAGGTGGGAACAGAGGCCCAAGGAAAGGGAACTCTGTTCAAACTAGTCAGACAGGAAGAGGAAGACGACGATGATGAACCAAGAAAAAGAGATGAGGACTATCCAAGTGGGAACAACATCTCACAGCAAGGGAACAACGAAGGAGATCAAAATTCCACTAATCAAAACTCCTTTGAAGCTCCCTCCTTAACAGAAGAACCACAAGATGGATCAAACTCTCCTGTTCCCCAAAATGATGTCATACCAGAGTCTAGTGTTCAGGGGGGAACAACGAGGGAACAATGAGGAGAATCCTGACGAGAGTCTCGGCGAAGAAGTTGAGCACAACTGTTCTCATGAAGAAGAAGATGTCCAAGATACAAATGAGGAGACAAGGGAACAGGTTGATGTCTCACAAATCCGAACCATAAATTATCACCAAAAGAGGGATCACCCCATCGACAACATCATAACTCCCTATGATAAAGGCGTACAGACTCGGTCTTCACTCAATAACTTCTGTGCATTCAACGCCTTTGTCTCATTGGTGGAACCCAAAACCATCAAGGAAGCCCTAAAGGACCCAGACTGGATCCAAGCCATGCAGGAAGAGCTCCACCAATTCGAGAGGAACAAGGTGTGGAAACTGGTTCCTAGGCCCAAGAACAAGAACATCATAGGAACACGATAGGTCTTCCGAAACAAGCTTGATGTTACTGGGGCTGTAGCAAGGAACAAGGCTCGTCTGGTTGCTCAAGGATACAGGCAAGAAGAGGGAATCGACTACGATGAGACCTTCGTAGCAGTTGCAAGGATTGAGGCAATCCATCTTCTCATAGCCTATGCAGCCCACAAAGGATTCAAGTTGTATCAAATGGATGTCAAGACGGCGTTCCTAAACGGGCACCTCAAAGAAGAAGTCTACGTGGCACAACCACCAGGATTCGAGGATGAGCAATTCCCAAACCACATATACTTCCTGGAGAGGGTCCTATATGGTCTCAAACAAGCTCCCCGAGAATGGTATGACAAGTTTGCTCAATTCCTTTTGTCTCATGGGTACCTTCGAGGTTCCATAGACAAAACCCTTTTCCTTAAGAAAGAATCTAAAGATATATTGATTGTTCAAGTACATGTTGATGACATTATTTTTGGAGCCACTAACGAAATCCTTGTTGAGAAATTTAAGAATCTAATGAGCAGTGAGTTCGAAATGAGTCTCATAGGGGAACTCACGTTCTTCTTGGGACTCCAAATATCTCAAACAAGGGAGGGATCAAGGATTCATCAACAAAAATACATCAGAGAAATGCTAGTGAAGTATGGGATGGAACACTCCAGGCCCATCAACACTCCCATCTCACCTAACTCAAGGCTCAACGCAGATGAGACAGGGGTAAGTGTTGATCAAAGGAACTTTAGAGTTATGATTGGATCTCTCCTCTATCTAACTGCTAGTCGGCGTGATATCATGTTCTCAGTGTGCCTATGTGCACGTTTTCAAGCTAACCCTAAAGAATCACACCTGAAAGAGGTGAAGAGGATTTTCAAGTATCTCAAAGGGAACGACAACTTGTGCTTGTGGTATCCAAGGAACAACTCCCTTGAGCTGGTTGTATACTCAGATGCAGATTTCGCTGGGCACCTAGTTGATCGCAAAAGCACCTCAGGAATGGCTCAGTTCCTAGGATCGTGTTTGGTCTCATGGGGATCAAAGAAGCAAAACTCTGTGGCACTCTCCACAGCTGAAGCAGAGTACGTGGCTGCCGCCTCATGTTGTTCCCAAGTTCTATGGCTCAAGTACCAACTACAAGATTATGGTATGTCCTTTGGCCCTGTTCCCATTAGATGTGATAATACAAGTGCCATCAACATATCAAAAAATCCCATACATCACTCACGTACTAAGCACATAAACATTAGGCACCACTTCCTACGTGACAATGTAGAGCATGGGAACATCTCTATGGAACACTGTAGAACTGAAGAGCAAATTGCGGACATTCTTACTAAGGCTTTAGACAGACGTCCCTATCAGCGTCTCCGAATGCTCCTAGGGATGATAACTCTAAACTGAACAAGTCCCTGTTTGTTATTCCCTCAGTGCTTGGCTAGTTTATATTGATTTGCATGATAGGGAACACTAGGAACAATTGCTTTCATTTTGCCATATTACTAGTCTAGAGCGTTTAATGTACTTCTGGAACTCTATTTCTTTCGACCCAAAATGATCAACCAGAGTTCCCTTTAACCCTCATTACAAGCCACCATAACTGTTGATCATAAAACCAATCCTAAGCCAAGGGCCAGACAAACGCTTCTCATGAGCCAAACTTCTTATCCCTTTATCGAGTTGTAATTGTCTGGTTCTTTTGTAAGCTCCCAAGCCACACAAAGAACTTGAGTGTGAGTTCCCTTAACCACTCCACTCAAATCAACCTTTTAAAAGATAATGGGAACTGGTGTGCACAAGCAAGGGAACACTGATATCTCCGGAAAGATGAAGCGTCACTTGGGAAACGGGAAATTGTGTCAGAATTCGAAGCATTTGTGGCCAAACGTTTGAAGTTATCGAAGTGACTTCCCTTGGGAGAAAGCGACGCGTGTCAAGGAAGTTGAAATGCCTCTCCGCATTCATTGGCCAACAGTTATCGAGATTCTTCAAACTTACCTTTCTACCTCTCTTTCTCTCTCACATATAAACCCCTTTTGCTATTTGTGGGCCCTTCTTCCTCATTCATCCTCAACAACTCATCTTCCCTGAAACCTTCTTCCTTTCCCCTTCAAGCAAACCTCCAAAACCCTTCTCTCTCTCAAAATTCTCTCATGGCTCCAGTTCACACTCTTGAACAGGTTCGTGAGTGGATCCAAGCCAATCCCAAAACACTCTTCATCACCATGTTGAGTGACCTTGATAAAGAACAAGATCCTGCCCTTCGTACAATCCTCTTTGAAGGGCCTTATAAATATGTTAGTCCCTTTCTTACTCCTCCACCTCCGGCATCCCAAACCCTATCAATGCCTTCCTCCACCACCACATCCTCTCAATCTCTTCCTCCTCCACCTCCTCCTACTCAACCTCTCTCAGTCTCTTCCTCCAGAACTGTCATCCTTGACAGTTTTGGCTCTGAACCACCATCCAAGCACGAAAAATCTAAACCCTCAAAATCCAAACACTCCTTCTCTAAATCCAAAAACCCATCCCAATCCAAACACTCTTCCTCAAAACGCAAACACTCTCAGATCTCGTCTTCTCCTTCCTCCCTCTGCACTGAACCGAGAAAGAAATCTATTCTTGCAATAGACGAAGTTCTCAACCTCCCCAAACTCGACTCCTATGTCATCGTCCCTCCTTCCGAATTGGAATCTCTTTTTCGAAAACGCTCCTCTGCCCCCTCTACCACCAACCCTACACCCATCTTTGAGACCTCTGGTCCCAGAGATTCGACAACCTCCTCTCCCTCTCTTCCCATGATTGAGGGAACATCCAATCCACCTTCATCTTCTTCACCACAGAAGACTCCTCCACCACCCTCCTCCCTCATTGCCAAGGCTCCCGTCACCTCTCACTCCACTCCTTCCTCAACCACAAAGGTCCCAACACCACAAAACTCCCCACTCCATCACTCTCCCTCACCACCTAAATCCCCTTACACCGTCAAGCTCCCTTCTCCCTCTTTGGCCCAACAAACCGTGAAACTCGACTCCGATGAGGATGCGCTACCCATCGGAGTGATCGCTCACAAGAAGTCCAAAGTACAGCCTCCCATAGTCATGGGAACTGCCGAGGAAAATGCCAAACTTGACGCCCTCGAAGAAGAACTCTGAGGCGTGCTACACGGGTCCTCCAAAGAGCAAGGTAGCAAGACCCAGGAAGAAGGGAACCCAGCACCAAATGACGGTGCTGGGCTAAGCACAAGTCATCACGACGAAGATGACGAAGAGGACATGGGCCTGTCCTCCGAAGAAGAAGGAACCTCGAATGGTGAGGCCACCACCGAAGTGCAAGAAACCGCAAACGATCAAGGACGCCAAATGGTGGTGTCGGAGGTTGCCCAAGAACAAAGGGAACATGCCCTCATGATCGAAGTGGCTGACTCCCCCCAACAAAAACGAAAGGCTACTACCTCCAAGGGGAACAAGCAAAAGAAGGGGAAGAAAACTGCCTCGAAGAGGGTTGCTATCAAGGAGGATCACAAACTCATCCCTCCCCTCGTTCTCAACGAAGAACAACTCCAAGAAAAGGGCCTTAGGGAACTCTGGTATCTCATTAAGGCCCAGGGGTGGGAACACGTCTGTGAAGCTGCTGTGAGCGTCGACCCAGCTCAGGTGCGCCTCTTCTACAACAACTTTGCCATAGAGGGCACCAAGGGAACTCTCTCCTTTCAGGGCGATGACTTTGTCTTCACCGCCTTCACTCTTCGCCACCAACTCCAAGTCCCTCTCAAGGGCCTCAGCGTCGTTCCTATCAAGGCCTGGGGAGAGTTCAACAACACCATGATCTACAATGCTATCTATGAGGGTCGTGTTCCTAGGACCGGAACACCCACTCATAATCTCTCCCTCATAACTAAGCTGGCTCATCAGTTCATCATCACGGTGGTGATCCCAAGGCAGGAGAAGCGTCACCAACTCAACATTCAAGACACCATACTGCTCTACTACTTCCTCCACAAGATGCCCATCAATCTTCCCTGCATCATCCTTGGGCACATGGAGAAGTGCATGGCCTCGACTTCCCATTCCTTGCCTTATGCCGGTCTGATAAAGAAACTAATGATCAAGGAAGGGCTCTATGAAGCCGACAAGGAAGAAGTGACCATTGGAAGGGAACTGGACCTCTCTGTGGTCTAGAAGATGCGTCACTCAGAGCAGAATGAGGACCAAGAGACGCTTCCCTCTAGTGAAGGCCTTGAGCATGGGAACAGTCAAGTGTTGGTCCACGCCTTAAACCGACTGACTGAACTCTTGCTCCCCCGGAGCCCCTGATCGTCCCTTCTTTGTCTTTACCCCTGTCTTCCCCACAAAATGTTATGTGTTCCTTTGTACATTCAACTGCTTAAGTAATATAAATAGTTTCTAGTATGATTGCGCGTTCCTTTCTTTCCTCATTTATGCTTGTATGTTTTCGATGATGCCAAAAGGGGGCAGGACAAAATGTGCGAGATGAGTCTTATTTTGTGTTATCACAGAATATGCTATTGCTAAGGGGGAACTATCGCTTAAAATTCTAAGTAAGAAAACTTTGTTTCATAAGACGTGGATCTCTAGGAACTCACATCATCTCACATAGGAACTCTGTTGCATACTATATTTTGAAATACTTGTTTATTTTTGTGATGGGTTTGTCATCATCAAAAAGGGGGAAATTGTTGGAACGGTGTTGGGACCTCTGGTTCTAAACATCAGAACAACGATACCATTCTCCAGTTTTGATAATGGCAAACACCATATGGGAACTAACGTGCTTTGTCCAAGTATTTCTAAGGAACACAGGTCAAGTGAAGAATCTTCATGAACACTCAAGGAACACCAGCTTAAATGATGAAGAGTTCCACTCAAAGGAACTCTGAAGAAGACAATTCTCATCTCATGGGAACTCACATGTGCAGACAAAGACAAGTCAGCGAGATTTGCGGGATCCTGCCTCAAGACAAAACAAACGCTCAGTCTGAGGAACAGACTGAGGCGTTTGATCCAACGGCCCGATCAACTCTCAAAGTTGACTCAATTCAAATATTGTCACATGTGAAGAACAATGACTTGACATACAAGACAAGGGGCATTTCGGACACAAATAAAAGTCAAGATTGGAGCTCAAGCATCACAAGTATAAAGTCAAGTGAATAGTGCTCGGATAGAGTACTTCTCCCAGAACTCACATATACTCCTAGAGAAAGAAAGAAAGAAGAAGAGAAGTCCCCGGCGGCGAGTGTCTAATCTCGACGACGGCGAAGCTAAGTTCCCAGGAGCAAGGGAACTGAGATAGTCAAGGTGCAAGGTTTTATCTACTTGTTTTAGTTGAGTTGTTCGCTTAGGAACTCAGTTGAGAAGATTCATTAGTGTTGCTAGAGTTAGGTAGAACTCGTAGGAACAGAGAAGTTTGAATATGGCTGTTTGTAACTAAGGAACAAATCAATAATACAAGTAAGTCGTTCAAAATCCTCCAAGCGGAGGTAGAGGTTTACCCACACAACTGGTTGGTTGTGGTGGAGTTCCTCTATAAGGGAACTGTGTTCATTACCGTTTGTTTGCCTGCGTTTATTTACTTCCGCTACCCTGGGAACAGCTTAACTGCTAGTTCCCAAGCTCTTGCTAACCCCTTATGATCCAACAAAAACGTTGGCAAAATGATCATAGAGGAAGATATTATTTTTGTTGGGGATTTGATCAATAGCTAGTTCAAAATTTCACTGACAACGTACATTATTTCAAAAAGTCATCTAAAGTGGGCTTGCTTTGGCTGGACCAATTTGAACCTTGGGCCAACAATTCGTCATTGGAACGATCAAAGTAACCTCTCTTGCTAATTCCGCACTCAAGATCTTCAAAACCATTTTAATTAATAAAATAATACTAAAATTGGTAAGATAAATGAATTAATTCAGTAAATGATTTTTTTTTGGTAGAAAGTAAATGAATTAACAAATCTAAACTAATGGCTAGATAAATGAATTAATTCAGTTGAAAGGAGGACAAAAATAGGAAAGGAAGGCGGTGGAAAAAAGAAAGCGTTTCAGCAATTCAGCTACAGTACTATTTTAGGGATATAACGACCACAAAAATATAGCAATTTATGGGGAGTGTCTCTCCACAAACATGCCGGTTTATACTCGACGGAAGACGCTCTCTTCCTCGTCTTTGACCTTTTCAACGAACCAGCAATCTCTTTAAATTCTCATCGCTATCATCATTTTTACAAAAAAATTCCTTTCGTTACCGGTTCCTTTTCTCCACCAAATAAACCCTAAATAAACGGGATCGGAGGGAAATTTTAAAATTTTGATATATGTGTATCGATAATACTTGTAAATTAACATACAATACCACGCCATTGCTCTTGCAATATAATGGTGCCTATCCGGACCAGCAGTGTTTGGATTGCCTTGTTCTTCCTTTTAAGCACGCCCATCAGTTCGCAAAATCCAACGCCATATGAGCACATAACCGACCCGTACATGTTAAAGAAGGCCAAATGGATTTGGAAAACTATAGAAGATGCTCATCATCCAGACCCTTGGGAAGTCGTCAATGACCTTAACCGTGATGTCGGCATGTAAGTTGGTGATATTCTTTACTATTTAATGTCAATATTATATATATATATATATATACGTACACTCCAATTAAGCTAGCTTATTTACATAATTAATTAATATATGCATGTGGTGATGATGAAGATGTATGGAGGAAGACTTGAAGAAGAACAAGGAGAAGACGAATAAGGATGACAACGACATACTAGAATGGGGGGAACAACCGATGGAAGAGAAAGGACCTAATGTAGAGAAAGGAGGTGATGTAGATGTAGGTTCGGACTACGAGAATAAATACGTAAATGAGGATTGCGTGGCAAGAAACCCTGTGGATAAGTGCTGGAGGTGTGACCCCAACTGGGAGAAGAATCGCCGACGCTTAGCAGACTGCGCGCCTGGATTCGCCAAGGGCACCACCGGTGGCAAGGCAGGGCGTGACTACGTGGTCACGGACCCTTCCGACGACGACCTGGTCAACCCCAAGCCCGGGACCCTTCGCCACGCCCTCATCCAGGAAGAGCCGCTGTGGATCACCTTCGGGCACGATAAGATGGAGATCAAGCTGCAAGAGGAGCTCATAATGATGACGTCCAACAAGACGATCGACGGGAGGGGCTCGTACGTGCGGATCACGGGGAAGGGGGGGTTCGTGATCCAATACGTGAGGAACGTGATCATCCACGGCATATACATAGCCGGGATCACTCCGGGCGTCGGCGACAGACTGATCAGGGACTCGACCAAACACGTAGGCTATAGGAACACCAGCGACGGGGACTGCATCGGCCTCTACACGGCCCACCACGTCTGGATCGACCACGTCTCTCTGGCCCGGTGTAGCGACGGGATGATCGACGCCATCGAGGGGTCCACGGCCGTCGCCATCACCAACAACCGCATGAGTCACCACAATGATGTGCTCCTGTTCGGGGCCAAGAACAGTCGGTGCTACGACAAGGTGATGCAGATAACGGTGGCCTTCAACTTCTTCGGCAAGAATCTAACGCAGCGGATGCCGAGGGGCAGGTGGGGATTCTTCCATGTGGCCAACAATGATTACTCCGGCTGGACCATATACGCAGTGGGCGGGAGCCAGAATCCGGTCCTACTCAGCCACGGGAACCGGTTTATGGCAAATGACAACGTCACGCTCAAGGAGGTGACCAAGAGGGAGTACACGGAGAAACCCAGTTGGAAGACGTGGACATGGAGATCTGAGCAGGATCTGTTCCTCAACGGAGCCTTCTTCCGCCAATCCGGACCGCCTCCCTCCAAGCAAACGGTACAGCCTCAGCCAGGGAAACACGTTGGCCATCTAACCCGCAACGCAGGGCCTCTAGACTGCATTCCTGATCTTCCATGCTGATTTAGCTTCTTTATTAATTAGTCTTATTTTAGTTTTATTAAGGCCTAGCTTGCTTCTAGTCATTCTACTAGCCTTCTTCATTTAATCTTTTTTTTTTTGATTGATTCATTTAATCTATTGATCGAGTTGCTTCTAGTCTTATTTTAGTTTTATTAAGGCTTAGTTTTTTTTTTCTTTTTGTAAGAATGCAATACGTATAACTGGGTATAAGGCTGACGTAAACTAGCTTGTCCTTATACATGAACAATAAGACCTTTTTTTATAGCTACCTACAGAAACTTGTACCTTTATTTTTCAAGAGTTTTTATTTTAATTTTGGATAAATTCTTGCTTAGTAATTGGGCCCGTTTTCTACAGATATACTCCCTCCGTATCACAAATGTAAATTATTTTTAGTTACAAAAAGTGTTTGACAATATAAGTCATCTTTTTAATTATTTAATGCTAAATTTTCTAAAAGAGTTCATTGTTTAATTATTTCATATTCCAAAGTTTATTGAAAATTAAAATTAAACACAAAATTAAATTATTATTATTGGTATTGAAATTATAAAACATAATTATAGAGTATTTAGTATACTTGATAAAAAACAAACAATATTAAATCAACATCCCTTCTATTTTAAGCATGTCTTAAATCATGTACAAAATAAGAAAATGACTTACGTTGTGAAACCATTGTAATATTAATTAAGATATGGAATTAAGATGCATGAGATAATTATATTTGTTCTTTGGTATGTTATTAATTGATTTTTCAAACATTTGTTATCTCTATCTATCTATCTATTAACTAAAGTGGTACCAATTTAATTTGTATCAGTTTGTAAATAACTTTGCCTCACCTTATTTTAAAATAATTGTTTAATAAAATTTTAGTTTTATCCAAATATATAAATGTTAATCTTATCATTTTCCTGTTTAAATAAATAATTAATTCGTTTAAATTTTCTTTAATTTTAATAATACTAAAATTTTAATTTAATTTTTTTATTTAAATGGTATTGCAAGATAATAAGATTTAAATATCAAATAAATTTGTTCTAATCAAACAAAATCCCAATCTGTTCAATTTTATAATGCATCTGCTATCAATATTGAAATCATGAAGCTTGTCCACCAATATTTTTCTAAAAAAAACAAGAATTTTGGGCGGCCACTTGTCAGGTAGTCATTAAAGTCACGAGCCAGATAGTTGTGTTTGATGCTTCATAAAAGATACTCTCTGCTGCTTCAACCAAAAAAAAAAAAAAAAAAGATACTCTCTGCTAGGGCTGTTTCTTGCCAGTAAAAGAAGTTTGTGTGTGTAAATACCTTGTTCGTCACCATTTAGTTGATGCTTTAGCTGTTTTTGAACCTCGGATATCGGGCACTGAGGCCCAAGATGTTTGTGATCGTCTAAAGTTTACAGGTTATGTCAGACTTGAAGCGATTGGTTTGTCAGGAGGAGTATGGATTTTCTGGGATAAGGATCGGGTTGATGTTCAGATTGTTCGTATTAGAACTGATTTCATTCATGCCGTTGTTGTTAAAGGTGGATTTAAGTTCCATTTAATTCCGGTTTGCGTCCCTCCTTCAGTCGGCCGCCGTAAGATCTTTTGGTCAGAGTTGCGTGACACTATTGAGCCAATTACTGAACCCCTTATCGTGGGTGGCGATTTTAATTGCATTCTACATTCAACGGAAAGAAACGGGGGGTCGGGGAATCTTCATGAGGATTCTGATGTTTTTAATTCGACGGTGAATCGTTTGGGGTTAATTGATCTCGGTTTTACAGGGCAGGCGTTCACCTGGTTCCGAGGAAAGACCCAACGAACTTTTGTTGCTAAGCGCCTTGATCGAGTCTTCACGAATATTTCGGGAAGACTTCTTTGGCCAGATGCTACTGTTCGGCATTTGCCTAGATTTGCGTGGATTACTCATCCGGAATTTCTTGCCTTTATTAAACCAGTCGTGGATTGCTGATGTCGCTGCATGTGATGCATTGTGTGATTTGCGCAGCAAACTTAAGGTCTGGAATGCTAAGGTTTTTGGTCATATTCAAACTGCTAAACAAGAGTTGTTGAATAGAATTTCTGGTGTCCAGCGTGCTCTTGCAATTAATCCGATTGATCATCTCATTTCTTTAGAGGATCGTCTACAAGCTGATCTATCAATTATTCTTGAACGTGAGGAACTCCTCTGGCTCCAAAAATCCAGAGTTCAATGGTTACATTCCGGCGATCGTAATACCAAGTTTTTCCATCTCTCAACCATCACGAGACGCAAGAAAAATAAAATTGAAACTCTTTGTGATGATCAAGGTAATTGGATAACCAATGCTGCTGAACTGGAGGCTCATGCTGTCAATTTTTTTGCCTCTTTGTATAGCCTGCCAGCTGCTGAGAATTTTGATTCCAACGTAGTTGGAAATTGTTATCCTCGTCTCCCTGATTCAACTTGGGCGGCTGTCAATGCCCCGTTTTCTGATTCTGAGATTATCCGAGCTGTGAACAACATGGGGTCTTTAAAGGCACCAGGGTGTGATGGGTTTCAGGCTCTCTTTTATCAGAAATGCTGGGCTTCTGTTGGTACTTCAGTTACTACTTTTGTGAAAGATTTTTTTCGATCGGCTAAGCTACCACCGGGTGTAAATGAGACTCTTATTGCTTTAATTGCTAAAGTTGATGAACCAGAAAGGATTAGTCAGTTCCGTCCGATTAGTCTCTGTAATGTTCTATACAAGATTATTACGTAGGTTCTTGTTGATCGTATGAAGATTGCTCTGCCTTCACTTATTGGTCCGGCTCAAGGGAGTTTTTTACCGGGGTGGATGATTACTGATAACATTGTTATCACTCAAGAAGTTGTCCATTCCATGAAACGGAAAAAGGGTTTGAAGGGCTGGATGCTATTGAAGTTAGACCTGGAGAAAGCTTATGATCGCTTACGCTGGGAGTTTGTTATTGATTCCTTAAAAGAGGCTGGGTTTTCTATTACATGGCAGCAGCTAGTGGATCAAGGAATGCTTATCTTCTACGTCCTTTCGTCTCCTTTGGAATGGGGAAGCTTCAGATAGCTTTTTACCGGCTAGAGGAATTCGACAAGGTGACCCTATTTCTCCTTATTTGTTTGTCCTCTGTATTGAGAGGCTCAGTCATATGATTTCCACCGCAGTGGCTGATAAGCGTTGGAAACCCATCCGCATATCTAGGGGGGGCCTGAGCTTTCTCATATTATGTTTGTTGATGACCTTATCTTATTTGCTGAGGCCTCGGTTGAGCAAATTAGGGTAATCAAGGAGTGTTTGCAGCATTTTTGTGAAGCGTCAGGCCAAAAGGTGAATCCGAGAAAATCTCGTATTTTTGTGTCGGATAATGTGGGGGCTGATCTTCGACATGCTATTCATGTTGAAAGCGGGATCCCGATTACGACAGACCTTGGGAGTTATCTTGGCATGCCGGTTTTCCATAAAAAGTTTAAAGCTGAAACCTTTGAACCTCTTCTTGAGAGAATTTCTAGCCGATTACGGGGTTGGCAGGGACGTTTCTTGAGCCTTGCTGGAAGAGTTACTCTTGCTAAATCCGTGTTGTCTTCAATTCCAGTCTATACTATGGCTACGGTCTTGCTTCCTCAGGAAGTGTGTTCTAAGATTGACTCGCTTGTTAATAATTTTATTTGGAGTGGTGCTGGGAATTCCAATAAAATTCACTTGGTAGCTTGGAATGAGGTTTGCAAACCAAAGGAATGTGGCGGTCTGGGTATTCGTTGTATGGCTGATTTGAACTTGGCTCTCATTGGGAAGTTTGGTTGGCGCTTTTTGACTGAGGATGGCAAGCTTTGGGTTGATGTTGTCCGGTCTAAATACGTTCGATCCTCTTTATGTGAGAGAGCGAATCCGTCTTATATTTGGAGGAGCCTTAAAACTAGGGTTAACAAGGTGGTTGTCCCGGGTTCTCGTTGGTGTGTTTCGAATGGCAGAGCTACTCGGTTTTGGTCCGATTCTTGGCTTTGTGATGAACGTTTGATGGATTGCTCTTTGATTCCCATTAATATTGAAGATCAGCAGAGGCCCGTTTCTGACTTTTGGGCCGCAGGCCAAGGCTGGGATTGGGCTTCTCTTCACAATTATTTACCTGCTTCGGTTACTTTCCGCTTGGCTTCGGTTGCTTTAAGTCCTGTAGCTGAGTGTGAAGATACTATTAGTTGGAAACATTCGTCTACTGGACAGTATTCGGTTTCTTCGGCTTATCATGCTCTTTCAGGTGCAGGTGGTTTTCATGAAGTTGACCGCGCTATTTATAAGATGATTTGGAAGCTGGAGGTCCCTGAGAGAGTCAGAATGTTTATTTGGCTTATGATTAAAGGGGTTATTCTTACTAATGTAGAGCGGGTTAGGCGTCATTTTGCCACGAATGCCCAATGCTCGATGTGTTCTACTGAGGAGGAGTCGTTGATTCATCTCTTTCGTGATTGCCATCAAACATCACGTTTTTGGGATGAGCTTCACCCTCCTCTTGCCAGGGAAGTTTTCTTTCTATCTGATTATGCATATTGGATACGAAGCAATCTTACATGTACTCATAAAAATGTTGATGGCGTTTGTTGGGCTACTATTTTTGCTCTCTCCCTTTGGTGGATTTGGAAATGGCGTAACTCATTTATTTTTGAGCAGGCTCCACTTAAACCTGTTAGTGAACGTGTTGCCTTTGTTCAACAACAAGCTTGTGATTGCTTTATTGCTAAGGGGCTGCACAATGACAATCGTTCAGTGAGGAGGCTTGAAGAGCATTATATTTTATGGACCAGACCAAGAGAAGGGTGGATTAAGATTAACACGGATGGTTCCGTTCGCGATGGAGGCTTAGCAGCTGCTGGTGGAGTCATTCGAGATAGTGATGGTACATGGCTTATTGGGTTTGTTCATAATATTGGGATTTGTACTGTCCCAATGGCTGAACTCTGGGGTGCTTACCAGGGGTTGAGTCTTGCTTGGAGCAAGGGCTACAGGAGGGTTATACTAGAATTAGATTCAAAACTTGCGGTTCTTTTTCTAGGACGGCCTATGGAGCGTAGTCATCCACTCTTTAGTCTGGTGTCTAGATGCCAAGTTTTTATTTGTAGAGACTGGGAAATCCAGTTTCGTCATATTTACAGGGAGGCTAATAGTGTAGCAGACTTTCTAGCCTCCCTTGCTTTTTCTTTTAATATAGGTTTTAATGTATTGCTTGACCAGCCGGAGGGTGTTATTTCTTTGTTGTATTATGATGTTAGGGGTTGGGCTACCCCCCGTTTGCTGACTACTTAGCCCTTTTCTTATGAATAAAATGCCCCCTTTAGGGGCCGGAGAGTACCGCCTCTCCTTCAACCAAAAAAAAAAGATACTCTCTCCGTTCATGAAAATATGATGTTTTAGGGGTTTTTTCTTGTTCAATAAAATATGATATTTTAACCATTTATGTACACATTTTTCCAGTTTTATCTTTCTGAAAAAAGGAAAAAAAAGCATAGAAATCAAACCAAATCAATTTTGGAACATTAATTTAGGAAGTTGTAAATTAGATGAGAATTGGGAAATAGTAAATCTAAACCAAATCAAAAATATTCCATAATTTAAATTTACATAAATGTAAAAAATTGATAGGAAGGGTAATTGAGTCAAATTATGTACTTTCTTAATTTTTAGGGTTTAGGCTAAAACATCATGTTTTTATGAACGGAGGGAGTACTTAACCATTCCAACTTTGTTGTGATGTACCAAATTTTTTTTATTACTAATAATTAAATAGGTAGTAATTTTTGTAATTTCCAACAAATTTCTTATAATTTTTTAATAATAGAGAACAAAAAATTATATTTCCTAATTTTATTTTACTCCAACAAGTTTCATATTTTGAAAAATCTATACTTATGATTATTATTATTATTATTATTATTATTATTATTATTATTATTATTATTATTATTATTATTATTATTATTATTATTATTATTATTTGATATATAAATATTATTAAATTTAATTTGACCAATTGCAAGAAGCCAATGTATCATATGTAATTAATGCATTATTCAAATGCATTTAGGGAATTCCCCAAATTTAGGAAAAACATCACATTCTCTCCCCCTTTCTCTATTGTAAAGATGAAGATAGAGTATCTATTGGGTAGAAAACGATATAAAATTATCTAAAAGCTTAATTCTTAATATTAAAACTCCAATGCCACTAGCCAAAGTGCTGCAAATAAAATGGTTTCATGAAGGTCACAACTCCTTCCCTCCCACCAACATCTTCCATCTTGTCCCCCTACAACCTTAGTTGGCGCTCCAACACTCCAATGACGGATGCCACCCAACCCTCGTCAACCACCTAATCCCCTATTTTAAATCCAACTCTCACCGCCTCCGTTCCCCCTTGTAAATCCCATTCTAATAATGTTTACAATCATGCCTCTCTTCTTAACTCTTTCAAGCACTCTACGACTTACAAAGATCCTAGCTTCATCCTTATCCCCAAACGCTTCTACATTCTCAAGCTCAGTTTCTCTCCCCTCCCCTCTTTTGAGCCAAATCGCCATAGCAATAAATCAACGCTGTCCTTACCATTGGAGAGCATATCAATGATCAAGGGCCAATTTCTCTATTGGGATCGTTGAAGAACTTGTCCCTTGCTTTCAAGTAGTTGGGATTGAGGGCCACCTTGCGGTGGGATATCGTTTCACTTGGAGCAATATAATATATAACCAAAGATCCAAGAGTCGTGTCTTAAGCAAGCTAGATCATATTCTCACTAAACATATTGGTAGCAACTTGAGTGCGAGTATGAAAACACTTAAATCTACTTTCATATAGCTCGCGAAAATTAAGGGGGGGGGGGGTGAGGTTTAGGAATCACAACAACTCGTTCTTCTACAACTACATCAAAACGAGAAGGTCTATATTGCACATAAGGACTCTCCTCGACAAGAATCCCCCCCCCCCCAAATAGCCACTAGTGGACATTGCCTCGATCACTAATGAGCTCAAATCTTCCGTTTTAAGGCCTCCAATAAGCAAAGAAATCAAAGGGTTGCTTTTCTCTTTTGGAGATAAAAACAAAATGGACCCAAATGGCTATAATACGCAATTCTTCAAGAAGGCTTGAGGTATCATAGGTTTTGATGTGTGTTGGGTTGTCTCCTTTCTTAAGAATGGGCACCTACTAAAGCAAGTTAATCACTCAGGCATCTTTGTTATCCCCAAAATAGATAACCTGCTTTAAGTGGGTGATTATAGGCCCATCTCGTGCTGGTCGATTCTTTACAAGATTATTGAAAAGCTTCTATCAACTAGGCTTAAGGAGGATGTCCAAGCGATTGTTGGTCCTGAGCAAAGTGTGTTCATTTGGGTCATTCTCTCTGTCACAATGTGATGCTTGCTCAAGAGATGATGTGACGTTACAATACAACTAATATCTCTCTAAGATGCACACTTAAAATCGATCTTTCAAAAAACTTTTGATAGTATCTCGCACAACTTCATCCTCTATATGCCTAAGTCTTTCGGCTTCCCACCTCCCTTTGTCACCAAAAATTAGTGCATGCATCTTTTACGTCTTGCTCTCAGCCAACTTTGAAGGAAGCTACAAAGGCTTTTTAATTTGAGGGGGAAAGGGGAATCAATTAAGCAAGGATGCCCAATGTTGTAATACTTATTTGTTCTGACCATGAAATTCCTTTTCTGCACCATTCATAAAAAAAAAAGAGATGCCAACTTCAATTACCATCCCAAGTGCAACCAACCAATTCTCACCCATCTTTGCTTTATAGACGACTTGTTTCTTTTTTCGTCGAGGTGATATGGGTTCCATGAGCTTTTTAAAGTAGGATCTTGATGAATTCAACTCCTACTCGAGACTCAAAGTCAATCTAGAAAAATTGAAAGTCTATTTTGGTGGAGCTTGTGTTTTTAAGTAGCACCCCATCTCTAATCTACTAGGCTTCTCTACGAGCTCTCTCTCGATGGGATATTTGGGCATCCTAATTGACTCAAATAATCTCCCGGCCATTGAGTATTCCCTAGTTATTGCTAGGATCACGAGTAGGATCAAATCTTAGGCAACCAAATGACTATCATATGTCGAATGGCTCGAGCTCCTCAAATCGGTTTTCTTTAGTATCCAAGCCTTTTGGGCTAATGTTTTCCTCTTTTCAATTGTTGTCTTTGAGAAGATTGTGAGCATCCTTAGAAGATTCTTATGGACTAGGAAGGAGAATGGGAGAAGGAACATAATTGCTTGGGAGAAGGTCTGTAAACCTATTGACGAAGGCGATTTTCATAAAAAAACTCTTATCTTAGAATACGACTCGCTTGTCAAGATCGCTTTTTGAAATCGCCTAGAATCATGGCAATATCGGGTGTACATAGCATAGATAATTCATGATCAAAAGAAGCAACATTTGGCTTGTCCTCCAAGCCAAAGGACAACAGCTCGTGGATGGCCATTATCTCCATAAAAGATGAGCTCCTTTGCATGGGAAACATTGATCAGACGGGCAGTATTGATCAGATCATGGACTTGCTTAAGAATCTAGCATGTAAGTTCTCCACCAAAAATGTCTACGATATGATTTATCAGAAGGATTCGAAAATCAAGTGGGGCTCGATCATTTACGGCAAAATTATCACCCTTGTGTCAGCTTTATCACCTAGATTGTTGCCAAGAGGCGCCACCCCACACTTGCCATGCTCCGCAGATGGGACTTAATGGCGAACGACACTTGTGTCCTATATTGTGTTGCTCTGGAAACTGTCCTACACATGCAGGGCAATTGTACCTTTACCGATGGGTTAGAAATATTGTGGACTCTTGGCTTTGTGTTTCACCTTGCACCGACACCCTCAAAGACTGACTCAGATGGTTGAGTGGTTGCAATAGGAAGCATATGTTCCTCTTGAAGGTGGTGTATGCAACCCTCTGTAATTTGGTGTACTTCTCTTAGAAATGGTGTAACAAAGCGATCTCAATGTGGAGAACTGTGCCTTGGTGGTCATTGAGATGACCAAAATCTATATTCTTGCTAAGTGGACCTGCCCGGAGCATAACATTGGCAGCACGACCAATTGGTTTTGACCCTTTTGTCTTGCGCCTTATATCTTGTGGTTGTAAAACATACATTTTTGGTCTTTGCTTTGTTACGGGCTTTTGGTTAAATATATAGTAGGTTTGAAGCTTTTACTAGATATACATTTCCTTTGTGAGGTCAAGATAGAAGAATTCATATTCTGAATATGTTAGAATGATGCGTCTAATAGGCCCAAGCTAGACAAATTAAAATTCAACTACGTAACAATAATAAAATAATTTAATTAAAATACACCACTACAAAACCCACTAACCCACCTATGCAATTAAGGTTATCCACTAAATCACATAACCCACTTCCTAAAAATTCTAATTAAATAATTCAACTATGAGATAATTCTGCAAACACTAACTATCAAATTCCTAATTAAATTAATAACTTAAAAAGTATAAAGTATAATTGAACACTAAAGGCTTAGAATATAGAATAAAAATGCCAATTTGAGAACTAAACTCTAAAAGAAAAATAATAAGTCGTGGAAAAAAATCTAGAAACACACCTAATTAATTACATAAAATTAATAACCAAGTCTTTCTATTAACCAATAATCAAGGCCATAAGTTAAAGAAATCGGTTAATAGATACCAACCACATCTAACGTCTCCCATTTGGTAAAATGTAATTTGGTATGAAATGAAGCTTTAACTTTTTTAAATTCATATTTTCAAGTATTGAAGTTCCTTATAGATTAGTTAAAGCCTAATTTAATTATAATGAAAGCAAAAAAAATTTGCTCCAAAATTTTAGTTAATTATAAGACAATAAATAAAGCCATAAATGAATCAGAGAACAATTTCAGGATAAAGGAAAATTAACAAAACTTAATATGACAGAAAAATAAAATCACAAACTTGACAACTAGAAGCAATATATGAAGAAGCGGACTAAAGATATATCCCATACTGTTTCATGCTTTTTGTTGGTTTTCTTCGTTTCTCCCTTGAGATTGGGGAGCGGCACCATGGTGATGATACTTTAAAAGGATCTAGCACACATAGAGATTACAAAACATTGAGCTCTAGATTCTTGGAAAAAATAAAGAGGAGAGAGACAACCCATTAAGGCAAAGAAAAGAAAGGGATGGGGCGAGAAAAAGATCCTTGTCAATCTTCCCCTTGTCATCTGATCCACAAACTTGGGGATTTTCCTACTCCGTACCTTGGAAAACGACCTCGCAAAACGCGCTCTTCCTTGTCTTGTCTTAGGTAATAGATATTCTCAACATACCGACTCTCTCTTTAAATTAGTTATTGTCATTATTTAAGAAAATCCTTTCGTTGCCAGTTTTGCTTAATTTCTCTGAAAAATTCTTTTGTCCATGATCAAATAAACACAAAAAGAGCTAGAGAGAAAAAGAATAAATTAATAAAATTGAGAAGCGATAAGAGTTTGATATATGTATCGATATATACAATACTTGTACCATTAACATTCAACACCACCACGTTCTTCGATCTTGTTATGGCGCCTACCCAGATCAGCAGCGTTTGGATCGCCTTCTTCTTCCTATTAAGCAGGCCCATCGATATGCTTTCGACGATAGATGGCATAAAAGACCCGTATATGAGGAAGAAGGCAATAGACGCTTGGAATGCTATAAAAGAGTCTCATTATGAGAACCCTTACGAAGTCGTCAATGACGTTAACCACATAGTTGGCATGTAAGTACGTTTCAATTAATATATCAAGAAAAATGTTAGGGATCAGTTAATTAATAAGGTTACTTTTTAATTAATTTTGTATTATTATATAATCATAATGATGATCGAGGATTAATTAGATGATGATGAGATCTAATTAAATATGATCGATGATCGATGAAGGGCTGTGGATGAGAACTTGAGGACCAACATACCGGCGAGGGTGATGACAGAGAAATATGATGGGCCATGCGTCACAACAAACCCTGTGGACAGATGCTGGAGGTGTGACAAGGACTGGGACAAAAATCGACAACGCTTAGCGGACTGTGCGATTGGATTCGGCAAGGGCACGACCGGAGGCAAGGGAGGCCGCTACTACGTGGTGACGGACCCTTCGGACGATGACATGGAAAACCCGAAACCGGGGACGCTTCGCCATGCTGTCATTCAAGAAGAGCCGCTGTGGATCACGTTTGCGCCCGGACTGATGACTATCAAGCTCAAGGAGGAGCTGGTAATGACCACGTCAAACAAGACAATCGACGCGAGAGGCTCCGGAGTGCACATCACCGGAGAGGGAGGGATCACAATCCAGTACGTTATGAACGTGATCATCCACGGCTTACACATTCACAGAATCAATCCAGGCAAGGGAAACATAATGATCAGGGACTCAACCAGTCACATAGGTTATAGGAGCAAGAGTGACGGCGATTGTATCGGCCTCTATGGAGCCAGCCACGTCTGGCTCGACCACATGTCTCTGGCTCGGTGTAGCGACGGCATGATCGACGCCATTGAGGGATCCACCGCCATCGCCATCACCAACACCCATATGAGCGATCACAATGACGTACGTAATTAAGCCACCTAATTAACCTAAGTAGTAGCTAGCTAGCGATCGAGCGATTGGTGCTAGGAGGAATAACCAAGGTTATATATTTATGCAGGTGTTCTTGTTCGGGGCCGCGGACGGTCTCTATTCGGACAAGGTGATGCAGATAACGGTGGCCTTCAACCACTTCGGCAAGAATCTAACCCAGAGGATGCCGAGGGGCAGGTGGGGATTCTTCCACATGGTCAACAATGACTACACCCACTGGACCATGTACGCAATGGGCGGTAGCCAAAATCCCGTCCTCCTCAGCCACGGAAACCGCTATATCGCCACTGATAACGTCACCCTTAAGGAGGTCACCAAGAGGGAGTATACCAAAATATCCGACTGGGTTACGTGGACATGGAGATCTGAGCAGGATCTCTTCATCAATGGAGCCTACTTCCGCCAATCCGGAAAGCGCCCGTCCGAAGAAACGGTACCGCCTCAGTCAGGGACGCACGTTAACCATCTCACCCGCTTTACAGGGCCTCTTAAGTGCGTACCTGGTGCTCCATGTTGATTTCTGCCCTTCTATACGTACTCGTTGCTGCCTTCGTTCAGATCTTGTTTTCCTTTTAGCAACAATTTTTTTTTCTTTGCAAAACTTTTTCCAAACTTACGGTTACCCTGCATTAGTTAATACACTTTACAAACTATTTACCCACACCCATTTTATATGCTATAGGAATGAACTCCAACCATTTTAGAGCCCCTATTGTAACCATACAAAGAAATGTTTGATTAAATAAGTTCTATTTTAGAGTATAAGTATGATAAATTTGTGGGTGCTATTAAAAACTAAATAGGCTAGGGGTATTTTTGTAAGAATTTAACATTTCTTAATATTTTTGAAATTCTCTAAAAGGACAACTACATTTGAATGATGTATTAGTTTAGGCGGTTTCTTCGTCTTAATTTCATTTAATGCTTTTGCTTCTAGTCACTCCACATGGCTATTTTAAAGTCATTACAATGAAGTGCTTTTTGTTTTTTGGCAGTTCTTCTTCTTCTTCTTCTTCTTCTTCTTCTTCTTCTTCTTCTTCTTCTTCTTCTAAGAAGGTAATATTGTAAGTCCCAACCCTTTAGAAACACAATCCGATGTCAACTTGAGAAATTTTCAGGAAATCATGATAATACTATTCTCGTATCTGCACGTTTAATTTTACAGTTTTTTGTCCTCACTCGAACCTTGAAAAGAATGAGTTCATGTTGACATAGATAGTACTTTAATCCATTATAAAGGATCTCAAATTCGGGTGGTTGCAATCTCCCTTAAGTAAACATTTGACGTCCTCATCAAGGCCCAATGACCACCATTTTGGTCAAAAAACCACCCTCCGAGCCAAGCAAACTTGTAACCTAGAATCCATTTTGATACCATTTTTAAGGCCTAAAACTTTAGAAATAAAATTTCATGCCAACTCAAGGACTTCTCAATCTCCATCCTAGTACTACTCTCGCCCCTAGACGCTTAACTTTAGAGTTTTTGATCCTCACTCGAACTTTTAAAAGGAAGAGCTCTTGTTGACATGGGTGACACTTTAGAGGTAAAAGGAAGAGTCCCTAGCTTAAATATCCTAGGGGTATTTTTATAAGAAGTTAAAGTTTCTTAATACGTTTAAAAATCACTAAAAGGATAACTACATTGAAAAGATGCATTAGTTTAGGCAGTTTCTAGTCTTAATTTCATTTAATGATTTTGCTTCTAGTCACTTCACATGGATATTTTAAAGTTATATATTACAATGAAGTGCTTTTTGGTTTTTGGCAGTAGTTGTTGTTCTTCTTTTTTCTTTTTTTTTCATAAAAGAGGGCACAATCATCCGTCCGGATTGTCTAAAATAGTAGGCTTTGGATCAGGTGAGAATGAGCACTTAGGTGATACATAAGAAAGAACAAGAGTCATTGGAAGGAGAAAAATCAAGGACGTTGATTGTTTCACTTAAAAAGGAGAAAAATACGCCACAACCGATTTTTTGGAAAATTATTCGCGTTGTTTTTGAAAAAAAAAATGGATATAAGGCACACACCCAAATTCTTCATCAAAAATGTGATTTTGTACATCAAAATCTATTATTTGTTCATCAAAAACTTATTGTTTGTTCATCAAAATATATTGTTTGTGCATCAAAAATATATTGTTTGTGCATAAAAATGGCCAATGTGTATCGAAATTGTGTGAGTTAGCATATGTTTTTGCATTATAATTAGCCATGTGTGAGTCAAAACAAACTGTTTTATGTGCATCAAAACTAGATAAATATATGTACGCATCGAAACTAATTATATTAGTAGCCTTAAAGCACAAAATAATTGTAAAAATACGCAAATAGATAGTCCAAATGCACAAATGAATGGTATTGATACACAAGCAAAAGTTTATTTCATTTCACAAACAAAAGAATATATCAATGAATAAAGTAGTGGTAGGGATGAACAAAGTGTTGGTAGTAATGCATAAAGTGACGGTAGCAATGCACAAAGTGATGATAGTAATACACAAACATCATATTCATTGATGCATAATGAAAAATTAATTTTTGATGCACAAAGTGCTGATAGTTATGCACAAACAGATAATATTAATGCACAAACAAGGGTATATCAATGAACAAATAGGGATATACCTGATGAAACCCGAAATAAACCGAGCGCTAGAAGACAAGAAATGAGATTACTTTTATTCGATTGTGCAAACGCTTGCTCTTTTATTTATGCCTTTTAATACGAGGTTACAGGTTGCGAGATTACAGATAACGAGATTACAACCAATGATAATGCCCTAGATCTTTCTTAAAGTGTTCGAGATCTCGATCTAACAATGTTCGAGATCTCCTAGTTACAACGAAGTTCTATCACCTGCAGGCTGAGTGTCGAGCTTTAGTGGCGAGGTCGAGGGGTTGATTTAGCACGCAGTGACTGTGACCTGCGAGGCGACGTAGTTAGATATTTGGTTGAGGCGGAGATTCTTTTGGGTGACTTGAAGTCTTTTTGTAGACCTTCACTTGTCTGTAGCGTGGTCTTTAACGATGTTTCAACATGTCGATCTTCAACGAGCAAGATAGTTCTTGAGTTCAAGAGGTTTTTCGACCCCTCACTACGTACCTACGAGGTTCTCCTCTATTTATAGGGATTTTAGGAGTCGATTTTTGGTGCTTGCTCGATGTGGGACGCCCGAGATCGTGCTTTTTGATTGGTCGAGTGTGAGGCAGTTGGTCATTGGTTGGAGGAGTGGTGGCCGCTAAGTGGTTTAGACGGGGCAGGGGTGTCAGCTTTTGAGCAACGAGGTTTAGACCTCGTTGCCGAGGTCTAGGGGTCTCGTAGAGGTGGGGATTTGCTTGTTTTTTAGAGATGGGTACGACAATGGGTACCGAGTTTAACATCGAAAATCCCGCCGAATCCGTTAATCCTCATACCCCGGTCCCACCTCTTATTTTGTCATTTTGAGAACCATCACAACCCCATGGCCTGGGGATCTCGTCCTGAGGACCGCAGGGCATATATGAGAGGTATCTGGTTTGTAAAACCCGGGGTGCGAGGCTTTTAACCTTAGGATTGCGAGGAACGAGGTTTAGAGGCTGGGCGAACTCTTTTGTGAAGACTTCTTTGGCGAGGAACTCTTTCACGGGATCTGATACTTAGGCATTTTCCCTCTTAGGTATTTTCCCCCGTTACGTGCGTGGCGACCTCTGGGCCTGTTCTTTCTCATTTCATTAATGGGCCGCTAGGGTGGATTAGGCCCATTAAGCCTTTTTTAGGAGCGGGGAGGGGCCCAAGATTACTTTCTATAAGAGCGCCTCTCTACGCCCCCAACGCTTCATCTTCATCTTCTTCTTCAAGCACGCTTCCTCTTTCTCTCGTTCTTCCAATCTTCGGCGAGCAGTCGATGGTTTCTCGACGGTTTCTTGGAACGCTACTGCTACTCCGCGCAAACTCCCAGACAAGTAAGTGTTCGACTCCCCACTTTGCGTTTTTTGACGTTTTCTCCTTCTCTCGTCGTCTTATGCCCTAGCGGGGGACGATTGCCCTCTGGCGTTTCGCGCCGGTGTCACGGCGGCGAAATGAAGGGGGCGAGGGCGGCGCTAGTGGTTTTGGGCGATTTTCTTTTTCCGAGTCCTTTCTTCGGCGTGCTGTTTTTTCTTTTCATCGCTCTGTGCCCTAGCGGGGGGTTGCCCTCTGGTGTTTCGCGCCGGTGTCACGGCGGCGAAACGGAGGGGACGAGGGCGGCACTAGTGGTTTTGGCGATGCTCTCGAGCCCTTTGCGCGTTAGCCGACGGTTGAACTTCTTCGCCACCCTTGCTTTTGAATTTCGAATTCCCCGGAAAGCCAAACGTCATGATGTCTGACCGACGGGACGTTTAGCCTTCCAACCGCTGGTTTCCACCCTTTCTTCTTCGACTTTTAGCGCTTCACATTCTTCCTTAGACGTCCCATCCGTCAGAGTAGCCCTAGGGTGCCACGTGCTTTCTTCTTGTTATCACCTCGCGTTTTCTTTCTTTTTTGGCTTTGTTCGATGTCTCAAAACCTCTTCTTTTCCAGGTGTTCGCCTCTTGTGGCCTGGACGTCGCTCTTTCATGCCTAGAGGAACTTCTTTGAGCCCCCACCAGGCTTCGCATTCAAGGTTCAAGAGAGGTTTTACAAGGAGCCTTCTGAGACCGAAGGGAGTGTCGAGACCAGCGATTCTCAGAATCCGAGGTCTGCCTCGCTCGTCTTTAGCGATCCTTCTTCTAGCGACTTCGTCATCTCGGTTAGCTCGTGCTTTCCTCGACTGCGCGCATCCTCTGGGGTTAAAATGGCCTCGTCTTCTATTTCTGACGAAGAGGTGGCTCGGTCTGCTGCGAGGTCATCTGAATCCAACGACCAAGCGAGCTTTTTTGCAGAGTACATCACCGACTCCGTGTCGAGTATCCCTCCAGTCCTCGAGGAGAGGATACCTATGTACCCGAACCCCTCGATAGGGATTTATCTGCCCGAGGGGGCTCCTATAGTTCTGAAGTGGGGAGACCTCGAGAAGGCTGCCAAGGACTTCTTATGGGTCATGCACGTCTGCCCCGCGCAACTATTCCTCAATGCGTGGCGGCTTTTGTGTGCCTACACCATCCAAAGCTACGAGCTCGGGGATGGACCGGATCTGGACATCACGTCGAGCTTATTTTTGGCGAGGAGAGAACACGAGTCCTGCCTCATCAATCTTAGCTTGCCCGGCCTCAAGATCACCACGACCCCGTCAAACATCGGTCAGTGGAAGGATAAATGGTTTCTGGTTCGGGACCCCACTAGGAGGTACCTCAACTTCCTCACGGCACAAGACAGGCTTGAGCGGGCCGACCTGAGTCTTACACCTCCACCCCCCGAGGGCGAAGAGGGTACTTGTTTTCTTTTTCCTTCTTTTGTTTTATTATTGTTTTTGGCCTTGGGCCACGCATGGCCTCGGGGGAGTACCTCGCTTATTTAGTGATGATAACGAGCCTCGCTCGAATCACACAATTTTTGACTGTTTGCGACGTTCTGTTCTTTGCCTCTTTTTATATAACTTTAATTTTTTGTTCTTTTCTTGCAGTGGATCTTTTTAACGCTCTAGCTTCCAGGGCGCAGGGGAAGAAACCTGCAACCTACACCGCCCCGGTCCCTCAGGCCCCGAAGGGACCCGCTTTAAAGGTGTCAGCTTCTTCAACGAAGTCGCCAACCCCGCTGGTGAAGGCGACAACCCTTGCGAGGGACGCAGGGGTAAAGATTACCGAGGGGACTGCGTCCAAGGGAGACGCCGCCAGGGCACCCTCCCATGCCCCTCGAGGATCCGGCGACGGGGCCGGATCCAAAAGAAAAGACTCGGAGCCCCCCCCCCCCCCCCCCCCCGCCAAGAGAAGAAGAAAACACACAAGGGGGACAACCAACGAGGTGCCCCGGGAAGGAGGTCGTTGCAAGCTCCGACCCCGCGAGCCGGGTGCTCTCTCACGACCGGCCCCCGCCGAGAAGTTCCACTGCCCCAGACCGTCCAAAGGGGCACTTAGGAACTGGAAGAAGGACAACTGGAAGGAGGAGATTGCGTGGGCGAACAATCTCTCCAAAGACGCCCTTACTGACGAGGCTCTCCTCTACTCGGCGATGGTACGTCTCGCTTCGTTCTTGTATGCCTCGCTTGCTAGCCTCATACCTTCTCTTTCCTGATGTATCTCTTGATTTTTTTTTGTTTTCAGCATCACTTTTTTGAGAACTACAACTGCAGCCGCATCAACCTCCTCCAGAAAAACATGGATACCTTGGAGGCGAGGCTCGAGGCTCACACAGTTGAATGTGCGAAGAAGGAAAAGGACCTCGCGGAGGCCGCCAGGCGGACCCGGGCCGCCGAGGTTGCGGCGGCGGACGAGGCCAAGGCAGCTGCCAAGGCCAAGGAGGGGGCGGCGAGGGCCAAGGAGGATGAGGCTAAGGCCAAGGACGAGGCAAAGAAGGCCAAGGAGGAGGAGGAGAAGGCCAAGGGCCTGGTTGGGGACTTAAAGGCCGAGATCAAGGATCTCCGGACCAAACTCACCACGGAGCAAGACTTTTTTAGGGAGAAAGAGTTGGAGCTCCGAAAGGTCGAATAGGAGAACAGCAGCCTCCACGAGCGCATCAAAGAGCTCAACGAGGAGGTGGAGGTTGCGGGGCCTAGGTACGTGTCATCTGCCGTGTACAAGGAACAGTTATTGAGCAGCATCGACAAGATGTACCGGCAAGCCATTCGCGCGGGGGTAAGGCAGGCGGTTGCGAAGTACGAGCATATCGACCCTCGCATCGCCTTCTTTATCCCCAACTATGGGCTAACCATGGGTGAGGAAACCGGGGAAGAGCCCCGGGGAGAATATGAGTTCTTCCTCACCAACGAGGATGGGGTCGCGCCGAATGAGAGTGTCGAGGTGCCCACCGCAGGGGACCTCGGTCAGGGAGGTTCGGACCTTGCCACTAGAGACCTCAACCCTATGCCGGACGTGCCAACCTCCGACCTTGAGGTGATCGTTTCCTCACCCGTCCGCCAAGTCCCCATGGACCCCGCTGTCGAGATCCCGAATGATGCAGTGAAGCCTACCATGTCTCAAACCGACGTCGATGAGTTGATTCGAGTGCCTTCTGACGGACCAATCACAAGAAGTCGAGCTAAGAAGATTGCTCAAGGCACAACAGCGATCTTGGTTCGATTGGCAGCGGTTATTGAAGAGCCTAGCAAGGCGAAGTGGGTCTCGTGCATTCGACATCAATTGAGCCCGGATTCCATGGATTGATTATATGGGGGCCGAAATTCACTATTTCTTTATTTAGAAACATGTATTAATTTGTCTCACTTTAGGGCTGAATTTAGTAAGTGACCGGGTGAGATAAATTGGTATATGGGTCAAAGTCAACCCTTTGACTTGACCATTCTAAATGGAGAAAATATCTATCTATTTATTTTATTATAGGCGTGTGAACTTAATTAAATAATGTAGAGAAATCAGCCAATAGGCTTATGTTAGTTGGTTGATCTTCTCTCTCCTGGTTGTTAGAGATATTTTTAGTTTGTTAGAGATATTTTAAGGTTGTTAGGATTATTTCCTTAAATAAATAAATCAGCTATGATTTATTTTATTTAAGGGAATCTAGTTAGATTTATTTAGATATTATTATATCTTGGGAAGCAAGCAAAGGAGACCCATTCTTCCCATCTAGGGCCGGCCACCCCCCTTCCTTGCTCCCCAAGTATTAGCTTTTGTATTCTCTATAAATACTTTTCAGTTTCATTAATAAAAATCAGCTTGAGAGAGATTAAACCCAAATTGGTTTAATCTATCTCTTGGGCCCAAAAACAATATCTTGTGTCTCGTATTGCAATCTGATTTCGTGCATCATTAATTCGAGAGCCTCATCACCGAATTCTCTCTTCTCTCTCTCTCGTGAATCTGATTTGTGTTTGTTTAAATTGGTTTGTTGACTTGGTCAATTGGATTGTTCTAGTTGTGATTGTTAAAGATCAAACTAGTTAATCAATCGGATTTAGCGTTAGAGCCAATCCGTTTGAACTATCAAGTTGATTTCTTCAATCTATCAATTCAGTTTCGTTATTTCAGCAATTCGAGTTCTTATTACTTGTGTTCCAAGCAATTGACTTTGTTAGCAATTTCAGGAGAGAATCGAGATTACTAGGCAAGATCGGGATCGTGTGGGTCATATACGAGGTTTCTACGGAGGATTCCGGGGCAATCACGTATCAAGTGGTATCATAATCCAGCGTCTCGCCAAGTAATTGTTTCTTTCCTTAATTTGCTTTCTAATTGATTTGATTCAGTTTTTGATCCCAAAAATCCCACCTTTACCTAAAGTTAGAATTTTTGAGACCAAAAGATTGAATTTTTTACCACCACCACCATATTTCCGCCACCCAACCACCACGAACCGCCACCACCACACCAAACTGGTGTCGCTCGTCTGGACCGCACCACCATTCACCACCAGCCGAGCCTAACCACACCACCCCCATCCAATTCGGACTAGCCTAACCCTAGTTCACCCACCCCAGCCTTGTAACCCAAACCCTAACCCTAACCCTAATCTGGCGGCAGTCCAAACCCAAACCCTAACCCTAGTGCGAGAAACCCTAGGTAACCCTAATTCTCGCAAACCCTAGTTCGAACCCTACCAATCCCTCAAACCCTAGATCCAAATCCGCAAACCCTAACCCTAGCCTTCAGCCCAGATCACCAAACCCTAATTCCTTGTTGTTGCTTGCCCTCCAAGTAATAACCCATCTAGGAGATTTTAAGGGATTTGTTGCATGCTTTTGGTTGAATTGGTTGAGTTTTGTTGCAATTAAGAGTAGCAATTGTCTTCCTACAATTTTTATGAGTTTTTATTTCATGTTGCATGATCAATAGAGATTCATATTGCTTGTTTGATATTTGCTAATTTCTGTCATTGCATTCCGTCAAATTCGACCTACCCCTTCTTCTTTTGTTAATTTGGCTTCTAGTTGGTTTCATTGGTAGAAAAAGTCACTTAGTTAAAAAAAAAAAAAATTCAGTTCGTGTATACCTTTTAATTTCGTCCTTTGCATTGTTGTTTTGCTTTGCTTGTTTCTTCATTACAGCACAAGAGTAGTTTGTGCATAAAATCAAAAAAAAAAAAAAAAAAAACAGAAAAGAAAAGTGATCTACCCCAGCTAGTTTTAAGCCACTTTCAACCCTAGTGACTGCTTGCTTAAAAAGATAGCTAAGTAGAAATCACTTTGAAGAAAAAGAGTGACGAAATAAAAGTCACTAAGCCTACCATATTTTCTGTCCTTGCATGCTGAATTTTGGTTTTATTAACTTGCATAGAGTCAATTGAGAGATTGCATGTGTTTTAGAGCTCATAGAGGGATTATTTGCATTGCTTGTCTTATTGCATATTTGCCATTTGCTTAAGCTGCATATTTCCTTTAAATATCATTAGTATTCCATACCTACACTATATCTACCATTTTACTCCCTCAAAACAGCCCAAAAACTGAATTAAGTTGATTGGATTGCTTTGAGGCAAGTTTTGGCTTGATCAAGGTGTGGTATTGCTTGTTGTGATTTGCTTTAGAACACACTACTCTCTCTACCTTCTTGCTTGTTTCAGGAACAATGGTGATTCCATCAGAACCTAACCCAACTGAATTGAGTCTCACTAAGGAGGCAATCGACTTCATTAGGTTGTCCATTAGTGAAGGTGTGCGCGATGGCCAGGCTCGAGCTGTAGAACTGGCCACGGCTGCATTGGCTCCACAACTAAAGCATTTAGAGGAACAACTTGCAATATTGGTTGATTCATCTCAAGCTAGTCGCAAGAGCACCCCTGCAGTCGATCTTACAAGCGACCCAAATCAAGCCTCGGGTAGCGACAAAGGCAAGCAACAACTAGTGGATGACGAACATGATGTGCTTGCTAGCTACAACAAAGATAATGATCCCCCGGCTCACTACTCCCCCACAGCAGGCCGAGGTAGAGGACGAGGCATCGGGTCGAGGACTCCACCGGTTACTCATCAACAAGTCGATAATCAACCACACAACCGGTATCCTCAAGCCACTCATCAACAATATCAACAATACAACAACTCTTTTGATGACGTGACGTATGGTTATCCCGGGGAAGAAAGGCGCCCATGGCATCCTCCCCTAGATGATTTCTATAACCAAGCTGAGGTTGTAGAAGATCTCCCACCAGCCTATGGAGTACAACGGCCGAACAACAACAACAACGTTAACCAAGTTGTAAATCAGATTGGGAAACGTGATATAAAGATCAAGATAGAACCATTCAATGGAGAGCTTAACCCGGAGAAGTATCTAGAGTGGGAACAAGCTACAAATTTCATTCTAGATCACATGGGATATGAAGAATGGGAGAAAGTTGTTGTTGTTGTCATCCACTTTATTGGGACCGCTAGAAATTGGTGGTTTAGAATGAAGGAGGATCGAATTAGAAAGGCCTTACCACCAATTGAAACTTGGGGCCAACTGAAGTTTGTAATGAGGAAGAAATATGTGCCTGAAGAGCATACCGAGCACATGAGATTGAAAGTTGTAACTTGCAAACAAGGCACCAAGTCTCCAACCGAGTACTTCAATGAGCTAGAGGATCTGAGTTTTAAAGCGGGAATTCATCATTCCCAACGGTCTCTAAGGACCCAATTCATGGCGGGACTGAATCAAAGCATTCAAGACACATTGGAGATTCAACAAATCAAGGATCTCAATGCCTTAGTACATTCAGCCCAACTACTCTATGAGCAGCAACAAAGGAAGAAGAAGGAAGCTTGGAATGCTACAAAAAGGTATGGTTCTAATCCTAGTTCAAATTCCAACTTTTATTCTTCTAACCCTTCTATGCAGCAAAAGGGAGCTACTAGCTCACCTAAAACAACAGGTTTTCAAGGCCAAAGGCGTCCCACCAATGGACCTCCAAATCAGCCTAGAGCACGTGATTTAGTGTGCTACAAGTGTCAAGGACGAGGTCACTATGCCAAGGATTGTCCAAATCTAAAGCAAGTACTTCTCACCACCAATGGAGGATATGTGAGTGATGAAGATATAACTCCAAATCAAGTGGAGGAGGACAGTATTGGACAAGAAGAGGAGGACGTAGAGGCCATTGAACCAGAATGCACCGAACAGCCTCTAACTTTGGTAACTATGCGTACTCTTACTTTACAAGAAACACCTAGGCTAGATCAAAGGGAAAACATTTTTCATACTAGGTGTACAGTAAAGAATCAAGTGTTATGCATGATAATTGATAGTGGTAGCTGCTGTAACATTATTAATGCTAAGGTAGTTGATCACTTGCAATTAAAAATCCAACCTAGAGCTACTAGTTATGGTCTCAATGGAATTAATGATTCAGAAGGTCCTAATCTTGTCACTCATCAGTGTTTAGTCCGTGTTGCTATTGGTACTTATGTTGATGACATTATGTGTGATGTAGTAAACATGGAATGCACTCATATATTGTTAGGAAGACCATGGTTATTTGATAGGAGAGTGATTTATGATGGCATGTTAAACACCTATTCTTTTAACTATGATGGGAGGAGAGTTTCTCTTCTACCCTTGTCTCCCCAACAAGTTCTACAGGATCAGGTACGTCGAGATCAAGCTAGGGCACTTAGGCGTGCCAAGGAAGAGAAAGAAGAGGCTGATTCAACGGCCAAAGCAGCGGCCCGGCGTTCGGCGCCCGACGCGTCGACAAAGCCAAGCGGCGTTTCCCAGTCTCCACCCGAGCGTTCTGGCTCAAATTTTGGGACAACATCAAAAACAGGTGGAGCTACTGTTTGGGACAAAAAACGCCGAGAGAATGTCTCAAAAATGCCCAAAGTGCCGAGCAACGCTTCCAGCAGTGCATCTGGGACGAAAACTGGGCTATCTCCCAATCCACTCGAGCGTTTTGGCTCAAATTTTGGGAGCAATTCAGAGACTCAGAGAGCTACAAATATGGAAAAAGAACGCCTACAGAAAGAGCCAAAAATCGGCTTGAAAGGCAGTGTAGAAAAGCGCTCTCTTGTGACTCAGTCTAGTATTCCTTTCCCTAACTCTCCTTGCTTACTTCTTATGAGGAAAGAGATACTTATTATTAGTCAAGATATTTCACATCTTCCAAAGTGTCTACAGGATCTATTACAGGAGTTTGAAGATGTGATGCCTGAAGAGTTGCCAGAAGGCCTTCCACCAATTAGAGGCATTGAGCATCAAATCGATTTGGTGCCCGGCGCTTCATTACCAAACCGTGCAGCCTATAGAGCAAGTCCAGAAGAGACCGCTGAGCTTCAAAGACAAGTGCAAGATCTCATGGACAAAGGCTATGTGCGTGAATCTCTCAGCCCATGCGCGGTTCCGGTGATTTTGGTGCCAAAGAAGGATGGCACATGGAGAATGTGTGTTGATTGTAGAGCGATCAACCAAATAACAGTTAAGTACCGTCACCCCATTCCTAGATTAGATGATATGCTTGATGAATTACATGGTGCTAATTTCTTTTCTAAAATTGATTTAAGAAGTGGGTACCATCAAATTAGGATGAGGGAAGGGGATGAATGGAAAACTGCCTTTAAAACTAAGTATGGCTTATATGAATGGTTAGTAATGCCTTTTGGATTAACTAATGCACCTAGTACTTTTATGAGGCTTATGAACCATGTTTTAAGAAGATATTTAGGCAGATTTGTTGTAGTCTACTTTGATGATATCTTAGTCTATAGCAAAACCATGCATGAACATGTAGATCATCTTAGGGCTGTTTTGGACACTTTAAGGTTAGAAAAGCTTTATGTTAACTTGAAAAAGTGTTCTTTTTGCTCGGAGTCTACCATTTTTCTTGGTTTTGTTGTGTCTAAAGGTGGATTGAAGGTAGATGAAGACAAGATCAAGGCAATCAAAGAATGGCCCCAGCCGACTACACCAACAATGGTCAGATCATTTCTCGGCTTGGCTGGCTTCTACAGGAGATTTGTGCGTGATTTTAGCACAATTGCAGCCCCCCTCCACGAGCTTACAAAGAAGGATACGGCCTTTAAATGGAGGGAGCAACAAGAGAACGCCTTCAACACTTTGAAGGACAGATTATGCCACGCCCCAGTGCTTCAACTCCCTGACTTCTCCAAGGCATTTGAGATAGAGGTGGACGCTTCTGGACATGGCATAGGAGGCGTGCTCTTACAAGACAAGAAACCCATTGCTTATTTTAGTGAAAAGCTTAGTGGGGCTGAGTTGAATTACCCTACTTATGATAAAGAGTTGTATGCTTTAATTAGGGTCCTGAAAACTTGGTCTCATTATTTGTGGCCTAAAGAGTTTGTAATCCATTCTGATCATGAGGCCTTGAAGTACTTGAAAGGCCAATCCGGACTCAGCAGGCGACATGCAAGATGGGTTGAATTCATGGAGACCTTTCCTTATGTTGTTAAACATAAGAAAGGCAAGGAGAATGTGGTAGCTGACGCCCTTTCTCGGGGGTATGTACTCTTGAACCTATGTGATGTTAAGATCCTTGGATTTGCAATGATTAGGGAATTATATGCTAGTGATCCTCACTTTGCTGAAATCTATAAGAATTGCATGTCTAGGGGTGAAATAGATACCTACTTTATTGATGATGGATACTTGTTTAAAGCTGGAAAATTGTGCATTCCTTCATCTAGTATACGTAGGCTTCTAACTAAAGAGGTTCATGAATCAAGAGGACATAGGGGTTTAGAAAAGACTTTAGAAGGTTTAAAAGAACACTACTATTGGCCTAAAATGAGTAATTATGTGCTGAGATTTGTCAAGAGTTGTGTTGTTTGTGCTAAAGCTAAGTCTAGACTTCACCCCCATGGTTTGTACCAGCCTTTACCCATTCCTAGTTCACCTTGGGAAGACATTTCTATGGATTTCATTGTAGGTTTGCCTAGAACTAGGAAGGGTAGAGATTCTATCTTTGTAGTGGTAGATAGATTTTCCAAAATGGCTCACTTTATTCCATGTCACACGACTGATGATGCTGTGCATATTGCTGATTTGTTCTTTAGGGAAATTGTTAGATTGCATGGCATTCCTTGTTCTATTGTGTCAGATCGTGATGCTAAATTTTTGAGTTATTTTTGGAAGAGTCTATGGTCTAAATTGGGAACTAAATTGCTGTTTTCTACCTCATGTCACCCACAAACTGATGGGCAAACGGAAGTTACTAATCGAACGTTAGGGGTTTTACTTAGAACTATGCTTAAAGCTAACCTCAAACGTTGGGAAGATGTGTTGCCTTTTGTGGAGTTTGCTTATAACAGGTCAATCCATTCAGCCACAAAGATGACCCCTTTTGAGGTTGTTTATGGGCTGAATCCGAGGACGCCGGTGGATATGACGCCTCAGCCATACAAGGGAAAAGAGAGTTTTGAAGCTAACAAGAGGGCTGAGTTTGTGAAGAAGCTACATGAGAGGACGAAGATGCACTTGGAGAGGAAATCCATGAAGTACAAGGCCCATGCTGATAAGGGTCGGAAACAGGTTATCTTTGAAGAAGGAGATCTTGTTTGGGTGCATCTAAGGAAGGAAAGGTTCCCAAATCAAAGGAAGAACAAGTTAGATCAGAGAGGAGATGGACCATTTCGTATCATTAGGAGAATCGGCCCTAATGCATATCATGTTGACATGCCTGGTGAGTATGGTGTCCATCCAACTTTTAATGTGGCTGATCTATCTCTTTATGTGCCAGATTTTGATTCCCACGTCGAATCAGAGACGATTCGAGCTCAAGTGGAGGAGAATGATGCAGTGAAGCCTGCCATGTCTCAAACCGACGTCGATGAGTTGATTCGAGTGCCTTCTGACGGACCAATCACAAGAAGTCGAGCTAAGAAGATTGCTCAAGGCACAACAACGATCTTGGTTCGATTGGCAGCGGTTATTGAAGAGCCTAGCAAGGCGAAGTGGGTCTCGTGCATTCGACATCAATTGAGCCCGGATTCCATGGATTGATTATATGGGGGCCGAAATTCACTATTTCTTTATTTAGAAACATGTATTAATTTGTCTCACTTTAGGGCTGAATTTAGTAAGTGACCGGGTGAGATAAATTGGTATATGGGTCAAAGTCAACCCTTTGACTTGACCATTCTAAATGGAGAAAATATCTATCTATTTATTTTATTATAGGCGTGTGAACTTAATTAAATAATGTAGAGAAATCAGCCAATAGGCTTATGTTAGTTGGTTGATCTTCTCTCTCCTGGTTGTTAGAGATATTTTTAGTTTGTTAGAGATATTTTAAGGTTGTTAGGATTATTTCCTTAAATAAATAAATCAGCTATGATTTATTTTATTTAAGGGAATCTAGTTAGATTTATTTAGATATTATTATATCTTGGGAAGCAAGCAAAGGAGACCCATTCTTCCCATCTAGGGCCGGCCACCCCCCTTCCTTGCTCCCCAAGTATTAGCTTTTGTATTCTCTGTAAATACTTTTCAGTTTCATTAATAAAAATCAGCTTGAGAGAGATTAAACCCAAATTGGTTTAATCTATCTCTTGGGCCCAAAAACAATATCTTGTGTCTCGTATTGCAATCTGATTTCGTGCATCATTAATTCGAGAGCCTCATCACCGAATTCTCTCTTCTCTCTCTCTCGTGAATCTGATTTGTGTTTGTTTAAATTGGTTTGTTGACTTGGTCAATTGGATTGTTCTAGTTGTGATTGTTAAAGATCAAACTAGTTAATCAATCGGATTTAGCGTTAGAGCCAATCCGTTTGAACTATCAAGTTGATTTCTTCAATCTATCAATTCAGTTTCGTTATTTCAGCAATTCGAGTTCTTATTACTTGTGTTCCAAGCAATTGACTTTGTTAGCAGTTTCAGGAGAGAATCGAGATTACTAGGCAAGATCGGGATCGTGTGGGTCATATACGAGGTTTCTACGGAGGATTCCGGGGCAATCACGTATCACCGAAGGAGTGAAGGGTGCTTGTTTTTGTAGTTTTTTGTTTATTTATTTTTTAAGTATTTTGTGGCCTCACTGGGGTTTGTAATTACAATACTCTGGCCCTTGAGGTCTTATTTTATGCAATTTTCTTTCCTTCGTTTGTGTTTGTTTTGCGTGCGTTCTAATGGTTTGCTATATTTTGATCCAGTTTATTATATCCCAATCCAACCTCATGGTCCGAGTGTCGCAATATTTGCGGTTCGCTCGGACCACATCGGGCGTTTGTTATATGCCGCAATCACGAGCCTTGCTCGGATCGGGCATGATAGATTTTTATGCTACGATCACGAGCCTCGCTCGGATCGCGCATGATAGATTTTATGCCACGATCACAAGCCTCGCTCGGATCGCGCATGATAGATTTTATGCCACGATCACGAGCCTCGCTCGGATCGCGCATGATAGGTTTTATGCCAGGATCGCGAGCCTCGCTCGGATCGCGCATGATAGATTTTATGCCACGATCGCGAGCCTCGCTCGAATCGCGCATGATAGATTTTATGCCACGATTACGAGCCTCGCTCGGATCGCGCATGATAGATTTTATGCCACGATCACGAGCCTCGCTCGGATCGCGCATGATAGATTTTATGCCACGATCGCGAGCCTCGCTCGGATCGCGCATGATAGATTTTATGCCACGATCGCGAGCCTCGCCCGGATCGTGCATGATAGATTTTATGCCACGATCGCGAGCCTCGCTCGGATCGTGCATGATAGATTTTATACCACGATCACGAGCCTCACTCGGATCGTGCGTGATAGATTTTATGCCACGATCACGAGCGTCGCTCGGATCGCTTATGATTGTTTGGATTGTCTCAAACCCCAAGCGGGAAGCGAGGGGTGGGCTTAAATTCTGAAAACTGATAATCTCCAACCCCAAGCAGGAAGCGAGGGGTGGAATTAAACTTCTTAAAATCGAGAATCTCCAACCCCAAGTGGGAAGCGAGGGGTGGAATTGAACTTCTTAAAATCGAGAATCTCCAACCCCAAGCGGGAAGCGAGGGGTGGAATTGAACTTCTTACGCGGGCCGTGCCCCATAACGAGGCTTTTCATGTTTGAGACAATATTTGGAAAACATTTCACAACCCTTTATTCACAAAATTTTTGGAAACGTCGAGAGTTCTGAGAGTTTACATGTAATATCTCTTGAGTCGAGCGATATTCCATGTTTTGCTTAGCCTCGCTATCTTTGAGTTTGAAAGCCCCGGGCGCGACCTCTTCTTCGAGGAGGTATGGTCCCTCCCAATTTGGATCCAGTTTGCCACCTTCAGTTCGCCTCAAGACGAGACAACTTGTGACCAAAACCCGGGGCCTAACCTTCTTGTCGTGATACACAGCCACACATCGCTTGTATTCTTTAGAGCGTAGGGCCGCGATCTCGCGAAGTTCGTCTGTGAGCAATAATTCGACCTTGAGGTTGGCCTCGTTCTCTTTCTCGTCGACGTCAAAGACTCTTGCCGAAGGGACTAATGTTTCTACGGGAACCAGTGCGTCTGCCCCGTAGGTCAGAGCGAAGGGTGTCTCCCCTGTAGCACGACGCGCGGTTGTTCGATACGTCCATAGAACGAGTGGGAGAAGCTCCGCCCAACGACATTGCGCTATGCCCAGACGCTTCTTCATATCGGACATGATGCGGGCATTGACATTCTCCACTTGGCCGTTGGACTGGGGGTGGGCCACGGAGGAAAATTTGAGGGTTATGCCCAACTCGGAGAAAAAGGTCCGAGTTTCTTCGCAGTCGAATTGGGGGTCATGGTCAATCATGATGGTCATGGGGACCCCAAAGTGGCACACGAGGTTTTTCCATAGGAAGTTGCAGACCTTTGTCCCGGTGATCTTTGCCATTGCTTCTGCCTCGACCCACTTCGTGAAGTAGTTGACGATGACCAATATGTACTGCACCTGGCCAACGGCCTTGGGAAATGGCCCTAGAATGTCTATCCCCCACATCGCGAAGGGGCATGGTGCGTGGATATATCGCAGACGTGAGGTTGGGGCGTGCTGGAGGTTACCGTGTTTTTGGCAGCCGTCACATTTCTGGACATAGGCCCTCACGTCCTGCTTGAGTGTGGGTCAAAAATATCCCAAATGGGCGATTTTATGTGACAAGGCGCGCCACCCGGGGTGGCCACCACAGACCCCTTCATGCGCTTCATACAGGATGTGTTCCGCAGCCTCGGTTGGCACACACAACAAGTTGGGCTCAGCGAAGCCCCGACGATAGAGCCGACTGCCGATGACGCAGTAGCGGGCCGCTTGCATTTTGAGTTTTCTAACCTCTGCGGGATCTTCAAGGAGGACGCCGCTTTCCACATATCGCGTGATCAGAACCCTCCAGTCCCCGACTGTGACGGAGAGAACCTCACTGGTTACACTCCGCGAGAGCTTCCTTTCCACCATCACGCGATTTACTAACTCCAAGGGGAGAGCCAATCCCAACCTCGCGAGTGCATCTGCTTTCGTGTTTGCAACTGGTGGGAAGGACTCCACCGCGAAGGTTTCTAGGCAGGACACCAAGGCCTTAACTTTCTCTCGGTATGTAGGCAGGGACACCGTTCGGGTGTCATATTGTCCGTTCAGCTGCCTCGCCACCAATTCAGATCTGGTGTAGACTCAGATCTTGCGGGCTCCACTAAGGAGCGCCATCTCTATCCCGACGATCATGGCCTCATACTCGGCCTCGTTATTGGTGGCATCAAAAGCGAAGTTAAGGGCGTACTCCATTTCAATTGAGGGACCGACGAAGAATACGCCAACCCTACCCCCGGCATCACATCGCGAGCCATCGACAAAGACGTTCCATTCCTCCGAGCTTGTGTCAGTTTCGGGGAAGGTAACCTCCACGACAAAGTCGGCGAGAGCCTGTCTCTTCATTGCAGTCCTGGGGAAGTAGCTGATGTCAAACTCGGAGAGCTCGACCGCCCACATTGTCATCCTCCCCGATAGGGCGGGCTGATGGAGGATTTGCCGAAGTGGGAGGTCGGAGAGGACTTGAATAGTGTGTGCGTGGAAGTAAGGGCGCAGGCGCCTCGCGACAGTCACAACGACCAAAGCCATCTTCTTTGCCGGGGAGTATCGTTGCTCCGCAGGTTGGAGCACGCGACTTATGAAGTAGACCGGGTGCATAGCCTTTCTGGTTAGCACCGCGCTGACCGTCTCCGGGCTCACGGCTACGTACAGTTGTAAGTTCTCGCCCGCCATCGGAGGCGACAATGTGGGGAGCTTTCATAATAATGCCTTTAACCCAGAGAAGGCGAGCTCGAAATCCTCGTCCCAAACAAACTTGTCGTTTTTCTTTAGGGCCGCGAAGAAGGGTAGAGACTTATCCACCAAAAGGGAGCAGAACCTCCCTAGGTAGTTTACAGCGTCATTGAGCCGTTGTACCTCAGTACGGGACCGCGTCGACCTCATTGAGAGAATTGACTCAATTTGGAGGGGTTCACATCGATCCCGCGTTTGCTGATCATGAAGCCCAAGAATTTTCCCGATGACACCCCGAATACGCACTTCTCGGGGTTGAAGCTGAGCCGGTTGCGCCTCAGTATTGCAAAGACCTCTACGAGGTCGACCAGATGTTCCTCGGGGGTTTTGCTTCGAACCACAATGTCGTCGACGTAGGCCGACACATTCCTCCCCAGGTGATCTTTAAAGATCTGATCTATGAGGCGTTGGAAGGTTGCCCCCACGTTCTTCAGGCCAAAAGGCATGACCTTGTAGCAGTAGGTCCCTCGCTGCGTGATGAAGGACGTCTCCTCCTCGTCGTGCGGGCTCATTAAGACCTTATTGTATCATGAGTATGCGTTGAGGAAACTCAAGGCCCCGTGTCCCGCGGTTGAGTCGACCAACTCGTCGATCGAAGGCAGGGGGTAGCTGTCTTTGGGGCAAGCCTTGTTGAGGTTCTTGAAATCCACGCACATCCGCCATTTGCCGCTGGATTTTTTGACTAGCACAACGTTGGACAACCATCTTGGGTACTGGACCTCGCGGATAAACCCCGCGGCCAGCAGCTTCCCCACCTCGGTATTCGCAGCGTTTGCCCTCTCCTCATTCATCTTTCTTCGTCTTTGCACCACGAGGCGGGTGGTAATGTCGACGTTCAAGGAGTGCTGAGCCACGGTTCGTGGGACGCCGCAGAGGTCCTTGGCAGTCCAGGCGAACTTATCGTGGGATCTGGACAGCAAGGACTCTAGCGAGGTTGCTGACTTCCCAGAGAGACATTCTCCCAAGTAGATTTTCTCAGCTTCATTCTTGAAGGGGGCAACCACCCTTCTCTCTGCCTCTGGGATGGGGACCGTGAAGTCCCAAACTTCGAGATCGGCCTCGCCGGGGGACTCCACCATGAACACCGGACATTTTTGCTTTGAGAAGGTCGCATAGCAAACGCGACCCTCCTCTTGGTTGCCTTTCACCTCTCCGACTCCGCCGTCGACGAGGAACTTCATCTTTAGGTGGTAGATAGACACCACCGCTTGGAATTTCATCAACGATTCTCTCCCGATGATCGCGCTGTACACCGAGGGTAGGTGGACCACAATAAATTCCACCATCTCAGTTCGCCTCGTCGAGCCGGTGCCCAACATCATCCAGAGGTCTATAAGACCTACGATGTCGACCTCGTCTCCTGAGGAGGTGAGTTTCCCATCATAGGGCTTCAGGGAGGTCTCGGAGATGCCCAACTGCTCGAAAGCGCCATAGTACATGATGTCCACGGAGGATCCCGTGTCCACCAGCACCCGCTTCACCATTTTTGAGCCTACTTGAGCGTGCACCACGAAAGGGTCCGAGTGTGGCATGTGTAGACCCTCGACATCTTCGGAGGTGAAGGCCAACCCTACATGAGACCGCGAGGTTTGTGAGACTCTAAATACCGAGGGCTCATGATGGCTTGCCCTCGCGTACCTCTTTCTTTCCGCCTGAATTGACCCAGGCAACGAAGGTCCACTCGAGATGGTATGAATATACCCATCGGGCGTCGTCGTCTGATCGGACCGCGCCTGCTTCGCGGGAGCCTGCTGTTCGACGTTGTTGGCTCTGGCCTTGCGGTACGGTGTTTGCTCTCGAGGTGGGGTTGGCACGTCCCTTCTCATTTGGGTTATACAAAGGGCCTCCCTTGCCCCTATAACCTCGTTGCCTTCCACCGAAGCAGTTTCAACTGCCACCGCCGCCATCGCGGTTATTATTGTGTTTGTTGTTGTTTCTGTTGTTGTTGTTGTTGTTGTTGTTCCTGTTATTGTTGTTGTTGTTGTTGACGGGGTTCTGGGCATGCGTTACATATGCATCTCTTGCGGCCGACGTGCCCACCTTTGCCTTCCCCTTAGCCTCGTCGACGATTTCCTTGTCGGCCCTCGGTCGCGAGCTTTGGTTGGCGGCGTCTTCAGCGTACACCTGGGCCGTGATCCGAGCGCACAGGCTGTCGTACGTTGTCGGGCACTTCAGGAAAATGTAATTCTTGAAGGCCCCTTGGCATAGGTTGCCTATGAGGGTATCTCACATCGACGATTCATCGATATGTGCGATCTCCGCCACCGCGGTTATGAACCTCGTAAAGAAGGTGCCCAACGATTCTCCCTCTCCCTGCTCGATACCGCGGAGGTCCCGCATGTTCTTCTTGCGCTTCCTCGAACCGCTGAAGTGTGCGATGAAGGACTCACACAACTGCGCGAACGAGGCCACAGACCCAATCTTGAGACTTATGAACCACGTCATTGCGGCCTTCTCCAAGGTGGTCGGGAAGACGCGACAGAAAATGGCGTCGTTATAGGAGTTGACGTTCATCTAGACAACAAAGTGTTTCACATGCTCCTCCGGATCGGCCGCGCCGTCGTAAAGCCCCATCTACGGCCTATGGAAACCCTTGAGCATAGGCGCGCTTTGGATCTCGTCCATGAACGGGGAGAGGCTTCCGGCCTCGACATGGTGATGTTGTGAGCGGGACTTCAGGGAGTGCCTCACACTTCCAGCCATTTCGGACAACTCCGGGTCCTGCAACCTCGAACATCGCGAGCGAGACTTCGAGATTTGCATGGGGTCCCGGGGAGGCCGCTCTGTTGACGAACCGTTGGTCGATGTCTCCTGCCCTGGCACATGCCCAGGGACGTACGCGGGTACGTACTCGGAGTGGGGTTGGCCTGGGGGGGCACGAGGACGTATGAAGGGGTGAAGCCCTGCTGGTATTGCCCATAGCCCGGGTAGGGATATGGGTTCGGAGGCGCCCCGCCCGATTCGTACCCTTGGAACGGGTAAGGGTTTTGTGGCGCATTGTACGCCCACCCTGGAGGGACGCCGAATGGGCAACCCGGCGGTCCCGTCTTCATCCATTGTGAGGTTTCGGGCATGTTATCGGGGTGTTGAGGGAAAAAGTTGTTTGGACAGGCCATTTTGAGGAATTCAAAAAGCCAAGGTTTGCACAAATCGGGAAACTGCTTAGGATGAAGAGGTTCCCACAGACGGCGCCAATGATGAAACACGAAATAAACCGAGCGCTAGAAGACAAGAAATGAGATTACTTTTATTCGATTGTGCAAACGCTTTCTCTTTTATTTATGCCTTTTAATACGAGGTTACAGGTTGCGAGATTATAGATAACGAGATTACAACCAGTGATAATGCCCTAGATATTTCTTAAAGTGTTCGAGATCTCGATCTAACAATGTTCGAGATCTCCTAGTTACAACGAAGTTCTATCACCCGCAGGCTGAGTGTCGAGCTCTAGTGGCGAGTTCGAGGGGTTGATTTAGCACATAGTGATTGTGACCTGTGAGGCGACGTAGCGAGATCTTTGATTGAGGCGGAGATTCTTTTGGATGACTTGAAGTCTTTTTGTAGACCTTCACTTGTCTGTAGCGTGGTCTTTAACGATGTTTCAACACGTCGATCTTCAACGAGCAAGATAGTTCTTGACTTCAAGAGGTTTTTCGACCCCTCACTACCTACGAGGTTCTCCTCTATTCATAGGGATTTGAGGAGTCGAGTTTTGGTGCTTGCTCGATGTGGGACGCCCGAGATCGTGCTTTTTGATTGGTCGAGTGTGAGGCAGTTGGTCATTGATTGGAGGAGTGGTGGCCGCTAAGTGGTTTAGACGGGGCAAGGGTGTCAGCTTTTGAGCAACGAGGTTTAGACCTCGTTGCCGAGGTCTAGGGGTCTCGCAGAGGTGGGGATTTGCTTGTTTTCTAGAGATGGGTACGACAATGGGTACCGAGTTTAACATCGGAAATCCCGCCGGATCCGTTAATCCTCATACCCCGGTCCCACCTCTTATTTTGCCATTTTGAGCACCATCAATACCAATAAACAAATAAGGGTATATCAATTAATAAATATGGGTATATTAATGAACAAATATGGGTATATCGAAGCTAATTATATGTGCATAAAAAATTGAATAAATATTGTATGCATACACATAAATAAGATTAAAAATAAAAAATAAAAAAAGTTTGAAATTGATGAATAATGTACATTAAAAAATCGATCACGAACAATTAATTTTTCATGCACAATTGCTCAGTATTGATGAACAATGGGTTAGTTTTGATGCACAAACTGCGCGCGTCTCTCAGAAAGGTTTCTTTTAAAAATACGTGAATAATAAGAAAAAATTCACTTCTGCTCTTTTTATCGAAAAATTCGTACATATATGTTTTAACTTCTTTTGACACTCAATATTTTTCGAAATCTCCCATTATTTCTCAGGCTTGAGATTATTGTTATAGAATCTTAAAATTTTAAAAGCGTTTCATGATGCAACTTTAACTTTTAATCATGTTTATAAATTTTGTGCTCATTTGTTTTGGTTTGAAGTCTTGAATGTGGCAGGTGCTTTTTGTGAGGGGCGTAAAATCCCTGGACTTTTTGATGCTATGAAGACAAAATGGTTGAACTATTATGAATTTATTCCTGATATTTATCTTGTTACTTGTGTGTTTGATCCTAGGTTTAAGTTAAATCGTTTAAAAATGTTTTTAAATGTTTATTACGAAGCATTGAAATTGGATGTTTTTGATGTGGATTGTAGTGTTTGAGATACGATTAGAAAAATTAGAAGATTAATTGAGGAATTGATTAATGAATATTCATCTAGTGCTACTTCTTCTTCTCCTTTACCTCCTCAATCTCAATCTTCATCCTCTTGAAGCTCGAGCCGCCTCGATTAAAACTGGAGGCTAGTATTTTACTAAACTTTACAAAGGGACCAAGACATTCAAGCTCAAATACGGAATTTAAGACTTATCTAACAATCCATTTTGAGTTTGTTGAAGATGAATTTTATATTTTAGCTTGGTGGAAAGCCCACAAGAAGACTTTCCAAACCTTGGTAAAGATCGCGACTCAAGTGCTTGTTGTTCCCGTCTCAACCGTATCGGTGAAGCAAACATTTAGTAAAGGATGACATATCTTAGACGCAAAGCGACCGAGCTTAAAAGCCATTTCTTTGAAGCCCAAGTGTGCATATGTGATTGGAAGAGGACATAACTTTATAAAAAAAAAGTGGCTTAGATGACGACTCCCAAAACGCTTCCTCGGCTTCCGCCGGTTCTGATCGTAGATGGTAAGTGGGGTTTCGTATAGAAAGGTAAGAGAAATACATGAGTTTTGATTCCTCTATAACCTCGAGATGATACATAGGCAACTTAATTTTATGTTCAAGCCCTTTAATTATCCAAATCTTTCTTTTTTCATAAAGAGTATTTAATTTTTTTTGGTCAAAAGAGTATGTAATTAGGTTATTACTAGTACTCTAGAGTAGGTTCGACAAAAAAAGTACTCTTGAGTAGGGACTAATGTAATAATTTTTTATCAATAGTATATGATTTTTTTTATAGAGAGTATGTAATTAAGCTATTACTAGTATTAATTGTGAATATTTAAAAAAAAAACTTAATTATAAGAATTTTTTAAAATGTATGGAAATAGGAGCAAAAGGCTAAATAGTGGAGAATTCGGTCGAGTTCCTCCAACAAAGGAAAAATCAGCCGAGTTCTCATATGGACAATTTTTTTTAATAAGGTCGATTCCGGATTGAGGAACCGACCTCAGAACCGTCTAGAATCAAAACTACTCGTAACCAGAACTATGGAATTGGCCAGACTCTGGTTTCAAGTTTTGAAGGAATCAAAACCTTTAGTTCTAGAACCAGACTCACATCTATTAAGGACTCTTGTTAGATGTCACTTAGCCAAAAAACTCTTATATTCATTTTTTTTATGAATCAGATCACAAATTGTCAATACTGTATAAATTAACAAACCAACGCTCCACTAATCACTCCAGCAGTTGACAATGACATTGTCAACGCTCCACTAATCACACTAATGTAGTTTTTGTGGGAAGGAAGAATTAGTGATGCATGCTCTTCGATTCTGTCGCCTTCCATGCATTGTATGGGAGCATTTTCAGCATCTTGCGTGGATGGGTGACTCGAGAGTTTCCTTCCTGGACTGGGTTGAGAATATCACTGAGCGTCATGAGCTGGATCAGGCAACCTGGGCTGCACTGTGCTGGGGCTTGTGGAATGCAAGAAATAAACTGATTTTTTCGGATGTGAAGACAGATGCAGGGGATATCATTCACGACTGTCTCACAATTGTGGAAGAATTTCAACAAGTCCATGGTAAAAAAGTGGGGGGGAGCTCAAACAGATTTCCCCGATTGATTTGAAATGGCAAAAACCAGCTGCGGGGTGGATTAAAATTAACGTCGACGCATCAGTTAAATACTCTGAAGGTGGAATTGGAACCATTGCTCGATTTGAAACAGGGAATATCGTCTTTGCTGGTGCCAGGCGCATTTAGTGGGGAACGGAAGTTGATGTGGCTGAAGCCGAAGCTGTTCTTTGGGGCCTTAGAATGGGGCTGTCTCTAGGTATTGAAAGGGCTATTATTGAGTCAGATTCATTGAAGCTGATTAAAGTGATGAGGGGTGGTGATTTTCCAATCAATGCTTTCGGCTCAACTTTGGTTCTTGCTGCTGAACAAAGTGCTTTCTATCTTGCAAGTGAATGGGTCTACTGTCGTCGTGAAGCTAACCAGGTGGCGGATTGGTTAAGTAAATGGAAGCCTTTAGAACCGTTTTTTTATCTCTAGTAAATTTTCTTTCTCGTTAGACTTTTATTTATTTATTTTTTTGATAAGGTAAGAATTCGGAATACCAAACAGGCTTGGTAAACCGAGAGGCCGTAGTAAAACGGCTAAGAGTGTAAAGAATATGCAGGAAAAGCTATGAAATGTACAACACTCCGAAAAATAAGAACAAAGACGAGATTGAGATCAGGGTGAGTAAAGCACTATAAGAATAGTGCCGCAGGCAACAGGTTGACCCCTCCTGGGCGTGCGAAACGGACTACTGACGTTCCCTCCACCGGGATGAAGGATCTTCAGAAGCCACAAGCACCAAGCGACCTGGCCTAATGCAACTCGGTCCAATCTCAAACTCTGCTCTAACTCCTCGGAAAGATAGTGCATTAAATAATCCCCGAGCTAACCTGCAAGAAAAGAAGTCAAACTTGCCTTAAAAGTAAAACAAAACGTTTTACTTGCAACGCAAGTAGACACAAAACTTGCTCCGCAAGTAAAAACTTGCCTCACAAGTAAGACAAAAAACACGCCGCACAAGTAAACAAACTTGTCATGCAAGAAAGGAAGCCCGAACTTGTCACACAAGTAACCCGCAAACTTGCCTTGGAGGACAAATATTTAAAAGCAAAAACACAAAACTCTACTAAGGAATATACTATTTTATTTTATTTATTTTTCCCTTTTTTTCTTTGTTACAAAAAAAATTTCCTTTATAATCCCATCTCGTAGGCTTGAAGCCCAAGCACCAATATTAAAGTTTTTCTTTTTTCTGTGTTTTTTCTTTTTCTTTTTTATTCCTCCTCTTCGAGTATGCTTTCCAGGCACGCACGCCACCAGCATTCAAGTGGACGGTGAACTGGTGAAGGGCGCGCGACCAACACCGGTCGACGACGACGGACAACAAGGCCGAACAAGTCGACGACGGGCAACAAGGCTGAGTTCGGAAGGGCGTCGCCGACGACGGAAATGCCGTCAACACCGGTCACACAGTAAAAAAAATAACCCTGCAATATTGATCGAGAAAGAACTGAAAGAAGAAATTAACACAGGGCTTTTGTCAATTACACCCAAAAGATCAATAATAAGGTTAACAATTTGTAAAATTTAGCACTTAACTACTCAATTTTTGGGCAAATAATTTGTCAAAAAAGGGGAACTCCGGTTTCAAGTCCTTGGTTTGGGCAACTTTTGGGCAAATTGATAGAAAGGAGAGCAGGAGAAAAAAATCCGCCTCCCGCTCCCTAGCCAAAGAGGACGGAGAGATAGAGAACTTTTCAAGCAACTTTTGATTGAGCACAAACACTTCATTAAACACATACAAAGGGCCAGGGGACAATAGATCAGATTTATGCCTTCTCGGCGATGACATATGAGTGCCTTCTCGGCGGGAGGGTGCCTTCTCGGCGGGAGGCCTTCACGGCCAAGTTTGGGGTTTTGGAGTTTTCATTTTTCAAAGGGAGTGTTTCTCTAGCCTGTCAGTTTTTTTTTTAGTTGAACGGATTTTTTCCCGTTAGACTTTTATGATGTACTTGAGAACGATCTTGCTAAATATATCCGCTATTTTCATCAAAAAAATAAATAAAATTAATGTGATCCGGATTTGCTGCACTATTATTGTGCTATATTGGTGGTCATACATGCAATGAAATCAAATCCGTGAGTGGGCCAAGTAGCTCTGTCATAATCACTGTTCTAAAAATCCTGTCTAGGTCACGTATTAGCCTTGCTTAGGCGCTGAAAGGTCCTAACCCGCCTAGCCATCCAGTCCCTCTAGGCGTCCGTCTAAGACCGCCTAAGCAACCGTTTTGACCATTAATACGCTAGACAGTCCCTCTCCACGTATAGTCCGTCTAAAATTTTTTTAGAACATTGTTCATAATCTAGTTAGTGGCCGGTTACAACTTGCAGATACAAAGTTGACTAGATTACGCGGATCCGACACCCGGAATATTGCTTCCACCATCGACTTATGTCAACCCCTAAACCCTCACCCTCTCTATCGATTTTTCTCTGATTTGGGTATTCGATTAATCTTTACGAAATTTCTCTTTTAGCAACTCCTGGAGCGGTTTCCCCCTTCTCTTGGCAGTTTTGGAGCCCTTGAAGAGCTGATTTTTTTCTCTCCCAAACGTCCAGGTGAGGCCGTTTGATTCTCCTTTATTGCTTTGCTTTATTTTTTTCCTGGCCAATTGTTTGTAATTAGGGTTCATTGGTCTCCTAGTTTTTGATGTCATCTTGGATTTAGGGTTTAATTTGAGAAAATTTATTTATGTAAACCCCAACCAAGTTGATCACGTTGTCATCTAAGATCATTATAAGTTATTACAAGGCAACTGGCCACTGCCATATATAGTATTTGATTGAGTGCTAATTGGCCCTTGGCTTTCAGAAGTAATTTGCACGAGCTGACTATCATCAAGTAGTAAAGCATAAGAAAGAATCTCAACTGGAGTTGGGGCTGAAATGACAGACCTTCTGCTGTAGAAGATGCTTGCGTTTAGTTTAAGCAGGCTCCATAAAGCTTCTAACATATATAAGATATGGAATGAAACCATTGATGTAATGATGTATGGTAACCATGCCTTTCAGATTTGGCTATTTTATCTTTTGCTCATTTTTTTCACTTGCTCTGGCATGTATAATGGTTGTCAGAGGTCAGCATGTCGACTCCAGCCCGAAAAAGGCTGATGCGAGATTTCAAGAGGCTGCAACAAGACCCACCGGCAGGAATTAGCGGTGCTCCCCAGGATAATAACATAATGCTCTGGAATGCTGTCATATTTGGGTAGGTCTGGAGTGACATTGGATATGAATTGTTTCACTCATGATATTTATGTGCTTCTGACTTGCTCATTTTCTTCTTTGGTTGAACTGTAGTCCGGATGACACTCCATGGGATGGAGGTAACACGCAAGTTGCAACTATAATATCACGTCATGAAATCACTTTGCATTTTTCAGAACATTGATTGTCTTCTGTTGATTTTTCCCCATTTAAGGTGTTGTATCCTTCTTATTAAGACAGGAGTTTGTTTTATACAAGGAAACAACTCATTTATGTTGCTCCTCTCAGGTACCTTCAAATTGACTCTTCAATTCTCTGAAGATTATCCAAATAAGCCACCAACAGTTCGCTTTGTCTCCCGAATGTTCCATCCAAATAGTAAGCTCTGAACCCAGGCTATGCCTCTCTTAAGCTTATATCGGTTCTGCCAAATGAAAGTTTATGGTTGATTCATTAACACTATCATGGTGTCACCTACGTTTGCATTACTGATTTTATGTCTGATTACTGTACTTCCAGTTCTTCTGCCTTATTCCTGTTAAAGATCTTCCTTAAATAAAGAAGAAAAGAGGATGTTAATGTCCTCATGATCATTCCTGTTGTTTTGCATTAGTAATGTCTTACTATCTGTTCTCTAGACTATAGAGGAACATCTTGTTGTAAGCCTAATTTAGTGCGCTAAGGAAATGTGATAAAAATCTAATTATCCTTGTCTGCTTTGGTTGAGTTGGCTCTATCTGTTTTATCACTACTATGTATGCTCGGCAGTTATTTGCACTTGAATCAGATTGGTTTTCCTTGGATGATGTCCTTTGATGTTGTCTCCTTTTGCTGTTCATTAGTCTATGCTGATGGAAGCATTTGCCTGGACATTCTGCAAAATCAGTGGAGTCCTATTTATGATGTAGCTGCTATACTTACTTCTATTCAGGTACTTCATTCTCTCCCAGAAATTCTCAACATAATTTTTTTTCCCATATTTCTTTTGTGGAGGATATAGCAAAAATTCTGTATGTGTGATACAATAAGCTTTATTCCCCAGTTGCCTATCAGGGACTATATACATTATTTGCCTTTTTGGCAAATTAGGATGTTTATGTTTACTTACATGAAGTGGCATTTTTGTTGTTGTTGTTGCAGTCACTGTTATGTGACCCCAACCCAAACTCTCCAGCCAACTCAGAAGCTGCTCGGTTGTTCAGCGAGAACAAACGTGAATACAACAGGAGGATTCGTGAGATTGTCGAGCAGAGCTGGACTGCTGACTAAATTGTAACCTTTGAGTAATGCTTTCAGAGAACCAGTCTTGAAGGATTGGTCATAATCTGAGAATAATATGTGAATGGTTGTTTCTAATGAACAGAAATGCTATCCATTGTCACTGTGACATGGATCTGACTTTGCATTTACATATTTCTATAGGGAAATTTGCATTTAACCACCCGTTATTTTGAGTTCTTTGCATTTAACCACCCGTTAAGTTAAATTTCACAGAAAACCGCCCCTTATATACCAAATTTTACAAATCACCACCTTTTTTATGGTTTCCGTTAATGTTCTGTTATAATATTAAAAAATCATTTTGTTCTTCTATTTTTATTCTATTTACAAAAACGATGTGTTAAGGACCAAAAGATCAGTGGGAAACCAAGTACCATGTACCATGACCTGCAAAACCAGATGAAAGCTAAGGACCAAAAGAATCAGTGGGAAACCAAGTACCATGACCTGCAAAACCAAATGAAAGCTAAGGACCAAAAGATCTAGAGATTGCAAATCCCAGATGACTACTTTGTTTTTCTATATCAAATGTGTCGATCGAAACTGCTTAGAATAAGACAAATCTATGATATAAATCTTTCCAGCACTAAAACAATGTGTTAAAGTCTTGCCTTGTAATTCCTGAGACAGGTATGTAAAACTTCTCGCGGGTAAAACTTTTTTAACCTGTAAAAGGGTAACCCAGCTTGAAATTTGATCAACTGATTCGAGAATCAACTAATAATGTGAGATTATCCTACCCATAAATTTTTATCAATTCAAATCAGTCAAAACCAATTTAATCCAAAATCATGAAGTGAGTCGACCAACTATTAACTTGTCAATTTGTCACATTAAACCTGTTTAGGCTTAGAGTATTACATTTATTAAAACGAACCGGTACATATTCTTGCATACTGTGTTCTAACATCATATCTCGAACTGTGTAGCCTCTTGTCTTCTATTACAAGCAGTAACGGTCTTATTATGTGTGTCATCACATAGAAATGTATAGCTTCCAAAACCGAAAAAAACGCAAAAATATATCATTTTTGGACACATAATTTACATACAACTGAAAATGATTTACAGAATCACTTGTGCAAATTCACGCCCAGATTACCACTATTCAAACCCAGATTTCCACTGCTGGTCCATGATTGTTGCACCTGAATTGAATACTGCAGGTACCATAGAACGTCCTCCATCGGAGGTCGCATGGTTGGATCTTTGTTAAGGCAGTTGATGGTGATCTCAACCGCTGTCCTCAACGATTGGTACGCAAAAGTACCCCTAAGAGACGTGTCTACTGCCTGTTGTAGCACCGCTGCAGATTCACCTAAGCTTCTCTCGAGCTGCAAAACAATTAACGGACGACTTTTTAATCAGTGTCCTCCATAAAGCTAAAAGATAGAAATAAACGAAGTGAAATTTCCAACACAACAAAATTACCTCTTGCTTGAGCTCGTCTAGCTCGGTTTCTGATGAGACTTGTTTTCCTGTTAACACTTCAATCAGGATTGCCCCCAGCTTGTATATGTCATCCTTCTCTGCATTGGCATCATTTGAAGGGTTTTCTCCACCTTCCTAGAATATTAAAGACAATGAGACGATGAATCAGTATGTTAGAACCCGAAAATAGAAAAGCAAGAATCTTATTTTACAGCAGATTTTGAGGAATCTTAGCATCCTAAAACTAAATATTAATATTTCAGATATTGAGAAACATAGGAGAAAGTGGGGGAAATGGAAAAGTTTCTAAAACCTAAGAATTGGGAATTTGGAAAAATAAGAAAGTAACTATAAAATGGAGAAATTGAGATACAAATTGAAACTGATAAAATTAACAATCTTGTTCTGTATGACAGTGTTCTGAACTGAGATTGAAAGATCAGTTGGAGGATCAAAAGATTGTTCACCTTAGCTGGCAAGGGGATATTATAGCTGCCAACTTTTGGAGTGAGGCTTTCATCCAAGAGAATATTTTCAATCCTCAAGTCATTGCCAAATATTCTGGGTGTCGTTCCAGTATGCAAGAAGTGAACTCCCCTTGCAATTCCCATGGAGATTGTCATTCTCTGAGGCCATTTCAAGGTTTCTTTCCTTCTCCAGTCTACCAAAGAAACAAAACTGATAAGTTCCACATTATGATTTAAATTTTTTGAAACAAGAGGTTTGATGCTTGTTTCTCTCTACCTGTAAGGTGATCCCTCAATGACCCATTCGGGACGTTTTCAAGAACAACAAAGATTGTGCTTCCCTTGTTTCTCTTGTCCTGATATGTCACAATACAGTGGCCAATGACACTGACAAGGTTTTGGTGTCTTAGCTGTGATATCACTTCCATATGCTGCTTCAGACTTTTTGGTGAATGCTTCTGCTTTAGCTTTATGCTCTTGATCAACACTTCTGATCCACTTCTCAGCATTCCCTTGTAAAGCTGTATAAAAAACCAGAAATCAATTTTTTGTTTCTTGTAACTTCTCATATCTTTCAGTCAATCTTCACTAATGCTTTACCTGTCCTTTAGACCCTTCATCCTTCACAAGGCTTTCTGGGTCAAACCCATTCGTAGCTTCCTCCAACTCTTCCAATGTGAAATCGTGGAAGTTTGGAAGGCTAAGAGCCGGCATTCTCAACGTCCTAGGCATATACTCTGCAATCAGATTCACAAGCACAATCAAGATTCTAATCACTTGAATATATTTTTATGGTGTTCAAATTTTAGTTGTCAGTTTCAAAAATTAAGGTGATTACTAGGATATAACATATTTTGAAACAATTCTTTTGGTAACTATAAGGAAAAAAAAAGTTTCAACACTAAAAACTAGAAACTCAAAGCTAAATGAAACAAGCTTGAATTTGAGTCAAAACCCAAAATTCTCCTTACTCGAATTTACGAAGGGCGCTGTGGTGCGAGTAGATGTGTTTGCTGAAGCATGCTTATTGACCATCTTACTCCGGTCCTCTGTTGATTCTCTCCTCCTACAAATGATCCAGAACAGCAGTCCAATAACAACGCCACCAACAACAACAATGGCAGCTATCACAGCTATCATGATTCCTAATTTGAGTGCTGAATCTGGTTGATGGTCCTTCTTCTTGTTTCCATGTTTACCAGGTGGCTTAACAGCCAATGCTTGTCTTTGGCAATAAGACACGGCATGCTGTTGCTTAGTACCCGAAAGACAATTCCATGAAATTAACACATTCTTGTTGGAAGACTTCGATCCTAAACAGCTAGGGAGGTTTCCAATCAAGAGATTGTTTGATAAATTCACAATCCATAATTTGCCACCACAAGTTGTGTTCTTAGGAACTGCTCCACTAAGCTGATTTCCCGCCAAATTGAGGTACCATAAGGCAGGCAAAGAGAAGAGGGAAGATGGGATTGGCCCAATAAGATGATTAGATGACACATCAATCCATTGGAGATTATAGAATTTCTTGAATTCAGCAGGAATCTCAGACCTCAAGGAATTGTTTTGAAGTTTTATGTAAACAAGGTTGCTTCCTAGAGAGGGAAATTCAGGTCCCACTCGGTTATTTCCAAGATCAATCTCTTGGAGTGAATTTAATCCGCTAAGATCAGGAACACTCCCATTGATCAGATTACTAAAGAGAACAAGGCTCTTGAGGCTTTTTAATGATGCGATGGAAGGTGGGATGTTACCATAGATAAAATTTGAGCTGATATTGAGCATTTCTAGTGAAGAAAGCCTGCTTATTTTTGCAGGAAATGGGCCCCATATGCCTAATGACACAAGTGAGAGCTTTTTCAATCCAGAAAGCTTGGTTACATCAGTGAACAAAGAATCAATGGAAAAACTCTTAGAGAGAGATTGGTGTGAAACAGCAAAGGCTCCACCTTTTTTTAGGGATTGAGAGGAGTTCTTGTTTCCAATGATGGTTAGCTCAGTTATATGGTTATTTGAGCAAACTACAACAACTGAAGAGGAGGAAGAAAGGTAACAGAAGTTGGTCCATTTGTTCCATCCCTTTAGAGATTCTGGGTATTCAAGATGCTGCTGGATTTGGAAGAGAACTCTGGATTCAGCTGAGCTCAGCTGTGCATCTGATCCAGGGATGAGCCATAACTGAACTAAAAACAGTGCTTGAAAGAAGAAGCAAAGCAAGACCCTAACTTTATGCATTTATATTGGCGTTTCTATTCCACTAGAATTGAGTAGGAAAAAAAACCCAATTCAGAAATCCCAAGTTCTCCAGAGAAGAGGAAGAACAGAAGTTGAGAGAAGGAAGAATGTCACCTGGGTATTTTAAAACGCAGAGTTTTGTCTTCTGGGTTATACTCAGCAAAGAAGAAAACTTCTTATTCAAACTTTGCACATTAATCTATAGAGCTAACAAGGAGCGGGATTTGCTGGGAGATGACATTAATTGTAGAAGAACAAACGTTGTTTTCATCACACTAAGAAAATTGGGAGTGCCAGAGGAAACAGAGAGGGGACACAAGGAAAGTAGTGGAATTAAAGAGAAATCATGAAATCTCATACATTCATACTGATCAAAGGTCCCAAAACAAGGCAGAAATTTCTCTTCTTTTTTGAGAATAATAAAAAGATAAGAGAGTGGGGAGAGGATGGAAAGTTTGAAAGACACTACTAAACAGAACAGAATAGAGAGAAAGAAGGGTTACTTGACAAATGACAGTTGCCACTCTGTCAGTGCAGTGCACAGAATCAAGTGTACTCCTCTGCGACGCAGCCTACCGGAACAATTTCTTTTTGGGGAGTGTTTACTGATTACTACCGTTGATTTTTCAAAAACTCCATGTGCAGGTTAATGATGATGATCATTGGAGAGGGACCATCGAGTCAAACTTGTATGGCTTGCTGGGGATCCAAGGCGTTGACCCACCGCCACCGGCAATGGAGGCATGGAGCGCATCCATAGGCACGTGCCACTACTGTGCCGGTTTTTTTTTTCCTTTGTATGGTAAATTTTACGTAGTTTCATTAATCTAAACAGTACATTAATTAAAAGGGCTTATGTTTCACCTGGCCTGTCCCTTTTAAGGGTCTCTTTCAAGGTAATTGTTCAAACAGTCTAGTTATATATATTAGATCATTTTCGAAGTGGTTTAGACTTTAGAGGGAAGGAGAATTAAGCGTCGGTGGGGTTTTCGTGTTTGAAAAATGATTGAATGAAACTTTAGTTGTATATCAATACATGAAATAAAGACAAAAGGTTCGATTCGTCTTATAGCATGAAAGGAGAACTCACTTATTGGACCAACTTAATTAGGCTTTGTTCTCTTTAATATTGACAAAAATATTATCAATAATCAATAAAGGAGAACTCCACGCCTAGTTGCGTGTTCGAATGCCGGTTGTATTATGCTCAATGAGGTTTCATCCTAAAACCAATTGGCAATAGGAGGAGTAGCCCAAGGGTATGTATACTAGGCAAGATATGTCCCAACTTTAGATGTGGGAATGCATTCTAATAGGTTGAACGTCTAATTTTCATAATTGCCGATCTCAGCATGGTTTTTCCATTTATTTTGATAATAACCTTATCAGTTGATCATCTCGGAAGTAAAAAGTAGTTGCTCGCTCTAGTAGTGAACTTGAATATAGGGTCATTGCTTTTACTGTTGCTGAGCTTATTTGGTTACAACAGTTGTTACATGAATTGGGCGTTTCTATTTCTAGCTCGCCTATACTTTTATGTGACAATTTGAGTGCTACTTTTCTTTTTGCTAATCCTATATTCCATCAACGATAATCCCATATTTCATTAGCGATCAAAGCATATCAAGATCGACTACCACTTTATGCGCGAGCAGGTTGCCTCTGGAGAGTTCGTTGTTCGACATATTCGTTCTTTTGATCAAATCGATGATGTCTTCACCAAAGCTGTTGGGACTCATCGTTTTCAAACTATGCGTTTGAAGCTTCATGTTCATCTCGGACCATGAGCTTGCGGGATCCTGTTAGGATAATATTATAATTGTATTATTTGTTAATATTATCCCTTATAATTATCTGTATTTATCTTCTAATATCTTCTAGTTTAGATTGTAGTTTATCTAGATCCTAGTTCCTAGGGTTTGTTATTATGCTCTAGTAAACTCTATATGTATGATCAGTTTTGGTGAATAGAGAATCAAGCTTTTGCTCACAATCTCAAACCCTTACATTGTCATATTGTGCATTCACGTACGAATAAATGTATATTAGCTGTTTGACTTAGTTTTAAGATGTACCACTATTAGACTTATATGCAGGGTTATGTTGTACACAGGGACGTAGCCAGGATTCGAAGTCAGTGGGGGCTAAACACGGAACACTTAATGGATCGGAATTAGAACTCTTTTTGGTAAAAACGGGATTAGAACTCTAGTACCTATATTTTATGAACCCCAACAGTTGGAAAAATTCTCTTCATTTCCGAAACAATTAAAGAACATGAACATCAAATTATCAATCCATAAGTCATAACGGAATTCACACCAGTTACAATATATTACAAAAATCAATGCACAATATAGAGTAGTAAATCACATCCAAACTTATGAAAAATGTATTTTTTTATATATTTTAAAAATAGATTAATAATTTTAAAAAAATATTATTATTTTTTAAAATCCGAGTGAAGGCTGAGCCCAATGTAAGTCCGCCCCTGGTTGTACATATACGTCCCACACTCTCACCTTCATTTGGATCAACTCAGTAGACTTTATCACTATGGCAGGGCTTCAATTTCGATTGTGTGCTAATTTGAAATTAGCCATACGATTCAGTTGCGATCTGGGGTCGATTTTTAATAGTTGACGTTAATGTTCTTGTGTTTCTTGGGCTAATTGAAGTCCAACACGGTTTTTGCTGAAAAAGAAAAAAAAATCGCATACTATGTGCTTGTTTGGTTATTGTTAAAATAATTTGTAAAATTTCAAAAAGTACCATTTAATTTTTGTGTTTGGTAAGAAAAATGAACAAAAAATCATAGGAAGTTTGATTCCCATGATTTAAAATTCGTCCAAAATAGAGGAATTGTAATTACCATTAGGTGTAGGTAAGTTCTACTTTCACTTTTTTTTCTAATTATTTTTTCTTATAAATTTAATTAATTTTAAAATCTCTATTTTACTCATAAATCAACCAATCACATTTCATAAATGAAGGTTATGATAGTAACTTCATGTAAATTCTCATGAATTTTCAAATCTTATCAAACAAAATGTAAAAATTAATTCATGCAAAAATATTTTTAACCAAACACTTTTACGCAATTTTCATGAATTATAATTTCTAAAATTCAATTTCGTGTGATTTAATTTCCTAAGAAATCTAATTTCCGTGTTTAAGCAAACGAGCACGTATAAGGTGGAACATCTTGGCCCTGGAAAAAGAAACTGGCCAGAATAAATGATTTTTTAATATATTGTGTATTAAGATATCTCTTTTGGGTAGAAATTATGGTAGGGAACTAGCTAGGGAAGTACATTAGAAGATGAAGGAAGATGTGAAAACAAAGGACAAAGTAAACAAGGGGTCCAAAAGGAAGCAAATGGTCGGCACTTGACATCCAGCTCAATATCTCATGCATTGTTTTCTTCATCAAGTTGCAAGATTCTCCCTTCCTAAAGGACATGGGGTTTCTTTCATTTTTTTTCCTGATTGGCTAATCAATGCCATATATTGCTTTTTTTTGTAACAAAACAAAATCATATATAGATATTTATTCTTATCATAATGCACTTCAGTGTCACGACTCATGACGTCCGACTCAATAATTTTGTTGAATTTTACTTCATGCATGATTATCGACCTTAATATTATTTGGATAGTCCATAATTTAATGCAAGAAATATATAATTTTATATGTTTCTTGCATAAGCGAAATATATGTAGTATGTACCCTCGTAAACCTTTATAAGGTTTTTTTTTTGAAAGAGTTACTTTATATAAGATTTCCATTATGAAAATATAATTTTATAATTTTAGGGATAGATTAAAAATATAGGATATTATATAGTTATGTTAAAATCTGGTTAGCTAATATGATCGACGTGGGCCGTTTCCACATTTATGTTCATATGAGCGCAATATGCATGTTAGGCCTCTCAAGTTATATTGACCCATTAGATTTCAACATGACTATATAATATTCCGTTATTTCTAATCTATAGAAGAGTAACGTATTATATTTTTTAAAATATATGCTTCTCAAGACTTGTATACTAGCTATAGATAAGTTTTCTCAAAATAATGGGGAATGCAATCTTTCACAAGCTAGCAAGCTATTATAGTTTGCATGGTTAATTACTAGTATATATGTAAGTAATTATAAGCCGATTAACTATGAGAAGAAAATAAGACACCACTATACACGGTCCACACAATATAGTATTATGGTTTACTATCTTTAAATAATTACTAGCTTTTTCAAGTCAAAGCTAATAATATATTTAGGTATATATTAAATATTCAAGCAAGTTGGCCATATAAGCAAGTTCATGGTAAAAACATATAAGAACAATAGGGGTGTTCAAAAATATCCGATCCGGTCAATTCGATCCGGTGATCCGACGATCCGATCCGCGAAAATCCGAATACGTTGGAAAATTATCCGAATCCGATCCAATCCGAGAAAATTAGCCGGATCACCGGATCGGATACGGATCGGGTCGTCAAATCCCCCGGATATCCGAGGATATAATACTATAAATATATATTTTGTGCAATAACAAAAAGTTTAATAGTCCAAGTAGTTTTATGTGCTTCGACTTCCTAGTACTACCCTTTTTTGTTTATTTCTCTAATTATTTTTAATATATTTGACCCCACAAATAAAATTAATAATAAATAAACCTAAATCTATATTTAACACCCCATTTTTATTTTTATTTAAATTATTTGTTCTCTTTCTTTTATGCGGATGATTATTTGGATCATGATTTTTGGGTGTAATTTACCGATTGAATAAATTATTTGGAACTTAAAGACAAAAAAAATATAAAAATATGAATATTCGGATATCCGCCAAAAATATCCGATCCGATCCGAGCTATACGGATCAAATATCCGGGTATACCAATTTGATTGGGCTAGGCGAACTGCATTCTACAACATTACATAAAAATGTTGTCTCGATAGGAAGAGACGTCATCGAGCGATTATTATCCCGACGAGGAGGAGGATTCGTCATCAAGCGATAGTTATATAGACGAGGATGAGGAAGATGTACCGGGAGAAGACTACAGAACCGAATCTAATGCAAGAAGCGAGCCAGATAAGGTATTTTTTGTAAAGATGTAAACTTTTTCGAAGTATAGTTAAAAATAAGAACGTAGTATCTTGAAATTATATTATTAGGATAGTGTAATTTATAATTTTATGTTTATACATTTTTAAATCATAGGTCGTCGGAATGTATTTTTCGATCTATTGCTTTCCACTACGATGGCTTATGAAATGATCGAAGAGAAATGTTTGATTGGGCTAGGCGAACTGCAGTGTCGAAGAATTTTGTCATAGTTATTAAAAACTAAAATCCAAATAGGGTCATACTCACTTGTGACCTAGCCGGTAAATATAGATGTGGCAAGAGGGCATTACCCGCACCGAAAAATAGGAGCATTTATAAGCCACTCACAGATACTCGAACTAGAAAGTGTGGATGCCCGTTTGAATTGAATGGGGCTGCGAATAAAGGAAAAAATGGATGTGTATTAACAATAAAATGTGGACAACAGAATCATCGTCTCCCAAATAGCTTGGTAGCTCATCCATATGCGGGTCGATTAACAACTGAGAAGAAGGAGTTTGTGAAACAAAAGTTCTTATATCATTATCAAGCCAACCCTAAGATGGTACTTTAAGAGTTAAGAGTAAGGTACCCAGGGAAATGTGATCTCAATTAGACAAATCTATAATATGAGGGAGAGGTTAATACTTAGAGGATTGCGAAGAACTGACGGTGACACAATGGTCTTTAAATTTCTTGAAAGACCGAGGATACATTGTCCATCTCATATGGGTAACGGGTTTAGATGCTATGAATGCCTTGTTTTTGTCCACCCTATAAGTCTATGCATGCTGAAGATGTTTCCTTATGTCGTCATTAAGGACTCCACATACAAGATCAATATGTACACTATTTTAATTTGTAATCGACTTGATTAGTATTTTTCAATTAAAAATGTTTAAAATAACTTGTTTTGCTAGGTACGACATGCCTTTGTTGGATATGGTAGGCTTCACTTGCACCGGAAATACATTCAACTTCGAGTTTGCATTTATGTCAAACGAAGATTTTGATAGTTATAGGTGGGTTTTAATTCAATTGAAATTCGTGTATGACGAGCTTGGAGTCAATGTGAATGCAATAGTTATAGATCGAGAGCAGGCTCTCATCAAGGCAATAAGACACGTTTTTGGGACGAAGTACAACATATGTTGTGTTGGGTGCACATTAGACACAAAATCTTGGCGTACGACCTAAAGGTGTTTGCCAACTCTGAAAATCCACCAAATTCGTCACGCAGGTTTGCAAACGCTTGTTGGGTGCTATTTTCGTCCACTATAGAGGCGACATTTGAAGAAATATATAAAATTGAAGAGAAGATGACGTCCGACGCTTATTGCATACGTGGAGAAGGTGTGGCTTAATCCACACAAGAAGAATATAGTTTGTGCTTGGACCGATCATACCCTCCACTTCCAAACGAGAAACACCAATAGGTAATTTTATTTTCAACACTGAAATTCATTCTGATTATTAGAATGTTTATTCATTCAATGTTTAAACGTTGACATGTGTATTTTAGTGTTGAAGGTATGCACACTGTTCGTAGAAGGATATTGAATTCATCTAGAGGAGGATGGCAGGAACTCTCAAGTCCCAAGTGTTGGGAACACTCAAGTCCTACAACACATGGAAACAACTCTCGAACAAATGGCGGGAACTCTCCAGAACATCCTGTCCGTTATGACTCAGTTGCGTGATCACATGCTTCCCAAGGCCCCATGATCTTTCCCTTTTAACTCCTTAGCCTTATTTTCTCCAAAAAATGTAATGTGTTCCCATTGTACATCTTTTGCTTAAGTAATATGGATGGCCTTTAGTATGATTGTGTGTTCCTTTCTTTCTTACTATGCTTTGTTTTTTCGATGATGCCAAAAGGGGAAGGACAAAATGTGTGAGATGAGTCATGTTAAGAGTTATCAGAGAATATGCTTTAGCTAAGGGGGAACTAATGCTTAAAATGCTAAGTAAGAACTTAATGTTTCATAGAAGTGGCTCTCTAGGATCACACTTAGGAACTCAGATGCATGTCATGCTTTCTCTCACATTGAAATACTTGTTTATTTTGTAATGGGAGTATCATCATCAAAAAGGGGGAAATTGTTGGGACGGTGTTGGGAACTCTGGTTCCAAACATCCGAACAACGATACTTGTCTCTAGTTTTGATAATGAAAAATGTCCTATGGGAACTAACGTGTTACATTCAAGTATTTCAAGGGAACATCAGGTCTAACAAAGAATCTCCAAGAACGCAAAAGGAACACAAGTTTATATGATAGCAAGTTCCTATCGAAGGAACTTTGGAGAGAACAGTTCCCCATCACATGGGAACTCACATGTGCAAACAAGACCGTTCAGCGCAAATCGTGGGATCCTGTCTTGGACAGAACGAAGGCTCAGTCTGAGGAACAGACTGAAGCGAGTGATCCAACGGCCCGATTGATTCTCAAAGTTGACTAAGCTCAAATCAAGTCACATGTGAAGATTGCAAACTTGGCGTGCAAGACAAAGGGCATTTTGGACAACATGAAAGTGAAGATTGCATCCCAAGTTCAAATGTGTATAAAGCTAAATGAATAGTGTTTGAAATAAGCACTTCTCCCAGAGCGAATATCCACATACAAAGAGATAAGAGAAACAAAGTGAAGAGAAGTCCCTGGTGGCGAGTGTGCGATCTCGACGACAGTGAATCCAAGTTCCCTGAAGTTAGGGAACTGTGAGCTCAAGGTGTAAGGTTCTATCTGTCTTATGTTTAATTGAGTTGTTCGCTTAGGAACTGTAACACCCCTATTTTGCAACAATGGGTATTACCGCTAGTGACCTCGGACTTTACCGTCCAAAGTCACCCAAGGCTTTTAGAATGATATAGAACATTATTAAAGCAGAAATAAACATAATTCATAAAGTAGAAAAGGTGCTCCCGAAGGAGACTTGATTCTTACAAAACGTCTTACATTGTCTTAAAAATTAAAGGTACTTGAAATCGAATAACGAAACCATCTTGTTCTTGAAACAAAGTGAAACATAAACTAAAGTGAACAATAAATACATCTTGAGAGTTCTTGACCTTCCTTCACTTCACTTCGCCTTACGCCTTGCTAGGGTTCCTGGGTTCTGACATAATTCGCGAGGGGCGATAAAATGTCAGGCAAACATGAGGAAAAGAAGAATTAGTCTAAGAGACTAAGCAAGCGGGAATGGAACTTCCCGAGGGTATTTCGGTAATTTCAAGTATTGTCGAAAGAGATGGTAGGGTTGTGTTTACGATGAGGCTTATTTATGTGGGGCTTTAGTGATACGAAGGAGAGTATATCTTCTGCGAGGATAACTCGATAAGCGATAGAAGAGCTACTAGATTGTAGACTTCTTTTGGAATCGAAAATGTGTTGGGAACGTTATTTAATTCATACAAGTTGAAAACCTCTCGCTCCCTAAGCGGACCGAGAGCCGGATCGATCATTTGAGACCGGTCCGGTTTTGGTATCTTAATGTGAATTGGGCACTTATCTTATATAATGATGAAAAGTGTACGATTTCGTTAATGATTTTTTTATAGAAAGTGGTGGGACTCGGATGGTCCGAGCCACCCAGGGAAACTCAGTTTCCCGGCACTTAGCTAGAGTGCTCTCATCCCTCCTTGCAATCGGAGCGGATGGGATCATGATCCCGAAAGTCGTACTTCAAACACGTAGGCACTTATGACTTAGTAGGGTTATATAGAGGCATTGGCTATCCCGCGCCCCTCACTAGTTCGTTCGACGTTGATCTCTGAGCGAGATCGTAAACAATCAAGATAACAACTATACTAGCATAAATAATCCTAACAAAGGAATATAAAGCGTACTATGCTAACAATAGTCGTTATTTCTAGCAATCGATATTTCCTAGGTTCATTTTTATTTAAGCATACAAGTTGTTCCCAACATCGAGAATTTCACGGAAACGAAATTATAAAGGTTACAAGGGGAAATTCCACTTGCCTTAGCTTACAAGCGTATACTATCGATTCTTGACGGATTATGTGGTTCGCAACTTCGAGCACGGATCCCGACCTATCGACACGGAATTTACGAGCGAGCTTTAATCATGATTTCCTCCTAAAGTTTGGATTACCTCTTATAATATTTTATAAGAGAGTTGGAATTCTAAATTATTAAGATAATAATTTAGGAAGTTATAATAATAATATTCCTTTATTATTATTTTGGTTTTGTAATATCCTTATTATTCCATCAAACCTTTATTAAAATAATCTCTTTTAACTTTATTTGATATTTCTTTAATATAAGTAAGCAAGTAAAATTTCATAAAATACTATACTTTGCCTAGAAGTATTTTTTCTTATAAAACTAAAAGTTCTCCTTAAATTATAAGAAATTCACCTTAACCTTTTTAGGTACTTGTCTTAATTTAAAATATTACTTTTAAATTCCTTAAGGATCTTGAAGTGATATACCCCTCATCAAGAATATCTTATTAATAATATACTCTTAGTAGACTTTTATTTAATTCTATAATTCACCTAAAAAGGTTCATAGACTTATAATCTACTTTTCTTGGAAGTTTCCATAATTAGGACTTTCTATTTTTCTTTAATAGGTAACTTCCTAAAATTAACATATATTAAATTAATCCTATTTATTTTATTCCTATAGTCCTTTTATATTATAAGGCTTACAAAATATCTTTGATCATAGACTATAATATCCTCATGTCTTGTAAAAATATAATCATGACTTATAAATATCCTACTTTATATTTATAGTCCATTATTATAATATTGTAGTTTATAAAAATAATTTCTTTCTTATATCTAAAAGATTTCTTTCCATACAAGTCAACTTTATGCTATATAATATCCTAGAATTATTATAATATCATACTTAATATATTTAACCTAGAACTTATGTCTTGTAATATTTCTATACACTTATAGATTATTAAATTAATATTTTTCTCATAGATGACTTTAGTAATATAATTATTAATAATATTATATTTTCATAAAATCAATATCCAAGGTCAAACTATAGTCTATATCTACAAGTTTTGAACAATAATACTTTTATAAGGTTTCTCTACCATTTATTATTATTATACTATGTCTTAGATCACTATCATATATTATAACTAAAATCACATATCAACCTAGTTTACTTTAGATTCACATTTATATATATATATAAATATTAATAAAAATTCCTATTTTCTAGTAGCTTTACACTTAGGGGTATGCTACTTTATACTTTATTAATTAATGAGTTTATTTAATAAACCTATTATTATTATTATTAAAACATATAATATGATATCCTTTATAGTTTAAGACATGCAACAAATAACTTCTAGAATTCATATTTTCTCTTGTTATAAAGATGATAATATTAACTATTTATTGGTATGCTATATATATTTCATAAAAATAAAAAAAAATCCTTTCTATGTTTATGTAGAGAGTATGCTCTTAATACTACCATAAAAGTTGAATATTTTTACTAAAGTTATTCTATAAATATGGTATGATTTAATTAATCTAATGAAATTATATTTACTATGGTAACTAAAATTCTTTTCTAACTTGATCTACCCCTAACCAGATTTACCAAATAATTTTAATGGGTTCACTCTACTTATTTAAAATACTTATCTAATTACTTAATTAAATCAAATTTAATAAAAGGGGAGATTTAAGAGATATACTGAGGTTCTATAATTACAGAATGCAGGAGGAGAAGGCAGGGGAGGGGGTCAGGCGGTCAGGCGGCGCGACCAAGGGCTTCGGCGAAGGCTCCGGCGGCACTGGCGGTCCGGCGGCGGCGGCTGGTGGTGCTCCTGGTGGGCAGGGGCGGTCAGGCGGCTTCCAAGGGAGAGAAAGGGGAAATTTTGATGTATTTTAATGGAGGAATAGGGCTTTGATTGTGGCTGATTTTTGAAGATCAAGAGAGCAATTGCTAGAAGAGGAAGAAGAGAGTTTGAATGTGTGAGTAGAATGGTGAATGAGGGCCTTTTTATAGGCAAATTGGTGGAGGTCTTCAATCCATGGCTAAGGGAGTAGACCAATGGAGGGAGGGAGGATGCTCTTTGATTGACCATAGTTGTGCTTTCTTGAGGGTGATGGAGGGGTGATGCAACAATGGAGATCAAGCAAGCAAAAGGGAGGTGGAAGAAGCATGCATTGGCCTCATTCAATTCAACGTCAATTCAATCAGACATCATTCTGATGTCTTTTTGGAAGATGAAGAAGGGTTATTTGATATTAGTTAAAAAGGTTGGGTGAAGGAGGAAGAAAGCTCACTTGGTCTAGCGGAAGTAGAGAGGGGGCGTGTGGGTAGAGTGGCAAGAGGTCTCGGGTTCGAGTCCCGGCTCTTGCATTCTTTTTATAAGACTTGTAAATGGATTTTTAAGCTTTTATGTAACTTATTTTATTTAAAAGAATTCAATCTCTATAAGGTATTATTTTTATTTAATGCCCTTTTTATTAATTTATGCCCCTCAATCTATTTTATTGGATTTTATTTAATTAAATCCTTCTTGATTTCTCTTTTTAAAGAGTATTAAGGTTTATTATGATTTATGAACAATTCTCTTTTTATTTAGAGAAAATAATTTATTATAATAAATATTATATTATATTTGGTTTTAAAACCTTGGAATATCGCGGATATTACAGGAACAAGGTCGAAAAGGCTTACTAGTCTTACTAGAGTTAGGAAGAACTGCTAGGAACAGAGAAGTGTAAGTCTTGCCTGTGTAACTAGGGAACAATCAATAAAATAAGCAGATCGTTCAAAATCCTCCAAGCGGAGGTAGAGGTTTACCCACACAACTAGTTGGTTGTTGTGGGGTTCCTCTATAAAGGAACTGTGTCCCCTACTTTTTGTTTTTACTTGCGAACTGTTTCTTACTTCTGTTTTCTTGGGAACAGTCTAAACACTAGTTCCCAAGCTCATACTAACACACAACGATCCAACAATTGGTATCAGAGTAGGCTCACTCTAGATTTCTGTGTTAGTATTGTAGGTTACAGGATGGCTGAGGAACTCACTCAAGTTGGACATGGGAACAACAAGCCTCCAAGGCTTATATGTAACACCCCCTTCCTACCCTGGAGGTATTACCGCCAGTAACCCCGATTAGAACTAAACCGAAGCTACCTAAGGCTTTAACCTGACAGAACTTACTAGAACAAGGTAAATGAAACCATAAAAAACCTAACAAAATTAAGTAAAACTTTACAACGGAAAAGAGAATAAAAGGTCTTATACAAGCCTTAACTTAAATAGAACAAATAAATAAATAGAACAACCTTCTATTTAAACAAAGTCTTCATCCAGTCTTCCTTAAATTCTTATTTTTGAAACTCAGCTTCGCTTTGAAGTAGTTCAACCATGATCTTCACTCAAGTATAGCCATTGGAAACCTTTCTTCAACTTCTAGAGCTTCAAACTTCTGAATCCGCCTCTTGAATCAACTTCCAAGAAGAACCTGATGTATCGTAAACCACCGGTGGACACCAGCCAACCATATAAAAGAAAAGAAGATGGAAGGGCTAGTCTAATGAAAGACTAAGCAACGGAGAAACTAACTTGGTTCTTATGGTTGTAACTAAACATATTGGCATCCAAATCCGATTAGACTCGGATTATGATCCAACAGTTAGCAGTCTTATAGAGAATAAGAAGGAGACTCACATAATCAAGAGAGAGAACACCACCGCTTGTGGTTTCTTTAAGAAGCATAAACAATTGTTGGGAACTCATATTAATCACATAACATCTTGAAAAGTCTCCATCGACAAATCAGATTGACTTAATCAAAGTTTGATTAAGAATCATTCATAACCGGGAGCAAGAATGGCTTTCCGACTGGACGAACCATTCAGGTATATTAATGTGCCTAACGCACTTATCTTATATTAATTTCAAAACTTTTCACAAACAGGTTGGTGATTCATAATCGACTCGAACTGCTGCCGAAATATTTTGGTATTGTAGAGATCATCAGAGTATTTCCTCCATGGTCATCTACCCTGTACCAAGATCACAAGACTTAAGCTATCCTTAATCTTTCATTTGCATATGGTGATGTAGAGATCAGAGAAGCCTATTACCCTGTCGTCTACACTGCACCTCCAATTGCACTTAGCTAGAGTGCGCATCACCCCTCTCACACGAAGAGCAGGGGAAGAGTCATGACCCACCATTAGGATTAGGCCCCTCCTAATGTAATCTTTTTGAAGAGAGGATATGGAACCACGTTCCCCTCCCTGAAACTACCTTAATCACAACAATGTCTCAGCGTGAGACAATATACAAGGTCACCCATAACGGACCTAAATCCAGTTCTAGCGCAAAACTGAATAACAACATGGTCATTATTTCTAACAAATATAACAACCTATCATATTTTATTAATCATACAAGTTGTTCCCAACGCAAATATTAAATGGGATCCAATTCCTCATTTAATAACAATAACGCAAGAGAGAATCGTCCACTTGCCTTAGAAGACGTGCTCAACGTCTTTAGCAATTTTAACAGTAATCTTTATCACCTTTCTGACAAATATAACAAAAGGATTTCTCAGCAAAGAGCTCACAAAAACACTTCTTAGTTGTATTCTCAACTCCTACAACTTCCTAATCGATAAACGATTTAATCTCCGAATATCGATATATAATAAATCCTTAGTTATCATGCTTTAAGGAGCCATCTTGGCGGAATTATAACTAATTATCCGCTTCACTTTTGAAACAATTTTCTAAATAAATTGTTCATTAGCAACAGTTCTTAAAGGTTACCAAATCTCGGATCAAACAGATTAACAACGAATCCTGAGTAATTATCCGAAGTCCTTTACCTGCCAATCGGTATCAAAACTTGTATTCGCTATAACTGAAGATACTGACGTCCGTTTCTCGAGCGGTTTAAACCAGTGGGACCGTATCAACGTCAAGATTATAAAAACCATAAATTTAATTAGCAAAGCGGAACTGAAAGGCCCTTACGGTGGCTCCGCAACCAACC